>CM076733.1:4089651-4714651 GCA_038501795.1 Pseudopleuronectes americanus
ATCTTCAATCAGTAAAACATAAAAATATAATGATAGTAATATAAGAGACTTAATAAACTACCAATATATCCAAAAGATTCACATATAACAAAACACTTCCCCACCCCACCCCCCACCCCCCCCACCACCCCACCATACAATATACTCACTAACCTTATTAAGTACGATTTTTGCATAAATTAAATTAGTTAATTATTAACAACTCCCACACTACCCCAACGATTAAACCTACTCTAATAAAAAAAAATGATAGAGACTCACTCTATATATAAGATGAAAAAATAAATATAAAATAAAAAAAAATAAATAAATTAAATATTATAATAATACATACTAATTTATAAAAAAAATAATAAAAATAAAATAATTATAAAAAAAAATAAATATTATAAATAAAAAAATTATAAAATAATAAATTAAAATATAATAAAATAAATAATTAAATTTAAATATAAATAAAATAAATTATAATAAAATAATATAACATAATAAAAAATAAATATATATAAAAATAATCAAAAAAAAAAAATAAATTATAATAAAAAATATATTAAATATATAATATAAAAATATAATAAAATTAAAAATAAAAATAACTAAAATATAAAAAATAAAAATTATTATATTATATAATAAAAAAATATTATAAAAATAATAATTTAAAAAAATTATATATAATATTTATAAATAATTTAAATAAAAAAATACATATAAAAAATAATAATTTATAATAAAAAAAAAAAAAAAAATTAATAAAAAAAAATAAAAAAAAATAAAAAAAAATAAAATAAAAAAATATAAAAAAAAATAAAAAAAAATAAAAAAATATAAAAAATAAAATATATATAAATAAAAAATAAAAAATATAAAAAAAAATAAAAAATAAAAAAAAATAATAAAAAATAAAAAAAAATAAAAAAATATAAAAATATAAAAAAAATAAATAAAAAAAAATAAAAAAATATAATAATAAAATAAAAAAAAATAAAAAAAAATAATATAAAAAAAAAAAAATAAAAAAAAATAAAAAAATAAAAAAAAATAAAAAAATAATAAAAAATAAAAAAAAATAAAAAAAAATAAAAAAAAATAAAAATATATAAAAAATAAAAAAATAAAATAAAAAAATAAAATAAAAAAATATATATATAAATAAAAAAAATAAAAAAAAATAAAAAAAATATAAAAAAAAATAAAAAAAAATAAAAAAATAAAAAAAAATAAAATAAAAAAATAAAATAAAAATATAAAAAAAATAAAAAAAAATAAAAAAACATAAATTAACCATTAAAATAAATACAATCATAAAATCCAATAAAAAGAACATATTTACAAAAAAAAAAAATACAAATAATATAAACTATAAACAAACAATAAAAAAAAAATAATAATAATACATGAATAAAATAACAGATAATATAAAAAATTACAAATAAAAATAACAATAAAAACTATATAATTAAACAAAACATAACTAACCCAAACTCACAAAAATTAAACATACATACCAGCAAACAAATCACATATAACAATATAAAAACTAATAAATAATAAGTAAACTAAAACTCATACAATTAACATACAATATCATAAACGATAACTTAATAAAATAATTTAATTTCACCAAAAACACAAACTAAATAATCAAGTTAATTTAAATAATTTATATAACATTACAAGTTTGAACTACAATTAATAACCCAATATTAGATAATAACTAACTATAATCTACTACTTTATGATATTCACACACAAAAAAAATATTATAAAATCAAAAAAAACACCATAAAATTTTATCCATCTACTACGTAATATAACGTTTAAAAAAATATAAAAACAAAAATTATCCTAAATATTAATAAATACTATCTATCAATTAAACATATATAATAAATGATAATATATACATTAAAAATATTAATGTTAAATAAAAGAATATCATATAGATAATAATATTAAGGCAAATAAATCTATATCTACATTGACAATATAATATAAATTTGCTATATAAAAAAATACATACATTAATACAATAACTATTAATCACCTCACATCATCCATTCCTCAACTCCATTCTCCTCCCCACCACCACCACAATCCCCTACCATACCAAATCACACGCACACACACTCCATACACAATTCACATTAAACACAACACACAACCATAAAATACCCCTCTCATACCACTCCCAACACAACCCCCAACCCCACTCACCACCCCACAATCACCACATCTATACACATCCTTCAATCAACCTACATAAACCAACCACACACATAAATATCAAACCTCCATACACCAAAATACCATACACCCCTTCACTCACACCTTTCAATCACAACACCCCCATCACAACACCCCCCCATCCACCCACATACATTCAACCAAACCCCACACCTACACCTACCACTCTAACCAATCACACCAACCAACACAACTACTATACCCCCCCACCCCAACTCCCGAATATCCCACCCCCCCCCACCCACCCCCCCACCCAAAACCCCACCCCCCACCAACCACCACCACACCCAACCCCCCCCAACCCTCCCCACCCCCCCCCCACCCCACACCCCACCACACACCCCCCCACTCAACCCCCAAACCCCCAACCACCAAACACACCCATCCCCCCACCCCACCCACACCAACCCCCCAACCCCACCCAACACACCCACACCCCCCCACCCCTCAACCCCCCCAAACACCCACCCCCCCCCCACCCCCCACCCCCACCACCACCCAAACCCCCCCCACAACACCACAACACCACCCACCCCACCCCACACCCCCCCACCCCGCCCACTCCACCCCCACCCCACCCCACCCCCCCCACCCCCCCCCACCCCCCCCCACCCACCCCCCCCCACCCCCCCACACCCCACCCCCACACCCCCCCCCACCCCACCCCCACCCCCCCACACCCACCCCCACCCCCCACACACACCCCCCCCACCCCCACACCCCACCCCCCCCACCCCCCCCACCCCCCCCACCCCCCCCCCACCCACCCCACCCCCCCCACCCCCCCCACCCCACACCCCCCCCACCCCCACCCCCCCCCACCCCCCACCCACCCCCCCCACCCCCACCCCCCCACCCCCCCCACACCCACCCCCCCACCCCCCCACCCCACCCCCCCACCCCCCCCCCACCCCCACCCCCCCCCACCCCCACCCCACCCCCCACCCCCCCCACCCCCCCCCCACACCCCCACCCCCCACCACCCCACCCCCACACCCCCCACCCCCACCCCCCCCCCACCACCCCCCCCACCCCCCCCCCACACCCCCCCACCCCCCCCACACCACCCCCCCACACCCCACCCCACCCCCCACCCCCACCCCCCCCCCACCCACCCCCCCCCCACCCCCCACCCCCCCCCACCCCCCCCACCCCCCCACCCCACCACCCCCCCCACCCACCCCCCACCCCCCCCCCACACCCACCCCCCCCCACCCCCCCACCCCCACCCACCCCCCACCCCCCCCCACCCCCCCCACCCCCCCCACCCCCCACACCCCCCCCACCCCCCCCCCACCCCCCACCCCACCCCCCCACCCCCCCCCCACCCCACCCCACACCACCACCCCCACCCCCCCCCCACCCCCACCCCCCCCACCCCCACCCCCCCACCCCCCACCCCCACCCCCACCCCCCACCCCCCCACCCCCCCCCCACCCCCCCCCCACCCACCCCCCCCCCACACCCACCACCACACCCCCCCCCACCCACCCCACCACCCCCCCCCCACCCCCCCACCCACCCCCCCACCCCCCCACCCCACCCCCCACCCCCCCCCCACCCCCCCACCCCCACCCCCCCCACCCCCACACCCCCCCCCCACCCCCCACCCCCCCCACCCCCCCCCCACCCCCACCCCCCCCACCCACCCCCACCCCCCACCCCCCCCCACCCCCACCCCCCACCCCCCCCCACCCCCCCCCCACCCCCCCACCCCCCCCACCCCACCACCCCCCCCCCACCCCCCCCACCCCACCCCCCCCACCCCCACCCCCCACCACCACCCCCACCCCCCCCCACCCACCCCCCCACCCCACACCCCCCCCACCCCCCCACCCCACCCCCCCACCACCCCCCCACCCCCACCCCCCCCACCCCCCCACCCCCCACCCCCCACCCCCACCCCCCCACACCCCACCCCACCCCACCCACCACCCCCCCCCCACCCCACCACCCCCCCCACCCCCCACCCCCACCCCCCCCACCACCCCCCCACACCCCCCCACCCCACCCCCCCCCACCCCACACCCCCACCCCCCCACCCCCCCCCACCCCCCACCCACCCCCCCCACCCCCCACCCCACCCACCCCCCCCCCACCCCACCCCCACCCCCCCCACCCCCACCCCCACCCCCACCCCCCCCCCACCCCCCCCCACCCCCACCCCCCCCCCACCCCCACCACCCCCACCCCCCCACCCCACCCCCCCCCACCCCCCCCCCACCCCCACCCCACCCACCCCCCCCCCCCACCCCCCCCCCACCCCCCACCACCCCCCACACCCCCCACCACCCCCCCACCCCACCCCCACCCCCCCCCCACACCCACCCCCACCCCACCCACCCCCCACCCCCCACCCCACACCCCCCACCCCACCCCCACACACACCACCCCCCACCCCACCCCCCCCCCACCCCCCACCCCCCCACACCCCCCCCCCACCCCCCCCACCCCCCCCCACCCCACCCCCCCACCCCCCCCCCACCCCCCCCCCACACCCCCCCCCACCCCCCCCCCACCCCCCCACCCCCACCCCCCCCACCCCCCCACCCCCACCCCCCACCCCCCCACCCCACCCCCACACCACCACCCCCCCACCCCCCCCACCCCACCCCCCCACCCCCCCCCCACCCACCCCCCCCCACCCCCCCACCCCCCCCCCACCCCCACCCCCCCACCCCCCCCCCACCCCCACCCCCCCACCCCCCCACCCCCCCACCCCACCCCACCCCCCCCCACACCCCCCCACCCCCCCCCACACCCCCCCACCCCCACCCCCCACACCCCCCCCCACCCCCACCCACCCCCCCCCCACCCCCCCCACCCCACCCCCCACCCCCCCCACCCCCCCCACCCCCACCCCCCACCACCCCCCCCCACCCACCCCCCCCACCCCCACCCCACCCCCCCCACCCCCACCCCCCCCCACCCCCCCCCCACCCCCACCCCCACCCCACCCCCCCCACCCCCCCCCACCCCCCCCCCACCCCCACCCCCCCACCCCCCCCACCCCCACCCCCCACCACCCCCACCCCCCACCCCCCCCACACCACCCCCCCACCCCACACACCCCCCACCCCACCCCCCACCCCCCCACCCCCACCCCCCCCCCACCCCCCCACCCCCCCCCCACCCACCCCCCCCACCCCCCCACCCCACACCCCCCACCCCACCACCCCCCCCCCACCCCCCCCACCCCCACCCCCCCCCACCCACCCCCACCACCCCCCCCCCACCCCCCCCCCACCCCCCACCCCCCCCACCCACCCCCCCACCCACCCACCCCCCACCCCCCCACCCCCACCCCCCCCCCACCCCCCACCCACCCCCCCCCACCCCCCCACCCCCCCCCACCCCCCCCCCACCCCCCCCCCACCACCCCCCACCCCCACCACACCCCCCCCCACCCCCCCACCCACCACCCCCCCCCACACCCCCCCCACCCCCACCCCCCCCCCACCCCCACCCCCCCCCACCCCCACCCCCCCACACCCCCCCCACCCCCCCCCACCCACCCCCCCACCCCCCACACCACAAACACCCCCCCCTCACCACCACACCACACCCCCACCACCAAATAACATAGCCTAACACATCACCAACGACCCAATAACCACCACGCACCCACACTCAACGCACATTCAATATCCCTATTTACACCAAATAACTCTAGAAATTAACACGACTAAACTATTTATAATTATCCAAGAAATACAAAACCAAACCTCAATAAAATTACAAAAAAAAAACAAAAAAAATAAATTAACAAAACCACAGAAATACAATAACACACCACGACAATCATGACAATAAACAAAATATATACATTTAAACATAACTCGATATCCCTATTAAAAAATCCAAACACCATAAAAATAATTTATAAACATACACATTATCATGCATAAATAACCATAAGATTTAATCAGATATAAAACAACATAATCGCATAATATACATAATTAAACATAACAAAAACTTAACATCTCAATAAAAAACTCGTTACATCTACTGTCCGAATATTAAACTACATAACATATAAAATACCCAATATAATCTTTACTTTAGAAAAATACATTACATCAAAATAAACAATCCACTAAATTTAAAGTTCATAAGTTGAAAATATACAATAAAAATAAAACAACTTGAAAAAAAACAATAATAATACAAAAACTAAACATCAAAAAAAATATCATTAATATTATTTACAAAAAACTAACACTCGACTCCAAATTTATATAAAACATAAATAATATATATCATAAATAATTATAGTAAACAATTAAATATAGACTATCAATAATAATAACCCTATTATATAAATACTAAATCATAAAAAAAATATAATTATATATTATAATTTTGCAAAAAAATAACACTAAACGTCCCATCAGTCTCGTCTTCACTCACACACCTCACATCATATATCCTAAAAATAAATTTACTAAATACATTTAAACAATTACATATAATTACTCAAAAAATTAAAATCAATTACCCACTCAACACAATAACACACTATCTTACACGCCTCTATCTCACCAGCTCAACCCTATCTCCACAGAATATTTGAAATAACTACATTAACAAACACTCACCCACCCACCCCCCACAACCTCCCTTACCCCAACTCCACACCTCCATCTACCACTCACCCCCCCCCCTCCAACCTACACACCCACCTACTCCCCAAACACCATCTCAATCACACCACCAACCCCACCACCACCACAGACTCCACCCCTTTAAACAACTAATATAAATTCAATATACAACGATCCCTCCCACCAACATCACACCCTCACCAATCACAACAACCATACTCCATATCACAATATCAATGATCACAATCTCACTCAATAACATCTCTATCATAACATATATTATCACCACACACCCCACATAACTCCCACAAACATCCACCCATCCCACATCCTAATTATAACCACATGCTCAACACCAAACATACATTTAAACCAACTACAATACAACACTCTACATTCTTCTACTATACATCCCTCACTCCACCTCATCAAACAAACCCACTATAAAACGCTCACTAATCTTGCTTCATAACACCACATCATACACCACACCCATCGCTATAACGAACCAAATACAATAAGACCCCTCAAATCACCACAAACAACACGTCCTACATACTTACTCCCCCTAAAAATAACCCTACCAACATACCACCCACTCTGCACTACACATACTAATACAAAATAAAAAAAACAAAAATACACCATACTCACCATCACTAAACCACCTATAAAACTAATCTCCTCAACCACACTACCCATACCCCACCTCACGATCATACACACACATAACCAAATTCATCACCCTCAATAGTTATCACACCAAACACTCCACCAACCTCCCCCCAAACCCCAACCTAATCCACTACCCCCACCACTCCCACCCTACCACTAAACTAATACAACAATACCCATCCAAACCACCAAAACACACAATCTCCCCCCACAACACAATACCAATATCCAAACTCCACCCCCAACCCATCATCCCTCCCACCCTACACCCACCCCAACACAATAAACCAACCCAAACTCCTACCACCCCAAATCTCACACCACCCATAAACAACCCTAAACTACCACACCCAACCTCAAACCCAAACATCACCACACCTACCCCCCCAACCAAATACCACAACACTCTACCAACACCCACCATCTCACACACCCCCCCCACATCCAACCTCCCACCCTCCTCCACCTCCAACCTACACACACCCTACCAACACAATTAACCCAAACAACACCCAATCCTACAACAACCTAACATACTCCCCACTCATAAACCCCACCAAACACACACAACACCACTACAACCCAACACCCCACCCCCACAACCCCACCCCCACCCCCCAACCCCACCACCACCCACACACCCCCACACCACCCACACCACCACCCACCCCACACCACCCCCACAACACCACCCCACCAACCCACCCCCCACACCCCCACCCACCCACACACCCACAACACACCCCCCCCACAACCACACACACACACCCACCACCCCCCACCCACCCACACCCCCCACCACACCCCCCCCCACCCACCCCCACACCCCCACCACCCCACCCCCACCACCACACCACCACCCCCCCCCACCCCACCCCACCACACCCCACACCCACCCCCACACACCCCCACCCCCCACAACCCACCCCCACACACACCCCCACCCCCACCCCCACCACCCACACCCCCCACACACCACACCCCCCCCCACACCCACCACCACCCCCCACCCACCCCACCCCACCCACCCCCCACCACCCCCCCACACACCCCACCCCCCCCACCACCCCCCACCCCACCCCCCCCCCACCCCCCCCCCACCACACCCCCCCACACCCACCCCCCACCCCCCCACCCCCACCCCCACCCCCACACCCCCACCCCCCCCCCACCCCCCCCACCCCACCCCCCCCACCCCCCCCCCACCCCCCCCCCACCCCCCCCCACCCCCCCCCCACCCCCACCCCCCCCCCACCCCCCCCACCCCCCCCCCACCACCCCCCCACCCCCCCCCACACCCCCCACCCCCCCCACCCCCCCCCCACCCACCCCCCCCACCCCACCCCCACCCCCCCACACACACCCCCCACCCACCCACCCCCCACCCCCCCACACCCCCCCCCACCCCACCCCACCCCCCCCCACCCCACCCCCCACCCACCCCACCCCCCCCCACACCCCCCCCACCCCCCCCCCACCCCACCCCCCACCCCCCCCACCCCCCCCCACACCACCCACCCCCCCACCCCCCACCCCCCCACCCCCCCCCCACCCCCCCCACCCCACCCCCCCACCCCCCCCCCACCCCCCACCCCACCCCCCCCACCCCCCCCACACCCCCCCCCCACCCCCCCCCCACCCCCACACCCCCCCCCACCCCCCACCCCCCACCCCCCCCACCCCCCACCCCCCCACCCCCCACCCCCACCCCCCCCCCACCCCCCCCACCCCCCACCCCACCCCCCCACCCACACCCCCACCCCCCCCCACCCCCCCACCCCCCCCCACACCCCCCCCCCACACCCCACCCCCCACCCACCCCACACCCCCCCCCACCCCCCCCCCACCCCCCCACCCCCACCCCCCCCACCCCCCCACCCCCCCCCACCCCCCCACCCCCCCCACCCCACCCCCCCCACACCCCCCCCACCCACCCCCCACCCCCCCCCCACCCCCCCCCACCCCCACACCCCCACCCACCCCCACCCCCCCCCACCCCACCACCCCCCCCCCACACCCCCCCACCCCCACCCACCCCCCCCCCACCCCCCACCCCACCCCCCCCCCACCCCCCCACCCCCACCCCCCCCCACCCCCACCCCCCACACCACCCCCCCCACCCCCCCCCCACACCCCCCCCACACCCCCCCCACACCCCCACCACCCCCACCCCCACCCCCCCCCACACCCCCCCACCCCACCCCACCCACCCCCCCCCCACCCCCCCCCCACCCCCCCACCCCCCACCCCCACCCCCCCCCCACCACCCCCCACCCCCACCCCCCCCACCCACCCCCCCCCACCCCCACCCCACCCACCCACACCCCCCCACCCCCCCCCCACCCACCCCCACCCCCCCCCCACCCCCCACCCCCCACCCCCCCCACCCACCCCCCACCCCCCCCCCACACCCCCCACCCCCCCCACCCCACCCCCACACCCCCCACACCCCCCCCCACCCCCACCCACACCCCACCCCCACCCCCCCCCCACCCACCCCACCCCCCCCACCACCCCCCCCCCACCCCCCCACACCCCCCCCCACCCCCCCCCCACCCCCACCACCCCACCCCCCCCACCCCACCCCCCCCCACCCCCCACACCCCCCACCCACCCCCCCACCACCCCCACCCCCCCACACCCCCCCCACCCCCCCCCCACCCCCCCCCCACCCCCCCACCCCCACCCCCCCCCCACCCCCACCCCCCCCCCACCCACCCCCCCCACCCACCCCCCCCCCACCCCCCCCCCACCCCCCCACCCCCCCCCACCCACCCCCCCACCCCCCACCCCCCACACCCCCCCCCCACCCCCCACACCCCACCCCCCCCCCACCCCCACCCCCCACCCCACCCCCCACCCCCCCCCACCCCCCCACCCCACCCCCCCCCACCCCCCACCCCACCCCCCACACACCCCCCCCCCACCCCCCACCCCCACCCCCCCACCCCCCCCACCACCCCCCACCCACCCCCACCCCCCCCCCACCCCCCCCCCACCCCCCACCCACCCACCCCCCCACCACCCACCCCCCCCACCCCCCCACCCCCACACCCACCCCCACCCCCCCACCCCCCACCCCACCCACACCCCCCCCCCACCCCCCACCCCCACCCCCCCCCACACCCCCCCCCCACCCCCCCCCACACCCCCCACACCCCCCCACCCCCACCACCCCCCACCCCACACCCCCCCCACCCCCCCCCACCCCCACCCCCCCACCCCCCCCCACACCCCCCCCCCACCCACACCCCCCACCCCCCCCCACCCCCCCCCCACCCACCCCCCACCCCCACCCACCCCCCCCCCACCCCACCCCCCCCCCACCACCACCCCCACCCCCCCCACCCCCCCCACCCCCCCACCCCCCCCCCACCCACACCCCACCCCCCCCACCCCCCCCCCACCCCCACCCCCCCCCCACCCCACCCCACCCCCCCCCACCCCCCCCCCACCCCACCCCCCCCCCACCCCCCCACCCCCACCCCCCACACCCCCCCACCCCCCCCCACCCACACCCCCCCCCCACCCCCCACCCCCCCCACCCCCCCCCACCCCCACCACCCCCCCACCCCCCCCCCACCCCCCCACCCCCCCCACCCCCCCCACCCCCCCCCCACACCACCCCCCACCCCCACCCCACCCCCCCACCCCCCCCCACCCCACCACCCCCCCCCCACCCCCCCCCACCCCCCCCCCACCCCCCCCCACCCCCCCCCACCCCCCCCCACCCCCCCCCCACCCCCCCACCCCCCACCCCCCCACCCCCACCCCCCCCACCCCCCCCACCCCCACACCCCCACCCCCCACCCCCCCCCACCACCCCCCCCCCACCCCACCCCCCCACCCCCCACCCCCCACCCCCCCCCCACCCCACCCCACCCCCCCACCCCCCACCCCCCCCACACCCCCCCCCCACCCCCCCCCACCCCCACCCCCCCCCACCCCCCCCCACACCCCCCCCCCACCCCCCCCCCACCCCACCACACCCCCCCCCACCCCCCCCCACCCACACCCCCCCACCCCCCCCACACCCCCCCCCCACCCCCCCCCCACCCCCACCCCCCCACCCCCCCCCCACCCCCCCACCCCCCCCCCACCACACACACCCCACCCCCCCACCACCCCCCCCCCACCCCCCACCCCCCCCCCACCCCCCCCACCCCCACCCCCCCCCACACCCCCCCCCACCCCACCCCCCCCCACCCCCCCACCCCCACCCCCCCCCCACCCCCCCCCACCCCCACACCCCCCACCCCCACCCCCCCCCCACACCCCCCCCCACCCCCCCCCCACCCCCCCCCACCCCCACCCCCCCCCACCCACCCCACACCCCCCCCCCACACCCCCACCCCCCCACCCCCCACCCACCCCACCCCCCCCCCACCCCCCCCACCCACACCCCCCCCCACCCCCACCCCCCCCACCCCCCCACCCCCCCACCCCCCCCCACCCCCACCACCCACACACACCCCCCCCACCCCCCCCACACCCCCACCCCCACACCCCCCCACACCCCCCCACCCCCCCCCACCCCCCCCCCACCCCCCCACCCCCCCCCCACCACCCCCCCCCCACCCCCACCCCCCCCCACCCCCCCACCCCCCCCCACCCCCCCACCCCCCACCCCCCACCCACCCCCACCCCCCCACCCCCCCCCACCACCCCCCCCCCACCCCACCCCCCCCCCACCCCCCCCCCACCCCCCCACCCCCCCCCCACACCCCCCCCCCACCCCCCCCCCACCCCCCCCCACCCCCCCCACCACACCCACCCCCCCCCACCCCCCACCCCCACCCCCCACCCCCACCCCCCCCCACCCCCCCCCCACCCCCACACCCCCCCCCCACCACCCCCACCCCCCCACCCCCCCCCACCCCCCACCCCCCCCCCACCCCCCACACCCCCCCCCCACCCCCCCACCCCACCCCCCCCCACCCCCCCCCACCCCCCCACCCCCCACCCCACCCACCCCCCACCCCCCCCCCCCCCACCCCCACCCCCCCCCCACCCCCCCCCCACCCCCCCCCACCCCACCCCCCCCCACACCCCACCCCCCCCCCACCCACCCCCCCCCCACCCCCCCCCACACCACCCCCCCACCCCCCCCACCCACCCCCCCCACACCCCCCCCACCCCCCCACACCCCCCCCACCCCCCCCCACCCCCCCCACCCCCCCCCCACCCCCACACCCCCCCCACACCCCCCACACCCCCCCCCACACCCCCCCCACCCCCCCCCCACCCCCCACCCCCCCCCCACACCCCCCACACACACCCCCCCACCCCCCCCCACCCCCACCACCCACAAAACCCCCACCCCCACCACCCCACCACCCCCACACCCCCCACACCACACACATCACACCCCCCCACACCCCCCCACCCCCCCCCCCCACCCACACCCCACCCACCAAACCCCCCCCACACACACCACCCCACACCCCCCACTACACCCACCCACCCCCCCCACAACCACCACACCACACCCAACACCCCCCCACCACCCCCCACACCCCCCACCCTCACCCCCCCCCACACCCCACCAACACCCCCCACCAACCACACCCACCCACCCACACCCCACCAAACCCCCACCCCCCACCCAAAACACACGAATTACACAGGGGAATTTATGTGTTACAGCCCCCCCCACCGCCTGCTGCACCAAAACAATTGAATTGAAAAACAGCTCAAGCGTGACACTTGCTTTGCTCGTATAAGGTGCAATTATTTAGTGATGTCTTTGAATTTCAAATTTGATTTTTTGGGCTATTCCTGTAATTTATTTCTTAAGATATGATCAAATAAAGGCAAGGTCAATAAATCTATGCCACAGGATTCCAAATGTTTACACATATGAGGACTGCAGGAGGAGACAGTCCTTCTCGGATGCATTCACAACAGAGTCAGGAAAAATGTCCAGAATACTCAGGCCAGAGGTGATGCCTGGGTTGAGCATGTAGAAGGCACCACATCAGCACCGCTGTCAACACTTATTGCAGAGAGCTCTTGAAACTTGTCTTTCCAAATTCCAGTCTTTTTTGACATCTTGTAAGTGTATGGCTCCCTTTCTTTCATCCTGAGATGTTTTCTTTGTGTTACACATCCAGGGACATTTCACCAGGGGAATGACAGGAAGCAACAGACTCTGAAATTTGTGTTCTCACATACTCTTTGGTCTTTGACTGGCCTGGGCTTTTGTGGTGGTAAGGTGCATGTTGGTTTGACTTTGTGTGAGTCAGGTTCAAGGACCATAAAACGTATTATTTAGATTGTAAAATTAGATTTTCTGGATAATGTTTATTTTTAACATTATACCTGAGCAAAACCCCAAATAAGCTTATGTGAAAGGATAAAGATTTATTTAAGATACCATCAAACCAAGGAAACTGGACCTGCTATTGTCATTGATATAAAATGTATGGAGAAACTAATCAAAAAATACCAAATAGCACAGTACTGTATGTGTGTGTTCATGCGGTGCACAGTGTGTACCAAACATCTCACCCTCCTGCAGAGCTGCAACCAGCAGCTCGGCCGCCTGGGGCACGTCCTCAGAGTGCGGCTGGACGAGCAGCCGCGGCTCCACTGCCGAGGCGTCCGTCCTCCCACGCAGAGCAGAGAGCTCGGTGTAGATCTGCAGCTTCTCCTCCAGGCTGGAGCAGATCTGCTGGTCCTGGCTCATCAGGCTCTCTGATAACACAGGTTCACATCGTTCAAGGACCAAGTCAAATATTCAAGAGCATAAAAGAAAAAAAAAGACTAAAGTACCTTGTAACTTATGAATCTTCTGAATACGAGCCTCAGCAGCTCGCTTCTCTTCCTCAGATTCACTCGCGTACTCCTCCTCCTCTTCCGGACAGCTGAGCAGAGGCAACGGTGAAAGAAAGTTAGAAAAACGGTTCCAGCAAACGGTGGAAATTTTAAATTCTGATTCTGTCCACAAACCTCTCCACAGCCTCTCTAATGAGCCTCATCCAAGCGTTCCGCTCCTCTTTGGACGACGTGTGGACCTCGTACATTTCTGGCCCCGCAGATGAGGCACTGATCAGAAACATCCCCCTCTCTTCATTTGCCACTTCTCGCACGATTAACTTCTGTAGTGCGATGACTGGAGGTTTCTGGTCCTGGAGCACATTAAAACAGAGAAACATATTATTTTGCAGAAGATGATAGCAGCTCTTCATGAAATGGTTCACTTTATATGAACAGCTAATAGGGCAAACGTTCTGATCGCTGTTACAACTAGGTATTTGTCTATTTGAGATCCACAAAATGCAATTAATGTGTGCGTACCACAGCGGCAAACGTGTACTTCTGGTCTTTTTCCTGCAGGAAGATGAGCGTGTCTGTGAGAAGGAGAGCCAGGACGTCTGTGGAGGTGAAGACAAGAAAGAAAAGCATTATCCTAAATCATTCATTCAGTCGTTCAACCTGTACTAAGAAAATCATGGAGGGTATGTAATTTTCATAACATCACAGGTAAACATACAGTATAAGACAAAAAAATGTGTTTAAGTAATGTGTAACATGTAAATTAATTGAATTTACAGTAAGTCCAAGTATATTTATACATTGCTTCTATGTGCAGCACTTTCTATCACACACCACTCACAGTTGGGTTCAGTTTATTACCCAAACACTTCAGCAAGCAGACTGAGGGAGCTGCGAATCTAACCACAGACGTTGTGGTTAGTGGACCCTCCACTCTCTCCCCTAGCTGCCCAAACATTTAAAAAGCAATTTTCTGAAAATTAGAACATAGGACTTAGCCACTCTCTTGGCTACGGGTCCAGTTCATGTATGATGGCGTGTTGCTATGTAAGGCTTTATAAACACACGGAAAACCATGGTTGTCCCTTCTCACTGTGAAATATGATGAATTCAGTCACAGTCAATGACTGGATCTAGGGGCTCCAGAGAGGAGGCAGAGGTGATAACGTCACATGATCCAGGCAAGACATGAAGATGCCATTTGAGAAATCTCAGTATGCAACTATAGATATACAGTATATATATATATTCACCTTTCAGACGACCAGTGGCGGTCTTCCACAGGAGCATGCCCTGGTGCTTGAGGATTTGTCCCGGCCCCATCATGTCCTGCTTCCTGAAGGTGTGTCCGCTCTTCAGCTTGGTGGAGCTGCGGTTCTCCATGCGGTTCCACACCTCCTGTAGTCTCTGCTCCCGCTCGTACTCGCTGACCCTCAGGTTCACGGCTGCTATCACCGCCCGAATCTGAGCCAGGGCTCTCGAAAGGTCGGCACACTCCTCTGTGTCGGCTGAGAAATAGTGAAGGACCAATACGGAGAAGACTGAAGGATCATGTTGTGTTTTAGACGAACATTTACAGATGAAATACCATGAAGAGTACCGTTTGTTTATTTGGCTCTGCTGACCATGTGAGCAGTTTCCCCAGCAGGTGGCAGCAGATGACTTACCTTGAGTGTATTGTAGGATCCTCTGCAGCAGCACTGGGTACTTTGTAATCCTTTGGGTTACCAGCAAGATGCATTCTGGGATCTCTTTCCGTTTCACCAAGGAATTATTGCCTTGTTGCTTGAAAAATAAGAATAAAAGATGATGCGTATACGTTCTGAGCAGTATGGTAGAGATGCTTTTATTATTATCTGTTTATCTGAGAAAGTAAAAGTACCTTGATGAAGGTCTGAAATCTTTTGTTGTGCTGCTGTAGCTCTTTGAAAAAGTTGACGGCTTCGTTGTGGCGACTGCAGAACTCTCCATACACCTGCTTCATGTTCTCACCACTTTCCTCGGAAAACTGCAGAAAAACACACACACACACACACACACACACACACACACACACACACACAGTGATTCCCTTTTGCACCAGCTTCCATCAGTTACACAAAACAAAAAGGTAAGTTTCAGAGGACCGACCTGTTGTAGCAGGACGTCTCCTATTCGCTGGATGAGGTAGTTCCTGTGTCCCTGCGGCTGGGCCGAGCCGTGCCGCTGCTCCTTCATGGCGGCGAAGAGGCCGTGGTGGAAGAGGAGCAGCTGGTCCAGACAGGGGAAGACCCGCTTCACCGCCTCCGTGTCGAGCTGCACCTCCTCCCTCATGCCTCGCCGGAACACCTCGGCCATGATGTGGAGCGTCTGCAGGTGGTGGAGCTCAGTCTGCATCAGCTCTGTGTCACAGGTTCAACACGCGTGTCACTTAGAAACTCTTTTTACATCATGTTCCCTCTCTGCAGCAATCTGAATCTGTTGCTCCACCCCTGTGAGAACACAACACATTCCAGTGGGCTTCTTTCTCAACTCTGCTCACCATAGATGACGTCCTGCCTCTTGACCGCTCGCTTGTCCAGCTTCTTGCAGAACTTGTGCTCCACGGTGCTGCTCCATGACTCCGCCTCGTAATCCGCAGCATCCGCCGAGATGTCCCCTTGGATACATGCGTCCACACAGTCTATGGGTATGAAACGGGATAAAACTATTTGATTGAAATTGCCATGATTCATTTTTTTATTTATCAATGTAAAGCTGTTACTAAAAAGAGACCTGGGCTCTTTACTTTCACTTTACCTCATCCCTGCAGATAATTATCCGAGTCTAACTTTTCTCTGTAGATTTATGGTTTATGAATATTGAAAATAGGTATCATTCAATCAATAGTGTCATTATTTTAGATACACATTTATTTTTCAAACAATTCTCATTGTGTTAAATGGAGTCCAGCTAGCAGCTCATTTACACTTTTCCCATTTGTGCACTTTGCTTCTTATTACTGGATGGTTTCCAGGCCACGCTGGTCACAAAGAGACCTGGTAGTAAAATATGGTTTGGGTGCACAGGGACATGTAGAATTGGATAAACCCCTTTGACATCAATCAGTTTTTTTCATTGTAAATCTGTGAAACAATGAACTTCATTCATCTCATACCTTCTCCAAAGGATGAGTCCGTGGAGGTGGAGGACGTTGGAGTCGGCAGCTCCTCTGAATGACTGAGCCCCTTCACGGCGTCACACTCTGTCTCTGAACTCTCACTGAGCCGACTGTGCCCACAGAGAAAACACAGAGAAACATTATTATGTGAATAACTTTCACCAATATCATCACACAATATATTAAGTTTGATGCCCGGTCACTTTTTTAAACTTTTATTGCATTGAAATCATAACTTAATCACAAAATGTCCAACTTTGTTCTATGTCCTTAAGATTATCGTTACAATATTTATTTTATATACCAGGTGACATAATTAGTAATAAATATTCAGTTCATTTACATACATTTATAAACATATATCAAAATATGTACAAATACACATAATCAAGATTCATAACTTCTTAAAAACCTCTGCGTATTTAACTGAAAGTGAAAGAGAGAGAGAGCTGCGTGTCTGTGAGTGTGTGTCTGTGTGTGTGGTCATGTTGTGGGGGCTTAAATCTGTTTACAGTCACATTATGGGGACTTGGGAAAAAACAAGTCCCCATAATGTGTATATATGTGTATATATGACGTATATAAAAAAGTTCAGGTTAAAGTTAGGTTTAGTTTAGGATTAAGCAAGTATAATCCTAATTCAATGTAATGTCCTCTGAAGTCATTGAGACAGGACTGTGTGTGTGTGTGTGTGTGTGTGTGTGTGTGTGTGTGTGTGTGTGTGTGTGTGTGTTCCTCCGCTTACATTCCCACACTAAGTGTGTGCTTTGTGTAGCTTTACCCAGGATCCTCATGACTCTTCCACCGTTTTTATTCTCTGAAAGGTATTTTTTCCATTTCAGAGATTTCCTGTGTATCGTTACTTTCCATTTCTGAACTGACTGATTTGAGGTTTATAGCCAGTTCCTAGTTATTCACTCCAGGGCTGAGATGTTAAGTATTAAATACTGACCTGTCACTGTTGGGGAAACTTCCAGACAAACAGCTTGACTGGGTCACCGTGTCCTTCTTGTCCCTCGCCATCATGACAGGAAGAGAGGTCGAGATGGGGATCACACACTGCGGTGATGTGTCTCTCACTGTGAAATCTGTGGGGATACAAAGAATAAGCCCACATTAGCACATACCACTAAAACCATGAGAGCAGCCGCGCAGAAATGTAACAAACAGGAAGCTTGGTGCACAGGACGACGATGAGGATAACAACAACAGAACAGTTTGTGACCGTTGACCCAGGTCTTGTAAACTCACTCTGTGGGAGGGATGCTGTCCTGTTCTTCACCGTCGTTACAGCATATTTATCCTGTTTCTAAGTAATACAAATGAGAGAGGCTGGTCAGAGAGGATAAACAATTGATACGAGGACAGGCTCCGGTGGAGACAAGCAGCACCACACTCACCTTCAAACATGGCGGCAAAGATTCCTTACAGCCCTTATGGACGATGGCAGTGCAACCTAGGGGGAAAAAAACATTTTGATCCACATGAATTTTCTTTACAAAAAATACTACAGTAAACGTCTTGGATTCATGATTTTACTCACCGGAACAATGCAGCAGGTCCTTGCCAGACGCTGGTTTGTCACACACCACACAGATGGTGGGGCCTAAACAGGACCCTGTCCCAAACCGGTGTCCATTCGGCTGCCTGTCCTTGGCCTCTCTGTCCTTCCCCTTCCCCTTGGAAAACCATGAGAGAAACATAGGTATAAACGAAGAGGGCAGACCGACGGAGAAAACAAAATGTCTTCATTGACAACTATGAGCTCAGGTCAAAACAGGCCCGAGTTCTTTTCTCTCCACATCGGGGGCAAAGAGATTCAAGTTTCAATTTGCAGAGGAAACTCTCCCGTGTGGAGATAAATAAGCCTGGCAGGAATCCCACGCCTTTTTTCCCGAACCATAAAGATAGTCCTCCGACAAGGAAACGAAGCGTGGAGTAAACAGCAGATGCAGGTCAGAGAGGGCTTCCAGTCTCTGTGCTGACTCCACAACAGGGGATTAATCATTAAAGGGAAAAGAGGCTGGATCCCAGGTTTTGTCACTCTGACCCTGAGTTATTCTCTGAAACATTTCCTGGTTCAGCCTCCCAGAGAGACAGAGAGCAGAGAGACACATAATCCACACCTGAGTCTGGATCAGGCAAACTGATTTCTACTGAACTGTTTTAATTTTCACTTCTATACATCACTTCTACAGACAGAATAAGAACACCTGAACACTACAACAGGAATATCCAAAGTGTTCTAAGTTATTAAACTTGTCTCATTAATGTTGTAAATATATGATTATGATTATGATTATTATCATTTAGACTGACATGACTTAATCCCCGGAGTCCTTGTGTTTTATCGTTGCAGATCGTGTTGACAGCTGATTGTGTATTAAAACCACAGCTAAATTGCTTATAGATAAACAAAAACGCACACATATACACATACTCATCATTACATTTTCCATTGCTGCTCCTTCATCTCTGGCAGATACTGTCTTTTGTATAAATACTTTAAACAACTAAACACTTTTCAGGTCTTTTAAATCAGCTCTGCTACATGTCTCCTCTACTGTACTTGAATTTTTTTCCCTGTTAATTGAGTTGTTTTGGTAGTTTTTGCTCTCTCAGGTTGAGGGTGCAGTACAGATGATGTCGCGACTTGTTAAGGCCTATTAGATAAAAGGTGAAAATTGGTTTTACAAATACAATTTGATTCATAATATCTGATTGAAACTACAAAGATAGATAAATGTGTAGACCTGACATGCCAGTACTGCAGAGGGAGGCCAATAACACGCTGCCGACCACATCGGGCCCTCATATGAAAATATTTGTCCCCAAACAGAATCTAAAGTTTTCAGTGTTGTAGTTTGTGTCAAAATATTTGCAAAAAAACTAAAACAAATGTACTGTTGGTAATGAGTGAATATCACAGTCAATGTCCTAATAACTGATTATACTTTGCATCTCGCTCACAAAAAGTGACAGTATAATAAACTTGGTGTGATAATAAAAAACAACAACAACTACAGTACATTCATTTAACCAAATGAAATAGGCCAGTGTTTTATTGTACTCGTGTTTTAATGTTAAATTCTTGCCAATTCTGAAGTTTGTGGACGCTTTTGTGTTTATAATTGGGTCTAAATAAAGTACACCGTATACAAAGTCTGAAGATTTTGTCTTTTTGCACCATCACACATTCCCTCAAGTGACCCTTTCTGTTTTTTAGCTGACACCATACTTGTATTAATGTATTACGTTTTAAGGTGTGAGCAGTTTGTGGTGTTTTACCTTGGTCTTGCTGCGTGTGCTGGACATCCTGCTCTTGAGGAAACTGAAGGTGCGGATGACTTTGTACTTCTCGGACTCCGCTTTGGTCGGGATACTGTACTTATCCAGCTCCTCCTCTTCAATTCTGTTAAAAGGTTTAAAATAATGTCAGGGATACAAAATTTGTACACTATTATAACAAATGAAAAAACACTAAACAAGTCACTGTAGCGTTAGTTTGATTTTATTCTATTGAGAAGCAAGGACCGTGAGCTTGTGTACTGCAGGTGCAGACAGAAAGTCCTTTATATACACAAAGCCCACGAGCATAGCACTGGTTCATGACCTGGATGTGGTTAGTTCAAACTGCAACTTCCTGCTATGAATTAAACACTTCATCAAATCATGTAACTGCACCTCTGTGGTAGAATAAATGTTAAGGAAAGCAATCAAAATAAAAGTCACACAAACACAAACACAAATCCTTTGTTAGTCACAGTGTGTGCGGATTCTCTGCAGCCCTGTGCTGTGAAAGTAAATTCAAATTAGTAGATTGTTAGAGACATGCAAAATGCCGATGACAGTCTTTGGTGCACATTGTTAAGATATAACAACAACTCCATTATTAGAGAGGAGAGTCGGTGAAGGAGTCACACTGTGAGTAGGGTTTTAAGGTTAGTTTGTTTAAGTTGGACGGTCAAGCGGAAGGTTCGACCCCCCCCACGCACATACTCTTTGAGGAACTCAGACAGCGTGAGGTGTTGGAGCGACTCTGCCAGCTCCATGCTGCCCTCGTCATCCGCAGACTGGGCACGAGTACGGAACCTAATCTCCCTGCAAAGAACAGCATGGACGTCTCAGTGCTGAGGAAACGATTCAATCTACAGTCACACAGGAGGAGGCTGCAAGTAGTGAATAGTTTCATTATCGATTCATTTGGACAAGTGTGAAAAATATCCTGGAACATATAGTTATGTGATTTCACGTCTCTTAAATGTCTGAGCCTATAAATAATCTATCTGTCAAAATTTAGAATCCCCACATTTGAGAACCTGGAACATATAAATGTTATATTATTTTACTTTATATATGATTTAGTGGATAATAACAATAATCAACTAATAGTCTGTGCTTTACTTCAAACACAAAAATATAGGGACAAAATCACTTTAATCACTTGTTATGGTTTTTACCGCAGTTTTTTTTACCCCTGCTTCTGATTGATATCTTCCACTAGGGGGGGCTAATGAAGTGCAGCAGTTAAATGACGGTGTTTATACATTTACACAAATGGCAGAGGAAATATCCGTTGGCATCTTTCCTAATGGAATGGCAGTGAAAATAGTCAGAGTGGAAAAGGAAGTGGAAAGGATGTCCTTCTTTTTTTAAACCAGTGCCACTCCTCTCAGAGTGCACAGAAGTCACTTTTGGTCATTATCTTATTATTTTTAGTGTTTTGAATTCAAAAAGCATCACTTGCATGTACATACGGTACATTTGTCATGCATTGTGATGTAGCCATGATGCCGCTGGTCGTATGTGAAAATGAGCTACATGGCTGCAAGATGATACTGTAACCCACAGAGGAAGAACAGGGCAAAGAAAAGGTATCACAGGGTCCAACTGATGTCTGCCCCTCACTACCTCTCCTCTCACTAGAGGAGAAGAAAAGGATCAAAAACAGCAGTAACACATGAAACCAGCTTCTGCTACAGAAAGCACCAAAGAGCCCCAGCAAACTTCTCAGGGCGGCCTAATCGCCATGGTAACAGACATGTGTTGCTCTGGCCACATATCTGGTGAAAGGTAGTGATGTTCTAACGGAGAGCCGACGCCCCAGTGAGTGAGGCCGAGCGATTTAGTGTTTGGACAGAGAGAAAGACAGAAAAGGGCAATAAAACAAGTAAATCAACTCTAAGCATAAATACCTTTTTTCATGTGACTGCTCTGAAATACTGGAGGCTCTTTGCTCTGCAGACAAAAATAAAGGAAAGAGGTTATTTATCTGACAACATGATCGAGCATATTTAACACAAAATATCTATGAAAATCAACCCCTGCAGAAAAAATTACATTCAGTTCAAGACTCATGAGTTTCATTCTCTATATCTGACAGTTTTTTCTGAGTGAATATGTAAACAAAGCCTGTCAGGTTTCAGTCACATGCCAGATGTGCTTTTCATTTATCTGAGTAGGTTACTATAAAAAGCATCTGCACACAAACACAGCTGACGATCTTCATGTACACAACCAGGACAGAGCGAGACGCACAAAAAGCTGCAGCACACAAGCAGACGCACGGTGCCGACCCTGAGACGCCTCCTGTCTCATCGGGCTGCAAAGCAAATCAGTCATCTGCTCATTTCATCCCAGCAAACCTGATTTCTTCTTGCACTACTGCGGCCGTTAAAATCACAATACGGGTTTGTCTTTATTAGGCAAGACACAGGTACACACACCCACACACACACACACACAGGTCTGCTCAGACACACATGCAAACACACGTCAAGGTTATCACTGCCTTATTATCTTAATTTAGTTCTGACAGGGTTTCCGCAGGTTTCAACAAGTGGAACTTAAGAGCCTTTAAGACCATAATGAAGGAAAGTTAAGGCCCATGTCAAGTGCGACAGAAATGAGGGAATATCAGAGTACCAGAAAAATGTTACTTTCCCGTAGGTGAAGAAAAAAAAGAATTAACCACATTATATCACAAATTCTGACCAATTTTCCGTTTTTGTATTGTGTGTATTTTACATTAAATTTAAATGTCAGTGTACACTACCCAATTCAACAAACCCACCATGATCAAGTAAACAAACCAATTGAGAAATAGTTGGGAAAGAAGTAGAAGACAAAAAGGCTTGTTCTTAAGTGCAACTGAAGCAGCATTAAATAAACGTTGACATAAGTAAGATCTACATAATCATATTCAAGTCCTAATACTGTTTTATTTTCATATATTTAAGACTTTTTGTGGCTTGAAATTCAGATTATTAGACCTTTCAAGATGCCTGCGGAAACCCTGTTCTTAGATTTCACTTTCAATTCCCCACTCTAATCGCAACTCCTTTTGACGTTTTGGCTTTTTTTGCACTCATATATTTGTAGATTTAAAATCTAAGACTATGAGGGGATACAGAAGCAGCTGATAACTGAATTTCATTTCCAGCCGGTTGTCTCAATTGTGTTTTTCAAATAATGTTGGATAAATGCTCATAGGTTTAATAAGCAGCTGGCAGGCATGACAGACAGTGCTGTTCTCTCCATGTTTCTGTCATAGTAGTACGATTTTGGACCATCAAAATATGTTTTTATTCACATGGGTTGTGTAATATAGTATTATCACAGTCACTTAAGTTGATATGACACAAAGGCCAATTCCCCCTCTCACGTTGCATCTGTTGTGGAGGAAATATCTGCAGCTTAATGTTCAAACATATTCAATTGTTAGTTGCTCATTTCTTGTACAGTCTCTTTCAGGTTGTGCAAAGTTAACCTATTGAGCTTTTTTCAGTGCAAAGAGCCATGAGAAAGAACTAAAAACACAAAAGTCACAGGGCAGGAAACCAAAACAATGAGCTGAAACATGCTGTAAAGCTGCCAGGAGAGCGGTAATGATTCTCTGTGGGGTAAAGCCACTTTTTTTTATTAAGTCCCATGTTGTAAAGTTTTCATTTTCAGCAGCTGAATTCAGTTTCCAGTGATAACCTCGACTTCCCACACGCACACACACACAAGCACCGACACTGACAGCGAGGTGGTTACGGGGCCCAGGGCGCGGTGTGACGGCTGCAGGTGTCCAGTACTTACTACCAGGGTGGAGCAGAGACAGAGATTTAGACAGAGAGAGGGCCTGAAGGAGAGATCGGCTGTGGCTGACACTGTGGAGCCCGGCATCTACAGGGGCACAGTGGACAGAGGGGGCGGCTCACACATCAACTACAGAGGGTGCAGACTACAGACTGAGAGCTCGCACATCACTACCTCATGCGGAGCTGTGGGCGGATTGTGAATGTTGGAAATTAGGGGGGAAAAATACAGTTTCTCTCTATTTGAAAAATGAAAAACAGCTGTTTAAAAATTGATGCTCTCTTGCTGAGATTTGGATGTGAAGATTTAAAACACTCTCTCATGTCTGTACTTTCTACAGCTGTGTGTCTCAATTCAGGGGCTGCATCCTTCGGAGGCTGTCTTTGTTGATTATGGTTCGACAACACTGTTCCATTTCGGAGGCTCTTTCCAATCTTGAGAAACACAAGGATCTTCTCGAAAAATACAAAAAAAATTGTATTTCAAAAAGGAAATGGCGGCATCACGCTTTAACTCAACGTTCCCCTTACAGTACATAATATAAATTTAAAAAAGGGACATTGAAACTTTGTCGATATGTCCATATTGCCAGGCAACAGGAATATTAGTGGCCCGAGCTGGTGACGCTGATCACGGAAAGCCTTCGTAGAACAGATTTAATTTTAGTTCGACCTTCAAGGTCTATGCAGGCCACAAAGGAAGTGGTTTTAATGGGCCGGGTAGGCCGCGTCCTTCGAAGGATGCAGCCCCTTCAAAGGTAAGTCAGTGATGATTTGTGGTTTGTGTGCGTATGTGTCTGTTTGTGTTTGTGTGAAGGCTGTGATGAGAATTTTTCAGGAAGTCTGCTTCTGACCCAACCTGATATTTTTGGACACTTTGTTCTGTCTTGGTATAGATTAAACACATAATTCGGAGTGAGGTTTAGTGATGCTCGCATAAGAAAATGTCTTTATAAATATAACGTAAATGGCATTAAATACAATTAATCACTTTTAATACAAATATTAAGGATTAAATAAAAACTAATATAAGGGAAATGTATGATATTTTTACAGGATAAATCCTTGTGTGTATTTGTGTTACTATCTTTTTTAATTCTGTAGAATAACTAAAGTTTTTTTACTATAATTTGACGGTAAGTGTTTTTACAGTTCCTTTAACAAAACTATTTTACTAAAGCTCAAGTCATACCCTCATTGTATTTTATTTCATTTTTATTCAGCGTACTACTCTTATTCTACTACTTTATAGAGGTCTATCTACTTTTTTTTGAGATTTTATCCTTTACATGTCTGTACCTCGTTTATTTGTTCTTTTTTATCTGTATTATTTTAGCTTTTGTTTAATTTGCCTCTTTAACTGAATCTCTTCCTACTGTAGCTTCACATTTAACATGAGACATGAGAGCAGTATTGATCTTCTCATCCAGCACAATGCAAAAAGGCTTGTTTCCAAAAATAAAATACAAAAAAGGCTGGACTGTCCATATGGGAACATTCATTCACTGTGAGTTGATCTGAGTTGATATTAGTAGGGAGGGAATCTACAGATTAGTGAAAAATGAACACAACATCACATCAATCCGCCTGCTCCATTAGTGATCATCAGAAACATGCAGTGGAAATAGTGTTAGTTATGTGTAAGACTGGGACTATGTGAGGTGGGTACTGGTCCCAGTGGTACTGACCAGGGCTGATGTCTGAAGTGGGATTGTCCCGGGAAAAACGAGCAGGCCGCAAACTGATTTTAGGTGCGGAGCAGGAATAGGAACGCAGTCGAATCCCCTGGTTGTCCAATTCCTAAACAAGTAAAGAAAAAACAAAGCACCCAGAGTAAAGACAAAAGACTTGCCTCTCATCATATGAAGGAGATGTGGAAATGTCTGAGTGAAGTGTTTGACAGCTGAGAGGGTGGTTTACTTTAGTGGCGGGATCGCATGCCGCAGAGGCCGACTTGCTGCGAGTGCAAGTGAGGTCAGTGGAGGGACAGAAGGTGTCTCCTTTGTCTTCGTTCTTCTCCACGTCTGATGAGAGCGGGGAGAGCGGAGACTTCATGTCGGCGCTGTCCTCCTCGCTGTCCACCTCCAGAGCCACTAGACTGGGACTGGAGAGAGAAAGGACCAGTAAACACACAGAGACGACCGCGACCAAACAAGCCTTCCTGAAGCCATTTTCAGACATGAACTCTGAAGAATGTCCACGTAAACTGGTTCGGACTTTGTCTGAACTTCTTCTTTCACATATGAAGAACGTATGCTGGAGATTCTCCGATCAGTCAGAGCTCCAGCTTGTTTCTCCCATTCACAGATATCTGGAGTTTTGACTAGGGATCTGGATGGAGTAACTCCTGAGAAAGTCCGGAGCCTCTGACTCTGTCATTTGCATTCTCACATGCAGCCCCTCCACATAATATCCATTAGTTCAGTGCCTGATGTCTGAAAGCAGCTTGTGATGTTTAATACCTGAGGTCGCAGGCGTCCATGGGCGGACTGTCCCTCTCGTCGGTGGTCTCAAAGGAGGTGGGACAGCTCATCTTGGCAAAGGCCTGGTCAGCAGGTGAGCTGTGGAGTTGGGGGCAGATGGTTTTCCAGACAGGGCGGAGGAGTGTCAGTGGTGAGCAGGAGATCCTGCGTGTCCACGGCGTCCCACAACCCGCTGTCCGTCCCTGTGCTGTCGCTCGTCACTCCACTGACGCTGTACTCGAGGTCAACATCATCCGGCTGAGGCAAAAGGAAAGATGCATTGAGCTTAAATACAATTTGAGAAAATGTTAAGTTGTGTGTTTGGAGAGAGTGGATGATGCACAACCTGCGTCTGATGCGTGGTTTTCTGATCGTTGATGTCGAACATGGAGAGCAGAGGGTCTGTGGCATGCTGGGTAAAAAGGCTCTCGACTCCAGCAGACTTCACAGGATGATCATATACTGCGATAAAACACACAGCACGATCTCAGTTTAGTTCAAATAAATAAGGTTAAATAATCACCTGGCCCCCCCCTTCTTCTTCCACATTTGAACAGGGCTGGATGAGAAGCCACTTGATTGTTATAATTCATCCTCCTGTTCGCTGAATGTCTGCTTGAAGAGCGAGAGCAGCTCGTGAAACAACCAAACATTTTATAAAAACATCAGATTTCTTTATCATATTTACCTCAGGTCTGATCTCCATTCTGGTAAGATGTGATTTTTGTCCAACCATAATTTAATTGATCTTTCATCGCTTAAATGTCAAAGCTTAGAGTGAAGAAAGGGAGAGATAATGAGACAGCACACCGACTCCCTGTTTGACCTTTAAAGCTTTGTTTTCACAGAACCCTCAACATATCACCGTAACCGGCAGGGAGCCTGTTTTATGAGCATGACCAAAGTGGATTATGGTCTTGCATTGAGTCGTACTCTCTTTTCCTGTGTGAGGTTTGCTTGGGGATGTTTATCTGAGCTCACTAACATATTCATAGATAAAGATCACAGTTTTAACACCATTTCACTCCTGTGATTAATATCACTGAAAAATCGCCTGTCCTCTTTGGTTTTATCCACATGAGCTTTGCGCCTCTACACCTCCCAACATCTGTCAAAATTCTATAACGTGCAAAAATGTATTTATGACAAAACATCTGGAAAACCAATAATGCACGTTGATGTTGCATGAAAATTGCCTAAATAATGTAAATGAACAAAAGACTTAGAAGAAAACCTTACCCCTAAAAGTATTTGTGTCTAACTTCTCTAACTTTGATGCTTTTATTGATTACACATGATACTAAACAGAAGATCTCTGGATTTTTAACCTTTGGACAAGGAAAACAAGAACTTTGTCAAGTAGGAAACTGTTAATTTTCCCTATTGTCTCTATTTTGTGGCATTTTGTAGATAAAACAGTAACTGCTTAATAGAAAAAGGAAATACAGGTTGCAGCTCTACTATATTATACACTATACTAAAATGTTGGGTGTGTAATCCATAAGAATACATAATAATGATTATCACATGTTTGGGCCTTAATGTAATCTGCACTAGTCATTTTGGTTGTCAAATTATAATAGTGTAATGAGGACAATTACTTTCATGTAATAAAGTTGAAGTCCAATCAGCATAAAGTAAAGAACCTCAAAGTTTAAATAAGTAAAATAAAGTGAAGTTACCATGAACAGCATGTGTGTGTGTGTGTGTGTGTGTGTGTGTGTGTGTGTGTGTGTGTGTGTGTGTGTGTGTGTGTGTGTGTGTGTGTGTGTGTGTGTGTGTGTGTGTGTGTGGTTGGATGGCATTTCTACTTTAACAATGTGGAAAATCACCTCTTGATTAGAAGCCAGTTTTATAGAACACAGTGCACTTTCCAGCCAGACTTTGATGTCTGGATCAGCTGGGCCTGCACTAATGTAAAGGAAATCCTGGGCATCACAGAGGCATTTCCTCTCTGCTGCTCTCACACAGTGAAGACATTAGCACGGAGCTCAGACATGCGGCGCAGGACAAACTTCTTCTATCCAGTCATTGAATTGATCTGGTTTTATTAACAGAGAAAAAAGAGTCTCCAATTTTAATTTAACGGTCATTGATGTACCGAAGCAGCATTAGTCTCAGCCGGTAGACTAATTGTCACACTGGTTAGCACTGAGTTATTTAATTGTTACTAGAGAAACCTTTGGGCATGCAATATCTTCAATATTGTAAAAAACAGTCATCGGTGGAGGGGCAGTGGGCCTTCAGGCTGTGATGAAAAATGAAAATGTATATTTCTAAGGCCACGCATAAACTAAAGCAGTTAATACTCACTCAAACGCATATAGAACCCCACACAGGAAAAAGTAATAAAGCAAATTCAGTTTTCATTTGTTGAAAAAAACTGTAAAGTCTTCATTGCAGATAAACCAGGCAGGATGAGCACACAGTTCTCTTAACTTGCATTAGCTCTGGACGACACCTTTGTCCCAGAGCAGCCCAGAGGCCTGTTTCTTCACAACATTTCTCCTCAGCTCAACAGTGAGTACGATGACTTGAGCAACAAAGCAGAAATCTACAACGTGCCCAAAGTTTACAGGCTCCATTCAGCAGCACCAGAGTCTCTTTCCGATTTTACAGAAAACTCTTTTTTTCCTCCACAACAACACACAGGAAACTAGCATTCACAGTTACCGTGGCAACACCCGAAACAATCCTCACGATTTTTTCCTTTTTTACTAGCCAGCGAGTGTTTGCGCCGGCTCAGCTCACGCCATCTTCCGTGTTCGCGTGTGTTTAAAGAGAGATCAAGGTTAACGTATGTTGCTCGCCTAAAATGTCAGCTTTTGTAAGACGAGGACATTGGAGCTTGTTAACACACCCCCCCCGCACCCCCCTCGCTTCAAGTACACCGCTCCAGTGTGGGTGGAAGCTGTGACGGTGGTCGGTGGGGGGTTGGCAGGGCGACAGGCCAGAGTGGGGCATCTCCCAGCTCAGACAGAGTTTTTAGTTGGGACAAGCCTGACCCCATTCCTGTCTTTGTCCACAGTGACGGGGCAGATTCCTGCGCTCTCAGTCTGTGTCATTGTGGAGGCCGAGCAGGAAAAGACCCGACCTGCACCGGCCCGGGCACATGGCACGTCCGTTTGACCACAGAATAAAACTGCTGCTCTGTCCCACATGAAAGTGCATCCCTGTCTGTGTCCATGAAGCAGTAGGTGTATTGATTTCCTATGACGTGATCCACAGCGCTGCATGCTGTGCCAGCACCACAAGAGAAAGGATCCAGTCAGGGCTTCTCAACCAGCTTAGTATGCATTGTTCCCACACCCTGCTGTTCAGCACAGCCACAAATATGTTGTTGTGTGTTTTTGCTTCTTTTTTTGGGGATTGCCCATTCATCATTTAAGCCAGATGTCGGTGTATTATTGCCATAATATTGAAATGGAAACTGTATTTAGGCCCGAACAAGTTACTATTGTCTCATAAATCCTTCAACTATTGTGAATCCTTGAGATAAAAAAATAGAAGGTATTTGATAGATTAAAAGGAGAGAAGAGGAGAGGAAGAGAAGAGAAGAGAAGAGAAGAGTAGAGAAGAGAAGAGAAGAGAAGAGAAGAGAAGAGAAGAGAAGAGAAGAGAAGAGAAGAGAAGAGAAGAGAAGAGAAGAGAAGAGAAGAGAAGAGAAGAGAGAGAGAGGAGAGGAGAGGAGAGGAGAGGAGAGAAGAGAAGAGAAGAGAAGAGAAGAGAAGAGAAGAGAAGAGAAGAGAAGAGAAGAGAAGAGAAGAGAAGAGAAGAGAAGAGAAGAGAAGAGAAGAGAAGAGAAGAGAAGAGAAGAGAAGATTACCAGATAATGACGATGGGTACTCTTTTACATCATCGTCATCGTCGTCCAAAGACAGAACAAGCTGCTCCTCAAAAACCTTTTAACAGAAAGAAACCACAAAGGAAACATGAGTCTTAAGAAAACTTAAGAAGTGTGTACTTGAAAACATCCAAATTGCACGTGAGAACCCGCAGCAAACTGAAGAGGCAAATCTCTAAACATACACAACACATAACCCACTCCCTACCACAGACCAGCACATACAAATTGTAAGCACACTCACGTTGTCCACCAGCACGTGCTGTTCCACTCGCAGCTCCTTGCTAATGCCTGTGCAAAATAAAAAACATTTAACTAGAAGTTGATGCATGGCGCCCTAACTCCTCCTCCTCCTCCTCCACAGGAGAGTCGTGTGGATGGCACAACATCAGGTCCTCTGGGTGTGACGCCACTAATGGAAACATGGCCAATGAGACGTTGAGCTCATCCAGAGCAGCGCGTCCAGAGGAAGAGCACATACTCCCCACTGGGCGCTTGTTATTTTGAGAGGATTAATGGACGGCTGCTGAAGTCCGTGCCGGGTTAAGGTCAATACTGAGGAACACTTCCTGCTTCTCTGTACGAGTCGATACTGCCATCTCTATGGTAACCGAAAAGAGTGGCCAAAGGTAAAGTGAGAGCTAAATGTGTGTGCGAGAGAGAGAGGCAGTGGTTCAGAATCGCGATCTCTCTAGTGTGTTGCAGCCACCGGCAGTACCCCCAGATCAAACAATCTCCCCCTGTTTTCTCCGTAATCTCAGAGGAAGAGCAAACACACGTGTGGAGGAGTGTGCGCCTTTTATGGAAGTCGGCTGGAAGTGTTTTCTTAGTCTCTTCAGGTTGTAAGTGACGGATGTCAGACCGTACAAATGTTTGCTCGGCTGAACCTGTGGCGGTTACTTACCACCTCTCGGCACTGACGTGTCTCTGCACTCGCATACCGCCACACGCAGACAGACAGCAAACAGAGCTCAGTGTGACGTCTACACTAGAGGCCAAACTGGTAGTTATTTTTATTATTTGGTAATCTGAAGATTGTTATTTTTGATGAGTCAAATAATCACTTAATCTCTGAAGTGTCCTGGAAATAGTAAAAACAAAAGGGCCATGTCGTTTTCCCAGTACAATGAGACGTCTTTAAACTACTTGATTAGTCACACTATATTCAGTCCTCTACCGAGTCAAACATTAAAACTCTTTCATAAATCCATTAAACTGGTTATTGCAAATTATTTGTCTCCAACTAATCCTTAGGTGCATGTCAATATGTGTTTGTTTTTGCACGTGTGTGTCAGCGTGTCAAAACAAACACGTGTGAGATTTTATTTCCCTCAGCTCATGTTTCAGCCGTGCACAGGTAACGTGGGACCAGCGTGGGAGAACACGAGGGAGAACACAGATAATGCACGTGTCTGGATGAGGCTCGTCTCTCTCGTGCAGGTGTGTCATGGGAAAACCAGACACTTGATTACAACCGACTACAATTACTTTTATTTCCTGTGGCACATAACGGACTAAAATCCAGATTATAGTGTTTATTTACAACTTATTGCACAATCCCTCCCCTGGTGCTTATAGAATTTTTTATATTCAAGTTTGTTTTTTATATTTTTATATTTTTTTTATATTTACACCTAGATAAATACACCACAGCTAGTATCATTGTATGTGTAAACCTGCTTGGCAATAAAACCTGATTCTGATAACTGCATTAAGGTACAGTTTACGTTACAACACTTTTATTAATTCTCTCTAAACTCAGTCCCTGTGATACGTCACTGATAAACAAGCCTGATCATCTGATTACTGCAAATTAGTCTGAAGATAATAAATGGTAACTAGATAGGAATTCAAAATTCAAAATATAAATCTGCTTACCTTCATCAACAGAAAGGACTTCATCTTTACTTCTCTCCTCTTCCTCACTATCAGCTCTGAGCACATTGATCTGAAACAAAAGCAGATGTGAAGTCAACACACTCATATAATATCATATCATATCATATAATCAACACATATAAAACATTATACACGAAATACATATTGAAAAATATATGGTCATATTGCCACAATCACTGGTTAAAAATTATATTGTGAAAATTCTGCAGTTTAAATAAAGAGTTTAAACATAAATAAAGTTCACTATGCACATGCTACTGTCCAGGGGCGGATCCAGGGGGGCACCTGACCCTGATGTATTCCTGTCCTCTCGGTCTTTTTTAAGATAATCAGTTACTAACAAAACAATAAATGTGATGATCTGTTAGGATATTTATTTCCTAGTCGCTCTGAAGGAGCAATTTTCCAAAAGTATTAAATGTGCGTGTCTACTCGAAGCTATAGAGCTAATAGTAAACAGGAAATGACTTAAATGTGCACCCTACTGAATCAGGAGTTGTGATTGGATGCTGGACATATAATTGACCCCTCTTCATAAACTGTGGCCCCTTCATGGCCCCTGATTAAGAAAACTCCTAGATCTGCCATTGCTACTATCACTACAACCTGCCTTGTCTTTTCATGTTAGCCTCGTTTTCCCTTTTGATTTACTGGCTGCCATAGCTCCAGTGTTTGTTTACCGTTACTGACTCAACTCTTATCAAAAGGTCAACTTGCACGTTAGAGGGTGTGAGACTCAAGTGCGTACTGTTTACACAAGCCCAAACAAAAACCAGCCCAAATGGTCTTATCGACGGCAACGGCACATGATGCCCAAAGGTCCATGGGAGTATTTATTAGTCACTTCTCTCCCATATGCAGAAGTATTCTCGAATCAAGGTTTTTCCCTGTGGCCAGCTCTCACCAGTCTGACAATGCTGTGGTCTTCCTGTCGGTCTCGCAGCACCATGATGTCGTCCTGAGGGCAGCTGCCGGCGGCCTGTCGCACAGTCAGGGTCAGAGAGTTTGTCCCGGGACAGAACCTCAGCGTGCGGGAGCTGTCGGACCACACGCTACACACACCTGCGGCCGGGCCGACTCCAGGACCCGCAGAGCTGATGAGGAGAGAAGAAGAAGAAGCTCAATGCACCCTTAAGGAGAATAAAGATTATCAGTGGTGAGGTTGACACAAAGTGTATTTAATGAGAACAGAGAGGAGACGGCTGTACGAAGAAGCTTTTACTGAAGTCATCAGGTGCTCTCATTGTTCTAACGTTTGTTTGATTTTGTCTCCACCGACAGGCTCTCGAGCTTTAGAGTGTTGTCAACCACGGGAAAAAATGTAGGTGTTTAAATGAGAACTCTGTGTACATTTCTGCTCTTATTTCACTTGTCTACATGTTACTCCTGCAATGGTGGAGGAATAATATTCTACTTTCTACAAAAATGTACTCAAGTAAAAGTACTACATCAACTTTTCTTCTTGAGTAAAAGTAAGTACCATCATATACATACACATATATGTAAATGTTTTAAGAAGAATAAGTATTTCAAGTAAAAATACTTCCTGATTTTAGCCTATTCCCTAACGCAACTGTCTACTACAAAAACATTTCTGTGACAGCTGTATATCCTGTTTGATACGAGGAGAATACAGAATGTCATATACATAAAGAATGCTGCAGGTGATGCTGCTGAAAACACATCCATCCATTATCTACACCACTTATCCTTAGGGTCACAGGGTGAGCTGGAGCCAATCCCAGCTAACATTGTACAAGAGGTGGTCGACATACAGAGGTCAACCAATACTCACACCTACGGCATATAAACCTAACCCCAATCTGTAGGTCTTTGGACTGTGGGAGGAGGCCGGTAAACTGTGAGGCTTCAGTGCGAAACCTTAAATAATTCCTTTGTCAGATCAACGAATGTCTGAGTCTCGGCCGCGACCTCTTCAGGATATTTCAGGTGTTTCATCACCAGTGAGGCTGCTACTGCACGAGGCGGAGTTTAATGCTTCATGCCCGTTCTGATTGGATCAATGGACCAATTCCCCTCTCCTTAATGATGACTTTTAGAAACATAAAAAAATACAATGTGAACATATAATGTAAAAATGTAATGATGTAGAAATCAGAGATATTTGCTGATATATTTAGTTAGAGAATTAAAAGTAAAATAACCTAGAACTAAATGTACTTAAGTAAAGTACAGATACATGAAACATGAACTTAAGTTCAGTATTGAAGTAAACATACTTCTTTGACATACTTCTTATACATGGTTCTGATCAGCTCATCATGTTTGAGGTTTGCATGTGTGGTCTTCTGGAGACGTGGCAGCTGATAACCTCGTCAGAGTTGTGCTTTTTAAATCATGTGTTGTTTCTAGCAGCTCATCAATATTATAAGAAAGGAACAGCATGAGCTTCACTTTGGATAAAACCGGTTCCAGACAGCTAAACTAGTTCAAGAAGTTCCCTTTAAAAGACGTCTGGAAGCCATTAAAAGGTGTCTGTCTGAGAACCTGAAGGAAACATAAACCTGTATACACACATGGACAAAGTTCTTTTCAATGATTCTGATGAACCACAATTCAAAAGCAATGTCAGATTTGTATTACTTAATTTTCTGTAAATTTGTATTTATTATTACTTTTGTCAGTTTCAAGTTATTTCAGGGACCATTGTGGTTTTTTTTTCTTTAACGGAACGGTACCAACAATTTTGTCCACGCGTGTATATAGCTATGCATTACAGTCTCTCACTTAGGGACTGGACAACATATACTGTAACTTACGCTGCCAGCACCCTGAACACGGCATGTTGTCTGTCCCTCTGGGCCAGCTGCAGAGGAGTGTCTCCCTCATGATTGGGCGAGGTCAATGCCCTTTGACCTCTCGGTTGGTGAATCAAGAAACGGGAGAGATGGACCAAACCCAGACGCACCGCCAGGTGAAGCAGGGTTTCTTTGGGCTGAATCTCAGCAACTAGAGAGGGAGATAAAGAAGTGGGAGATACAAGCAGAGATATATATATATAAATAAAATGCATTAAATTCAAAAAAAGTAAAGAATAAATCTAGTTAAGTAACACTAAAGTCGTTTTCAGACATGATTTCCGCAGGATGTCCGAAGAATAGGGACTTGACTATATGCAGGTGAGGGCTGGTGCAGCAGGAGGCAGCACGTCATGTACTGTGACATCATTGCAAATTTGCACCATTACACAAACTGCACTTTTGTTGCTTTATTTCTCTTCAGTTGTTTTTTAAATATATTTAGATATATATTCCTTATTCTCTTTTTTATATTTTGATATTCTATTTTATTCTATTTTATACTATTTCTATTTTATTTGTTAGGTTGTATTACTTGAGCATTGTTAAAAGAGAGCCTGTGACTCAAGCTTTTCATTGCCAGCAACTGCTTAATGCTATTGTTGTGTATTTGACAATAAAAAGCTTGAATCTTGAATCTGCTGCAGAGATCACATCACATCCACACTCTTTTTATGCTGGAGGTATTTGTTATGTTTTTGTTTTGTTTTATATATTTACTTGCTCATGGTGAATCCTGCGGAGGATCATTGTGTTTGGACTTTACTGCCCGGAGAAAGTCAATACTACTCCTCCCGAGAATGTGGATCTCCAGAGTTCAGTGCAGCTTCAGATAAGTGAATGTCTCTACTTTAGGTGAATGAACTCACTAAACACACCACTTGAGGACAACAAGCCCTACATTACTCCATCAGCCTCGACTGAGAGGAGATGTACGGATGATCTGCTACGTACACAATGTATGGTATGTGTGGTATAGGCACATTGTACAGATGGAGGTAAGACAGGCTCTTGGTCAAATAAGGTCCACAGCTTATCGATAAAGTTACTACCCGGAAAAACTGGATTGTTTCCTCTGAGTCGACACCTGCTGTGAAACATTTGCTGCCTCGTGCCTCGTGTGTAAGTGCCAAACAATCCTGGTTCCATGTGATTCTGGATGATGCTTTTAACGTGCACATTCTACATGTTCACGGTGACTGATCACTGTTTAGCAAACACAATTATTGTTTTGTGAGCACCATGTGAACGACTGTGGTGGTCCATCTTTGGCCCTTCCCTGTTAATGTGGGTGTGTGGGTGCAGTTGCCATGGCACCATCTTTCAATAAGTTACTGTACCAACGACAGTATACAAGTTGTGCAGTAAAGTTTCCATACTAGGGTTGGTGGGCTTTAAAATGTATAATCATTCAAAATAAACCTATGTTTAATATAACGTAAGACCATTGGCACACTGCTTGTATTTCACATTTCTGAATAATGCTTTGAAATAATTAAACATCGTTAAAAACAACACAGGTTCTGAGGCCAGACGCCAGGAACAACTCGGAGCGCGGTGCAGAGGGGGATTGTGGGGGCTGATTTAATAGACACAGAGGTCTGCAAGACAACCCTAATCTGACGGAGGAGGAATAATGGCAGTAATTGCTCCGTCTTTGGAGCACACCGGCCTCTGCCTGGCTGGTCTGGCACATCATGTGATGAAAGGGCTGGGCTGTACGGTCAGATCTCATGTTGGGTCTGAAACCTGCTGAACAGCAGAGCCCCCGCCGCAGTGATACTAACCTGAAGGTCTGACCAACTGTAGTTCACATGTTAAAGGGTATAATAAAAACATTTTATCTCATTACTAATTACTTATTAACCCACATCTAGTTATATCTATGGAAATTGTTTTGGCTCAAATTTTGCCAGGTTTTGAAATAACTGAGGTTGTGAGATTTTCTTGTATCGAGAAATGTGTAAACAGATCTTTAATCCTCTTCGGTTACTTCCATCCATCCATTAGTTCTACTGCTTAAGGGTTACAAGATGGCTGGAGCCAATCCCAGGTGACATTGGGGGCGAGAGACTGGGTACACCCGACATGAAAAGAATAACATCCATTAACGCTTGCATTCACACCTACGGGTGGGAATGTGAGGTGGTTAGCTATGCACCTCTCTCAGTCTCTCTCTCTGTCTCTCTCTCTCTGTTACTGTTATTGTGGATGACAGATGCCATATCTCTTGAAACAATTGAAGAGACAAACTCTACATTTTGATGATGAACATGACAAAGGGAACAAAGTTTAAATAATGTTAGTATGGACATTAAAAGTAGGAATGCAGACTGTGTGCAGAATTGACCTATAAACAATGATATCTGACCTGATATCTGACCTCTGAGGCTGCAAGGATCTGAGGCCCGAATCCTTCATTCATCTGACAGACTAAAATGAATTCACATAATTTGTGCAGGACTCAAACCTCCATATGTGGGGGGCCCACACTACAGGGGAGCTAGCGGGCGCCCCACATATGGAGGTCCGAGTCCTCCTGTAGCATGATCTTTACAGTACAATAGGAAATCTGTGCTTTAGAAGTGTCAGAACGTATCGATAACAGGGCAGGTCTTACTGAAGTGTCTACACATTTACCTTCCCTTTGCTGACAGTCAGTGTTTTTCCACTGCTGAGGGTAATCCATGTTGGCCATCGCCTGTGCGATCTTCTCATCCAGCTGCCTGAGACCCGCTTCTTCGCCTCTACTTTCTCTGAGCTGCACCTCCTCTGCATCACCCTCATCGCGGTCTAACCCTCCAACAGAGAGCTCCTCTTCACGCAGCGGAGGAAACCTCTTCAGGACCTCCAGGTGGCCCTGGGTGCCGAGCTGCTCCCTGTGTGCACTCAGGTACTCTGCTGCTTCCTGGGCAACGTCCCTGATGTACTCAAGAGATGTTTTACCCTCGCACGGCCTGACTCTGTCCTCTGCATAAAAGTAGGACGTGACAGAGACAACTTCCACAAGGTCGTGACCTATGGGAGACAGAAAGGTTCATGACAGATCTTTGGAGTAACATAGGAATAGCTGTGTCTCAATTAATTAGGGGCTGCATCCTTCATCTACGGAGCCCACGAAGAGAGCGATGGCCGAATCGAAATGAGACGGTCTGTTCAACTGAGCTGAAGTTGGTCAAAACAAGAAAATTTGAATTGCCCTTGGTTTATTCACATGTATCGTTGTTTCCTTGATTATTAAATAGAAGCTTTATACTCAGACGCAGGCGCCATTACCTCTTTGAAAAAAACTGTTTGTCATTGAAGAACTGTAATGAATCCTGGGATGGTCTGGGACTGGAAGGATCGAACCGTTGGAGCCGACCTATAATCGCACCGCAGTCGGACTACAAATGTAGCCTCTTATCGATGCAGCCATTAAATTGAGACACAGCTAAATACAGGCCGAGAATGAAACCTGGGTATTGTTAAGGAGACTGATAGACTTACCAGGAACTGTGAAGCAAAGGCTCATCCCATCATCTGCTCTTTTTGCTGCCGTCACATGTGTTAGTCTGGAGCCTTGAACAACAGCATAAAACTCTGCGTCTGCAGGAGCGCTGGCTGGTAACTTCACATTGGCCTCCACTTGTCCCTGAGACAGGAAAAAAGAAAATCCATCCATTTCAGTTTACAACACAAGCAAAGTGAATCATTGTCAATAAAGTCGAGGCCAATGGCTCCAGTTTGAGGTGGAAATAAGGAAGGAGACTTGGCTAAACTGTTTTCTTTAGAAGGAAAATGTCTTCTGTGGTCACCCCGCTGACACCGTCTGATCTACTTCAGTCAGTTTCACAAGGTTCACAGTCATTCTTGTAGTGGACGGAGGGAGGAAAAATGGGGCAGCAGCGGGGGGGGAAAAAAGAAGAAGAAAGACACCAGTCATTTTCTCACAATGGGAGAGAGCTGCACCCCACTGAGCGTCTACTTCATGATCCACCTTCATAATGAGATTCATTATTTCTGTTACATCAGTGACCTTGATGTTTTTTAATTGACCTCGTATGAACTCTACTGTTTTCTTCGTCCCATCAAAGACATCCACAATCAGATTGTGAAATTCTAGGATTCAGATTATAACATATGGATAGACTTACTAGAAGATGAAGATTTTTTATTTTTTTTGCAGTGTTGTTAAATGCGGTTGTGGTGTTTACTTTGCTTCTGAGGGTTTGTTCTTTTCCTGGCGGGTGAGTTATTACATCCACAAAGGACATTCTGTTTTCGCCTGCGTCTCTTTGCTTTGTTTGTGTCTTAGTTGGCAGGATTAGGCAAAAACTACAGGACAGTTTACCACAAATCTTGGTGGAAAGATGTGACGGGTCAGGAAAGAATCAAATACAAGTGCGGATACAAATAAAAATCTAGATCTAGTGAATTTAAATGAAGGGGACTGATGGGCCTTGGTTGCGGTATGGGCTCTACTGAGTGACACTCTGGTGAAAGTTCTGTTGGCTTTTACTGTTCACGATTGCCTTTAGTCAAGAGGTTCATCTTTCTTTTTAATAATTAACACTTAATTTGCATTGTGAAACATTCACAGCATGTGCCAAATATCTAATGGTAGAACAGCTATTGATATTATGGTCTGTACTTGAAAATGGAAATTATAGAAATGCTTAAAACAGATGGACGAAACAGAGAAATTAAATAAATGAAAAAGGAAAATAATAAGGACACACAAAACCATGCCAAGCTACAGCGTTTGTCGCCACTCATCGATATCATACAGGCTCATCTTTATCTTGCATCTGTAAACACGTGTTTGGCTTTAATTGTATCTGTTCATAAGTGTTACAGAGTGTCCATAACATGTAGATTAAATAGCGTTGATAGGAAAAGATTACAAAAATAAAAATATCATACTGATTACAGAAGACATAGATGGCAAGACAAGCAGAAACATAAGATAACACAGCTTGTGTTGTTTCAAGATGTTTCTTTCTGTTACCCACAGCAGTCAATGCATCTCATGTGTTTCTGCAGGATAGCAAAATAGGGTTATGTGAGTATTCAGTTATGTACAAAAAAACAAATGTATATATAACATATCCTGTCCTCAACGTTTATATAGACGTGCTAACAATATAAACCAGGACTTAGTTCACCTCCTCTGGTGACTGAACTCTGTAAGAGAGTTTATCTTTTGAGAGGGATCACATACTTGAAGTTCCAAGCTTGTGCAATTTTATCTTCTGTTTTTCTTGTGCTCAGCTTAGGGCTTTCTCTTGTGATTAATGGGCCGTCCCTTAATTCACTCTTATTGTTAGCACTTTAGGCGGAGACATCCATCATGTTTAAATATATTTTTAGTGGCTGAATCATCTTATCGTTTAAAAGAAAGCAGCCGTAATCTCTCTTTGCGGCGTCTCTTCGCATCACTGTGGTCCAGAGTCTTAACAGTTTAGCAGGATCTCACTAAATACAAGGGGCCAAAGCACACACAGGTGACAATTACAGTGTGCATGGATTAAATATAATCGACAGTGTTATTACACAAGACTAGGAGCCACGCTATTGCATCTGGGTGAGGCTGTACATGTGCACAGAAGCGCTTTGGGCTAAATGCTAACGTCAGCAAGAAAATATTCCCACCGTGATGATTCTTTCATGCTGTTTCCCATGTTGTTCCCCCCATGTGGTTCGAATGACTTTATCTTTTACTAGTATTTTGCAGCAGTACTAATATTTCCTTTGTGGCCACTAGTCTGGATAAAATAAAGATGATTCTAGATTTGGATACTGTAAACTGTTTGGAACAGAATAAAATTGAAAGTAAAAGTAGAGCTGGGGTTGATGGGGATGTCGACTGACATTTGCTTTTCTTTCACCTGAGATTTCATTATGTTAATTATTCTGTACGTACTCAGAGTTAAAATGTAATTACAGGCCAAAGATTTCTCACACAACCTCATAGGGAAAGGCCATATGCTCCTGGTTAACGCATCAATAATGGGGTTAATGTATACTCTGCATTACACACTGATTATTAACACTGACATCATTCTCCTTCTGTCACTGAACTCTACAGGGGGCTGTGAAAAGTTGCTTCTTTGAGTCTATAGTCCAGCGTCATAATGGAGGTCTGACTCAAGCCGCAGCTTCTGCGCACTAAGTGGTGAGCGGCAGGACCACTTAGTGCGCACTTAGCACTGTTAATGTTATCACTGATTGTTTTTCCACAAAATGTAAAGATTACATGTCGGTCCGTGGTCTGGGCAGCCATTTCGGATTTCAGACTAATATAGACACAAGGAATCCAGTTGGAAATGTAGAAGACTCATTTCTACAGTAAGTTATTTTAACAATTAAGAAATGGATGAAGTTTGTTTGGCCATTGTTTGCATAAAGTTGTACTGAGATCTGGTCAATTCAGTATATTTCTAAATCAGGGGCCATATAGGGGCCACAATTACACAGAGGGGCCAGTTATGTGTTAACAGCCATGCACAATTCCCACAATTCAGTGAGGTTCACATTTAAGTCATTCCTTGTTTACTATAGCTTTATAGTATATAGAGCATATTTTGAAAATTGTTCCTAGTTCAAGCACATTGTGAAATTGTGGCTTGGAAAATAAAAATAGAAAACAGTCTTTGACAGGACAGGGGCACTTAAGAGGCCAATTAGATTTCACCAGGGGCCACGGCCCCAGTGGCTCTACCTATGGGTTGATTATCCTTCCGATAAATCATTAGCATCAAAAGGCTTTATCCACGGTCTGTCCTTGTTATTGTATACTATCTATTGTCCTACAGCTTTTATATTGTATAAATACAACGCAACATATGTGAACACTTCTTTCCAATATCTTCTGATTTGGTTTTCTGTCCTCCGAGGACGCTCAGGCTCTCATTTCATGGTCCCAGCAGTCTGCAGCAGCCTCAGATGATATTGCCTTATACCAGCACAATTTGATCAGAGAGAATTTGCTTGATCCAAACTGTATCTATTGTGCCTCAGGAAAGAGGAAGGAGTGTGGCAGGGTGGTGATAAGATGTCAGACTGATGTGATCTATGGCCTTTTCTCCTTGGCGTTATCATGACACAGCCTTATCCAATGACAATGAAATATTCAACACCTCGTGCTTTTTCCTCATGCCTTCCGCAGTTTTCAGGTCAAGCACAATGTGTTGATTATGGAAGATGAGGTGGTTTCTCACTTAATGAAGAACTCCCTTTAAATCAAAAAGGCAACAATGCCGTGTAGGGGTCACCTTTAAATGACAAAACAATTATCGGGTATTCTATTTAATACTGATAACCCTTAAAACAACCAATCCTATGACAACTGCGACATGATTCTGTAATCCCCACATGTTGTTGTCCGACCAGTCGGGGGGGAAAAAACCTGCCTGTGGTCTCCAGGAAACCAGCAGTCATCAGGACTGCAGCTCTCTGCCATGATCTCTTGAGAGCAACATGTAGGTGACGTCAGGGGAGCAAGATCAGTGCCACTGCAAAAACAAAAACAGCTCCAATAACAGTCAGTTGTCTTAGTGAGCAGGCGGCCTTGACGTCAGCATTGTTTTTTTTAAATATTAACTCTTTTTCACTGCATAGGGAGGAGCTGTTGTAAAGGAGCTGACACAAGGGACCTTTTTATTTGTCTCATTATGAAAAAAGGCTCAAAAAACCCTTTTATAAACTTACAGGGAAAACAAGACAACTGTTCGAGTCACTTTAGATCAGTGTAACACAGCAGGGCTTCGATAGAAAAGAAACAGACGGCGGAGAAAAAGCTTATACTTGGAGGTGTTCCGTCCAGCCAATACACATACAAGTTAATAATCAAGCAAAGTATTTTTCAAATGCAAAACGTGTATGACAACATTTCAAAAGTGACACATTAGCTGCTCCTATCTGAGCTGAAAGAAAGTCAGTGGACCAGAGTCTCATCGCAGCCTCGAGTGTGACAACTAGCACTGCACTGTGGGCCTGTTCTCATACGCCGCTGAAACACATACCTCCGATTTAATCTGCTGTGCAAATGAGATACTAATACCGAGTGTACATGTCAGAGAAGGCCGTCAGTAGAGCTGGCATGGTGTCACAAACCTTTCCCATCAAAGAAAAACCGCTGCCAAGTTTGGATTTATTCTTATGTAATAATACCCAGAAGTGCTGGGATTTTGAGGAATTTGTTTTGATTTTGTTATTGGTTTAGCTGAAAGCGATAAACCAAGAGGTTTGATCATATCACAGGTTGAGGTTGAGTTTAAGATATTGTTGAAAACCTTTAAAGGCACTGAACAGCCTGGCTCCTGATTATATTTGAGCTTCAGATCCCCGAACAGAGGTCCTCTGAAAAAGTCTTAAAACAAACCAAGAAGCCTTTTATTATTATTATTATTTAATATGAGGTTTTTGTTTATTTCTCTTTTACTAGTAGAGGTTCATCCAAAAGGTACTTCTACCAAAAAGCCTTTCTTGATTTTATCTCATCTCATCTCATCATCTCATCATTATTGTTTTTTTTCATTACCTGTTATTTGTTTGTAGATTTGTTGTCAGGCTCTTTAAATCTGTTTTGAAAAGGACTTCATGCATAGTTTATTGTTATAGTGTTGATATTTTAGATCTGCAGTACCTGATGAAGTCACTTATTTGCTTTTGTTTTCTTCTTTTATGATAGACTGGATTATCAATACACTGACTGGCAGGCGGAGGTTCTCAACATGTGAAAACCATTGTAAACTAAAATTAGCCCAGCACTTAAAGGAGCAAACAAAAATCATAAACCTAGAAACACACCTTTCCAATGCAAAGAGCATGTGATAAGCGTCCCAATCCAACCTTACTGGAAACTGAACAAACATGTAGAACAAGGATGTGGCTAATCTAGCCCCATTACTGAACACGACGTTGGGCTAAACTGAGATAACAGGCTCACAATAACCGACAGAAACACAACCAGGTGGAGCAGCTCAGTCTCCAGACATAGGCCACAATCCCATTACTACGTTTTGGTGTGAAAACGCATCAACTCAAATACACCTGGCGTCCACACTACTCTGGAGTTGAGGAGTCACTAAAACAAAGATGTTGGAAATGCTGCTGGCTCCAAGATATTTTTGAAAACTTTGGTGCCACGTTGTAGTCTGTACAGGCAGAACTGGTGATGTTTGGAAACTATGACGTTGATTCCCACAACCACTCGCCTCTGCTACCAGTGCGGAACGCAACATGGATAATGAGGTGTTGCTGACCCTGTTTTCTTTGCTAACAGCTGTTGTGCAGTTTTACAATGATACAACTGTTTACATGTGTAGGAGACGTTTTGTTATTCGAGCAATCGGCCACAATTCTGCAACAAACTACCAAATGCTTCCTGTTTACACCAGCACGCACATGCACATGTACATGTGGTACCATATGTCATGGTGGTCACGTGATATGAGTTTTCAGGTGTTCTAGTATGGGCGTGAATTTAACTGATTTGGCACAAAAAACACTTGTGTGGACACAGGGATGGTTTTAGACTGTAAACGCCACTTTCAAACGAAAACATTACCTCATGGAGCTGGTTTGGGATGAACTGAGCAGAAAGTGAAAGTGGGATGAACCATCGAAAGTATATTTTCCATCAGGAGTGTGTTTGGCTGCTAGATGAATCAAAAAATTAAATGTTCGTCTGTGGTCTGATTTCAGAATCCCTGAGAAATTAAACTGTGCAAATTTGAAAACAGCAGGGTGAAACTGAGAGGTTGTAAAACTTCCAACCAGGCGTGCGCACACCTGGACGACAGAATCCCTCTGACATGAAGTCCTGCACTGGAGCCCAATAAAAACCTCATTAAACCCCCCTCACTCTCTGCCTGCAATTGAATGCACCCATTTATCCATTGATCTGGCCTCACAGTATCTCCTGTGGGTCTGACACTATGCTGAACGCGTGGAGGTGCACCATAAAAACCTTACCAGGCGTGTTACAATAACAGCCTTTATTTGGCAGCAGTGTGCCGTGGCTTGTCCACACAAAGGCCGCCATTGAAATCTGGATCTCATTCAGCAGTGAGAGTTGCTCCTGTTGAGCTGTGACCTTCGAGGGTGGAGACGCCACTTCCTCCTAATGGAGAGGTGTGTGTGTGTGTGTGTGTGTGTGTGTGTGTGTGTACGGGGTGTTAGAGCCTGCAATGATTCACATGCCAGGGTTTCAGAGCGGTCCTCAATCAGCTTCTACCAGCGATTACAAGCGAAGGTTTCGGAGCGAGCGTCTGAAACTGGTGACACAGCAAAACAAGCCGGCACTCTGCTTACCAGAAATCTGGCAACGCTTCAGTGACTGGCCCACCCACGCTTCCACCCAGACGGGGAGAATAGGGGTGAGAGAGAGGGGCAGACTGAGAGAGAGAGAGAGAGAGAGAGAGAGGGGCAGACTGAGAGAGAGAGAGAGAGAGAGAGAGAGAGAGAGAGAGAGAGAGAGAGAGAGAGAGAGAGAGAGAGAGAGAGAGAGAGAGAGAGAGAGAGAGAGAGAGAGAGAGAGAGAGAGAGAGTGAGGGTGAACGATGGGGGATACGGAGGACTGAGGGGGAGCAGGAGGACAGATGGAAGAAATGAAAGTAACAGCACGAAACAGAGTTTTACTATGTCAAAATAAAAAGTTTAAAACAATAATTCAAACACACCTGCACCCTGAACTCTATTACACACTTTCCAAAAGAAAAATGTTTATATATTTTATTTGAAAAATTGGGTGAGTGGTCTTAAAAAAGCCAAGAAACAAATGGGCATATTCTCTTATCCTGGGCCCCATGCTCACAGTGGAGGCCATGCTTTCAGGAGGCCTTGTCAGTCGGTGAACAGGCTGTGTAAGGAACAGGCTTCCCCAGGGACCGAAACCCTCCTGGCTTGGGTTTCACCTGCGACACAAGGCTTGCCAGTCAACCAGTGCACAGACGGAGAGTCAGGACTGAGACACACAGAGAGAGAGAGACGGCTGGAGGGACGGCTGGAGGGAAAGATTTGAGGAGTGATCTAATTCTGGTGAGAACAAAAAACAGGAATTGGGTCTAAATGCGGGCGAGTGACCCAGAGGAGGGATTCAAGGTTCATGTACTCGACCGACCACACCCAGCGACAAGACCAACAGCACATGAGAGAATCACACAGGCAAAGACATGTAGGCACTTACATATAGAGGCACCTCTCTTCTGTTCACCTCCATTTTGGCCCCCATCCACCAGATGCCTAGAGAGGAAATAATCACGTTACTATAATGTAATGATGGACATCAAGAATTGAAACTTTTTTCACATTTAAATGCACCTCTCGACAGTTGCCTCTAATTGTACAGTATAAGAAAGTATAGTTAAGTTAGTTTTTGTCATATTGTCAATGTCTAATATGAGTTGATTTTAGAAACATCGGCTGAGCTGCTGCAGGAATAAATGAGGATTATTTGAAAGTAACTAACAACAGCACCTGAGCTCACCGTCTTACAGTGAGCGATGTGAGATGTTTGTACCCTCAGATACGTATGACGCTCTGCCTACAGCCTTGGGGTCAATGACGTCAACAACAGTGTGGATGATGAAACTCACGCAACAGTCGAGTCAGCAGAAAAGAGCAAGGGAGGGAAGAGTAACTGTATCTTCTGCACACACCTGATCCACTGTGACTTCCCTCTCAGCTGTGAATAGTGCATGACTTCAAAGCTGCACGGCCGTATCAGCTCTGCAGGCCGCACTTTGTCTAGACCAGGGGTGGGAACCGTTATCCTAGCCAAGGCCATTTTATTTTCTATGACATCCTTTGCTAAACACATATCACAATAACTGTTCAAATGGAACTGCTTCTCTTTAGCGAGGTGTCTGATGTCAGATGGTAGTGATGATGATGATGATGATGATGGTCCTCATCAGCTGATTTTAGCAGAAACAATTCACTCAAACTAATCCTCAACTTTGGTAGAGTCAGGCAAAACTGGCAAAGACGAACTCAGAACACACAAAAATGACTGGTAGGTCAGTATTTTTTAAGTCTGTCGTTTCATTGAAGCCCAGAGAGAAAAACCCATGAGAAAATGATCATGTACCTCAATGTTTTTTATTGTTTTTTTATAACTAGTGTTTAAATCTGTTCTACTACTGTTCTTCAAGACAAAGTGATTCTGTGGAATCATTTTAATGTCTGGTTTTGCCTTGGGGATGTTCTTGGGGATTTGTTTTCCACGTATATTCCATTCACGATGATGAAAACGTTTGAACTAGAGCATGTTTGGCGTTTCGGCTTAGAAAATTTGACTTGATCAAGTGTCCTAATATTTTAGGATCAACAACTGACTAATCAATTAATTTTCTAGTAACAATAACAAATCACAACCCATTACTTTTTCATATGTTGAGATTTACTCCATTTAAATATAAAGTCAACTTGTAATGGTTGGGGGCACTCTCCTCTGAATCTTAGTCCAACCCAAAGTAGCATTATGCTGTCTTGTGAAATTGAACCTGTAAAGTAACACAGCACCAACAACAGGATTCAGTGTCTCAATAGCAAGTCCAGTCACGCCATATTGTAAAGCACTGACTGGTGTCCTTAGGGTTTATCTCACAATAATATCACAATTACATTTGTGTACTGTAATATTGTGGCCAAAGGACATCTTATCCATAGAGGAGTTCAGTGCCACAGGCCTGGGCGTCTCGCTCTGTTTTTAATCCTCCTCATATCAATGGGGCCACATGTGGAACTAGAGGAGGAACATAGCGTATTGTAGAATAAACATTGTCCTAGGTTGGCAGGTTACGACCCATTAGGTCAACACAACATTAATATTCTCTCATGCTTTTGTTTAAGCAAGGTTTAAAGACAATCTGAATCCACACAATAAAGAGGATCCATCAGAGCTCAAAGGCAACTTTTGAATCGTCTATTAGCTAAATTGAATGGAACACAAAACCAAAATAAGACACCGTACTAGTAAAAACCTGCCTTTAAATCCGCAGATTAGGGTTGAGTTCTACTAGTGTGCCCAGCATTTGTCAATCATTGTCTTCAGCCTGACTTTAGCCTCTGACATGTTCAGTGTGAATAAGAAACCTGACCCGGCTGATGGCCACACACTCCAGAACAGAGCGTGAGAACAGAGATTACACACAACAAGAGAACGCTCACTGTCAAAAAGCATCAAGGAAACTCTTTCTTACTTCTGTGCATGTGGCGTAAATGTTTTCAGACGTGAGCAAGTTGATCCTGTTGTCCTTAGATTTCTATTTTAGTCAGGTGATGCATGATTGAATAATTCCTTTCACATGATGGGTTTGGGTTTTGGGTTTTGACCAAGCTGTATGAAACTGTGCGTGTTTCTGCTTTCAGCATCTTGTATAAACACTTTAATTTACTCCACCACACTGTTATATTTGGGCATGGAGAAACATCTTACACCAGTGTTATTCATTTATTGAATTTGCTCGATGCAATGACAGGAAAAGCACACAGGCCAAAATTAGCAATCGCTCAACCGTGTGACTGTGACATCACATGATGCAAAGGTGTTACCAGATAATTCAGGTAGGATGAACATACAGTTATCTAACTGCACTCTGCACCACAGCCTGTTTAGAAAAAGCTCTGCACACAACATCCAGCACACAAACAATAAAAAGTGACAGTATACTGCAGAACTGTTTGAGGAGGACTCACTAATGACAAGGAATAATTCTGAAGTTTCTCCAGAGCTAGAGAGAAGGGGCAGGTTTAGAACAGGAACTGCATGAGCTATTATGGGTGATCTGTTATCAACACAGTGTAAACAAACTCCTGCCACCTATTCTAGCTTTAGAAAGTTGGTATATACACACTATCAGCACTTGCAGGGATAGTTCACCCAAAAATGAAACTCCACTCATTATCTACTGACCACTATGCCGATGGAGGGGTGGGTGGAAGTGTTGGAGTCCACAAAACACTTTCGGGGGTAAACAGGGAAGCAGCCAAATCCAATACAATTGAAGTAAATGGGGACAGATTCTTCAAACAGAAAAAAACAACAACAAAAAAAATGAAATGCCTCCATAGTGCTCATGTGGTGTCATCCAGGCGTCGAAATTCTAATTCGAGTCATTTACAGTGTTTTTGGCCTAAATGTCCTCTGGTATCCTCATCCTAGATCAGTTCTCTCAAGAACTTGTGAAAGCTTCTGTTACTGCTGCACTTGGATGACACCAATTGAGCAGTATGGAAGCATTTAATGTTTTCTGTTTGTTTTTTTACTTCAATTGTGTTGGATTTGGATGCAGCACCGCTCACCCCTTAAACTCCAAAAGTGTTCTGTGGACCCAAACACTTCACCCCCCTCCATCGGCATGGTGGGGAGCAGATAATGAGTGGATTTTCATTTTTGGGGTGAACTATCCCCTTTAAACATCCCACAGGAACAACACACGCTTTTCGCTGTGCAGTGACGCTCCTGCATGAAACAATCGAATCCAGTCAGGGAATGAATTCACTCGTGAAGTGATCCCAGCACCGACGGAGGAAGAGTTGGTATAAAGACCGATAGCAGACCCTGGACCCTGAACATGCCATCGCTCGCTTCTTACGTTCTGCCCGTGAACGCAGCAGCAATTCGTATTTTATTTGTATAGCGCCAAATCACAATATTATTTATATCAAGGTACTTCACATAGAAATTCAAGAGCTTAAAATGTTCAGAGAAAACTCACAGTTCCCACAATGAGCGAGAAAGAACTCCTTCAACAACTGGAAGGAAGCTCCAGAAGCAGCTACAGATGAAGCAGCGGATGCACATCAGGTGAAAACACTCGATCATGTCCGTGCACAGACTCCTTCTCCTCACGATCTGTTTGAATCTGGAGTTTTTACAGCTTCCAGCCGTTACCTGCTTGTCGTGTCTCCTCTGTCCGGGTCCGCCGCAGGCTCAGATCCGATGATCGCGACTTCTCCTGTCCGCGGAAACTTCCCTCCGCTGCTCCACTGTTTCTTCTCCTTCACGTGATCACTGGGAAAAGCCTCCGACGCTTTTATTCTGCATTTTTTCTGCTGCGTCTCATCCGTCTCTCCTCGCTCAGGGAGGGAAGCGGCTCACGGTCTGTTCGCAGGTGTAGCCGGAGAACTTTCCCTCTCTGCGGCCTGCCCCCTCTGTGGTCCAGCCCCCTGACACACACATGCACACACACACACACACACACACTCACACACGCACACACAAGTACACGCACACACACACATTGGCTCCCATCAGCATTAATTTGCGTTTTCTATGTATTTTTACCAATATTTTTCATGAAAGAATGAACAATTCTTGACTATCTGCACAACCATCACAGACAACTTTGTTCTATTAACAATATGTTTGGTTTTGGTTTTAGGTCACATTTTCATAAGTTTAGATTCGAATTTTGATTTATTACTGACAATTGTAGATTATTCGCACAGCCCTTTAACTTCACTTTACCGCTACAATTCTTAAATGCTTAATTGTGATCTATCATCTATCTATCTATCTATCTATCTATCTATCTCTCTCTCTCTCTCTCTCTCTCTCTCTCTCTCTCTCTCTCTGTCTGTCTGTCTGTCTGTCTGTCTGTCTGTTTGTCCATCCATCCCCCCCTCCATCTAAAGCCACATCAACGCACCACTTCATGGGTGTTAGTAGAGAGTACATGGAGTCAGTTGCAGTGGCATATCTAATACAGAGCCCATAGAGAGGCCACAATTTACACAGAGGTGCAAATTATGTGTCCAACATTTACACACAATTCTTGGAAAATAAAGAAATTATCACATAGTCAGATTTGCTGTTAGTATTGTTAGTAAGTGACTACGAGCTGTAATTTTCCATTTTATTATTCACCACTTTGAGACAAGAAGGATTAACACCACTTTCATTTACGTTCAGTTATACATGCAACGTTTGAACCTGTCGATGTACAATTATGTTTAAAGGTAATTAAACCTTATTTTTATTTTATAGCCTTATACCTAATATTTAAACTCCACTTCATTTCAGTGGGCAATACTGTAATTTCTATTTCCCTTCTTTTATTTGACAAATTTTGCATTGGTTAAATGGTTTATAAAGTACATACAATTAGCTCTACCTCAACCTCATACATCTACATCAATAAAAATCATCCAATAATACTAAAACTAAAAATGTACATTATAACTACCTCCATCACTGTATGAAATGATGTGTCAAGTGTCTAAAATCAGACCTTATACATGCATATATGAACATATAACACATGTTTAGTAATTACATACCTCAGAAATGCAAAGGTATGAATTGGGTATGCCGTTTTGTCTTTGTAAAGTTTTTTGTCAAAAATAGCAGAGACCAAAGTCTTGACTTTGATTGAAATGGGTCAAGCTCTAATAATGCTGGATCCTACATTTTCATAAAAGGCTACTCACTAAATTTATTCAACCTTCATTTATCTTACTCTGGAAAGTTTCTTTGTGACTCAACATGGCAGACCCACTCACTCCCTTTGTAAATATACAAAGCTAAATCTGACGTGGCAAAAACACTAAGATCTGTAAAGATTCATTATAAGAAAGTTATGAGAATTATTTCCTTAAAGTTTCTATGCACTTTACCTTTAATACACGTATATAACTATTGTAAGGTGACAGTAGTATTATGCATTGATATTCAGCGTGACACAAATATATTACTACTAATATAATGAACTGCTGTGAAAGATGTGAAAAGTCAAGTATAAATTACTTGTGCATTCAGGGGGGAAATCACAGCACTGTTTTATACCAGTGTTAACTTTACATGGAATACTTTTATTCCTAATGTTCCTCCATTTCCTCTGTTGGAAATCGTTCTTCTCTCAGTTGGATTGTAACTCTAACCAGACAACAGAAGACACAGACACGTGACGTTAACAGGAAACCAGAGCACGACTTTCCCACCCTTCCTGCTCCCAGACTTATCCCGCTGACTGATAATGAGCTACAGATTACACATCTTAAATGATGTCAGAGCTGACGGGCTACAACAACACTGGCACGCAACACTTTTTAACTCAGTCAGCAAACTCAGTTAATCCAACAGGTACCACCCAGGACCGTGTTGTCTGGCTTAAATGAGGTGATAAGAGGGTTAAAGGCCCTTTTGAAGATGAACAAAACCACACAAACCCTGCATGTACAGCAACTATACCCTTTGAGACTGTGGTGCCATCTGTTGGCACGAGTGTACGAGTAAATAAGAAAGTGAATGAATGTACAGTTCTGCCATCTTGTGGAAGTTCTGTACATAACATTCAACAGGGTTAATTTTTAATCCCACATTTGTTTTTCTATGATGCAAAATTCAAGGGATGTTCAGAGAGGGTAAGATCTAAGAAATCTGGACCTGTTGTTTTCAGTGCATGTGATCCTGGTGTGCTGCAGGTAGTGAGTGCAGCACACTGTGGATTCACTGAGACTCATACACTGTCATAACAAGTTGGCCGAGACCATAGTTACATGTGATCTTTGCGACTCATTGATGCTGACTCGGGGAAGCTTATGAATCTCGACGACCCCCTGGTGTCTTCAGAGCACCGTGGTGGAATAGCCACGACCCTTCACCTTCTGATTAGAGACTATAAATAAGAAACTAAAATACCTCCCTGTCTGCCTGTTGAAGTGCCTGATGGTGTGATGGACAAATATCAATAAACAACGTTGCACAAAAACAAAAATACAAAAACACAGCCATAATCAAAAATTTGTATTCAATAGATTTACCCTCACGTGTTTTCTCAATCACACTAATAACACACTTCTTTAAATTGGGACTGAGCGGTTGAGTTTGTCAGCAAAACAATATTTTCTTTGTTCTCTTGTCATCAAATTTTTCAGTGTTTATATATAAACAGGGAAGTTTGGATTATATAATATGATAACAGTCTACATAAAAATATATTATCATTGTAGTTGCGACTACAGGGAATTGGATAAATACTACAGGGAGTTCTACACTGTTTATACTGCAAAGCCTAATCACACCATTAGCAAATCACTAACTTTAGGTAGACTTCACCTTAAAACTGAGCTAAATAAAAATGTTGATATATTGACTATAGAACAGCTTTTGTAAGATTTTCCATGGACACATTTTGTCATTTTCTTTACAATGGCATAGTATCTGTGTTTGAATTTATTTTGTTTACCAAGTACACACTGATATTATCAAAATAGTGTGTAAATGCATATGTTTTAAAACTACAGATAAGTGAAACGTGTACAAACCTACTGTGGCATCCAGATTGTGCATGTTTTTTGCATTAGATTAATTATTTGTAGATAACTAAACAAGTGTACCCGTGTAGTATCAGCTTTTTATATCAGTTTGAGTATCAGCATGATTTCGAGGCTCCGGAATTAAAAAGGAAAACAACAGGGGGAGGTTAATAGTGGACGGACGTCTTTGTGGACGCCACCCACTACGCATGCGCACATGTACACAAACACCGAGAGCAGAGGAACAGCTATCAGAGAAAAACAATGTGTTACCGAGTGAGTTGTGTTTTCATTTCTGAACAAAAAGCTTTTTTAGACGTCTATAGACATAACGTGGGTCAATGTTAGATTTCATTAGTCCCAGTCAGTGAGTTACTGTCCCTGATGGAAGGTTACGATAGCTACCATGCTAACTGACAGCTAACAGATAGATAGATAGATGTACTGTATTTATACCTAATTGGGACAGTGTTGTGTTATAGCACCAAGTCAAGGGCTTTGCACATAGAGCGAACTAGCATTAAAATAGATGCGAATAAGAAAAAAAGCTCAAAATAGAATGTAATAAACATAAAATGTACTAAAACTGTACGTAATGTAAGTAAATGATACACAATAAAGTACTAGAATACACAGTAACGTAGTACATATAATAGAACAACGAATAAGCATCTGAACAAGATACTAAACAAGAGATGATAAACTATGAACAAGTGTGCAAGGTTGCAGTAGTTGTTTACATTGAAAGACAATGTAGTGAGGTTGGTAGGAATGTGACTAAATTATGAATATAAGATGTGCACTTTCACAGTTATTGCACCCTCTTGTGTCCGGCTCAGCATGAATGGTTGCTTGGGATCTAATCATAGATTCATATTTAAGTAATTCTGCATTTCAGGCGCTCAGTGGCTTCAGTTTGACCTCAGTGTGACGGCTCCGTGAGTGATCAGAGGATGGACAGCAGCAGCGCGTCAGCCTCGGATGGGACAGGAGAGTGTTCCATGGGGCCTGAGGACATGGAGGGGATCTGCGTGATGCCAGACTTAAGTGCCATCAAGACTGAGGGCACAAGCCCAGATGACCCAGGCACCCAAAATGTGGCCATGGGCATCAAGTTCATCCTGCCCAACCGCTTTGACATGAACGTCTGCTCAAGGTTCGTCAAGTCGCTTAACGAAGAAGACAGCAAGAACATCCAGGACCAGGTGAACTCCGATCTGGAGGTGGCTTCGGTTTTATTCAAAGGTAAGAAGGAAGAGGTGGAACCTTGTCTACCAGTTGTTTAAGCGATCACTGGTGTTGTCTTGTGAGAAAAGGCTGTAACTGATCTGAGTCTTCCCTCTCCTTCAGCCGAGTGCAATATCCAGACCTCCCCCTCGCCAGGGATCCAAGTGCGCCATGTTTACACACCGTCCACCACCAAGCATTTCTCCCCCATCAAACAGTCCACCACCCTCACCAACAAACACCGCGGCAATGAGGTTTCCTCCACACCTCTTCTGGTGCATTGTAAGTAACATCATTGCATTCGTTATAAATTGTATCTAAAATGAATCAAGTGCACATGTTAATCGATACACACGTTTCCGCTCAGCTTTGTCCATTCATCAGCTGGCAGCCCAAGGAGAAATGGTGTTTCTGGCCAGCAGGATTGAACAAGGTAGGCACTGCTCAGGTATATATATATACTATATATATATATATAGTACGAGAGAAAAAGAGAGTTTTCCTGATAATCCTGACACCACATAATATAATATGTTAATACAGTATATCAATTATTAACTATTTTGAATCCACAGAATATGTAATTTTCTATTGTTCTAGTTCTACTTGAAGTTCTCTCTTTATTTTAAATATTTCCATGTCTGCCAGTGCCAGCTGGGATAAGCTCCACCCACTTTAACATGTATATATTGATCATGAATGTTTTTGTGTATGTGTGCTGTTGATAGAGACTGTGATCAATCACCAAGATGAGGAAGGCTTCACTCCCCTGATGTGGGCAGCTGCACATGGACAAATCGCTGTTGTCGAGTTTCTGCTCCAAAATGTATGAAAAATGGATCTTCCCATATGACTCAGATCTAATGGTTTTATACCATCAGAGCTACATCTGTATTACATCTGTATTTATAAACTGTTTTTTCCTTGTGTCATTCTTCACTGTAGGCTGCTGACCCTAACGTCCTGGCCAAAGGGAGGGAAAGTGCATTGTCTCTGGCTTGCAGTAAGGGATACACTGATATTGTGAAGATGCTCATTGACTGTGGTGTTGATGTCAACGAATATGACTGGGTAAGAATACTTACTTTTTTTATGTTCACTGGACCTGCTTAAGTTGAAAATGACAATAAAACTATATATAAGGGAGATATTTCACCTACTTTGTAGTCAGTGTTTAATTTAGGTATCAACAAGTCATATAGTGATGATGCCTCTGTGTGTTTCAGAATGGAGGAGCCCCTCTGCTGTACGCTGTCCACGGCAACCATGTGCGCTGTGTTGAAATCCTGTTAGGTGAGGACAAATCTTTTGATGACCTCTGGCCATTATCCATCTGTATTAACATTTATCTAAGAAGAAACACAATATACATATAACTATTTACTTAAATACATTAAGAAGGACAATAATTATTTTCATGTACATTTGTATGTCTTGCAGAGAGTGGTGCAGATCCTACCATAGAGTCAGATTCTGGGTTCAATGCGATGGACATGGCTGTGGCCATGGGCCACCGGAATGGTATGTAAAAAGATAAACATATAGTCTGAGCTTTAGGGCTGAAAGACATGAGGGTACACACAGACTGTTTGTTTCACATGTACCTTCCCTCTAAATCTGCCCTATCCCATACTCCACCATGTTTATCTTGATTACAACAAACGTACAAACCAACAGACAAACAGACAGCGGTGCAAACTAAAAGTCCTTGGTAGAGGTAGTGAACCTTTTAGACACCTGAACTAATCCTATTGCTCTGATATTTTCATGAAATAATTATAAGACAGTAATGAAAAATACATTAAATAATCAGAGAATGTGTATTTAATTTCCTGCTCAGCTTTTTAAACGAGCAATAGTTCACTTCAATCTGGGCAGAAAAAAGGTTGTTGACAAAGCTTCCATTTCCGAAAGTAAAATTTGGAGCTAAGATTACACAGTCACTTTCCTCTGCAACTGGTTTCCCCTTTGACATGACACACAATAACCCACTGTATGTTTCTGTTTAGTCCAACAGGTGATGGAGGCCCACTTACTGAAGTTACTGATGGGAATCAGAGAGTGAACTGGGACACTCAAGGGACATCACTGGTTTCTGGACAATCATGTAGCACCCCCACGTCATCAGCCGACAGGAATATTTTGTTCCATCGACAGCATTTGCATTAAGTCAGCGTCATTTTTTATCGTGAATGATGCTCATGAAGGATTTTGCTGTTTGAATTATTAATTTGAACCTTTCAAACTCAACACTTCACATTGAATATGGAGTTTCAAATCTTAGCAGGATTCATGGAGGGATTTCAAAAAACTAAATGGTTAGTTCACTTTTTGTCTAAAGCACTCCACCAGTAGTGTGCTGCCAAAATGAGCAGTGGAGAGCAGGTTTATTTGTTCTTCAGCTAAGCATGGTGGCTCTGTTTTGACTTCCTTATAATATGAGAAATTTGTATTAACTTATTAACGAAGGATTTTCAATTGTGACAGAGTTTTATTGTTGGTTTGGATCATATTCAAACTGTCTGGTTTTCATAGTGAGCGTTTTTCCAGCAGACTGAAATGCACGTGGCACAGACGGTGAGCTTTCATGATGCTGCTGAGCTTTGTGTTGATTCTGAACATCCTTGTGTCGTTTGTACTGTTTATTTATTTGAAAAAGTTTAAACAATGTGTTGTATTGTGATAAAATTCCCATATTGTTGTTACTCCCATTTGTTTCTCTGTATAGTTCTACTAATGTCCAGGCATGTTGTCTATTTTATGACCTTGTTTTAAATGTCCCACGTGGTTATTGTGGTGCCATGTGCTGCTGTATGTTGAATTTATTTAATTAAAAGATCTTTATAGAACATACAAGTCGCTGTCATGGGGAGAATTAAACACAAAACGGTGTCTATGCTTGATATGAATAAAATAGTGATAGTAAAAGTTTTAAAATACTTGGGGTCATATTATGGCATTTCATCCTGCTTCCTTGCTCTATACATTATGCTAGAACGGCACTTTATGTAATTCCACCCATTTTTAATTTAAAATGTTTTTTTTCCAACATCTCAGAAGCAGCAACCAGTCAATTCTAAGTCTATAATTGATATAGAGATAACAGGAGATTATCAAAGCCATTACAGTTCATCCTGAACAGGGCATGAATGCGTTTAGAATCCACCCATAATTTGAGACACTGTAGTCATGTTGGAACCAGGGGGATAGTTAATGGGTTGTCACGGTTGGGATTACAATTTCTGGCACAATGACTGTTGGTAAATGTTCCTGCAAGTTAATTAATGTTACACGTTGGGTTATATTTATTAAATTACATCCGACGTTGTAGTCGTGACAGAAGCAGTATGAGGGGATAAAAAAAACCTTTTCTATTTAACCTGTATGTTATTTTATGGAAAAATGCTCCTTCGAAAAAACTTCATGTTGAAGCAAACCAACTTCTCAAAGATGAACTTTCAAACTTGCAGCATGCTGACCAACTACAGTATGCCAACTGTGATACTTGAACAAAAAAATAAGTCATTTTGTCAATTTATTGACAGTAGCAAAGGTTTATTCCAGGTACAGTGCTTTCAGCGAGGCCACAAAGAATTAAGGTTCAATAACATGGAGGAAACAGATGCACAGCATGAGCCTGAAACACCACATTTTATAAACAATCACTGACTGGACCACAGAGCACAACAAGCATTTGGAGAGTCTGGTGGCAAAGAGGTGGAATGAGTACTAAAATACCTCCTGCTTAAATACTGCTACCCCTGTGTTTAATACTTCAGACTACTAATCTAAAAAGTTGATCACAAATAATTGACTTAAGAGTACGTAAGTAATTTGTACAGGTGTTGCACATATTACAGCATGCTCACAACCAAAAGTTGACTGATTTCACATCCTCTCTGGTGATTTATTAACTTTCCACCTCTCAAAGTAGACATTAAAACATCTTGTGCCCACATGGTCCTGTCAAGTTTTGACACTCCGGGATGTCCCATTTCCTCTAGTTAGCCTCATCCTTGGATGCTTCATCGAAGTTCTCCACCAGATCTGAAACAACAAAAGATTTGGCTGTAAGTTGACTGAAGTAGAGAGAAAAGGAAAATGACTCTCAGAGGTGCCAGAGCACAATTCAGGAAAAGTGCATTTATCTGAAACATGATACAAGATGTAATGCAATCCCACTGCTTTGCATATCTTTCCCACCTCGACCTAAACGGCAAAGTGCTCAGCACATGAGGCCCTTGAAAGTACTTAAGTTAAGTTACTGAAAGCAGCTGTAAAAATGATGGTGCAAAGTATCAACACAGTTTGCGAAAATGACTTAGAAATCTGCGTCTCTTGAGTTTTGCCTCCAAGACTTGAGGGTTAAAATGGAAACAATTCAAAGCGTCTGAGTAAACATGCACCTTCAGTGAGAGAACAAAAAGGAAACTAAAAGCCAATAGCAGCATGATGGCTATGGCTGTTAACCCTGTGTCCTCAGGATTTGAATGCTCCTATTGCTGAATATACGTGTAATCGTTTGTTACATTAATGAGAAGATGGAGAGGAGAGAGGTCCTGGGAAAAGCTGAGATTATTGTAATGGCATCCTCATGTGTTTGGGCCATTTTCATCACCAAAGAAAAGCAAACAGACTCTTAAGATATAATAAACAATGACGATAAGATTCACACAAAAAGCTGCATTGCACGATCGTCTAAAGTAACGATCCTTTAACTGAGGGAGCACAAATCTCCTGCAATAATAGGTGGAGGAGAATTTCAGAGCAGGACTTCAAGGCAACCAGTTTTTACTGAATACATTTTGAAGTGAAATTTATTTTGATTCAGACAGACAACAGAATGTAAACACAAGTGGGACGTGTTTGCGCTCACCTGGAACATCATCGTCTTCGTCCTCTTCCTCTACTGTTGCAATCGGCGCTTTTCCATCTGTAGCTGTGAGAGCAGAAAAAAGGTCTGTGAGAAACTTCAAGAGCAGTTTTAATGTCTGATTCAAATAATCAAGCTGCAGGTCCTGAGGGCAGGACTCACGTCTCTCATTATGACCAAACAGAAATGACATATATGAACCTACAGTGAGACTGTGTGTCCATATCAGTGATTCTCTGAGCCTTGACTGACGTTCACAACATTGTGCTCTACTGCATGCTACCATGCAATTCAACATGTTAAAGTAGTTTAAGTCTAAATCCATACGACTTTAACAATCTCGGTCTGCACAAGCATTTACACTATCAGCTTTAATCCCTGTCCATACTAACAAGCTTGAAAATCCATATCAGGTGATAACTCAAGCACGGTACACAAGAAGCATTTCATTGTTAGATGAAGAAGTGTGGCAAATCACTGCTCGAATAATAGCTCGTCATTGAGGAGCTTGAGATACGGCTAATGCCATTAGCTTGATTCCGGAAAGGGGTCATGTGCCAGGAGCCGGATGAATGTGCAAAGGCTACGTTGTAAATGAAAACACCCAATCAGACAGCACTCCAGAGTTTATACATCATTGTTTCCAAACTTCTCCGTTTCTGCCCAGCCAGACTAAAACACAGTGCTGGAGTATTCACAATGAACTGGACCAGCAGCGTTTTAGCTCCTCTAAAACTCAGGTGTAGTTAGGACGCCAGGCGTAGCCGTAACAGAGTTGATGCATTTTCAAATATAATTGTAGTAGTGTGGATGTTGCAGTAGTGTCATCGGCCACTGACCCTGTTTGGGAAGGGCCTCTGCGAGCCTCCTGAGGCTCGTCAGGCTGTCTGCTCCCAACTGGTTAAGGATGCCAGGCAGCATCTCTGTCAGCTGCTTGGTCTCAGCGTGGCCGGTGATGGTGAAGGTGTTGGCGGCGAGGGAGGCCTGCACTTTGGGATTGTTGAAGTGGATGACTGTTCCTTGATTTGTGAACATGTTAACCTGTAACGGGTCAAAACAAACACAGGTGAAAACCCGGTCACATTAAATCACAGTGGGACAGGAGGACTTGAGACAAAGGTTCAGAATTACCTCTTCAATGCCGGAGATGTTGTTGACACCAAGTTTCTTTAAGGAGAACTGGAGCTTCTTGTCATCTGCGGTGGCTGTTCTGTGTACAACCTTCTTCTTCCTGCGAGCACTACCCTAAGGAGACATTGATAAAAACATATCTGTTTAAATTCCCATTTTTTAATGCTCTATTAAGGCACCATCATGTAGATTGAATATAAAACGTATTCTAGATATTGTACTGTTTTGGCCCAAGGTCTGCTGTTTGTTGTTTATCATAGTACACTCTGGGGCCCACAGTACAGTGTTGTGAAGACTGTACACAAAAGGTACTGCTGCTTTGATGCAAGAGATAAAACTGCAGGTTGTCATAGAAACAAGCTATAAACGTCCTCAGAGCCTTCACTGTACAGAGCTGCTCTACATGAGCTTAAACCTCACTGCACTAGATTCATATTCTTAGACATTTTCATAGTCCTGCAAAAAATCTCATTTCTCATTTACACATACATTAGTAATCCGGTGATCTCTGTTCAGTTAGAGCATCTGTTATTCCAGCTTTTTATTTAAGTTCGATGTTTCCCCTTCGATCTTTGCAGTGGCAGTGGGCCAACGCGTGTAACTCTGCAGGAAGAGCTTCTCTCCTGTCTGGAGTGTGTGTCTGCCTCCTCACTGCCTTGGAGTGAGGAGGGAGGACATGCAGCAGGGTAATGCAGCACTGTACAAGGTTACCAGATTCATGATGTGTGTCTGCCCTGATCCGGAAACAAAGGTGGTTATACTTTTGCCGCTGCATAATTATTATAGGGGAAACACTGCAGTATAATCAAATCTGTGGAAATTTGTTTTAACTCTCTTGTCAGTGTCTTAAAGTATCAAGAAATTGCCATTTATGGACAATTGAATATTTTATTATTTTTTGTATTACCTTTCCACCGATGCGGACTTGTGCCTGTAGTTTAGCAAGTTTTTCTTGATTCATGATTGCTTCTTTCATCTGGAAAAAGAAAAAACATACATTATGTTAGCATCTTAAACACAGCTGATATTCATATTGGCAGCCTCCAGGTTGTCCTGAATCTTAACTACAAATTCATTCAGTCTGATGCCAATGAGCCCTGTAAATGACAACTATACTCTCAAAACCACACAGCGGGCAGACAGCTACATTGTGTGTATAGTGGTGGTTGGGAGGGGGTGATGGAATGAGAACAGGTTTACAGACAGGCCAAATGAGATACTGAGTTTTTTTTTATAGAGGACTGACTCCTGACGTCAATGTAAAAGATCTCACCCTTCTTACAACATGAAGGCACACGAGCACACCTGGTGCAGCAGAAATGTCACATGCTGACGATTTTGTTGTTGTAAGCAAAGATGAGTCAGGTAGAACACATCATTGTGTTCTTTTCTTCATTGTGCTGCTTTACTGGCAAACGCCCAAACCGCCACTCTGGTATCACAGCATTGCAACATGCTACCCGTCCATGCTTCTGTACTTTTTTGTCATTAAGCCAAAATAAGTCTATTTTAACAAGCCTTAGTTTGACACTGACACCGTTTCTGTGATTATCCATACACTGCTCAGATTACTGATGAAAATGCAAAGGATAAACACTAATCTGCCAAAACAGTAAATACAACCTTTAAGAGTATAAACTGCAGTGTATCACAGAATGATCTCGCCAGTCTACAGACAAAGCCTTCAGTAGGAGATGATAGAAACCTGGTGTAGCGGTCCATGTCCTGTAAACAGTACTTTGAATGTATAAAGATTATCACCAGTTTTTATATTTGAATCAGGTCATATAATATTTCCATCCAGATTATATCATCACTGTGATACTTGGCTAACAAAAGGTATCAAGTCGTGGGGAACTGGCAGCATCCTGATGACATGCAAGGTACAAAGAGATGAGGAGAAATGAGGCGAATGCTAATTGAACACTGCACACATGTAAACACACACACACACGGAGCAGAGCCAACACAGGAGTGTTGAATCAACACAAGCGAGACGTTGCTGTCAAAATCACAGTTAACGAGCCGTTAGTTTAATTAGCAACGAGCTAACGCTTTCACTCGTCTCTCCGTGTTGTGGACATTTGGACAACAGGCGTGGGAGGCTCAACAACAACAGGAAGAAGAAACGCAACGAGCTAACAGCACCGCAGCTAACGTTGGGATGGGTTCAAGCTAACGGCTGCTGACTAACTGAAGCAAACCGCAGAGCAGAAACAAGGTGCGGTTTTAGCTCCGGTAGCTTCCAACTTGCAGGCTAACTTGGGCTAGCCTCGGAGCTAACTGTGAGCCCGAGGACGGCCTGTCAGTCGCAGCCGCACACACTGTCAGCGGGGTTAGCTTCACACCGCGGCGGACCTCGGCCGTCCGTTTACCTCTTGCCGTGGGCTCGGGGGGAAACGTAGCAGGGAAGAAGGTATTGAAAGCTCCTCACTGACCTGTAAACTAACAGCAGACACATGCGGGGAGCAAGATGGAAGCGAGAGAGAGAGGAGGGAGGAAGTGACGCAGGGCCAAAAGAGCAGGCCAGCCACCGGGACACTGCTGCCCCGAGTTAATACTTGCAGGTAACACCTTAGCAACACCAATCAATTAATGGGCGAAGGTTCAGGTTCGATATGGACATCTCTCTGAGCTGCCCCACGTGCATTTTTATATTATACATTCGTATGATCATTATCATGTTTAACTACCTACTAATTCCGCAAACATCTATCTATGTGTCTCTGTCTGAATGTGGAAGGCAAATCACATTAACCCTTCTTCTTATCAGCTCCACAAGTAGAATGTGTATTGTGATGGTCCAATGAAGAGCAGTGTCAAATTTGGTACAATTTGTTCATGCTGCTTTCAAGCTATTTTGCTTTGACGATGTTTCCAATCATGTTATGATGCCCTGTCTATCCCTCATTATTCTGTTCATCAGTGGTATGAAGTTAATGGATTGTCCAGAAATTTAGCAGAGGACAATGGTTGTTTCAATGATTTTCTTTTACTGCATAAACTTGTTTTATTGACCTGTTGTTGTAACTGTGGTATCTAACAAATCAAATGTTTGGGTGACAGGAATCAAGATACAACATATTTACATTTAACTGTTTTCCTTTCTTCAAATAGACTTTCAATTCTGAAAATTACCTTGAGTACCTCACCACAGCCACTAGATGGCAATGCTGCACAAAATGTCACTGTTGTCTTGATGGTGTGGGGCAGATTAGAAATAAAGACATCCGATGGTATATCAAAATATTTAATTCATTTTTTTTCAATATTATTACACATGTATCTTAAGGCCTTTAAATACAAGAAAATGTTACCTAACAGTTAATTTATATTTAATTTAAACTATTTCTACTTACTTTACTCTATTTACAACTCTGCCTAAAAAAACGTCCTCATCCTCTTTAGATTGCTGATTCTGGCAGGATGAGTCTCTTCACAGAGCTTTGTCTCCTGAGCTTCATCTTTTAGGTGATTCCTCTGCAGTTCTGTGACAATTCATTAAACTAAAAAAAAACACAAATCAACGGATTAGTCAGTGAACAATCATCAACAATTCATTCCATTAGTACATATACGACTGAAACCAGTGACTTGGGCATTCCATGTCATCCATCATGTGGACCAATGCAAGAGAGGGGTGTGAGAGACCACTCTGTAGTGTGAGCCTCCTCTTTGGGTCAATCTGTAGGAGTCCTTTGAGGAGAACGACGAACTCTCTCCTGTCCTGGAGCTCATTGGATCCATTCAGCAGTGGGTGAAGCTGGATTTAAAACAAAGTAGGTGACCGTTTAACTACTTCCTGTTTCTCAACCACAGAGAAACTACTAATTATTTATTTGGTAATGAAATGGACAACCTACTGTGATCAGGTCATTCAGGCTTCTAATATCACCCATCCACTCCTCGGCTTGGATGCCAGGCCCACATTCGAACTCACTTGGGGTCTACAGGAACACAACATGTTGGTCAGATACTTTATAATTGGTTCAGCGTTTTGAGGAAGATGGTTAAACTGGTTAAAATACCTTAATCGACCACGCTGGGTCCCACCAGTGCTTGTCCTCCATGAAGAAGGGGCGGGTGTATTTTCCAGCCTTGAGGAAATCGTCATCTGGCTGACCAAGCATGTTGACAATTCCTTTCATCTGGAGAGAGAACTAAAAAAATCACATCAGCCTGTTTCTTTGAAGATGTTTTTGTGGCGGAATTTAACAGTCGTGGCATTTCAATCTACACATATTTGAATACTTACTCCCTGGTACCTGCAGTCGACTGCAAACAGGTGGTTGGCGAGGTAGAGGAAAAGGAGCACGCAGCCAAGACCCCACATATCAATGGCGTCTGAGACACGGAGGCCCAGGATGACTTCGGGTGAACTGCGAGTGAAAACAAGAACCAACCTAGCTACAAATCAAATTCACCATGTTTACTGAAGAGTGACACACTTTCTGCTGGTTCCTTTAAAGTGCACACAATGAGGTTGGCACATTGATCCTACCTGTAGCTCTGGGTGTGGGAGCTGCAACACGTGTCCTCTGAGTTCATGAAGGAACCACCAAAATCAATGAGTGTCCCCTGCAAGGCCTCCCTCTCATGGTTCCAGCATTACATTGTCTGGTTTGAGGTCTGAGTGGACCTACCCGATGCTCTTCAGTGCTTCAAGAAGCTGTCAGCAACTGCAGAAACAATGAGAACTGTTAGTTACAGATGTAGAAGATATACAGGTATGTTACCACTTGATGATAGGTCGATGAAAGAGCCCCATCTTCTTTACCTGGTGTGCAACGGGCCGAATCTCAGTCAGAGTCAGCGGGGGTCCACGTCGTTGTTGCAGCACCTGGTACAGGTTCATGTCCAGCCGCTCAAACACCAGACAGGTTTGTCCGTAGTCCTGAAACTGCTCAGTGAAGTGAACCACCTTGTTTTTGGCGGGGGTCAAGAGCCCTCACTGCCTCAAGCATTCTCATCTGTTGTGGAATGATATGGGGGCTGTAGGTGACACCGCTTGGTATCAGCAGATCTTTTAATAAACAAGTTAGGAGTAAGAAAATGTGAAAGCAAACTTCAAAATGAACCAGATTACATAGCTCTCTTTGAGCCCCATGCTTGAGGATCTTGAGTGATAATGCTTGGGATGTGTTTACATGTACAGCCTTGACAACTTTGCCAAAGGCCCCCTCAATGCACACCTCACTGATAAAGTAGTGGTTGATGCCGTCGTACAGTATGCTGAACCGTGACGCCTCAGAATCCCCTGACTGCATCTGTTCATCTGTGACCAAGAAGAAGAGCATTTCAAGGTTAAATGGAGTTAGCTAGCGCAGAGAGAAAGCAACCAGCTCAGTATTGTATTTGAGTAAAATGTACTCAATTACTCCTCGTCACTGTGTGTTGAGATAGACATACCAGGTTTATCTGCTGTCAAACAGCCGGTTGAGACTGTGATGAGACTCACACCAATGTCGCAACATCAGCATCACAACATTTCCCAATTACATATGAAACTTGGTTTATTTTCCCAGCCACAATCTGTAAAAGTTAAATAAAATTAATTCATACGATACAAAAAACATAGATTAGCACAATACTCATCTTATGAGGCATCTTATTGCTGTTATGGTGTGAATAATTAGTTTTACTTCTTTGCATCGTCATCACAAACGTGAACATGAAACAAAGACTACAATAAACCTTTTTAGGAACAGGTTTCCATCCAGGAAAAGATAACAGATTGTATAGCGAAAAGATGCCATGAATTTGTAAAAAAACAAAGTACATAATAAAAAATGTATATACTCAGATAAATTTGATCATCTCTTTCAATCAGCTCCATAATAATCGCTCCATGATTGCGTCTAGTTACAGATGCTATTAGTGAGAGTCAAGTGCATGAATTTGTCGATGAAATAATGAATGCAACGAAAATAGTCACCCACAAGCAGGAAAATACTGTACTGGGAAAAGTTTAACTGCATCATCACCTGTATCAATGCAATTTATAACCCCATATCTGTCTGTAACTTCATATTAACTGGCTTTAGTAAAGATCTGGAAATATGTGAGGAGATGGCTTCGTTAATGTCACATTGATCAAACGGAAAGAGACATTTAGTATTAAATTCACTTCATATATCTTTCCCTCCCCTAGAGATTAAACCCTTTTAAAGAGGTTTCACGTGTACTGTCTGTAAAATAATCAAGATAACAGCAATCTGTTGTTATTGTTTCTTTTTCTCTATAGGCGAGTTATTAAGCTCATGTCAGTGTGAAGGGTCCTCTAGTTTTCTGTAGTTTTCCTCTCGGCAGTCACCGCTGCAGGCTCGGTGTCTTTGTTGGTACCTTGTCTCGCCCTTTTTTCTGCATGTGATACAAGTTAATCACATGGCTCCAAACTCCACTATCACACAGTGACCCACTGCAGGGTGTGTGTGTGCGCGCGCGTGTGCGTGTCTGTGCGTGGGTGCGTGGTGTGCGCGCGCGTGTGTGTGTGTGTGTGTGTGTGTGTGTGTGTGTGTGTGTGTGTGTGTGTTGGCGGGGTCACGCAGGCGTTTAAAACATCGAAGTGCTTTCTTGGTACCCCGTGGCACGGAAACACCCTCGGATCGCAGAGGGGGAATTTAGAAACACTTTATAAGTGGTTTACCACACATGCTAGTGCTGCTGCTGTAAGTGTCAGATCATATAAAGAGAGAGAACGAAAGGAAGAAAGGAAGAAAGAAAGAGTCTTTGTGCTGTCGTGGCTTTATTTTGGCCAGATTGTATAAATGAATGATAATATCTCATTCAACAATTAAAGTAACTCACGACATGGATCTAATGAGTTCTCTGGATGAACCCAACGATTGGTGTGAAGGTCTTTGGATTTACAGCTGCGACTCATTCATTATACATGCCTTTAAATTCAGGTATATAGGCAGGGAGGACTAATTTAGGGTTACATATATACACTTGTTCCTTTTTTTAATTGGGCTTTAAAAAGGGAGGGCTGGAATTTCAATTAATCAAACCAGGGTGGAGTGTTTCCGTCTATATTGTCAATAATCACACAATCCTTATCCTTAATATCATAAAGCTAAAAGTGATCGGACAAAAACTATTCGCCTAAAATAAAAGTCTTATGTTTTAGAGCGAGTCTTGGTTGCTGCAAACATTTCTCTGGATCACTGATTCGTCTTCACAAAACAATATTTAAACTTTATATAAAGTGTGTGTGTGTGTGTGCGTGTGTGTGTGTGTGCATATAAAGTGTGTGTGTTTGTGCGTGTCACTTTATGTGCTTTTATATAAAAAATAAATAAAAATAATAATCAATATAAAGTGAATCTAGTCTATAAGTGATCCTGCAGATCCGTGTTATTTCAAACTGTGAAGTGGTCGTGATGCATCACAATCAACAACAAGCTAAAAGCATAAAATCCTTTATTAACAAAATAAATGACCACAAGCAAAATTAAGAACAATTATGCGTATTATTTAGAAATTGATTATGATTAAATTTTTCAGATTTTCAAAACGGATGTTACAAACAACATAAACCTTCAGCCCGCCCCCTTCCCACAAACTGCAACAAAAGAAAAGGAAATGAAGAAAGTCGTTTCAAAATGGAGATTAAAATGAAAAGAAAGAAAATTCCTAGTGTTAAAAGTGTCAAAGAAATATCGTGACGAAGTGCGTCCTGCCTGTGTCCATGAGCATGACGTTAAACAATGGCGACACAACTGTCACTAATGCAAGGATACACAAAAACACAACCGATTATGAAGGTGACATATATAAATGGTTTAAATAAGAGCTGTAGTTTGAAGCTTTATACCAGGATCATAAGTCAAACGATATGTTCTTCAGCTGCTAAATTCTGAAAAAATATACTTTTGAAATACATTTTAGTACCTGTGGATCTAGGGTTGTGATTTATATATTTTATGGGCAACAAAAAAAAGATGTAAAATAACTGTGAGGCAAGTTCACCACTAGATGTCGCCGGTCAAATGAGAACCATGAGAAAAGTTAGTGAAGAGCTACACAGCACCTGAATACCACAGTTTGTTATAAAGTCACGATAAATACAGAGTTTTATATATATTTATATTTTTACTTTATTATAAGTTTTAATGCGCTTTTAGGGTCAACTATTTTTAAACAAAATATCTGCAGTTTCTATTTTCACTAAGTGGAAAAAGGGAAAAGTAAAATGTGTGGGAAAGTAGTTTTTCCTTAATAATTCGATTAAACTCAGCAGAGTGGGGTGTTATTGAGCTTTAGGGGGGTTTGATACATTTTTGCTAAAGAAAATTAAGATCATGTCCAGAGTTATCTGCGGCCAAAAAACAATGGAAAAGTCACGAAACAATTTCAGTGCCAGAGTCAGGTTGGAAATAAGATAAAGATAAAACAAACAGATTCATGTGTATTCACACTCTCTCAACTTTAATTTATAAATATAAATTAAAGGATTGAATCCCACACAGGAACATAAGAATAAAATCAACAAACACTACATATGTTTTAGTCAGGGTCACTTTTAAAATTCAGACACTCAGGGTATATTCTATTTTTATATTTTATGAAATCTTGTTTTTTGATAGTCTTGCAAACATTGCAATGGAATTTCCACTGCCACTGAAAATTAACTCTTAATCTGTTAATTTAGTATCTCTTTAATCAGATTTGTACTTTTGTTAAACAGGAAGAAACCAACTCCAAGAAATAGTCATGCCATCCCCCGCAACCAAAGCAAAGCAGATACCGTAATATAAAATCACAGAGATATGCACAGCAGCAGCAGCAGCAGCCGCACGATGCTGCAGACGCACGGCAGAGCAGAGGCCTTATATCTGGGGCTTGCATGCTCTGCGTGACCCGTGACTGATTCGAGTTAACAGCTGACTCTTTTCCATTACAAATGGCTCGCGGATAATCTAGATAACTACCGGATCACGCAAACCGAGCTGCCTGGATACGGTGCACCACTCCCCGGCACTACACCACTACACATTCATATTCAAATATCCTATCGTGGGTATTTTTTACAGGTATTATTCAAGGTGGATATTTAGACTAGTATTTTTTATTTCCAAGTGCAGCTTCTTTACATTAAAATAAAAAATATGCATGTGCTCTATATGTGACATTTTTACCCATTAATATATGACACTGGTAATATGCGATAATAAATACATATAATATAATAAATATATATAAATATTACGGCCAAGCTATACCAGTGTATAGGTTGTGTATATACCAGTATATACCCTGGTGTAGGTTGGCCATATAGGCTATAAATAATAGATAAACATATTAGATCTACATATTATATCATAAATAAACATATCACATATATATATATATTTATATATATGACATTAATATAGGTTATATACACTATATACACTGGTAGAGGCTTGTCAAATAGGCTATAAATAATAGATAATTTACACATTATATAGTAAATAAACCTATGCAATTAAATATATACATACATACAAATACATAATGCGTTTATTAATTATATAATATGTATAGATTTATTTGATACATAATTGTAGCCTATAATACCTGCTTATGTGTGTGTGTGCGTGTGTGTGTGTGTGTGTGTGTGTGTGTGTGTGTGTGTGTGTGTGTGTGTGTGTGTGTGTGTGTGTGTGTGTGTGTGTGCGTGTGTAATTGAACTTTCCTGGAGATGTTTTTTCATCCTCCAGAATGTATTTTTTGCTCAAAGCACTGAGGTGTAATAAAAGCTTGACATTAGTCATACATGTGGACTATATAGACCTCCATGAATAACCACTAAAAAGGATGTTGGCCACACAAAACTTTTTTCTTTTTTTTTAAAGACCCTGTGTTTTGTTATTTATTTCTTCCTCTCTCTCTCTCCCTTCGTCGGCCCTGGTGACGTCTCCTCACCATGTGACCGGGGCGCTGGTATAAACACTGAGAGGATCCACCCCCTCTGTGATTCAGGTTTGGCCCTTTTGCAGGTTTTCCCGGCGCATTTCTCTGCCCGCCATCCACCGGATCGCTCGTTAGTCGTCGGGGGGAATTCTTTTTAAGAAATAAAGCCGCAGACATATGGAAATAGCGAGAGAGCAGGGGGGCATCTGTGACCGGCGGCGACACGTGCTCCTCTCCTCTCCCCCTCCTCCTCCTCACGGGAGTTTCTGAAGAGGGAGGGCGGCTTGTGCATCCCATCATCGTCTCCCTCATCTGGCGTCGGAGGGCACGGCCGAGTGTGAGCCATGACTCTGAGCTCAGAGATGTCGGATGCCTCCATCCTTTCGGAAGAGACCGACATAGACGTGGTCGGCGAAGGGGAGGATGGGGACGGCCAGACGCGCTCCTACGTGGACGAGGTGGCGCAGATGCACGACGGCATCCTCCTGGACGGCTCTCCTCCTCCATGCCTGGACGGCTCCACCTCCTCCAGGGATGCCTACAAGCCGGCGGGCAAGAACACCCTGGTGAAGCCCCCTTACTCCTACATCGCCTTAATCACCATGGCCATCCTGCAGAGCCCCAAGAAGAGGCTCACCCTCAGCGAGATCTGCGACTTCATCAGCAACCGCTTCCCGTACTACAGGGAGAAGTTCCCGGCCTGGCAGAACTCCATCAGACACAACTTGTCCCTCAACGACTGCTTCGTCAAGATCCCGAGGGAGCCCGGGAACCCCGGGAAGGGCAACTACTGGACCCTGGACCCGGAGTCGGCTGATATGTTCGACAACGGGAGCTTTCTGCGGCGGAGGAAGCGCTTCAAGCGGCAGCAGGCGCAGGACCTGCTGCGGGAGCACAACGCGTTCATGCCCGCCGCCGCTGCTGCTGCCGCTGCGGCTTATGGGTACGGACCGTACGGCTGCGGAGGATACGGCATCCAGCTCCAGTCCTACCACACACACTCTGCGCTTTTTGCGTTTCAGCAGCAGCAGCAGCAGCAGCAACAGCAGCAACAGCACCAGCAGCACCAGCAGCACTCCAGGCATTCGCATTCACACACGGGAACCATTATCCCCGCGCCCTCTCTCATGCCCACCACCACGGACTTAGCCAGGAGTAGGTTTTACCCGCAGCTCAGCTCCAGCCTGGGCTCCGCCAGCGCGCAGGCTGCGTCCCCGGTGCAGAAGTCCAGCTCCCCGGTGCAGCGCTCCCCTTTCTCCATAGAGAGCATCATAGGCGGCTCGCTGAGCCCCTCCAGGACTTCCCCGGCCCTCGTCCCGGTCTTGCCCTCCTCTCTGGGGCCTGCGGCGGGGGGCCAGCCGCAGACCGTCCACCCGGGAACTGTTTTACACCCGGCTGAAAACTTTGCCAGCAGAGTGGCCAGCGGCACGAGCGGCTGCTAAAAGTCTGAACTGCAAAACTTTTTCAAGAAAGTTAGACAAAAAGCAAACTGCCACAAAACAAAAAAAAACGCGCCCCTCTTTGAAGGTAGGATTATTTTTGTATGTTTATTTGATAGCACACAGCTGAATGATGGACATGAGAACACGATGTGTGCCTATATTCACGCTGTTTATAAAGATATAGGCTATTTATGTTCATTTATCTTCGGTGTGAATCAGACTTTTGGACCACGAACTTTCCTTGTACTTTCAATGAAGTGATTCTTTTCAGTCACTGTTTTTAGGGCGTCTCAGGATACAATGACTTAATGAGCAGGTTATGAATGATCACATGTTTGAAATAGGCTAATAATAATGTATTTGTGTCAAACACATCCATGTTCTTTTTTTATTAATAGTTATGGCAAATCAAAACAGTTTTTTTTCTCCAAGTTTTTATTTGAACTTTGTATGACACAGCAAGCAAAATCTTACATTTATAATAATATGCAGTGTGTGTTTATTTCAGTAATAAAACATTGTACATTTTGGGGCAAGTTTTGTGTTATTGAAGTGTGATATTTTTACACAGTTTGTTTTAAACAAGAATAAATTCCGTTTTGCAAAAAAAGAAGCTAATTTGTTTGGAAATTAATTTGTTAAATAATCATTTTGGGTTTATAGTGCTCACTCGACTGCTTGGACAGATATTGGGTCTAATAATTGTATAAAACCACGAAGTCAGAGGTGTTTGATATTGTGATTGTGTGTTTAATCAGCTACTAACAACTGCATGGCTTTGGATGATGGATAAGAGAGTTTCCTCCAAAGGTGTGTGTTTACGCGTGAGTCATGGACCCTCAACAAATCTATATATAATATTTGCAAACGTTTGTTTAGATGTGGCACTCTCTGGTGTACTCGTGCTGTTCACTGTGGAACATGCGCACACCGGCTCCTGCGCGTCCTGCGTCCTGACCTCTCACACGCTCATCCTCAATAATGACGCTGAGCGGACAGGAAGGTGTCGGTGGCGGTGGGACAGCGGCTGTATTTTCATATTATTATTTTAGTCTCTGCCTGGTGGGTGATTCGACCTGTGCTGATGCCGACAGGTGGTCAGATTAGTAGGGGAAAGAAAAAAAAATCAACATTTCGATATCTGCTGTTATTTGACACAGTTTTACCGAGGAGAAAACGACACGCTGCTCTTGTGCGCCACGCAGAGCGCATGGATGCGAGGACAGGGGGTGTTTTGGAGGTTAGAAACCACAGTTAACCCCTCAGAACTATAGTTTTATTGTTTATTCTCTTTTATTTAGGGTCACTACCTCCCCCACGAAGGAGAGATCACGCCTCATTTTGACAAGGACAGTAAAACCCCCAAAAGAGTGCTGTTTTTACGCACAGAAATTTGCAGATGATAAGACACCGTGGGTATTTTAATTTTTTTGTCAGATTGCTTCAGCGGCACCTGTGTTGCCGTGATGCTGCGTGATGTGTCAGACCCCTCGTGTTTAATTTTTCACGACCTGCATGTTGCCTATACACTGTTGGAGCCCAGCTGCTTCCGTGACTGGATGTGTGCGCCCGGCGACTGCATGTGTCTGCTGCATCCCCTGATTCAAAGCAACGTGTGTGTGTGTGTGTGTGTTTGTGAGTGTGTGTGTGTGTGTGTGTGTAGTAGTATAGCTACATGCATGCTGGGCGCTTCGAGCCAGTTCACTAGGCCAGTGGAGGACAGCTCGGGCTGTTGCGTGATGATGTAACACGCAATGAGAGACATACACACACACTCACGCTGAGGAGAGAGCAGCGGGGAAGCAGGTCAGTTGTACTATATGGACTAGTTTAAATACCAGGCTGAACAGGGCAGACGAATATTCAAAGCTATATAGTCCGGGTAGTTTTTGGCTCTAGAGTCCTGCAGGGATTTTATCCGTGGCATTTAGTTACTTGTAAATTATACAAACGTGTGGTGTCCATCTGTAAAAATCTGGGCGACCCATGCAGTTTGCAATTAGATGTGTGTATAATATGTAATTGGCCTGCACTCGCATATAGTTTTTATTGCATGTGTGTGTATCTGAAACACGTATATCTTCCTATAATGGTCCAGTGACTCCATGTTCCTGGGGATGTCAGACGCAACCCAGAGTTCGTTTGGGCTCCAGGTCCATTTTAATTGCGTAATTGCACTGGTTGAAGAAATATTAGCAGCTAATAGTTGAGGTTTAATAACGTTAACTTGCACACACGTAGCCAGAATACGCAGCAGGCTTGGATCCATTTTGGAACTTGATTCAAATCAAGGTCCTTCATCCAAAACATCCCACGTCTATCTATCTATCTATCTATCTATCTATCTATCTATCTATCTATCTATCTATCTATCTATCTATCTATCTATCTATCTATCTATCTATCTATCTATCTATCTATCTATCTATCTATCTATCTATCTATCTATCTATCTGATTAGTGATTATGCCGAAAACTGTCCCTGTGAGGGCTCTATCGTATTTTCAGGCTAAACGTTTAAAAGCTATATTATTACCTCTATATATTATCACTATATCATTACTAATTTTTATTCGTTAATTTATTTAACATTTGAAATAGACTGACCCAACAAAGCAGTGGCTACGAGCCTATTTAAAGTTAAACCCCCCAAAAGTTGTAGTAAAGTATTAAAAAAAAGATAAGTTGCATTTGAAACACTGAATTCATTGGTTTGTTGATTAACAGTTTTGTCCTGAGGTCACAATGGCAGCAGCAGCAGAATCAGTGTAAATAGTGGTCCAGTTAAAAAGGAGGCTTTTCACGAAATGTCACGGATCATGTGGACATCAGCCTCCTTGAGCATGACTGAAGCTCAGTTAGCAGTTTATCCTGCTGGGTCACAGGTCATGAGGAGAGGGGATAAAGCACAACACTCAGCCCATAAAAGACACTGGCCTTTGGGTAAATGCGTTGGGGCATTTGGAGGCGCGGAAGAAAATAATCTATTCGTTTCAAAGAAAGTCATGAAGACGTGGCAACTCTGCAGTAAGCTGCACACCAGTTAGCACGTTATGTTTTATCATTTATTAACAAGGGGTCTTAGCGGGACCCCAGCACTTCTGCTTATACTGGACAGAGCAGCTAAGATGTATTTAAAAAAAGAGAGATACCAACAACTGCGAGTTTGAAGATGGAAGTGGTGGCATTGGAAATATACACAATCACACTAAGAGAAAATGGGATTAATTGTGGTTAAGGATAAATTCAGATGAAAAAATAAATAAATAATAGTGACAATATAAACAAAAGGTTTAATAAGGGAAAAAGCTTTTTCTAATGCATTCCACATGCAGCTTTAAGTCATGGTTATTTATTTTGATAAGCTTTCTTTATTTTAACAGTCTGAGAACTTATTTATGATCCAATGCTGTATAATAGGAATCTGTTATAAGAAAAAAAGTTTTTCCTCCAATCAGACATATTTTAATGTTAGATATAAATATTATATAAATGAAAAACAGCTAAAAAACGTTTAACTTTTCAATAAATAATGAATTCAGGTTGCCCTGTGCAATTAATGAAGCTCATTTATTTTTTCCTCTATAAAAGATTTTAATGGTAAAAATCTTAATTTTCTGGCCCAATAATGTTTCTATTAAATAATTTGTAACCCCACAAACACACTGCATTGAGTGTAACCAGGAGTTCACTATGGGATTAACAAAAATATTTATACGTTTTTTTACTGCTCTATATAATATAATAATAAATAGGCCAAGAAGAATAGAGCACTCATTAATATCATCATGAAAATCATTAAGTGGCACAAATCATTTAAAGTCATTTTATTAAATGTTTTTATCTCATAAAAGATGAGATGTCAATATTTAAATTAAAAAAGCTTTTGAAATAAATAAAAAATACGTAAGAATAAACAAGTCCGGAAAGACGACCTAAAGGAAAAATCCAATTTGAAATTTTGAAATAATGTGAATCTGGATGACACAAGTAACAGCTTTATAGTTTTAATAAAGTTGTGTAGTTCTGATATATTTTCAAATTACTTAAAAAAGTTTTACTGTCCAGAAATGTATTTTTCTTTTTTCACTTTTGACCCCCAGAAGAGAAAAGAGTTTTAATAAATGTATACATTTGATAAAAACATTTTTTTTTCAAACTTTATTCAACAAAGTGTGTAACATGAAATTCAGAATTTATAGATCAAGTACTCCCATCTTTTCCCTCCATTTTCAATAAATCAAAATGGAAAGGAAAAACAGACACACAATAAAAAAGAAAGCAACCACAACAGCACACAAAAAGGAAGAAACAAGTACAAACAAACCCTTTCAACCCCCCCATACCAAGGTAGCCTAAACTATTGGGTATAGTTCTGTAGTACAGTAGTTGTGCTGTGAAGCTACAGTGTGATATCAGACAGATAAGGTACAGACAGAGGACCAGCTCAATTAATAAACACAGCAGACAGGTCAGTCTCACTCAGGAGGCTACATTTGTTTTTATTCATTCATTCTTTACAATCACATCACACTGTGTTGTCTGAGTTTTGGCTGAAAGACCAAAGTTGAACTCTTCTCGTGCATCAGTTTATTTCAATTCAAGGTGAAACACTGTGTGTTTACACCTCACAGCGTCTGATGGAGGTAATGTGTGGAAAACACAGGAGAAACAGAAGAAAAAGAGAGCAACTGGGAAAAGGGGAGAGTACAGGGAATGGAATACAAAAAAAAGAGTGAATACCTCCCAGGGAGGTGCAGAATCTCTCCATCTGCTATTCAGTGTATGGAACAGTCGCTACACTTATCCCCGCTCTCTAAAAGGAGCTCCGCTTTCCACCCCATTAAAAAGTTTGGGAACTAATGCCACCCCTGAATACTCGCCTAATTAGAGGCTGCTCAGAGCTGCAAGGACCTGCTACACAAGAGTGGCTCTGGGATACATTCTGCTTTTCCCCCTTTTGTAATGCCATCGTTTTGCTCTTTCTTTTTCTGGCCCATTTCATCTCTTTCTTTCCCTCTTTCTTTCTTTCTTTCTCTCTTTCTTCCTTTATGTCGTCTCATCAGAGATCTCAAACAAAAGGCAGAACAAAAACTATTTTAGCACGTCTAGCTCCACAGAGACACTCATCCACACTGCACAGGTTTCTGTTTGAAAACGCATCGACGCTGCTACGTCTTCGCCAGTCGTCCACCATTCTCCTGAGTTTCAGTGTTTCTAAAACAGATACGTTTGAAAACGTTACTTCAAGGCTGCGTTTCAGTCTGGACATACAGAAATGTCCATGACACTAACAACAGATTGCCGATTGGGTCTTTTCTGACGCAATGTAACCTTTGCTTATTCGTCAGGCTCCTATCACATGACCTGCTTCCTGAAAATTTGGCCTTAGCTGTAGAACTCTCAGTAGCCTTGGCTATCAGTGTAGAATATAACATAGATGATCAATAAAAGGGGTTGCTGAGCCTTTTTTAGTCTTTGCCAACAGCTATTGTGCAGTTAAATTTCTGCATTTTACAATGATACAATGAGACAAGCTATTATTCAAGCAATCAGATACAATTCTCATGAACATTGGCACGCACTTGCCAAGTGTATGAGGGGGATCACATGGTCTGTGTTTTCAGGCGTGTTGGTATAGACCGGGATTAAAACTGATACGGAGCCAAAACGCTTAAGTGGACAGATATCGAGTTAGTTTGAAAATGTTGTATTTTTCAAAATAAAACGTAGTAGTGTGGATGTAGCCTGACTGAAAGTTCGGAGTCAGTAGGTGCAAAGTTGTGATGCAATCACATGATGAGAATAACGGTTACAGTAACCGTGGTGGAGATGTATGAAGTGCTGTTTGACAGAGGAATTAAAGACTCTGGCTGCCGGCCACCTCGCCCCACACAGACCAGGGAGAAACATTGAGCTTTCACCACCTCATGAAGTGCGAGCGCACGCATCCCTGCACATAATTTATTTAGATGAAGACTTTCGGGGAGGGTGTTTTTATTTGTTCTACATCTTGCCTGTCTCACCTCGGTGTGAACCCACAGATCTGGGATCCGCTGTCGAATTATGTTGCTGCCTCTCACTGCATTTTTCACTCTTTTAGCCCTGCACGTGTTTGCTTTGGCATGCTACCCGCTCGTACAAACAACCGGGGCCCATAGCTTATCCATCACGCTTGTGCAGAATGTGATGATAAAATAACAGGCGGCTTGAAACAAACCATTTGTTACAGCAGAATTTATTATTCTGTCCACTTGAAACAAAGTACAGAGGTTACCTAGACATCTCCTACTTAGGTTACAACAATAAATAGAACCCAAAAAAGAAAAAATTGGCTGCATGTAGCCGGGGCATCTCAGCCAGTTGGAAAGTCCCACTTAGTCTTGGTTGTTCCCGGGTCCAGCAGCTGCGTGATGTCACCACAACATCCGCTGACCGTTTGCATCCCTCACATCATTAAGCATCATCGCGTTACCGTTTCGGAGGGGTCTGCCAAAGAAGCACCGCTTGCGACTACCGGCTTCAGGCCTGATTAGTTACATGCAACAACGCCTCTCGGTCATAAACACTTCATTGAGCTCCAGCAGCCCGTTCATCATCGTGACACCCACAGGTAATCCACACCAACGGCTGCAGCTGACACAAGGCAGAACCCAAACATGTCCTCCAAGCGGGACCGGCTTCTAAACACAGACCTCCAGCAGTCTGCACAGCAAAAACACAACGGTACACACGCTGTAGAAATGTGGTAGCATGCATCCTGTAACCCTGTGCATGTATATGTGTGGCCGACTTGGGGAAATGGGGGTGTAGTTCAAAGCCTCTACCGTCTCAGACAGCTTCCAAGTTTGAAATTTCAGCCTGCATCCTCTGGGTTGTGTCATTGATTCCTCAATGACGACAGGCTTGTCACTCAAAAGGCAGAACACAAACATCAGCCGCGAAAGCCACCCATGTAGGCCCAGTCACTCCTCACTTTCCCTTCCCCTCTCCTCCCCCGTACATTCCCCTCTGTCGGTATATTCCTTTCCTCCCAATCCTCCTCTTTCTCTCCAGCTCTCCGCCTCATTGACTCGACCGCAGAGTGTCTATACGGGGGATGACTCGGATCTGAGGAGGGAGCAGGGCAGACGCCGGAGCTGAGCGTTTAAGTGGTCGGATCAAGCCACCCAACCTCACTCTCTCTCTCTGTCTCTCTCTCTCTCTCTTTGTCGCTGTGCCTTCCTCGGGCTTTTGGAAGTTTGCCTAAATCTGTCTTGATATTTGACAGACGTAGCTCCTCTCACACAGCAACAGATCGACCCACAATTAGATCCAGAGATTTGAGGATACACACACAAGAGCAACCCCAACTCTTTGGTTGCCGCCTTTGGCAAAATGGGGGCCACACAAAAGACAAAAGCATGACCCTCTGCAACACATTAAGGAGCTGAGCTTTGATTTCCTGCTCACACACTGTATGAAATTGTCGAGGTGAGGAAAATATCCCTTGGAAATACACTTTTCTAACTTGTCATCTTCTCCACTGAGTCATGACCAAGTAATGCATGGAAAAACAATATATTATATAATGTGTGAGAGGGAAAGAGTGACAGGAAACAAAGTAAATGTGAGTATTTGAGTGGATTTCCTTACATCCATTTCCTGTCTGCATGTACAAATCACAGTGTCAATGCAGTTAAAGGTGTCGTTTCATCACACTTCTCTCCATTCCCCTTTTCTCTTCCTCCACAGGTCTGGTCAAATAAAGAAGGAAAACACACAACTAGTTTGCAATGACAATGTTGACCCTCTCAAAGGGAGGAGAGAAACTGTGCCAGCACCATATATCCATGTGAGACCTGTCTGAAAGCCGCCTTTTGTCCGAGTGCCAGTGTGAATAAAGTCCCCACAGAAGAGATTCCAACTGGCGAGATCTCACCAAAGTGGAAAAAAAGATGCTGCTTTTATTTGATACTTCCTCCCAAGGTGGTAGGCACTTCCTGTTCCTCCGTCAAAAAGGTCTTCAGTCGCCTCCATCAAAGTGTAACATCGCTGTGGGGGGGATGGGGGGGGATTCAGGGTGGTCAAGCTCATTTCTAAGCGGACTTCTGTTGGACATGTGAAGTGGCTCCATCGGCATGTAACAGGATCCATTTTGAGTTGCACAGCAGGGTGCAGCGGACCTGCTGAAATGTAGCCCAACGCTTGTGTTGGCACAGGGTAAATTTACCAGCTGAATTTGAAAGCTAACACAAAGTGTATATAATACTCGACCGGGGACCAAAAATCCCAAATTTGTCTAAACCATACCAGTTCACAAAGAAGTAAAGAGGTCCAACTTGTGTGTTTGTCATCGTCGGAACTCGCTTTATGCATTCCAGGTTGAATCTACAATCACTCAGGGGGTGGGGTGGGGTGGGGGGGCTTCACATGTTTTATCTCCCATGCTTGGAGTGCCTCACTTATGCTTCCATTTTGCCCTCTTGTACACGGCAAAGCTGGAAAAGTGGCTTTTACACACCCACATACCCTCAGTGCGCACATAAATGCGAACACCAAGACTAATTACCACCGTGCAATAGTGGTAATTCAGTGCGATCATTATGCAAGCGGACTTCTCCAGCAAACAGCAAAATATCTGTTTGACCATGAATCACCGGGGATGTGGTGAGGAGCAGCAAACTACATTGTCTTATTCTATTTCATATTTAACGTTGATGATCAACTCTGGGAACAAATGAAGTGATTTAACAACCTGAAGAGAAGTATACAGTATATCATGAACAGTATTCATAAAGAACTAATAGTCCTATCAATCATGCACTTTACATTATATAAGCCACATTCACCCATTCACACACACAGCGATTCTATATGCTGCACTTACTTGCACTGCTGTCACACACCCTGCTGGTACAGCCGTCAGGGGGTTAGGGGCTCAATCTAGAGTTCAGTGTCTTGCCCAAGGATACTTTGGCCATGTGTGTTTCTAATAAATATCTTTAAAAAAAGGTTTTAATATTATTTTGAATGTATACTTATACCTTTATATAATTAAATAGCAGTGTGTGATTTATGTTTTCATGTTAAATTGTGAAATGATCTTAAATATCTATCTGAAAATCAGGTTCCTATATAGTATGTAAATTCAATCTTTGTTGTATACATGACATATGAAAGTCGTGTTTCTGGTGTTTTATATGTTACTAATGAAAACGACGGGTGTCAAAATATAACACATTAAATGTTTTTTCAGATTTCTAGCAGCCCTGGCAGTCGGGAGGAGGATTTGAAAATAAAAAGAATGATTCAAATCAGAAAAGGTTTTGGCAGCTTAGTAAAACATTTATTTTGTTGTGAGTTGGCACAGAGGGCATGAATGAATGTTTGACTTCAGTGTTTCTAACAACTCGACTACAGCCAATCGGTCAATTGAGTCCGGTCTGTATCAAAAAACTAAATCTTGAGCACCAGGTGTAGCTATGCTGTGTATGTTAAATGTAAGAAAATTTAAGTAAGACAGTGCTGGGCCTTTATGTGCAGTGTTTGGTCAGGTGTTCCTCTTGGGTGCCTGCAGGATTCTACTGTAGTTTACTTTCAAACAAAAAGCCAAAAGAAAGACAAGTTTAAAACAAGTTAAACCCTTAGTAGATATATGTGTGTGTGTGTGTCATCTAAAACACTGTAGACAGTATTTTGGAGGAGTTGTGCTTGTTGATAAAATGCACGTCTCTAATTGCTGTCTGCTGCATGTGACGCAGAAGACAACTATATCCGTCAGATTCCATATCACAACTACTCACCATTACTGGCACTATTTTTAATGAAAATGTAATTTTGTAGATTAGTTTCCTCTTCCACATTATCTGTATAACGTATGCGAGTTGTATTACCTTATATCACACTGTTCCACATGCATGCTCTCTTACTGTCTTATTGGGACATTTTATATTTATATCATATCGTGTACTACATTGAATTCATAGCACACATTTTTTTTATACTCATTCACATTTTGGATACCATACCTGCCTATATAAAAGTCTATAGATGCATATATATATTGATTTGCGATTTTATTATCTTCTTATACTAATGCACAAATACAGTTTACAGTGGCCAATGCAAGTACATTTCTCTACAAACAATATTTGTCTGTAGTGAAAAGTGTATATATTATGTAAATGTTTTCTGTATTCTTATTTACTTTTTTTACTTTTTAATCCTATGCCTCTTTTATTCTCTTGTCTACCTCATTCTGACTATCTGCTTCTGACTCTTACTTTAATAAAGTTTATTCTTATCTTATCAGATCTCATTTATTTCCTCTTATCTCCTCTTATCTTATCTTATCTTATCTTAAATTTGTATTAAAGTCTGTATCTTTGTCTTGTGTCTGGTGAAAGACTCTTAAACGACGCCCTGGACGCTCGTTAGTGGCTGTTTATTCTTTACTGATTCATGCACAGCACTGCAGCCCTATGCAGCCAACTCAAACACGGTAGAATAATACATTTGGAAACTCTCGACTAAACGGGATTACAGAGTGAGGTCTTGTTATGAAAGCAAAGATATTAGGAGCCAGATAAACATAGTTGAGAATTTTGATAATAAGTTGGACAGCTTATAGGGAAATCGCTTAGAAAACAGGAAAAGCTCCTCCTGGAAGTCATAAAGGAACTCGCCATGTGTTCATTAAGAACCAGATATTTAACTGTAAATAAGGACCCCAACAACAAACCCTGGATCCAAGATGAAGTTGTGTTATGATTGTTATTCATCGTCACTTTTGTTATCGCTGATTATCGTTTATAACTTTTCTTTGTATAGCACTTTGGCTCAACAATGTTGTGTTTAAAGGGCTATACAAATAAAGTTGAAGTCGTGTGAAACAGAGTGCAGGCAGGACGCAGTAGTAGCCCAATTGATTCACTGGTCTCCTCCTCTTGATCTCTCCATCCTCTCCCCTCACTCTGCACTCAGGTGGAGGCAGGGTGTCCAGGACGTGGCCTGGGTCCAGCCTGAGCACACATGCTACACAGATCACTGTGTTTCCATTCTCTCTCCTCGTCACCGGTGGGGGGGGGCGATGTGCCGATGTGTGCCGATGAGGGAAGAAGGGGTGAAAATGTTGTACTAAGATGTCACAGAGCAAATGCATAAATCTGTGCATTTCTCTGGCTAGGGTGTCTGTGTCTGTGTGTGTGTTTGTGTGTGTGTGTGTGTGTGTGTGTGTGTGTGTGTGTGTGTGTGTGTGTGTGTGTGTGTGTGTGTGTGGAGGACGAAGGTCACTCTGGATTCAATCACGTGAGACAAAAGGAGCTGGAAACAAAAAAATCACACTGACTCTGCTGACCCCAGATTCATGTCAGTGTAATTATAGATTTCTGTCTTTACAAAGTGAGAACTGAATACGTGTGATAAAGGAAGGTCAGTGTTTGATTGACAGCTGATCTCTGTGCGGAGCAGAAACGTCACCACGACGAACTTTAATCAACAAACATGGAGACAAAAGAAGTTAAAGATTTACACACAGAATCTTAATCACTGCTTTTAATGACTCGAGTATATTTGAGTTTACAGAACTCAGCTGTGTTTCCAGGATAATAAACATAAACTCCAGCATAGAGAGGCTGAGTGAATGTGGTCTGGACTCTGTGGAGGAGAGTCATGGTGTCAGAGATGCTGTAGAAGGACAGAACACCTGCACTGTGATCCAGGTACACTCCTACTTTGGAGGACCCAGGACCTGACACTGGAGTGTTGATGCTGTTGTATTGAAAGGTATAACTGTTTGCATAACAACGTAATGACCAAGATTTATCATTTAATCCAAATACACATTCATCTGAGTTTCCTGCTCTGCTGATATTCTTGTATGTGACTGCTACATGAACTCCTCCTCCCACCTCCACCTCCCAGTAACAACGTCCAGTCAGACTCTCTCTACTCAGGACCTGATAATAATCAGTGAATCTGTCTGGGTGATCAGAATAAGACTGATCTTCACTCATCCATGTTACTTTTCTGTTTCCCTCAGATAATAACAGACGTTTGTTTACTGTGTTTGGATCCAGTGTGATTTCCTGTGAATATCTTAAGAAGTCAGCTCTGGTCTCTGGCTCTGGTTGTGGCAGTAAAACATCCACTTGAGACACAATCTGTAAAATCTCTGTCTCTGTCTCACTCAGAATGTCCTTTAGTCGACCTTTGACCTGGGACACAGCTGCTGTCACGTCCTCAAAGTACCTCAGAGGACGGATCCTGATGCTGGATGGGTGTGTAGATCCACTGAGTGGTGACAGTGAGGGGTAGTTGTGTAGAAACTGGTTGTGGTCCTCTGTGTCTGAGAGCTGCTTCAGTTCATGGTCTTTCCTCTTCAGCTCAGTGATCTCCTGCTCCAGTCTCTCCTGAAGCTCTCTGACTCGACTCACTTCAGTGTCCTGCTGGGATCTGATCTGCTGCTTCACATCAGAGCTTCTTTTCTGCAGCAGACGGATCATCTCAGTGAAGATCTCCTCACTGTCCTTCACTGCTTTATCAGCAGAGCCATTGAGGGCCTCCTCCTCCTGTTGAAGCAGCTTCACGTCTTTCTCTGTGTCCTGGACTCTCTGCTGGATGGTTTGTCTCCTCAGCCCGAGCTCTCTCTGCCTCTCAGTCCTTTCTGCTGCAGCTGACACTGTGTTGTGGTCTTTATGTTCATCCACAGAGCAGAGATAACAGATACACTGCTGATCAGTGTGGCAGAACATCTTCATCACCTCATCGTGACGAGAGCAGATGTTCTCCTGGAGCTTCTCCGAGGGCTCCACCAGCTTGTGCTTCATAAATAGAGCTGACTGAAGATGACGCTGGAGGTGTTTTTCACAATAAGAGACCAAACAATTCAAACAGGACTTGAGAGCTTTCAGTTTTCTCCCAGTGCTGACATCACAGGCCACATCTTCAGCTCCAGCATAGCAGTGATCAGCAGGAGCAGCTTGGAGTCCAGTCTTCTTCAGCTCCTCCACTAAATCAGCTAACATGGTGTTTTTGTCCAGGACAGGCCTCGGTGTGAAGGTCTGTCTACACTGAGGGCAGCTGTAGCTTCCTCTCTCCTCCCCTTTGTCCCAGTGGGAGTTAATACAGCTCTTACAGAAGCTGTGTCCACAGACAGTAGTCACCGGATCCTTCAGTAGATCCAGACAGATCGGACAGGAGAATCTTTCTCTGTCCAGGGGAATTTCTTGCTGCGCCATTTCAGCTGCTGCCAGAGACTTTAGAACAGTTTCACTTCCTCTGAACAGAAACAGATCTCTGCTCCTCCTCCTCTCGTTCACTCCCTGCAGTGACTCATCTCCCACAGTTCACAGCTTGTTGTTCACTGGTTCTCTCACTGAGACACTTGTGCAGGAAGGAGACACAGACATGTCCTGACTGGGAGAAGGTGGTTGTGTTTCAGGAAGAAGTTGTTGGTGTTTCAGGATTTACTGCATTTCCCAGCGGCCTGTTCTCACCTGGTGTTAAGAGGAGACTCAGTGAGAGGCAGAGTGTGTTATTATATTATTAGGACCCGAGCACCAGCGGTGAGAGGTCCTATTGAAATTTAAAGTATTATTCTTATTCTTATTATGACCCCAATGAATTGGCTTTTTGAGGGCTTCAACAAACTCAAACATCTTTTAAAGTTTGCAGTAAATTAGAAAGTGGTGAAAATGTACGTATCCTTGAGTATTTGGTAATGGGCGTGGCAAAATGGCTCAAGACTGCCACCAGGAACGCAGCCCCTAGTTATATATGAAACTTGATATTTTGCAGTTTAACCATCAATTTTATAGTAATTTCTAGAAAAGAGAAACACAACCAAATACATGCAGCTCGAAGTTTAAGATTTAAGAAATGTTTTGAGTATGTGTAAAGAAAAATGCAAATCTTTTCCATAAACTTTAAGTTGACATGTTGATACATATCCACTTAAACGTCAGATACCGATGAGTATACATTTAGTATAAAGATGTATATATCCATGTAGGCCGATGTAGTTTTATTTTGCCTAAGTCAAAAGACAATGTGACTTTTACAAGCTTTTCAAGATGGCGGCTGCGTCAAATAGAACAAAAATATTCCGAGCCGCTGAAGCTATTTCCATAATTCAGAGCTCGTCCGCTATCGGTCAGTGATGAGGTTTACTATATTATAGACTAGCTTATAAATAGTGCATAGTTATTTAGGATTGTAGTCCGTTAAACAGCTTGGTCCATGAAACTAGCATTTAGCAAAGAGTGGAAAGGCTGTTACAAGTGAGCTTGCACACCACTTTGAGAATCCCTCTCTTGGGCAACATCTATTCGACATGACCTTATTATTGTTGTTATTATTATTATTATTATTATTATTAGGGCACGAGCACTGAACAGTAGGAGACAATGGGAGGCCCTGTTGAAATTGTAAGGATTATTATTATTATTATTTTATTTTTTCATGCAAATAACTTGGCTTATTGAGTGCTTTAATTTTAGTTTGTATTCTTATTTTCTGCCATTTCTAAGCTCAGTCACTAATGTTTTCTACTCTGCACTTGATTTTTCCTATTTTCAATTATTATTGGCCAATTTTTTGATTCTAAATAAAGTGGATTAAACAAAGTTAAAAGGGAGGATACATTTGTTTTTCACTGAGACGATGATTTCATGTGATTTCTCTTTTCGGACGTTGAGGCACTATAGACTGGAGGCAAACACAGAAACTGAAGCTCGGTGGAAACCAACTGCAGCTTCTGCTCTGATCAAGAAGCTGCAGCGCTGATCTCAGATCAGCTGAGACCAGAGAAACTCTGTGTTTTCACTGTTTCCATAGTTAAGAAGCAATCAGTCACTGAGCTCTGATCTCACTGTGTCTCTCTGAGCGAGTGCGAGGGGGCAGGGGGCGGGGCTACGGTGCGCTATCTGGAACCACACACACACACACACACACACACACTCTCGCCTGCTCCTGGTACTTCATGACGGCCTGATACGATGATGTTTTAAACAATTATTGTGACTTAGTCAACCAACAACATGCAAAAGTGTGTGTCACACGGCGAAAGCGTGAGAGTTGGCGGCTCTGCGTTAATCTCGTGATAAAAAAATTGAGGGCGTTAAAATGGGTTTGCGTTAACGCCGTTAATAACGCGTTAAACTGACAGCACTATTTTAAACCTGTTGGGTTTGTCACTTATGGACAATTTGGAATTCTAAACATTGTCCAAGGGCTGGGTGATATATCAAGAATTATCAAGAGAAATGTCACATTAGTTTTTTTAATAAGTTTAATAAGTTTAAAGCATAGACTGGATATATAACCATCTTTCACCCCCCTCAGAGTTGTCATGAAGGAAAAACCTTGTGATTGAGACTAAAACTGTTTTTTGAACCAGGCTGTAAACAGGTTTAATTTTGCTCTAAACACGGGCTTTTTAGCATGGGAGTCAATGGGAATCGACTCCTTCTTGGAGCCAGCCACTAGTGGCCACCCAGTGAACTGCAGCTTTTACAGGATGTTGCGCCATGGTTCAAAGGCAGATTTTTGCTCCTGAGTTATGCGCCATGTCCTTTAATGTGCTTTGCGGTTCCTTTGACCTTTAATTTGCCATCAAATTCAAACTCATTTTGACCAAAAATATCCAGTACGCCAGGCAATCAAATACATTTTCAAATAGGAACAATTAACCGTCCATCCAATAAACATATGAAACAAACTTCCATTAAGAGTTCATGGTCAAGTGTTAGTTTGTGTGTGTTCGTGTGTGTGTTAGTGGGGGGTTGTTGGAGAGGGGAGTTAGGGTCCAATGAAAAAGTGAAGTAAGGTGCGCGTAAAATGTATTACTTTTAAATTCAAGTAATATCAAGCATATGAAAGTAGCTGTCAGACCCAGAGAGATGGTCTGACAGAGAATGGAATCAAATATTCCTCAAATAATATGAAGGAAATAACAGTTTAAAGTTTATTTGTACAGATTTGCAAGTTGTATTAATAATGGGTTCAAAGTGTATTTTGTAATCATGCACTAGACCACTTTTTTTTACCTAACAGATGGTTTGAACAGTAAAATACATGAGGGGCTCAAACTGTGGCTACACTCAGATTGGACATTCAGCCACAAATACATTCATTCAGTGCATATGTAAAACTCTCTCTATCACACATCACTCACACACTATCAGGGGCAATATGGGGTTCTTGCCCAAGGACACTTCGGCATGTGAACTGGGGGAGACGGGGGATCAAACCTCCAACCTTCTGTTGATCTCCTGAGCCAAGACATAAATACAATAAGTAGCTAGCTTGGCTCTGTCTTAAGGTTAAAAAAAAGTATATAATTCTGCAATGTCTGTACAGAATTATATGAAACAGGAAAAATTATTAATTTTAAGTCTTTGCAAGATAGTATAATGATTCCCCCAAAATGTAAGACTATTCTTTTTTAATCTTCAATCATCAGTCATCACTTTTCTGAGGGCATCAGTTATCAAACTGAGCTCCACTGTAGTTCTTTCCAAACTAAACCAGAAAGTGAGGAAGCCTCTTCTTATGTAAACAGACAACTTGAAATCATCGTTGTCAGATACATTCATCTTCCACCTCGTTGTGGTCGTGTCGCCAGTTGCAGAGGAGTTTAACTTTGCTTCTGTGTTTTGACCTTTAGAAACACAGACTTTCAAAAAGGCACCAACTTGTTGATCAGTTTATTTGAGTTATTGAGCTCAGGATATTCTTAATAAAGTAGCTTCCATTGTTGTCACCTGGTTTCCAGTTTGCAAAGCCGGCGGTTAAACAGTTTGACAGGTTGATACTCTGTCGTTAATACTTAATGGCTTTCCCAGTCTAAACAAATAATCATTCTCTCAGTAGCAGAGCAGGGGTGTTCTTGGGGGCTATCGTTTCAATCTTTAGGGATGTAGGAAGAAGGGAGGGATGGAAGGAACAAGGGCTAACGGCGGCGGAGGAGAGGCGGGGGGGGCTCAGCAAAGAATTTATCCTTCTTGTCTTTGGCTTTCTGCGCGCTGCTGCTATGAGGGCGGTCAGTGTGGTGACCTCTCCCCGGTAGGAGGGGTCCGCTGCTGACCCCTGTATTCCCCTGCATCCCCTACCAGACCCGGCTCAATGCAGCCCATTCATGAGTGTGTGTTTATCCTAGTGATGCTCCTCAGGGACGGCCTGCTATCCACTGCCATTTTATGGAGCCTGAGGGGCAGACGGAGAGAGAACGAGAGAGCAATGGAAGCATTTAACTACTCCACTCACACTCACACACAATAACATTTCTATTCGCCCCGTCACGACTTGATTGTTTTTCTTCTCCTCGCACTGAAATGGTGCCATAATGCACCTGATTCCCAATATTCTCTCCCTCAACGAGACACCCTTTGGCCGCATAAATGCAGAAGGATTGATACGCACCGAAGAATAACACAAACTTTCGCTCTCTCACACTGCCTTAGACAAACATACAGTGGAGGCGCACCCACCAAGAGGCGAGCAGGAGAGAGTGAAGGAAGTGTTGAAGTATGTCATACGGAGCTTAACTAAGTGAACCTTGAAGTTATTTAGCTTCCTTCGAACCAAGCATCTGGATCCCCCCCACTCCCCAAAACCCAACTCCTGCAAACTCCCCCATCGCCAGCATTGGCCTCTGGGGACCCGCCGTAGGACAGGGCGTGGAGGAGATGCATGCGCTCTGTTTTCACAGCTGAGGTCATTAAAGTTGTACGTGCAGGATTAGACAAAGAGCAGAAGGAAGCCGGCGATGTCTGAAGACACATGCGCATCCACAGAAAGAATATGCAAACTCATGACACGTTCCACAAAACGAGCAGCCGCTCTGGATCAAGTTATGAGTAATCTGCGACATGCGTGTGATCTCTTGCCTACATGGAGCGGAATTTGTCCCCTTCTCTTCTCAAAGGAAGCGTGCCGATCGACCACCCACACTTCTGACACTTTCTTATATAATTATATCAGAGCAGGTCATCTAATGAATCCTAGAGCACGAGCGCCATCAATCACTATGTTTCTCACTTCATCACAGAAGGGCCAAGGCTCAGGAGAAAGAAGAGGATCAGTTTAGGTCGGAATAACAAGATAGGTCTTACATAGTCTCTATGATCTTCCTTTATCTGTGTGTGCGTGTGCGTGTGTGTGCATGCGTGTGTGTTTGTGTGTGCACGTGTTGTGGTAATCATTATGTTGTGGGGATGACCATCTTTTGATGTCATGAAGACTTCTTGCAGAGTAGAAGACAAATTGCAGGTCCCTGTGAGCAAAATCCAGCAGGAGCTTCTCTAAAGGAGCCTATGTGGTTTTTAGCAATGGCCCATCATGCATGTTTACCAGTTAATGTGTGTTGGCGGATTGCTCAGTTGCGCCCCCTATAGCTTGGTTACTACCCACTTCTTGCCTTAGGACCAACATTTTCAGTGTTAAAGGTCCATTTGAACAAAGGATATGATATTATTAGCAGCTAATGGTCCTAGAATATATGAAAAGGACCAAAGAGAAACACAAGGTAAGCAACTTTTATTTGACCATTTATAAACCAGTATAACTGGTCAATCCTTATTAGGTTAATCAGCAGTGATTTTTATTTTGCAGAATAGTTTGTTAGTGTGGTTATTAACTCCATAGAATATTTAAGAAGTGGTTAAGAAAACTAAAGACACTTGAATTCTAAAGCTGTTTTAAGACATCCACGGAGCTCTGGGTAATCTCCAGACCTTCTCCAGAAAGGTTGGCGAGAGCGCATCCGGACTTTCCTCCGGTCAGCCTCCCAAACTCTAGAGCAAGTCCCAAGGAGCTGATGCGGGAACCCAGCAGGAGATCTTCTGCAGGATTCACTGCGAGCGAGTGGGTTGGTGGGGGGGGGGAGTTGAAGTTTCTAACACTCAACAGACGCAGAGATGAAAAAAATAAATACAAAGAACAAAGGAGGAAAAGGCCGGGCCAGACACATAGAAGAAACTCAAGAAAGATGTCATCGAGTTTGTGGTGATAAGCTGGTGTGGATGGGATGTAAACAAAAACACATGATCTCTGCAGCAAAATCAATAAGATACGTCCTGCCCCTGCCTGCTGCTCCACCCCCCACCTGGGAATGCTGGAGATTTCTGTGTTGGGAAGGGGACTAAATATATACAGTCTATCTGATGTGAAGCGTTATTTATATTCTAGTTTGTATAAATGGTGAAACAGACAGTGGGGTTCTGTTAAGGGTTTTGTTTGCGCTGTTTCTTCAAGATTATAGCAAATAATAGTGTTTGCTCATCAATGGAACTGTTCTAATGTCTCAACCTTACTATGTAAAGTACCTTGAGATAATGTATGAGCTGATTTGTTGCTATACAAATGCAGTCTTCCCAGCACATAGATTTACGGGCTGCTAGCCAAACAGCATCTCCCCTGTGGCTGAAAGTACATTAACTAGCTCCCTCGTTAACTCAGCAGCAAACTAAAGCAGGGATTAAAGGTCTAAACCAGAAGTCGAATAATTGTCTAGGGTCATCTGGCTAAATGTTAGGGATCGGTTCCACATGATTTAGTGAGATGTTTGAGACTAAATGGAAAAATGTGAAGCTATAGCATTGTGCCAGATATCTAACTGTGCTTATTTATTTAGAATTGTACATGTATGTATATGTATTCCTGGACAGGAAAGGACAGAGAGTGCAGAAATAGCAAAATAAACAACTGGATAAGGGTTAATGCTACCATTATACTTTTCGGAGATCACACAAATCCCCAGATTGTTTTCCATTTGAGTGGCATCTGTTATTTAAAGGCTTTTCAGTGGTGGTAGCCAAAGACATTGAGCAATCTTTAAAGAAGAGAATTCCTACAGCGTATAGTATAGAAGGTAAATAAGAATAAGAGTTATCTAAGAATGAGAATAATAAGACTAAGAGCAAATGATCATATATCGCCATTACTTTCAGAAATGGGTTGATCTGAATCCAATCCCAAAATGATGTTTAAACTTTAAATCCTGTATTTTTTAAATATAGCCTCGGATCAGCCGCTCTGGATCACATTCATGTTGTTGTTTGAAATACATTTTTTGTGTTATTGTCAATTTATACTAAATATGACTACAAACAAATTGATGATTGTAATAATAATAATAACATAATAATTTTGCTATCTTATACAGACTTTTTTGTTGTTGAATAAAATTTATATCCCATTATATCAACATACACAGATTTTATCTGAGGTGGTGGGACTTTTAGTTCTCGTTAATGATGAACTGTGAGATGAAAACAGTCATGACATTAAGAAGATACTGTATGACCAATAACCATGGAGCCAAAGACTTTGAAGAATATTGTACACAAGTACAAATATGGGTCATCTGAATAGTATTTACATAAAAACGTCATCAGAAAAATAAGCATAAATATCAACACACACAAATAACCAAATCTCCAATCGTTCATTATTTTATTTTCCTAGTGGTGCTAGCCTGTGTTGTTGTTTGTCGTGGAGGCTGTTACTGCAGCAACAAACCACATTTTACCACCCAGCAGTGTGTCAGCTCTGTGATTGTCATCATGACACACAACTGACGAGTCACCATATTCCTCCCAGCTCACTCCAAACAAGGACATTTCTGTTGTCGAGATGCATGAGCTGAACTGACAGCAGTAAAGCATAAAGATAAACAGTGTATTTGATTCGCAGTGTTACATCCTAAACTGGTTCTCTTAAAAAAAACATGCACATCACTGGTTTAGGGTTAGAGCTAGGGGTGGAGAGTCTCCTCCAGATGAAGGTGTGCTGGTTAAAACGATGCCCCAGGACGTTGGTTTTGCAATCCCCACATGAGAAGCTGTTGGACAAAGATGAACCACAAGCAAAGCAAAGGAACCTGCACTTTGGGGATGTTAAAACCCAGACGCAGTGATGGAACAAAATAAAAACTCCCACCATCATACTCTCTATGTCACCACCAACCAAATGTAATGTTGGGATTTGTATTTCTTTTTTATTGTTTTACACTCATCTGAGAAAAGTGATTTTTTTTCTTGCTGCAGTCCTCACAAAATGCAATTTATGCAACACCACAATCATTTCACATGATATCATAATTAAAAAGTGAGTGACTGTGGAAACAATATATCACATCATATAGTTTTATCTTAAGGCCCTGTGTGTGTGTGTGTCTTTGTTGCACACAAGCATACATGTGTACTTTACAGCCCTGCTATCTTTAGTACTTTGGGAATATCACGGGAATGCCGAAAGTGGCCACTTCCATAAAACTCCTGCTATAGTCCTCCCACTTTGAGGTTTCTGGCTTCAACGTGCTCCGACATACTTCAGTGAACACAATTTACTTTATATTTTATGATTATTTCTATACCAAGCTATGCTCTTCAAAGGTTCTAAATCTTTTTTGCCAACCCCCGTTTGTTTTTTTCCTCAGTTGCTGGGTTCAGTGCCAGAGAGCCATGACCTCACGTTGTAATTTTAGTCTAATTCCATTTCTGAGGGGAAACTCGACTGAGCAGGCCCTTGATTCAGGACCCGAAAGGTTAAGAAACGACCACTGGCTAATAGCAGAGGTAGGGATGCTTAAGAAAATAAAGATCACTTTTTGACCTTCTTTACTTCCTCTTTCAATTGCGGCTCTCAATCATTTTTTTCTCTCTCTTAAGGGGTCAGCTGCATGTGTTTTCATTTATGACAGATTATTTTGGGGGCTAGATTCGGCTGCAGTCCTGCCCCCTGCAAAAGTGAATTTGATGAACTCTACACCTTGATGGAACAGCCCAATGTTTTACTTAGTGAGAGTTAGTCGAGGGGATTGACTCCGCTTACATGTCTGTACAGTTAATATGAAGCTCAGGAGGGCGTCACCTTTAAAGCTCATGAATTAACCTGTGCTATCTCTTTTTTTCTTTTTTTTCCATCAGCACAAAAACCAAAGTGCAAAAGTGACAGTCAGACTTTTTAGGTCCATTTCTTGGCTCGGGCAGCTGCCAGCAAACCAGCCAAGACTCAAAGAAACAACTGATCCCTGCAGCCAAGAAATAGTCTGGCTCCTAACCCCCTTGTTCTCTTTACACTTCACCTGTTCTACGTGAAGACATGAGAACGGTTTCTGTCTTCTGCTCTAGCTCCCAGCGAGAAAGTCGCCCAGAGTGACCCAGAATGGGAAACCAATGGTTTATTGAGAGTGCAGATCTTCAGCAAAATCACTTCAATTTGGAAATGATGTATAAATGCAAAAAAACAACTGTAAATTATAATTTGTTTTCAATAAATCTCCGTTTCCAAGAATTTTTGAAACCACAGAATAATGCAGTTTTCTTCATTCAACTACATTGGCTGTTTACCATGGCTGTATTGGTTGGTTCATTTATTTTTATTTCAAAGACATAAAAGAAATTGATTTAAACCACTGATTATTTGCGAGATTTACTAGTGCAAGAAGTTGTACAATTTTAAATATAGGAGAAATAAATACTGAACAAAAAGCCTCTGAGTTTTCTTTCCCCTGTGCTTTTTCCTGCCTGCTAGTTGACAGCACTGGGAGCTGTGTGCATCACCTCCAGAGAGGAGGGCTCACTATCTTGGCACAGGCGAGGAGGAGGGCGGTCTCATCCGAGCTGTGAGGTGTGTGAGTTGAAGTCTGGGTGTCAGTCTGCTGTAACTGATTCAGTGGTAATGAACCCGCTGTTTGGGCAAAGGGCCAGAGAACACATTCATCCACCACCAACCCTCCGAAAGCTGTTGTCCCAATGTGCCAGAGGAGAGAACATTACCTCATCTCAAAGACACGTTTCCCATCGCATATCTCACGTTCCTGTTGTTCACGTCCTGCCCAATCTGTTGACTGTGTTGTGGGACAAACACCGCTCCTCTGGGAGCACTGTTGTTGCAGGAGTGTGAAACTCCTCCAGGGTTGGGTGGAGGACTCTCACTGCGAGGGGACTCATGAGTCAGTGCTCCCCTTCTCCTCTCACTCCAAGACAGCCTTGTCTCCCCCTAACATCTCATCTATAATCTGCATGTCTATTTCCAACTCAAACACACACACTGCACACACACACACACACACACACACACACACACACACACACACACTCACGTCTCCTCCCTCTGTTATTTTTGAGACAGAACCTCCTCTCCCGAATCAATTCATCAGATCAGTCCATTGTCACTGCTTTCTCAAGCTGTCCATCCCCTCATCTAACACCTCGGAGGTTAATCCAAAGCTTTTATCACGATATGAATAAAGACAATCCCCCCTCAGCACGTTAGGAGCGTGAGAAATGTAAAGATATATATTTATATAGATTACTGCATATCCTGAAAGAAACACAACAGAGCAAATATTGAGCTGCCCCAGCGCTCACAGAGGCCTGTACCTCCATGGAGGACGTGTCCTTCAGCTGAAGTGATGCTGATGTGTGTGTACACTATGTTTATTCGTGTGCGTGGTCATACGTGGAGCCCTGTCTGAGCCATCTCGTGCGTAGAGCACTCGGGGACACCAAAGCCACACGCAGCATTTGTGAGAGATTATTGGAGCGAAAGATATCGAGTCTGTCGCTCTGGGAGGAGGTTCCTCGAAAGACTCAGCCAATGGCCGGAGACGGAGCCAGTGCATGTATGGGCACCATAGGGTCGGAGTGTGTGTGCGTTCGCATGTGTGTGTGTTTATATAGGGGAGGGGGGGAGGGGCTCCATTAATGATATTGCAGGCTTTGAGATATGTTAACAGTAACAGCACACAGCCACCGTGGCATTGATAGATTCTCTGCCATTATACTAGAAAAACATACAGCTGATGCCCTAATAAATCATGGAGGTGCAGAGCGGCGTCTGCTCAGCTTCACCCCAGAAAACCATCAGAGAACAGATCTGATGTTTTTTTTTACTTTTTTAAACACGGTTAGAAGATTTTATTAAATATCGTCATGTATTCACTGAAAGAGCAGAGTACTAAAAGCACACATGTTAGTAGTAGTAGTATATAGGTCATGGGTTGATCTTTGAGGGCAGAGGTGCAGGACTGTAGCTTGGACTTCATAAATAAATGCATAAATATGTTCCCTGCTACCCCTGACCCAGCCCCACCAAAATATAATGCATTCAATTTTTTTTGTCATATTTTATTTATTTTGTCAAGACTAAATGATTAAGAACAGATTTTTTGCATTTTATTTCAACCTGACGGTGTATAGAGAGTTCTCTGATACATTTATTAAAAAAATTGTTGTTGTAATTAATGTTTTGCTTTCCTAAAATATGTCAAATTTGAAGTCCCTCCCCTCTTGAAAATGTGTTCTGCTTATGTTCACTTCACTTGGATGTTCAACTTTCTCTGTGTATATAGTTTGTCAAAGTGATTCTAGAGAGTGTGCTCTTTAAAATCTGAGCATTGAGCAGGATTTTTTTAGTATTTGTTCTGTCAGTGTTTATAACAGATCTTTAAATGTGTTAAATGTGGAGTTGGAGCTGTTTTTCTTTTACTACTGGTATGGTCTCTTCCAACCTGCAGAGGGGGGTTCCAAAAAATAAAAAAGAGGAGGGAAAAGGGAAAAAAAAACGTTTTATTTTCAAACTTTTCTTTCCTTTTTTGTGAAATAAATAACTTAAATCTTAAAGGCTCTTAAATATTTCACCAAATTATTTTAACTAAACAATTTTAGAGGAAAGAAAAAAATTATTTTCAGTTGAACTGCTCACAAAGTGCACACGTCCACAAGCAGACACGGTTGGGAACCTGTGGTTTAATCTGTTACAGTATTTAATAAGCTTATTATGGGTTTTATATTTACTAACTAAGTCAGATGAATGTAGGTGGATCAAAAGCACAATATTTCTCTATGCAACTTTGGCCTGATTATACAATTGAAGTATAAAGCAGCATGAAATCAAAGTGAAAGTACCTACAAATGTAGTTTTTGCACTGAACCTAAGTAAACATAATGAGTTACATTGTGTTTTTATTCCTTTGAGTGCTGGTGCAGAAGAGCCAGAGTCTTTTTAAATCCGAAAGTGTCTCAGCAGCCTGTTGTTACTCCAGCTGGGAGAGTCTGGAAAAGCAACACTGGCAAGACCCGGGGGGAAAGTACATCAGCAACACAGCTAAACACACAAAAACCAGCCTTTGTGTCGCGCACGCACAAACACAGGCTGACTAAGACAGCTCTGTTCCAAGTTTGTTCAAGGAAACCTTCAAAAATTGTGTTTGTTCCACTTGTTGCTCAGAAAAACACAGGGTTGAAGGAAGAGGAAATGCGGCTAAAAGGGGGAAGATAAAGTTGGAGGATGGGACGAGGGTTACATGAGTGAAGGTAAATGGCATTGGAAAGCCCAGGCTCATTCCAAGTGCCCCATGCTTTGAAAGTTTGCGTGAGGCAGCTTAACGGAACGTCGGGTTGTTTTTCCGCTCCACCGATTTCTGGACTGAACTATAAACTAAAGACGACATCCTCTCATTAGTCTGGCCTCTGTAGCAAAGCCAGGCCATTTAGTGTACCCAAAATCCCATTGTTTAATTGTGCGGGTCAAGTCAAAGGTCAACCAAAATATTGATGGACTTTTTTAAGGGAGGAGGGAGGGAGAAGGCGGTGAGGCTTGAAGCGGCGGGGAGGCAGCCGAGGGCAAGGGGTGCAAGGGCCACAAACACAGCTGTACTGAGGCACACACGGAGCCGCGCACTGGGAAAACACCAGCAATCGTGCTCCCCAGTCACAGCTTTTCCACCCAGAGGTTCCAGTGCAGGTGTATCCCAGGATGCAACGCTCTCTTTCTCCTCCAAACATCTCCCATCTCGACCGGGTGCTACTGCAGGGGAAACCGCAACGTGAAAATTGCAGCGAGGGCCTGCTCCTGCTGCCAGGGGACAATAAAGTCCGCGAGACAAATCACCCACTCAAAGCAACGCAGCCATAACAGCAGCAGGGCTCATAACCTGAATGAGATGGTGTGCAGCGGCTGAGTGTTATGGATTACACTGTTTGTTTAAATCCATGTTAGGTGGATTATGCTCTTTCACTAAAGAGGGCTGGCCGGGGTCAAAGGCCAGTGAGGCAAAGGCTGCTAAGAAGGTCCTCAAAACACAGCTTTCTCTCTGACCTGAGGGAATTCCTGCAGACATCGCTCTTTGTACTCGTGACTCGAGCCGGGTACAAGGTTAGTGACTGTGGCAAGAAACACAACAGTGGGAGGAAAAAACCAACAGCGACGCACCGTCGTGTTGGAAGCTCGTCAAAAATCGGAGAGATTAAAGAATAGCTAACGAGGGGATACAAGATCACCGAAAACCTAAAAAATGGTTGGACAAAAAATACTAGGACGAACAGGACCCCAGATGTCAATATTTATGCAGGTGATTCTGTCTCATGTAAATCCACCGGAGCATTCATTTAAATATATATTATATTGTTATTGAATTTTATTGTTATATGTTATTGTTTTTCCTTTCTTTGGCCACAATTTGAAGCTTCCTTAGAGTCCTATTTCCTATGACTCCTATTTCTCAGCTTTCAACTTTTTTATTTATTATTATAACAGCATTTCTCTGTTATGGCCAGATCTTCTCACCACACTCATTTTATTTGATCTTATTTTATTTTTAGGAAATGAGGAAAAGGAACAGAACATTTTAGATCAAATTAGTAGGGTTTTATTGTGCAACCAAAACAGAAACACATTTTACAGTTATAAACTCGTTATATATTAGGGGCAGAGATAAATAATCTTTGGTTTAGGCTACAGGATTTGTCCATGTGGTCTAAACTCTGACCTGCACACTCTTCCATGACCATGGCAGTAACAGAGAGGGGTGTAAGCGCTCAAAACAAAAACAAAGTGGTCACTTTCAGCTCCAGGCGCGTTTCTGGTGACATTTAGCAGCGAGGAAAGCTATTTCCTTTACCATCCAAAGCCGAACGCTCATAATTGCTCGAGAAGTCTGCTGCAGTTTGGGAAACACTTTGTGATGTCCCGTTCTGCTTGATCTCTGCGGTTCACTTGAGTCTGTGTTTATTCCTGTGTGGAGAAAATTGGTTTACTCGAGTTGTAATTCTGATATGACACTAAAATATGCCCTTGAACGCGCACCATTTGGAGCGCTTTGTAGTCCTAATGGCCATTCATTATGGTTTTCAAGATAAGTTTATGTTGCCATTAAATGTGACTAAACACAGAAACAAACATTTCCCAAACGCACCTTATCTCCTCGGTCGGCGGCGCAGTTTGGCCGCTGAGACGGGATCAGATCGCTCGAGGTGCATCTGTTAATCTGGACTCAATCGTTCCACCGATAAACATCTTGGGAACGGTTCTTCTCGCAAACTGCAGCAGAGCGCATCTGTGCGCGGTGCCCCCGTGCGCTCGTGCGCTCCCACAGGGGAACATGGAATTTCCTCCATGCGTTGTCACCGGGCACGTAGCCTATACTACAAAACTGTGATGACACATAAATACGCTTAGTTAAATGGATAAATAACAACTCCTGTGAGTTTTTGTTAACGTGCGTAAAAACGCTCCAAAACTTTATTTAAGACCAAAGGGGAATAAACGCACACGCACGAAATGATGGGGTCCTGGTGCCATTTTATGTGTTTTCAGAAATTAGAAGCAAGTGTCTGACAAATCACTGGAAAACAGACACATCACTGCAAACTGTCAACCGACACCTGGTGACACAAACTAGTGCGCTGCGATTTTACAAATTACGCAACAAGCCACCAACAAAAACCTTAAAGTCATCAGTCTTAAATAATAAATTAAACATTTTTTATTTATTTTTTTATTTTAATGAATATGCCTCGTTGCTAAATCTTCTTTTTAAACATTATCATCCCTTTTAAACTCGGGTTCACGGGTTCATGGACGAAACGTGAGCCTTTTGAATAGTTCTCAAATGATTTGTGTTCGTCATCTTTTTATGTTTATTCCCCCCAAACAACTTTTACAACATTGCACAACTCTGGTTCAGTTGTTGTGAGTGTGGATGCGTGCTTCTCATGCTGTGCACCTGTACTTCATATGAAGTTATTTACTCAACAGTGGCCTGCATGAGGCGGAGCAGCCTCCGCGCTGGAACCCACACAAGCTCTTTTAGTTCAACTGAGGTAAACCTGCTGACTGGATCCTTTCCAGTTCAAACTCTGCAAACTGGCCTGATTAGAAGGAGTTTAGCAGCTCTTAAATCAGTGGAGCCAAGCGAGTTGTGATGCCTTTTCCTGGACTCGCTCCTGAACAGAGGATGTTGTAAAAGATGATGAAAATACCCCCGTTTTCCTGACGTTTCTTTATTTATATAAGCCTCCCCCCCTCCCCCCCCCCGCCGTTAAAGTAAGTTTGAATTTGACTTTAATGTCACAAGTGGAGAAAAGTTTTTTTGTTGAAACCCTTTAGAGGCCACGACTGTTAATGGAAGTGCTGTTTGAGAAAATGTGATCATGTGACCTTCATCCTAAAACACTCAAGTTATTTCAAAGTGGATCAACTCGTTTTAGAAGCTTTATTTAGCCTAATGTTCACTCAAAAATGTCAAATACTTTGCCATCAAAGTTTTTCTTCTTTTCCTTTAATCCACGTCTTCTTTTTACTGCACTTTAATAACTTTGTCAAGCGTTTACATATATAAAATGATGCATTGTTATCAACCAACAACTCTTGAATTACATCAATGCATCAACAATTATAATTTAATAACAAGGCAACAGTCACATGAGTATTTTCTCATAGTTGAGTGCTTTAACTTTAAGAAATTCAAGTATATTTTCTTAATTGACTTTAATTACATTATATATTAATATTTCCCTTGTGATGGAGTATTTTACACTGTGGTATTTATAATTTTACGCGTGTGAAGAATCTCGCCACCTCCCTCACCTCCACTTATAACGTGCTCCCATAATCTACACGAACCGACAGTGCAGTGCGCGTGGCCCCTTCTGCGGCCTGTGGATGAATTATTGATCGCTCCCAGCTGCTTCTGGTTTCTGGTTTGGCATTAGGCGCAGAGCAGGTCTTCTCCTGGTGTCCTCCCATAAGCAGGATTGTGTGTTTGGACTCGAATTATTCATAATGCCCTGTGGATAAAACTGAGAGAGAAAACAATGCTCTCCGTGCAAGGGGATTGGCAAAAAAAACCCGCTCCAATTTAATAAATTGACGAAACTCGCCACCTAGAGTGACTGCAGAGATTTATTTTCCTTTAGGCTCATGCGCTCAGAGAAGCAAACACATCGGACTCGCTGCTCTGTAAACTGTGTTGCTTGGCTTTACCATCACAAGTGAAATATTAAAACCCGAACAGTCGACTTGATGAAAAATCTGTTTAAAAATGGATGTTTTGTTTTCCTATAAACTCCAACTAAATATGTTTCTGGGTGGAAAATCTCCATGTGGGGCTGAGTCGTGGTGGGAGGTAAAGGTTAATTGATGAAAGAGTGTGTAAGAGTGTATATGTGTGTGTGTATGAGAAAGAAAGAGTGTGTGTGTTTGCCCCAAAGCGAAGGAAGCTGTTCCTCCGCCGCAGCCAAACACTGCGCCCCTCAAATGTGTGCGTCACATCAAAGCTGCACCAAAAGGCCTGAAAACAATGCAGCAGGTCTGCAGGATTTACACAAGTTTTATTTCTTTATTCTAACTTTTTTAACTAAATACTATTATAATCCAACATTCTTAAAATAAGTTTTGTATGCCATCCTCAATTAGCTTCGTTGAACCAATATTTGTTTTTTTTCTCTAAGGGGAAACTTTTTTTTTGTCGAAAAATAATGTGTTAAAGAAACTTGACAATTTATTTTCCAATGCATGCATTCGTGTATTTCACCAAACACAGAGAGGAAAACAGACATTATCTCCATCTGCACATCAGGCCTGAGCAGCTAAAACCTGCAACCGTGCAACCACCTTCTTATAGATCTGCATCAGGGTTGCATGTGTGCGTGTTGACGACCAGAAGTTTACTGAGGCCTCATATGAAGCAGCTTTACTGTCTTCTTCTTCCTCATTTACACAAACTTAACCACCGAGAGCAGCTCGATAATAATCCTCCAAATCAAGACAAAGTCCATTAAAGGACACCGAGACCTAATTAAGCACTATACTCAAACCATGCAGGTTAAAACGAAGGATATTTATTTGTTTCTTTATCTAGTTCATTTGACACAAGAAAATAAACAAGCTTGGTCAAATGTGTGCATAATTGTTTTATTTATTTTAATAAAAAAAAAGAACAACAAAAATCATGATGACATGAGAATGGAAGAGAATGTTACATCACTTCAAGTTTGACCTTCACAGTACAGAATGTGTGTATTGAGTGTGTGTGTGTGTGTGTGTGTGTGTGTGTGTGTGTGTGTGTGTGTGTGTGTGTGTGTGTGTTTGTGAGTGTGTGTGTGTGTCCTTGTGTGTTTCCACATTAAACGTGTGTGTTTTGTTTTGAGACTTATATGAGCAAGATTTTGTTTAGAAGCCAGTTGTGGTCCAATAACTGTGCAACTTTCACAAGAGGGTTGTGGACACACACGCACGCGCGCGCACACACACACCAGCAGGCCTTTGCGTGCAGCCGTTAAACTTTTTGAAATGAAAAATGTATGCATTTACTCTGTAGGATATTTTCCAACACAACGGCACGGATTCATGTACTTTTATAAGATTTACTTCAACATCAAATAAGATATAAACTTATTATTTTGCAAAGCAGAGTATTTTTAAAACATAAAAGCAGGGAAATCTTAAAGATGTGAGCTCATAGTGAAACGTTGAAATGATTGACTGTCAAAGTATTAAATACTAGGCCATAGCCGTAAATAGTGACTGTGAATGTCAAGACAACGTAAATCACAGGCTTTAAGCTGCGTGTCGCGAGCGCGCGCGTGTGTGTTCACCGGCTCAGAGCTTCAGGCCACGACCGGGTTTGTTTGCGGATTATTTACTTATTAACTCAAAGATCTATTTACCGTTTGTTTTGTTTTCTCACGTAATTGATTGGGTTCAGGTTCATGTAAGTGTGCGCGGCGATCGAGGCTCGTGAATGTGGGCCACGACTCCCCCGAGGGCCGCAGAGGAGGAGGAGGGGGAGCAGGAGGAGCAGGAGCAGGAGGAGGAGGAGGGGAGCTGAAAAATATCAACTCTCTGCCGGGGAAAAGTAAGGCTCTTGGATAGTGTTAACAACTAAATCAATAAAAAACAACAAAATAAAATGGTGAAATGATCCACCTGCAGGATCACACTGGATGTGTGCAAATTGAAACATGAGAGGAAAATCCAGTGTTACTGTAAAATGAGATCAGAAATGTAATTTATATTGTGAAACTGCTAGATAAAATATTGTAATGTAGTATATCATACATTGTGATAGTGTTATCTTGGAGCGAGCTGGCTCAGCAATTTCTTAATCTCTGAAGAACATGTAAAATGAGATTTGATTGTGGCTTATACATATTTCTCAGTTTTATGATTAAGAATTTACAGAATGTGTTTATTGTTGATTATACAGTAAACATTGTATTCTTCCATCTGGAACTATAAAATATGGCAAACTACATTAAAGTAACATGAGTGATGTTTAACACTGGCAGAGTGATATGATGTAAGATGTGATGATACCACCTCAGTTGTGAGGAGGTGAACATTAAATGTGCATGGAACCGTCATAGTGCGTTTTCTTTACCGACAACCTTGAAGTAAGTGAGAGTTCAGACCAGGAGGAAGACCCTGCCATACATTGTCATTTATATTTCAGATATATTCTCCATCTTTACTTCCTTCTTGTACTTTTCAGGTCACGCTACAATGCAGGGGTCAATATAGAAAGCAAAATGTTTTTAAAAGTTAGGTAAAATCCTGTTGGAAAACCTTCTCTTTTGCATCAGTTCTTAGGCTTATACATATTTACTAATGAGAAACATAAGGAAACTGTATCTCATGATCCTGTGTGTTAAACGGATTTAATAACTGCTGGATGTGCATTACTTCTGAAGCAAAATCCGATTTACATATCCACAGGCATTTCTTGTCGCTTATTATTGGAAATCTGGGACATTAGGGATTTTACATTTAAGGGCTTTAACTGTAAAATGTCAGCTGGGGATTATATCAACGATGGAAATGAACTTTATATGAGTGATTTACTTCAGAATAACCGATTTATTTTCTTTTACAATGGAATCACACAACTATTCCACATCAAAAGTTGTATTACACAATGATTTTCAAAATGAAAGTCAGCCTAATGCAATTACACTGGAGGAACCCTCACACATCACTGCAGTCAAACGATCAGATTAAGATGTTTTAATCAAAGTCTGTGGGTGCAAATCAAAAGAGAGAGAAGAAGAAGGAGAAGAAGAAGAAGAAGAAGAAGAAGGAGAAGAAGAAGAAGAAGAAGAAGGGAAAATGGTGCTTTAACCTCGTGAATGAGGTTGGAAACATGATGTCAGCCTTCTCCACATCCAAATTAACCTCCAGCCGTGGGCATTGATTTGCAAATCGCTGCCGTGTAAACCTCCGGTGACTCCTCGTGCTATTCAGTGCATCTAAGTTCAACAAGCGCTGGTGCTCACCTGCTCCGTGCTTTGACTGCTGCCAGCTGCCAATTAACACCTATGGCATGTTAATTAGGCCGCAGAGTCTACCACTTCAGGAGACTTTTCAGACCCTTCACCACAAGTGCCTTTATTTTCACAAGGGCTCATGTGCAATCTGCATATGCATCTTGCATGGGGAATCAGGAGGAAGCCAAAGTGGGACTCCAAGTTTGGATTAAGTCTCGGAGCCGCAACGTGGACTGAAAGTATTTGGGGGATCATGTGTAGTTGGAATAATTTGGACCAATTAGACTGTTTTGGGAAATATACTCATTTGAGTGGCAGCGGTGGGAGGAGGGTGAGTGAGTTTAGTCTGAAAAGCGAAGCGATTGTGTTAAACTCCCTGATTGATGCCTTGAAATTGTGGGATTAATGTGTTTTTTTCTACAGAACACAGGAGGTAGTAATTGAATGTCAGAATTAGTGTATAGGTTTGATGTGAAATGAAAGGGAAAATCAAAGAAATGTGTCCATCCCCTGCTATTAACAAGGGGATTTATACAATATACACACACTGTTTGGATTCTGCCGCAGCCTTGCACACAAGCACACATGGATGAGTAAGACAAACAAACCTCGAAAACAAATTAACAAACGGCTGGCTCTTCTCACGCACAACCTATCGTGATTACGTCTCCAGAAATCTGGATTACAGAACCTTCCCCGAGCACCTCCTCGAGTCCGGGGGGGCCGAGGAATCGCTCAGAGAATTGGACAAATGCACAACATGGCATCATAAGTGCCAAAAGGGATACTGGAGGTGAAGTGGGGTGGTTTGGCGGGGGGGAAAGAGAGCGGGGGTGTTCATGAAATGTTACTCAGAAAAGAAGAAAACCACCTAAAAGGCTGGAGAAACACAATGACACATCAAAAGGGAAAACCTGAAAACCTTGGCATAATAAGATTCATGAATAAGCTCAGATCCCAAAGGAACAATGTGTGTTTAAGTGTGTGAGAGAGAGCAAGAGACAGAGAGAGAGAGAGAGTGTGTAAGTGTGTGTCCGTGCATGTGTGCCTGTGCGTGAGCATGAGGACACAATCTTCACTCTAAAATCATTGACACAGGCGGAGAACGTCCGTTCGCCACGTTAATGACTTCATTGCTTCACATAATCATTTCAGCTCTCGTCTCTGGTCGCACTTAAAAGACGCGAATTGTTTTCTGTCCTTTGATGCTCACAAAACCTTAGCGTGAACACAGGGAAATCTGATAAAAGAGAAGGGGATAAAAGATATGCACTGTTTCTAAAGAGGCAGTTGGCCTTTAACTGTGTGTCTTTGTGAATTTAGGAATTAGTCACACTTCTAAGAAACAGTTGATAAAAACACATATCACTTAGACTACCATAAAACTGAGCTGTCCACATGTTAGCATGGTCATTGTGAGCATGTAGCTGAGGCCTATACCTCATACTGTTGCTAGAATATCTGTAGCTCCAAAGTTTTATTAGTTAGCCTTTTTTACGATAAAACTCATAGGCCCGCGGTATACTTGCTGTAAACTACGCGTACCCTTGCGAAAGATTGCTGCTTCACGTACCCTGCGTATGACCATTGGGGTAGCGAGTCCTTGACATGGTCAGTGAGTACGTTATCAGGGGCACGTGATTAGTGGCATCAAATGCAGCAGAGCAGCTAACCATGTCCGATTTAGGGGTCCGATAAATGCAGCATTTTTCAGTCTTGAGTTTAAACCTCAGCCAAATGTTGATCTCCTCAAGTGTGTCCGTCTTTCTTTATGTTTGCCGCACGCAAATCCAGGAGTGGAAGATTTGGTCCGAGTCGGGGATTGTAGAGCAGAGTACTCTACCTTTTGTTCGGTGGTGTGCCCTCTAGTGGAATCCTTCAGTAGCACACATAGCACCTTAGCAATTATTTGAACAATAACTTTCACGCGGCAGCCCGTTGTCTTCCGCGTATGCACAGCTAGGAAGCAGGTTTACCGCAGGCATTATGGTGTGTTCAATTTGAACACGGGGAAGTTTGAACTTTCAAAATTCCCAGTTAGAATTTTCAACTGGAATGGCACCTGACTTCAGAAGAAACTCAATGCCTCAGCCTAGCAATAAATGCACAAGTAATAGATCTGTACAGTTACTCTGTTATTCTATTGTACACATAGTACAACCCATCCTCTATCTGTAGACGTGTTGCTACGGTGTTTGTCCCCAAAAAATGTCACCCCTTTCCCGTTTGTTGAGTGGTTTTCTCCAGTTTGTCAGCAGGGTCACGCAAAAAACTACTGAACAGATTTTAACAAAAATTGGTGGACGGATGGGTCATGGGTCCAGAAAGAGCTCGTAAAATGTTGCTCTGGATCCGGAGAAAGGGGCAGATCCAGGTTTATGATTTTCTTTAACAATGTGATACAGGACATTTTGGGGGTATTTTCACTGATTTGAGTATGAGAGAGTAATTCATGGATCTTGATGAGAAAAAGAAATGTGCACATTTAGGGAAGTGATACCAATGAATGTGTGCGGCTCGGTTAAATGTCAGGGGTCCGATAGGCCCTCGATGGAGGTATCTGCTCTACTCAGTGACATTCTTGTTATCATCTGCTATTCCTAGGGGTCATCCATCTTGGTTTTCCAACTTGGAAAACCAAAACACAGAGAACCTGGCAGTAACGTGATTTCAAGCTTGGACTTGTCAAATACACAAGCTGCAGGATGACTCCCAAGCGGTGTCACACTGAATATTGCTGGATGATGCACATCTTTTTTGTTTTGTTTATTATAGTTAAAAAGAGAAAGATTATCTCCACGGATAATGTTGGTCTCTGTGTCTGTACCTTGAATAAACACTTCTGATTAAACCTTGCTGCAGCAGATGCCGTTGGAAAATAAACGCAGAGTGAAAAAGCACAAACATGGAGGAGAAATGGAGTCATCTGGGTTGTGTGTGCTCACACAGCACTGTGAATCATTAGCTCTGTGCTTCATTGTTTTTTGGGGGTTACACATTTCCGCCTTTTTTTTTCTTCTTCTGTTTTATGGTTTGTCAACAAATAACTTTTTCAAAGTGGCCCCTGCTTTTGAGCTGACCCCCTTCTCTGTGTACTATGACATCATTTCCCTATCGTGTGAGGATTTCTGCTTTGAATCCAGAGTAAAGTGATACTGTGCCAGAAGTTAAGGGAGACGACTTTACTCCCTCCTGTAAACAACGAGAGGCCAAGCTGAGACTGTGGGCATGAGAGGTGGGAGAGAGCTCCTTTCACTGTCTGAGCCCAGTCAAACAAAATGACAATGAATGAATGTGTTTACTGTGAGCCGAGTGGCTTTGTAGAAATGAATTAAGTTATGAAAAATAGCTCAAACTGACGGACAAGATATGATTCATTGGTTTTGACCGAGAAGCTTATAGATCAAAATAACTTCTACTGCCCCCAAGCTGTTTGTAATTGTAAAAAAGGAACAATGGCCATAGCTACATTACAGATCAATATAATTCATCTATTACAATGCCATGTGTAGAATTGATATATGACATTGTTTTCTTGTATAATTTTCAGCATATGTCAAGTAACTTCTCTTTATGTGTGTGTGTGTGTACCTCCAGTATCCAAAAAATCAGCTTGAATTTACCTCAGAGTTATTTAATTTATTTACCAGTAGAGCCGAGCAGGAGAAGAATGAAAAACTGAACAGTAGAGTTCGGTGAATTGATCAGAAGAACAACAAAGCTGAATTAAGTTACTGTGACAATTTTGGCTTTATTTCTCTATAAGAGTTTGTGATGCAATATAATGGACAGAGCAAATCAGTGAAAAGAAATAAGTTGGAAGTGTATTGTAATATTGATTATTTGCAGAAGAGAATAACTTTGATAATTGATTCCATCAATGGTTTTGACCAATAGGAGGAAAGGACACTAGACACCGCGAAGCCAGCAAGTATAAAATGAAAAAGAAAAATCTAAAAACACCAAAGCTATACCATTGGAGACTCAAAGAACTTCTGTAAATAAACTTAATCTGAAAACCCTAAACCTAAGTGGATTAGGGTTTGAGTTATCGTTACATTAGATGACATTAGAGAGGAGGTGAGTAGAATAAAATCCAAATCTGGTTTCAATATTTCCATACCTCATCTATTTCTAAATGTGTTCGCCAAGTGGTATAATTCTGAAAATGTACACCAGCAACAACAACGAAGAGTAGAATAAAGCAGAGCAGAGCTGTTAAAAATGAGTAGAGTGCAGTAAAGTACAGCAGAGTGTACTAGAGTGCAGTAAAGTGGAGCGGTGCAGACCAGAACAGAGTCGAGCGGAGCGAAGGAAATTGGTGTAAAGTAGAACAGAGGCCCTATAAAGTTAAAAGTGTCAGAAAATCAATAAAACACAGCTGGGCTCCGATGGCTGAAGTCTGGGTGGGAGATGCCTCTATAGGCATTACGACTGATGGTACCACCAGTTGTTAAGACCTTACAATATTATAAAGGAACCATACAGATCCCACTTACCCCAACCTTAACACTTGGTGACAGTGGTGACGGCCGTCTGCCTCGACCGCCTGGGTTGTATTATGTGGATGTAATGATCGTATTGATGATAACAGCAACAGTTAAATCACTGGAATGACTCTCAGTGTGGGCCCAACAGTCTCCATATGAAGCCATATTTAAATTCACTAGATCTAAATTTATGTTTGGATCTGCAGTAAACTGCACACCCTCATAAATAACACCCTTCATGGGCCTGATCTTTTCATCAAGATCCATGAGTTATTCTTTGAAAAATCAAAGAAAATGTAAAAAAACAAAACCCTATCTCACAATGTTGAAGGCATTTTTATTCCTAGATCTGATCCCCGATCTGCAACAAAATGTAATGGCTCCTTTCCTGACTCATACACTGCATCCTTCCACCAGGTTACGTTGTAATACGTCTACACATTTTGGTGTAATCATGCTAACTAAGAACCTGAAAATGTAACCTCCTTGTCGGAGGCAATTGTGATAACGCCGATAAGTAATGGGGTAGTAGTAGTGTTAGATCTGGATGGGGGGTTGTTCTGTCTGATTATAGATTGATAATGTGATTAGTTTGGCTGCCCAATCCCCACAGGCCCAGACAGTACAGGTCAAATCACCTCTTGAACCTTGTATTTATCTGGATGTCAGGGCAGCCACTGCAGGCTGCAGTGATGTGGTCCAGCTCCTCGGGTGTCAACACATCTGAGCTGGAGCTGGAAACCAGGTCTGACTGAGCTTTAAGTGGCATCATCTTAAAATCGATTATAAAGTTAGGACCAACAATTTCAGTAATTGCCGGTGCAATAAAACCCACATAAGATTTTAGTTAGTCTACAGGCCCTCCACCTCTAGATGCATTGTAAAGTGGTATTAAATAATTTTTCCTAATTTCACCATTAAAAATATATGCCAGCTGGAATTTAACTCATTTGGTCTTGAAATTATAGAATATCGTATTTAAAAAAAAGTTGTTATCGTTGCTTCACACGATTAAAGGAGAGGTACTGCTGGAAATTGGTTTATGTTACGGGCTGAGATCTGACAGCATGCATGGTGTGGAGTTTCCATGTCTACACACACACACACTAACAGACACGCACACACACACACAGGACTGCAGACTTAAGTGGCAAACACTCTGCAGGCCTATCCAATTTTCAAGGCGATTTCCTAACTTGAGAAAGAGCGGGCTGTGGATAATTGTGCTGCTCTTCATGCTTGTGATAATAATGTTATTCTAAAGGGGTGAGAGTGGTACCAATGGTGGAAAAAACACTTAAGTTCAAAAAAAGAGAGAGAGAGACTGAAGGTATAGGACATGTGAGAAACCAGACATTTTAACTCGCTGCCAAATTACTCGTTTATCACCAGGTTTCATTTAGAGCTCTGCTAACACCAGTTCTCCTTCTCAATAATCACCATCAGTGAGTTTATAAAAATAATCAGTTCAGATCATTTGAGAGTGAAACTGGAAAACATTGTATTTTATATATTCCCATTTCTACATTAGTATGACAAATAATTGTCATATCCAGATAGTGTCATATTTGTCAGGGCTTATCCAATGACCAAGATCCATCCATCCGTCCTGGGTATTGTTTTTACCCCCGTCTGTGTGTATATGCATTTTAACAATTCTTCTTTTTCACATTCCCTTGCTCATGACTTATAAATGAACTGCTGACACTATGTCACTTGCACTTCCTTTATACACTGTATGTTTTTTCCCATGTTCTCCACAGATCAGGATGCTTGAAGCAGTGAGCGTTTGCGATGCAGTCAAAAAGAATGGGGTTCACTTCTTTGGCGAATTCCAGAACCACTGGCCAGAGACTGTAAAAGATGAGGCTTCTTAATTTATCCATCAACAAGTGGTAAAATACTTTGCTGTAAAAAAGAGTGAGAAAAGAGTTACATACTGATGTAACATAATATTCTTCTTGATCTGTTTAGGTGTCTATTCTGCTCTGGGGTATCTGTAACACACAGCTTTTGATTCCCTGAAGAGCACCGAACCACCTGCGTGAGACCTTCAGGGTCAAAACTATTGATTTCAGTGTGTCCTTCATGACCTAAGGACTCACGTGGGAACAGAACTCGAGCACACACACACACTGAAAGCAGTAGTACCTGAGTTTATTATTATTACAATAATATTATGGATTTCTCTAATATTTTAAGATGAATTCAGTATATTTTTTATTTTGACAATTTTGTATCATTGTCAACTTCATATGTTCTGTGAGAGAGCTGAAGGAGTGGCAGGAGAACTTAGTAAGCTTTCAGTTAACAGAAACATTCAAGCAGTGGTTTGTTAGAAATGCTCTTTATTGGGGAACCTGACACATTATGTGGAGAAATGCTCTCAGAAATGTTGAAATTCATTGTGTTTCACAGTATACAGGTCATCAGACGACATGGTGCACGTCACCTGCTTCCCTGGCTCAACAAACAACCCTTTAGAATTGAAGATACAGTCTATGAATTTTTCATGTTGAATTTATCAACTCTCCCATGATGTTGTTGTTGTCTCATCACGTGACACACTGTAGCGCTGCTCACCCGTAAAAGGGTGAACGATGGAGTTTAGCCACTGAAAACTTTAATGGAATGTGGCAAAAAGCAGGTCGGCAAGAGTCTGTGATCATAAAAAAGTCATATTTATGAACACAGATCTAAACAAACTGGAGAAATTGAACCAGCTTCCACCTACACTCTCCTCCCTATACTGCCCTTCTCACCTCACTGGCTCAGACCACCTGCTCAGGTAAGCATGGGTGTGACCTCCACATATACAACGCATATAGAACACAACTCAGTTATAACCATTGTATTACCAGGTACACAACACACAAATTATCCATGTAGATGCACAAGGTTTAATCAAAATGTACCTTGACCTACAATTCTACCCTGTCCCCATCTTCACTCTCCCTGATTGAGCAGCGGATCTACCCCCACATTTCAAAACCCTGATAAATCCACAGAAATACAAGAGAGCAGATCATAATGTGGGGAACCATGGCAACGTAAATGAGACAACCTTTTCACAAACACCATAGGAGACTCAGGTGTAATGTCTATTTGTTGGAGTTATAATCTTAAATCATATATGGTTCCTTTTTTACAACATCCATGGTAGATGAGTTATTGTGTGTTTATATTAGTGATTTATGGATTTCCCTGCAAAATTGGAAAAATAAAACCTGGAAATAATGAGAAATACCTGATAAGTCAATTATCAAAATGTTAACATTGACACAAATAAGTTACTGTGTGGATCAGTTAGCTTTGGGCTGGTGGCTGTACCTTTGTGTACTGTATAGGAAGCAGAGAGGCAGCATTTGTGCACACGTTCAATATTTTTCCGTGCCTTGAGTAACCCAGGCTATTCTGTGTGTGTGTGTGTGTGTGTGTGTGTGTGTGTGTGTGTTTGTGCGTGTGCGTGTGTGTGTGCGTGTGCGTGTGCATGTGCGTGCGTGTGTGTGTGTGTGTGAGTGTGTGTGTGTAATACCTCAGAGAGTGCTCAACTGACTGTCTGTGGATGAACTGAATTATGCATCAGGAGTTTCCCTTCCTCTCTCCTTCTTATCACACTCCCTGTCTCCTTCACTCATCTTAACCCCCCCAGTCTCTCAATCATTTGGTTGTTTGTCCAATATTCTCTTAGTTACATGACCTTTGTTCTGCGCATCATCCTCCACCATCAGTGTACAGCATCACCCCTCCTCCCCCATCCGCACGCCTCCCCTCCCTCCATCACTCGGCCCCTCCCGAGCCTACTCATGCGTAAGGTAGTGGGGTGAAAATGCTGTGCTCTCAGTGCAGCCTCTGCACGCAATGGTGCTGCGATCGTGTGAGAAGGCCGGCAGACATGATGCAGCCCCACATGGCTGTGGCATGGAGCCACGGAAGAGAGGAACGGAGCGGAGGGGAGGGGAGGGGTGTACAAAATCCCCACAGTCCCTGTTACCCGCAACCAGGGGTCTCAGCTCAGCCGAAACCATGGCAACGTTTCACACTGATGAGGGATTTTTTTTCTCTGCCATTGCCAGGGTCAATCAGACGGGTCTCACGCAACGACCACTCTTAAAGGGGGGGGGGAGGAGGGGAAGCAGAGCGGAGTGACGGGACGCATCGAGAAAAACAAACAATGCTGAGCGACTTTCCATTCATTTCAGAGGGCGACTGATGAAAATCTGTAGCCCAGTATTCCCCGGGCATATTTCTCTTAAACACATTGATTTAAAGTGGTGATTACCGCGCCGGCCAAGGGAGGAGGAGTGGGTACAAATCACACCCATCACTCATCCTCTCTTGCTTTTCAGGGCTCAATCCTCAAAGGCCGCCAGCGTGCCCCCTGTGACTCCCCCTTTTCCCCTCGGGTCCCTCGCAGCCGCTCTGCACACCTCTGCTGTTGCTGGTCTCGTTTCAGAGGCAGGCTGTAATGAAATCCTCGCCCTCTGATGTATGTCCCTCCGAGGCGGCGGGCCGTGTGGGCCAGGCCGCTGAGCAAGCGAAGGCCTCTCCATTACAGACAGGTTAACGTCTTGTGTCAAGCTTTGGCCGGCGTGGCTGCAGTTGTGATAACAACATAATGACTTTCTACCTCTGATTACCAAAGAGTCCGAAACATACAGGATCAAAGTAAATAAAACAGAGTAGCACCTTCGGCTACAATAATAAAACCCCTCAGAAGTGGTGCATGCTGGGAGGATTACTCATATTTTTTCATCTAATTAGGACAATACATCATTTACTTTTCACATGGTGGACCGGGGCTAAATGGAGAGGCCCAGGTTGCTCCACATGGGGTAAGTTAAAGCTCACAGGGAACTGAGGAAAATGAATCAAATCATGAAATACACAGAGTATGTTCAATTATTTTAACAATAACATGACCATTTTGTTAATGGGAGTAATTGCAGTCGTAGCTCACATCTTGGGTAACATGAGACAGGAAATCAGTCAAGATCTGCTGCAATTTCTTCTTTAAATAGACACCACAATAGGGAGTGTGTGTGTGTGTCGTTCTGTTTGAATGAAGGTTTACTATAGATTTGAGTGTGTGTGTGTGTGTGTGTGTCTCAGATGGTGCAGGTGTCTGTGTGTGTGTGGTCCTGCACAGCGGAGGTGCTGGCGGTATGTGGGGGGGCTTTGAGTGAGGAGGCCTCTTGGAGAACCATCACTCGCAGGGTTAATATCTGTTTCCCTTCTTTGCCAAGTGGCTCTTGAGGAACTGTGGGTTTCCCCGTTTCATTCTCAAAAAGGGGGTAAAAGAGGGGGAAACAGGCCTCTCTTATGAAATTACAAGTACTTGAAAAGATCTAATGTGGTCTTAATTGTCACGTTGCATTTGACAATGGGTGTGGAGGGAAACCATTGGGCTGGAGAGGGGCTTCTCAAGTGTGTTTCAAATTACAATACGGGGTTCCACAGAAAACGTGCTTGTCTCTGTTGTGCGGCTTTGTTGTCCTGAACAGAATAAGGAGGTGCAAGGCTTGTGTGAAGCACTTCTCCAGAAATAAAGCAAAAAGTAATGACGAGCTTGAATGCCGAGTTTGATTCAACTGTGTGGCGCTGCATCACATTTACCACACAGTGTGAGGAACATAGGGATATTTTCATAACTTGAAAATATTGGAAACAATATTTAATTAATTGACAAGGAGCTCTATTGGCTGGATGAACGGTGACTGCTGTCTGCCAGAAACATAGCAGAAGGTGACTTAACAAAAAACTTTTTGCACAGAAGGTTGGGGTGCTTGAATTGTGCCTTAATCCTAATCTTTGTGTCTAAATGTTGTGTGACCATATGTGGATGCAGATCACAAAAGGTCAAATGAATAATATCAGAGCAGGAAACATTTTTTGTCGATGTGGAAATAAAGATAAACTAGAATATGAAAGACATTGTACATATGTCCATTGGATACAGAGGCCAACACTATCCTGAGAGAAATTTTAAAAAGGAGAGCAATTTAAGAATTTCTTTTTTCTTTTGTCTTTTTACTTGTCCCTCTGTCCCGTTCAGACTTCCATGGGGTTTAGGAACCATTCTAGTTTGTCAACATTTCCTCTGTCCTCTAAGTCCTCTAATCTTCTCAAACCTTTTCAATCTAGAGACCCTTACAGACACACAAAGGAGAAATAACTGGAATGGCACTCAGAGCACATAGCTCAACCAAGGCCCAACAGTTACCTTAAATTAAAACAAGCCTAATAACTAGACCAGCTGAACTAAAACAGGTCATGAAATCATAATCTCCATTGAGGAATCGTGATAGATAGATAAAAAGACAAACCATATTAAAGCCAACCCACCTATGAAACTACATATGCCTCTGCTGGATCCACCAGAGTCCATTAAATAGGCCTTTCAACCATATCCATGCATCAATCAAGGAGAAATTTTTTGAAAAAGAAAAAAATCGGCTCATCTTGCAACGTTAAAGACACAATTGCCCCTCGCTTTATGTCCCATCCTTCCACCAAGCTCAGAACAAATCCATTCAGTTTGGCTTTCTCCTGGCAACTAACAAACAAACCAATAAAAGCAAAAATCAGCAGTGTAAACATAACCTCCCTGGCAGAGGTAACAATCTATAGGAGGGATAGACTGTGACTTAGATCTATGAAGTCCGTGGTGGAGGTGGTGATGAGGGACTGAGCCTGAGGTTGGGACGTCTCATGAGAGGCGTCCGATCAGAGGGTTTGACAGCAGGCATCCAGAGTTGAGGTGATGCAGGGGGTGGAGGTGGGTCGCGCACAATACTCGCAGGGCTGAAATAACAACTAAATGACAGAAGAAGTTTGACAGCTTACAAGCGATTAGCTGAAGGCGAGCGTGTCAGGTTGAGATTGCATGAACGAGCTGGTGGAGCTTAGAGATGGAGGGAACACTGTGACTTAGGAGACATGCACAGGAAGACCCTGACTGAACTTTTGTTAAGCTTCATTTGTGACTATACTACTACTACTGGGAAATGTGATAGACGGATTCTAATATAAAATATAAAAATGACCCATTCAATTAGAAATTGTTTCACCACCAGGAAAATAACTAAACCTTCCTTTACCGTCCTCATGTTAAAATGCTGATTCCCTGCACCTCATACACCAGCAAGTGATTTTGCTCCATGCTACACTGTGGTGCCCGCAGAAACCAAAACGATCCCTGGAAGTGCACCCTCGACTATGTATGGCCACCCCTGCTGCCGGGTTTCTCCTTTGCCAGCTGCTGTAGCCTAATTAGCCATTTCAAGAAACACCCTACCAGCAGAGATGTGTTTCCATGTATGTGAATTTCCCTCACCAGTCATTCGCTTCGACATGTTTCCCACCCTCCGCGGCTACAAATCTGCATGTGGCGCACATCTGGGCCTTCATTCATGAACTGGGCTGGTTATCTGATGAGAGAAGGAAATCTGGCAGGCTCTCCTTTGCTCACTGTGTGACAGACTCGAAAGGGTTTGAGAAATAAATGTGTCTCGGATTCCACGGAGCTCAATCGTGCAAACAAAAGTGCTTTTGTTATTTTCCCGTTTAAGCGTGAAAACGCTGTTGTGTCTTGTAGCACAAGCTGAAACAATGGGAACAGTTTATTGCCTTTGATAACATTGAACTGGAATCAAAGGACAGTCCGGGGTCTACAGGGGATTTACAGCTTACAAAAATAAAGAGACAGATGCACACACACACAAATGCAAACAAAATCATCTCTAATTGGATCAGAGCAGCTCTTTGGGCTGTTTCACTGACCACAGAGGCCTTGTCCTCTGATAAGTAGGGATCTAACCAGCGCTGGTTGTCTGTGTTCTGACCTCCACAGCCGATGAGTGTCCACTGACACCTGACACAGCCAGCTTACTCTCCCCACTGGAGCCTAATGTCTGGTGATGGCGGAGACCACCATCCCCTCTTTAGTTTAGGTGCAGTGGGCCGCGTACACATAGGCCAAGCAAGTCTGTCACCCTCCACCCACCCACCTCTCATTAGGACGAGACAACCTGTTTCTGTGCAAACGACTGTTGCAGTATTCAATGCGGGTGGTGGCTCAGGGGTTTCCAACTCACGGTGTCTCGCGGGCCAAAAGATCATAACCAGGCCCAGGGCTGCATTAAAATACCCTCAGCGTCTGGTTCTGGTTGGATTTATACAAGCATTTAACATTATGTGGCTTTCAGAACAATTTAGAAAAATTATACCCCACTGATAGGGGCCTTAAGTTGTGGTTTTCCCCATTACATAGAGCACGTGCATGGCAAGAGCGTGTAGCAGCAGGAAACCTGCGTGATATTAATGGAATGCACGGCAGCAAATTTGGCAGGGAAGTGGCTCTACCTCAGAGACCCCACCAACAGCGCTGGAGTTTAACTATGATTTATATTGGACCTAAACCCTCAGTGATCTGTTTTCAATAGGTTTTATATCTGGATTAGCTGCAGGATTTAAGATGAATTTAAAACAGTGGTGCTACGCAAAAGCTCGGATAGAATGGTGGTGCGTTATGTGACGGCAATCGACAATTGAAACCATAAGAGAGTCTTTTGTGCTTTATGACAAAAGACTTGGTGAATGGTCAACATGTTCAATATTCTACCTTTTTAAAAATCAATATATTGTCATTGTGGCCATCATTGCATGATGACATTAGACTCCTGCCCCACCCTGATCAGCAACTTATCCAATAATCACCTAAAAACTATTAAACACCTCACAAACCTGATCCATTCAACAAACTTTATAAGTAAATTTAGATTTACTTATAAAGTTATAAAGTAAATTTAAATTTGAGTCTGGACTTAATATAAAAATAGACGAATGAAGACTTCACCGAAAGTGAAGGCAAAATGGCTCGATCACCCTCTAGTGGCTCACTGCTGTATTAGTCACAAACCCTGCCTCTTCCATGTTAGTGGTTGGGACGTGCACTAATGCTTCTGTGCAGACTCTGGCTCCAAAATCGCAGCCTATACGTATCCAGAATATTTGGGCCTTGTCTCTGGATAGTAGGAGGAAGTGGAGTAGGTTGTCCATCTTTACAGAAAGACAGGCTTGTTGCATCTCCTACATGGATAATAAGCATGTGGATGCATCAGTGTCACGGGGTGAAAATATAGCAAAACTAATGCTATAAATGTTGTGAACTACAAAGTTAACCAGCAGTAATGTTTATCAGCTGCCTTGTGTTTGCCTCATAAGTCAGTACAAAGTCAAAAATGCATGTGTAATCAATTGCAACAGTACGATTGTACCGAGCACTTTGTAGCGGTGTGTGGAGGCACAGTACACCACGTCCACAGCCGGGGAACAAACAGCACATGTATCAGAACTTCACAGACTGGTCGCTCAGTACGACAACACGGACACAAACCAGCAACAAATGTTAAGAGTATGTGTCGTTAGGAGGAAATTAATCATTTTTTGCCTTTTCTTCCCTAACACATCCACCAGTGAGATGTCGAATGAGATCAATCTCTTCTCTGCACATGCATCTGATATTATAGTCCCATCCAATTATGGTTGGTATAAAAATGTGCAATGATGCTAATTATGATGGGTGGAGGAGCTTTTTCTCAGTTCCTCTCCTCCTCCATTTGACAGATGCCGCATTTCATGACTTGAGAGTGGTGCATGTTAAATACCAGGCATCGCCAACACTCTCGTTCTACTCAGCTGGTGGTCCCTCCGAATTATGGTTAAGGAAATGTCTTGTGCGTGTGTATGTGTGTTTTTAACTTTTTGAAAGAACAGACAGAACCACGCTCAGCAAAGCCATCCTAAAAGCATCCATTATGTCCTGCCTCATGTGTAGTCTATGAACACCACATGTTGCTGGTCAACTGTGGGAGAAAATATGACTTTCTAAATCACTTGTGGCAGGTTTACAGCACACTTCCCTCACTGCGTGTCTGTCGAGCTCTCTTTGTGTCTGTCTTTTGTGCAAACACACAAATAAACACACATATAAAAACGCGCATATAACGTGTGCCAAAAGGAAACACCATCGCTGAAGCATTCGAGTGGATGAGCCGACCGCAGAGGGGTTGGACATTATCATCTTTTATTCTGTGTGATGAGAATCTTAAAAGTGATGATTTTACACACACACACAAACCATTGATTTCTAAATTCTACCCGTCACTTTCAAAGCAACAAATGGTGGAGGTCCAAAGTCAAACCACATCAAAAATGGATTAACTTCCTTTCGGCCTGGGCACTGCTTCTCTGGTACTCTATTCCAGATCACGGCTGGTAAATAACGGCGATCAGGCTTTTGCTGCCGGCAATGCTATTTCTGTCTATTTTTTATCACAAAGCTTTTTATCAATGTTTGACATATTAGGTGTTCTATTTTTATGTATAACATAATTCTATTCAAACTTGTTTCTTTCTCTGTTGTTTCCCTATTCATTTTTTTAAGCTATATAAATACAGGTTATTGTTTTATGACATCAAATAAAAAGCTCATCTATCATCTAGAGTTTTAAATAGTTTTTATGAGATATTTGTTATCCTCAATATGAAGCTTAAAGTGTATATTATGTATATATATATATATATATATATATATATATATATATATATATAAATATGCCTCTAACCTGCAAAAGTTTCACAATTGGCGAAAGTATTTTTACCCTCCTGTGATTGGAACAACCCGAGATGTACTGAATGGGATATGAGATAGGTCTGAATGGAGTAGAAAACACTATCTTCCTCAGATATCCTTTTAAATAGCTGCAGCCTTTATTTAAGCCAGTCTTCATTTTAAAAGTGGATTTATTGTTAATGAAGCTTGACAAAGTCTTGTTCTTTCCACTTGTTCCATGTGTGTCTCCATGTGGTCAGTTCAAATTAAGGATCTTCAGCCACCCATGTGAACTATATTGTGCTGGACCCTGGATTTGCCAAAACACAAACATAGCTCAATCTCGTTCTGTAAAAAACAGAAATACTGCCATTGATGCAACTTTCATGAAATCCTTCAGCCAAGAGTTTGGGCAATGCTCGATGTTCCACCCAGAAAAAAACTATTCTCTTCTCCCCGCAGAATAATTCAAGATTTTTATGTTAAGTGTGTGCGACCTCAGAATAGAAGCCAGTCCTGCTCATTAAACCAAAGAATAAAAGTTCAGTAAAATTGATAATTGTTTAGCTATTTTTTTTCCCAGCTGAGCACCGTTTTGAATCACTCATATCAAACAGAATATGTCTTCAATAATGTGTTTGATTGGTCCATGCTGAAAGAGTTACGAGTTCAAGTTCACCGCCACCACAGACCAGAATGGGATTCAAATCTGTGTGGCCAAGTGTAGAAACACTCCATCAAACTACTGACCCTCAAACAGTCGGACATCTTTGAATCCAGGATGACATTAAGCCACATGAAGACTAGTACATCTGTCACCAGAGCCTATCTTGTGTGTTGCCAAACATTTAGGGCTCTGTTGGCAATTCTGCCTGGTGCCTCGCTAAACTGCACACCCGCATGAAGACAGTAATAGTTTACGAAAATAACCACCTCAGAGCATCCAGAGACTGAGGTCACAGTAACACACTTCAATCTGTCTAATGCATTGTAGGTCTGCAGAGTGAGCTTGAATTGGGAATACGACCAGTTTTTTAGATATTTACCCCTACCCGGTTGAATTTAGTTAGTACTTATTACATATTACATAAAAGGTTACTCTAGCACAGGGGTCTTCAACGTTGTTCAGGCCAAGGACCCCCAAACTGGGGGAGATACAATTGTATAAAATTGTGTTTTATATTAAACTGGGCCTAGTACCGTGTATAAACATACCCAGCTACCCTGTTATTGTGCATTTAATACTAAGCTATTCAAATAATACATAGGTTCATATATTCATGTTTTTATTTGAAACTCGTGCAAGGTATGGAGCTGCAGTGTTGCACTGCTGACTGAAAGATAACGTCTTCTGCCTCCATTTATCCGTTCGCTACAATATGTTGGATTCATGTTAATGTTTATTTAAAGACACTTGACATGTGGAAAAATAATTGGTTGGAAAAAGAAATAAAAAATAAAAAAATATTAAAAATGTCAAATCAACCCTTTATTTTGCGACCCCCCGGCATTACCTCCGCGGACCCCCTAAGGGTCGAGGACCCCCTGTTGAAGACCTCTGCTCTAGCAGTTATTTCAACGCGACTGTCAAACATGATATGCTACAGATAACGTTCATGCTGCTAAGACAAGTATGTTGCATGGTCAGGTGGAATCTATTGCCAATAGAAATTGTTCAGGAGAGAACTAAAAAGTGGTTAAGATTTTTGTTAAAACAGCAAACAGTAACTGACTGGTGTCTTTGCTTTGCCGACCAAGCAAACAGGCAGCTTTAAAACTGGCCCTGCACGAGTTAAAATAATGATGCTAAGGCTTCAGGTATATCATGTGTGCAATGAAGGCAAAATCAAAAGCATAGAGGTGTTACTTGTATCTATAGAGGTAAAATAAGAATGGAATTTAATATTAATACATTTGAAATGGATTATTTACAGAGAGTTGTACAGAGAGAGCACAACATTCATATGATTGGCATCATCTACTCACTGCTGAATGAAATACGGCTGCTGATAGTATCTAACTTTGTCTGGCTGCTGTTTGATGCTGAGCAGGTAGCATTCAGGAGTTTGTTACTTTTTATTTCATTGGGTATTATATAGGGATTTAGGTTAGTAAGGTTTCAGTGTATTTACAAACACATTGGCTAAACACATAGACTGAGGCACAATAAAAAGTACAGAAGCGCATTTAACCCCAGGTCCAAAGATGACTATATGAAGCAATATATGATAATCTGGGGTTCACTTGCAACCAGGAGTGTGTTCCAAGTCAGACAGAGTCCTACCCTGGATCCAGAGAACGTTTGTGGCTCAGCTTGGCTCAGTGAGGCAGGAGAACAGGGTTCATGCAGATGATCCTGAGCGGAACAAGACAGAGTTAGTGTTTCAGAGGAGGCCGGCACGAAAATACAAAAAAGGCTTTCCAAGAGTTCATGTTCAGACAAAAGTTCACTGAGGCATTAATACCTCAGAGTACATGATGATCCATCAGAGTAGTGGGCCAGTACTTTTACATACTGGCGCAGGAGGCAGTGGATTGATGAATGAACTGCAGGTGGTTGATTGAGTTGGAGAAGGATGTAACTGGAAGCCACGCCCATCCAGCAGCACAAACACACAATGAGAGCACACACACACACACACACACACACACACACACACACACACACACACACACACACACACACACACCACACACACACACACACACACACACACACACACACACACACACACACACACACACACACACACACACACACACACACACACACACACACACACACACACACACACACACACACACACACACACACACACACACACACACACACACACACACACACACCACACACACACACACACACACACACACACACACACACACACACACACACACACACACACACACACACACACACACACACACACACACACACACACACACAGCACACAAAGAGAGCATTCAAAATCGATTCCAATAAGAAGATTGTCTAAGTGAGACCAGAAAAATGGCCAATACAATTGCCTCGAAAGAGAGATAAACATCTAAGATTCAAACTATGAAGTAATGAAACTTTGCAAGAACAAAAAAAAGTCAACACTAACTAACGGAATAAATTGTGACGTAAAGACTAAGTAAGTCGATTTCATTCTAACTATGTAAATGCTCACACAGGGAACAACACATCTTTCCACTGAACGTGAACGGCAAAGTAAAACCACAATGGAGAGAAAACGAGGGTTTGATAAAAGAGACAGTGTAACCCAGCTGAGTAATGTAAGTGGCAGATGTATTGAAAACAATATCCCATCCACCAGGCTCGCCAAATTCACTTACAGATTTCAGCTTTAACCTATTGGATCCCCGGAGCTGTTTTGAAGGGAGCGAGCAGGAAAGCAAACAGTATTAATCCTCAAAAAGTTCAAAATACCTCCCTGTCATAACAAAGGATCGAGCCCTTGTTCTGCGTAAAGTCGGCAAAATAATATTAAGTGCAGATGTGAAGGAAGATGGAGGCATAAACACAGGGCCCTGTCTTTTCTAAATGTTTAAAAATGAGCCCTAATGCAGACGGGCTGTGGGTATTTGCCCAGCTGTTGCATAAATAAGCAGAGAGATTCAAAGGCTGGATAACCTCCGCCAGTGCCCATCAAACCAAACAGATGAGAGGCCGTGGTAATCTGCTCCGTTCTCAAATGGGACAACACAGACTCCAATTAGCCTCCAGTCCCAGATCCGTAGGGGGTAGAAGGTGGAGGCCGGAAAAAGAAACAATAAGGAATATTGTGATCCTCCTTATATTATACCAAACCAGTGGAGTGTTCATTCTAAACCTCATAGTTTAGAAAGGGCTGTGTAAATGGCCCCGAGCTGCTTTAGATTCATTCCTTGACATTAGAGAGTCCTCCTCAAAGACTTTTTATCGTTCTATTGCAAAGGTTTTTATAAACATTCTATGGTGCAGTGTTTTTGTGTTCATCCTTCCTAGTTTATCTGTCCTAAAGATATTATATTCAATGTCTTTCATAAAATGTTAATGACTTTGCTTTATTACTCTTCACGTATGTGGTTTATGAATAAGTTAGAATGATTTAATTAACTGGTTTTGTTTTTTCATACATTGCATTTCAAAGGTTGCTGAGCAAATGACACAATCTTAAGGCTCCTGGTTCAGAACCCTTAAAAATAAAAGCTGTGCAATTCAGCTCGATACACAGCATGACAGCACCGAAACAAATGTTGTGCGGGTTGTGTGTATGTGCCAGTATCATAATGATCTGGCAGTGATTGTGACGACCACTGCTGTATCTTATTTGAGGACTTGGCGCTCCAGAGACCGTTAGCATGCTGCCCCACCCCCACTGTACGCGTACATATCGCATCAGACTTGGCACTGGGCTTTCTGGGGCAATGAGATATATGAACGCTCCACACACAGACACATGTTTGTGGGATGTTCAGGTAGATGCTGTCCACCTGTTCATCCATGTCATAGAGGACAATGTTTTGCCATGTAATTTTTCTTTTTATTCACTTTCCTTTTAACTAAACCACATCAGTTAACCTCAGTTTCTTTAAAAACACTGATGTCATATTAGTGCAATCCTTCTCTGCCACACTGAGCATCCTGCACTGTTAGAACCCTCACTCCTTGGCTGGCTGTCAAATTGCAGATGAATCACGTCGCCTTCCCCAGCATTAGGAGCGAGAGAAGCTCTGGAGCAACCGGCAGCAGGATCCTACTGGAAATGTATCGGACTTCTTTTCAAGAGACTCCAGAGATGTTTTCACTACTGTTGAGCTCACTGGCGCTCGCTCTCCTGCTCGATTGGAGGGGACGGAGAGCGCCGAGCGGTAATTAAAGCGAGGTGGAAGGAGTGAGCTGACATTCATCAGGAGCAAGGGCGGGGAGGGGGGGGAGGGTAGAGCAGCGGCTGATGCGGATCTGTGTGCCAACAGAACCCTAATTCTCCATCTCCAGTTATTTTGTTCTGCCGTTCCTCCCTCTACAGTTTGTTTTGCCAAGGTGCGGCCTATTATTTAGCCCAATCTCATACTTCCACATTTAATCCTCGCCATTGATTGTACAAATACAATTTTCAAAGTTGTTATGTAATTAGATGTATGCTTTGCTGCTGGACACTTCAAAGCGCAGGGCTGTTTCTTTGGACATCGCTTGCCGCTGAGGTAATAATTTCCCCGGGATATTTAAAACAAACACATTAGGCCCGAAAGAATTCAAAACCTGTCTCGGACTATCATGCCCGGGCCTTTTGATTGGCACGAGGCGTGGCGTGCCTCTTTTCAGGGGAAAGCAACAGTCGTCTTTAGCGGCCTGTGTTTCCAAGCTCCCATGCAGTGTAAATTATAGGATAATAGGGTGCAGGCGATTGCAGACTCTGTTTATTCAATCCATTTCTTCACATAAGTTCCCATTGCCTTTTTCCGTCTCTCGGCTGTGTGTGTGTGGTGGTCCTGTGATCCTGCTGACCCTCGACATGTGTTTTCACTTTCGGCTCTGATCTCAGCTCAGCGACCAGCAGGGGAACCAATACAAATTGAACAGTAACCATTCACAGGCCACTCTTTTTTCATACCGCCCGTTAAACCCGCTTTGTCTTCCCCGGGAGGAGCTCGGGGCATCGCAGTTTGGTCACGAGGGCGTTTTTGCAAACTGGTCCCCTCGCAGCCATCACTTTTTGTTGCAGCCATCCAACAACAATGCGGTTTACTGGCAGATCATAGCACATATTACATCTTTTAGAGCTAAGTCCCATTATTGCCCCCAAAGACAAGCTGGAAACCTTTAAACGTGCAATGACTCTTTCTCAAAGGGTCCAGAGCGACGAGCTGCGGCCCAGAGAAAACACTTGGGAGAGGAACAAATCGCCAGTGTTTGGGTGGTGTGCTTTTTATTATTTCAGTTAAGGTGAAGTTTTCATTAGGCCCGTAAGCCCCCCCTTTTGAAAGCGAGCCCTTTTTCTGTGAAACTCGCTGGACAGCAGCCGCTCACAAGTGGCAGGGTATGTTTGTTCAGCTTTTATTGGGAGACGTGGTTTGAAGAAGTTAAAAAGAGCCCTCTTGTTGTTCTTGGGGTTCATATTTTCTCTGGAGTTGCTCCACGCACTCTGTTTATTCCCCCCCGACTGAAAATGAAAAGGGGTAAAACCTGAACGCAATAACTCACCTAAAGTGAAGACAAACTCTCAGAAGACTCTGCAGATAATCTCCCAGATAAAGATATAAATCAGGCAGGGGTTGGGGGGGACAATGAGAAACTTTTATTGAAGGTGTCTGCCAGACTCTGTGTTTAGACGGTTTAACTTCAACGCTCTAAACGGCCGGCGGAGACTTAGCGAGCAGTTTAGTGGCCGAAACATAAGATAATCCACAAAACTGAGCCCAGACTTAAACCAAAGCCGGGATATTTGATCAAACGATACGGGCGCAGATAACTACATGCTACATCTACATGCTATTGCCGTGAAATCGACAACAACAGGACAGGCTGAATGGCTGGAGTGCGTTAAACACCTCTACACGTTGGTTTCTAATAGGATTCTCAATAATCGTCTCTTCGCTGGGATTCTCCCTCAGAGCCTCTATATAAGAGTCAAAACACGCTCATCACCTGTTTCACATTACCGTTTCACGCATGCAGCCCCAACCCCTGGTATCTTGTAAACTCTGCTTCATTTACTTAGCCTGGCTTTCATTGCAGCCATTTTGCCTGGTTTACCTTTGTTTGGTTTATTAACCCAGGGGGTTCCTCAACCTAAACATCCCAGCTGAACGCCTCCGCTTTACGTTTCAAAGTTTTTAGAAAGGTCGGATTGAAACATTGTTGAAAGTGACAGAGCGTTAGGATGATGGAGTCGATGATCTACTCTGACAAATGGTTATGTGAGGAGGGAATGTGGTTGGTAGATGACATAATGAGGATTTAAATTACATGTTTTAGATCTAGGTTTAACTTTTATTGATTTAGATCTGCTTAAAGTAAGGATTAACATAATGTGTTGTATTTGGACATTGGTTATTGTCTCAGGACTGACAAAATGAATCACTTCTGTCCAACTTCCAGGCTGCATCAGTTTCAACAGCACATGTTTGAAACTCAAATTCTCAAAACAGCACCAGACAGAAGGACAAACCTAAGAAAACCTGTGCGTGCACCGTACGTCAAGTGAGACCGTCCTCGCTTGCTAAACCAAAAATATCCCCCGGTTTAAGGACTAGCTCCACGCCGCTAACGCCTGGTGCTTGGTTCCCATGCTCCGGCATTGTGTATCTTCCAGCTGCAGCCAGGGAAAATGGGGGAGGCACACTCATGGGTGGTCTGCCCCACATGGTTCCACACTCTTGCGGTTTGCGCCCTTACATCTGATCGCAGTGGCTCAGCTGGGGCGCGCACACAGCTCACAGTCTCTGTGCCATTTTACTGCAACAATCTCGCGCTCCGGTAGTGGAGGCTGGAACTGTTTACTGTGCGACGTCTTCATCAGGGCGGCCCGCTGCACAGCTGGCTCTCCAACAGCTCTCCATACACCGACACCAGCGTCTCTTTTACCGAAGGGATGTTGTTAAAGTCTCCAAGCACTTTTTACCCTTAATCAGACAGACAATGGTTCTCAGTGATGGACACGGCTACCAGGCTCAGTTGAGAGAGCATTAAACTACTTGTGCCGCACCATAACCATTACCCTGCACACGTTTGGCTTAAAGAGACTCTCACACACCCTCGCCTCCGGGGTTACAAATCGATCATTTCTCCACCAGACGGTTCTGCGGTGATATTTCAATTTCAATCCTGAATGTCACACAGTGGAGTTAATAAGTGAGGGGGACTGTTAGATCATTTAATGCCGAGGTAGATTTATCCTCAGGCCCCGCAAATACCACATTTTATGGACTTTCATACGCTGGCACAGGGATATGAAGTACAGGAGCACAATTAGCTTCATAATAACATTTTATGGAAATAATCAATACGCAGCAGAGCAAAAGATTTGGGTGGGGGGGCCTTCAAGTGTGGTCCTCTGCAGCACAGACAGTTTATGGTTCCTGACAGAGTTCTCATGAGCGGAGAAGCCAGCATGTTGCAATCATCCAACTCAGCCACACACGTAAAGATGAATACTGCTGCAATTATTTTCTGAAATGAAAGTGGGGCTCATGGTGGCAGTGAGCATATGTGACAGTTTGTCTCCAGCAGTCAGGATTGCACGCTGCACAAATCGCACATTGTGTCGTCTCACATCCTTCGAAATCACCTTTTGATTTGTGTTAAAACACAGATAACCTTTTTTCGTTCAATAAATATTAATGCTGTTTTACAACCTTGGATGAAAGAGTGTTGTGTAAGATAACAGCATGGATTTTATTCAGGCTACAGTTGTGTTGTTGGAGCGTTTTGAGTTGGACGTTTTTATTGAGATTTTATTAACGTTGCTTCTGTTGCTTCTACATTCATGTCCCTGTGTTTTATGCCAGACATAAATATGCCTCTGATTGAGTTCAGTGTAGCAGGTCAAACCCAGGGCAGCATCCCATCACAGGAGGCGCTTCAAAACCCAAACTGACACTTTCTCATGGGACAATATGATCTATAGAAAACAAATGAGAAAACCCAGATGCAATTGTAGTCTGGCCAAACATGTTCCCATTGAGTGTGTGTGTGCGTGTGTGTGTCTTTGTGTAAAGTGGATGAGTGAATATAAATTATTTTACTCCAGAAGCCGTTTTTCTTTTCAAATATTTGCTGACCAGCATGTTTCTGAGAGACTAGCTCAATAATGAGCTCCAGAATACATCACTTATTCCCTGTTGTGACAGAGATGCAGAGGAAGATGATTCAAAGCTGCTGATTGTCAGAGCCATGCTGTCTCTGGACTGGAGGATTCAGTTTTACAGTCTTGTCTACATCTGACATGCACTGAAGGTGTCGACAACAAATATACGAGTCCTGTGACTGGGGCCATTGAAAGTTTAATATGATGTCACTGAACAGGGATAATCACCATGGCCTAGCAGTGGAACTGTCAGTATTTGATGTAAATTTGTGATCTGAGCAGATCCGGGGCTGAAGCAAGTCTTTGTTTAATGTATTGGCCCAATTGGGCGTATTGGCTCTATCCCTCAATAACTCTGACTCTAAAATACGTTATTGGCGCAAGATGGTGGTTTTCATATCTGGGATTATTTGGCTTCTTTTGTGGAGAGTGGACGGTAGAGCAGACTGGATTATATACATTCTATGATCCAAACCTACAGTTAAATTATACTTATCAACAAGGATACATGAAAGTGAGGCGAAACAAGATGGTAGGTTGTACCTGTGTCTGCTGCAGTAGACCACTCAGCCAAAAATACAAATATCTTGACCCCTACAGATGCATCAACCGCTTCCCTAGAAGAAAGACTCAAGCCAGACAATCCAAATCCACTCAGCGGAAACAGGAGACATGTGTTGTCAAGCAGCACACCAGGGTATCTCCCCCTGAGGACAGTGAAAGCATCACCATGTGCAGTAAATCTGCAGACAGTTCACACACTCTCGTCCTGGCCATGCGTACAGAGGAGGCTAATTTAAAGAGCAGGAATAATCATAGCCATATAAAACAAGACTAAATTGACATTTGGAATAAATGTGTTTTCAATTGTTCAAGAGTCTTGTACCGAGAAGCCGGTGTTTTTAATCTGGTTCAAAAAAATACCACATTCTCAAAGTCCTTTGCTGCCATAAAGACACTATACCTCATAGTTCACATAGGTCCACAACATAGAATAAAACCTATTCAATCTTTCACAAAGTTAAAGTGTTAAACTTCTCCCTACATGTGTTTCCACGCGTCTCCCATACGCTTACGCACATATTGAATCAAATACTATTACAACATGTCTGAATTCGACTCGGTTTGAAATAAATCAAGCGATCTTATTATGATGTTTGTAAACAGTCATTTCCTCTTCCTCCTACAGCTCCATCTCCGCTGTAACGTCGGCCACGTCACAACAAAGGAAACCACAATTAAAGGGGAAAGGCTTCTCGAATGATTAAACGATTAAATAGTGAAGCGGCAGTGAGAGAAGTCCCTGCACTCGCTGACAGCCTAATAAATATCTGCAGCCATGAAAGATGAAGTGTTGCCATTGTTAGAGGCAGATTTACACACAAACCATACAGCTTGGATTAAATTTCCCTCTCTCCGACAACAATATATCTTCAATAAAATCCAATGTGATCAAATGCAACCTCTTTATTTTTTCCATCGTAACATCTGTAAATATTTGTCATTTTCTGTTTGCAAGAGTGACACCTTGAAAAAACGAGTAAGACGAGAAAAATGAACATACCCTTGAACTGAAGTGTTTGCTTGATGGAGGGGCTCTTGAACATCTGATAGAGATTAACATTTGATTCTCTAGAATTGCTATTCAACGTTTGGGAATATAACTCTTCCGTTCCTCGCGCAGTCTGGACACCATGCGGGATCCGAGGAGTATCGCTTTCCTTTGTGTTTTCCACGTCTTGTCAGACTTGAACTCTCGGCAGTGATCACCACGACAGGCAGAGGGGTGACTTTTTAAGATGTTGCAGCTGATGCAGCCTTTGGAAGGGAAAGTGGCAACGAGCTCCTCTTTCATCCTGAGAGATCTCTGCGCGTATCACTTAAATCTGTCTACAGGCTTTAACTCACTGGCAGAAGCACAGAAGACCCTCACATGTGGTTTTAGAGTGTGTGGGTTTATAACATGATCTGAGTCTATTACAGTGCGCGTTAACCTCGTGAACTCCTGATTTTCCAGTTCCATTTTCCCCTTTTTTTTTAATTACAAGGAACTCATAATAAGAATATCACATAAGCAAAAAACCAACTGCTTGTTCCGAACAGTTCATTATAAATCACTTAATGTACACTGAGCAAAAACCTGAGGTAAGATGCATTGTTATTTTATCTTACTCTGAACTATAGAACCCAAACCCACCAGGACACTGCCTAGAACCATCTACTGACTTCACAATCTCCTCAGCAGCTGTTTAAACTAAAATTTGACAATGCAAAGTTTGTAATCAAACCTTTTGATCATCTAATGGTTCATTTATGATGGCTTTATGAACAAAAAAGACAAAAAGTCCATATTTAAATGCTATGACCGTCCCTTCCCACATACTTCCATGCGTCCTTTACAACCACTATCTAACGACAATAAACATGACGATGGTGAAGGAGGTTGAGATAATGTAAGAGGCAACAGTGGCAGCAATGTAAAGTGCGGTGGTACAACTTACCAACTCACAAAGTCTCTCCTCAAAAGGTTCTGCCATTGTTGAAAGTTCTTCCTCGTTTCTTATGGGTGTCTCACTTGAACTATTGGCTACACCGCCCCCCTATGATTTCCTGTGGTACTGCATTTGTTTCATCGGTTTGGTCCGTATCCGGAAGCTTTCAGAAGACGTGCACAAATACGGACGAAATGAGTGCAGAATACGGACGGAAGGCTCTGTCTTATTTTGTATACGTATCAAATATTGATTATAAATTACTCTTTAGTTTGATGTATTTACCAATATGCACTAACTACGAAGAGGAGCTGAGAGCTCAAAACCACTGACATCCACCTCACAGAGGCGCTGAAGATTGGGGAATTACGAGAGTCAATGGGACTCATCATCTAGGAACCATGAATTTCTGTACAAAGTTCTGTGTCAATCCATGTGGAAGTTGTTGAGATATTTCAGTCGGAGCTTAAGTGGTGGAATGACCATCTGACAGACAGTTACCTCTTCTAAAATATGGAAAATAAAAACTACCGTACACTTTACTATCTAATATCAGCTGAGTCTGTGTTTGAGATGTTTATGTTTGCAATTATACTTTACTTTATGTGTATATATACTGTATGTGAGTGAGTTGGTTGTGGCAGACACGGTGCATACGCGCACATATGTGTTTATGTATGTTTGTCAGGGAAGGCTTTGTTTCTGGTTGCACGTGGGGCGGGCGTGTTTGATTTCAAAGCACGGCAAAAGAAACCTGAAACTCTGGAAAGGCTGACAAAACATACCGTTCCCAGGTGGTTAATGGGCCGAGAGAAATGACCACTTGACCAGCATCATAGACGACCCCATTCTAATGTGCCCTCTCCCCCCATCTGCTAGATATTACACCTAGCAACCCTTCTGTTGGTCCAACACATGTAACCGATGGGTGGTCCAGTGATAACACAGCTCGCGGCCTGCCGTGTCACCGAAACACACCTTTTCCTTGCTTCTAATTCCTCACCATCATAACAGTCTTCAACATGGGAGGCGGCCGGTGTGGCAAGATGTCATGATCTCAGTCAGGCGATGACAACCCTGCTCATTACTCCATGATGCCACTTTGATGCCAGCCGCTGGAGGGATATGGACTTCTGGCCAAAGGATCTTTTGTCTTCATTCACTCCAGCAATACAACGCTTTAATCATGTTCTCCCATTCAGATCCCTCAGGAGGACGCAAATAGAAGAGTTTGTGCGACTCAGTAAGAAATCTGTGCTCGGGGAGCCAAATCAAGAAAAGTTCCAGGTGTCAGGGGTGAGAGGTTGAAGGTCCTGGTAGTGTGGGTGGTTCTGATGAAGCGCTGCTAGCAGTTAATGAGGGCTGAACAGACACACTGATCACCCCTTGTAATTTGCGTGGGGCTAATCGCTGAATATTCCCCTTTGACAAGAGAGATTACAAGCAGGGCCCAGGGCTGGACAATAGAGATTTGCCATGTAATGTCTCCACTATAGACTCGGAGCACAAAAAAAAGGGTGGATCAGGCCGTAGGAGAGAGGAATTAGAGGAGGGGGATGGCAGGGGGGTGAATGTGACACAAGCCAAGAGGTGCCACCTTTGGGACAATGTGAAGATGGGGAGGGGATGGCGGGTGTAGGGGGAGGGGAGGCGCAGGGAGACCTGACAGCACAAAGATAAGCATCACATGGGACAGCTATGGCCTTAAAGAATGACCATGTGTGGCCATGGGTATTATGATTGGTCAAAATGAGAAAAGAATTATCTGTTTACTTTTGTTTTGTGCTTTAAAGAGATGATATATGTATGACTATAGATCAACCTACTTATTGCACAAATGTCTGTCTGTCGCACTTGGCATGTGTATTGTTCAGTGACCAAGAAAGTGTTGTGTCGAGTCTGGTGCGATTTGGTCAAGTGATATGTTCATTATTGATAAGATTTGAATAAACAGGCAAACAGCGGTTTGCAGTCAGTGCAATGCAGAGGGTGCGGCGCTCAACAGACAGTCTGTTGGTCTGTGGACCGAGCTGAACATCATCTCAAGGCAGTAACATTCACAGAATCACCGCCTCTTCAGCAATTTCTCAAACAAGTTAAAGCACAGCATTTGGTTTATTATACCGAGAAGAATTGCAGAGATTTTATTTTGAAAAGTTGTCAACTTGGGTCTGAAGATTGCCTGCCCTGCATCTCGAATAGCCGGCATGCAATGTATGTAAAAGACCCTAAATAAATATGTACACGGACATGAAGGAACATGAACAGGATAAATACTGACTATATTGACGCAGTCATGGCTTCATTGCAGTAGCACTTATATGGCACTTACTTATAACACTTTGTAGTTTTGCTTTATTTTGAAGAAATTGTACTTTCTTGATTCTTGTTGTCCTGGGTCTGTACCCTCTGGGTTTTATGCACTTATTGTAAGTCGCTTTGGATAAAAGTGTCAGCTAAATGAAATGTAATTTAATGTAATGTAATTGCAGATAAACCAGGTAGGATGAACACAAAGTCATATTGTATATTGTAGAACTGTTTGAGGAGGACTGACAACAACGAATCATCTGAAGAAGCTCTGGAGCATTAACACAGGACAAGAGAACAGCCCATTCCAAACTTTCATGTTAAGAACGGGCACTGCTCTATTCTAATTACCAATGGATCACATGACCCCTTTCTTGTGAAAGACGTTGCCATAGTGACGAAACCAACAGAGGTTTACCCTTCTCTGCATTTTACGTTGTTTTGTCCTGTCTCATTCTCATTTCTCTCATCAGTGTTGTTTTCAACCATTAGAAAGCTGTTTTCAGCTTCACGCCTCAGATGATCCCCCTCTGCTTGCCGTGCACCAAAATGGCCGACAAAGACAATGTATCCCACCTTACATTCAACAGGTGTTCAAAAAGACTCCAAATGTATATCCTGCTCCATATCTGTTGGATGTGTAACTGTTTGTCAGCAAATTCACCACAGCAGCTCCATGAGGTGATAATATGCAACCAAAAACAATCAACACTGACTGAAGATTAACTGATGGCATCTTTTTGGGATTCTGATAAAAAGGTTTTTCCTATTTCCACTAAGTTTTCTGTAGCTTTATCAGTGTCCACACCATGATGACCATTTTGACTCTGTGGGGAAAACCCCCAAGGGGAGGATTTAGGCCTCAGTCCATCAAGCACATGGAAAGCTCATAACTCAGTGAGGTCGAGCTCGCTTTAGTGGTTTTCAGTGACACAGATGACTTTTACAGAGGCCAAATGATTCCACCCAAAAAGCAGCGTACGCTCTTACATGTGTGAATGTAGCATATATACTTACCTCGGTGGTCTGAGTCATGTCCATTACATGTAGCAGCTCACTGTGTACGGCCCAATGCTGTGTGAGGTTTGGGTTGGTCATGAAGAACAGATTTAGATTTGCCCGTTAAAACCACACACAAGTTAACTTCCATTCTGTGTTTCTCATTGAGTTTCTGAGATAGACGAGAACAATGCATCATGGGTATGGTCTTGTGTAATGCAGTGTAACAAGGCTGATGAGACGAAGGCCTGCTGTTGATTAAGGCTCATCACACAAACTGAATAACCAACCTGCACAGAATTAAAGGCCCAATGAAATAAAAAATACATATTCCTTGTTTTTTTATTCGCAGTCCTTCATGTATAGCTTGTGATACGAAAAATGTACGTTTAAAAATCAATATTGTAATATTTTTTATCAAAATGTTTTCAGAAAAAACGGTTTCAACAGCTTCACGACCCATCCTACACTCTGAAGACCAACTCAGCTATAAAATCTGCAGGGATAGGTAGAGGCTCTATAGCTTAATGTCTTCAGTATGCTGAATCAAACAGTGCTCTCACGTTGGTTTCACAGGGTCGGTAAGGGATGGTTGCAGAGCAAGGTGCTATTTAGGCTTTGCATTTTTAGAGCTAATGACAAAAATGCGCGCTAGCCTGAAATAGGCTCGTTTTAAGCAGTTACAATAGCTCTTAAATGGTATTTTGTTCTCAGGAACACGTTCCGTTCAACAAAGGGGAAACATTTTCAGTTTGTAAGAAGGATTCTCCAGCTCCCCGTGGTTTGAAAGGATGTGAAAAGAGCTTATATTATGGTGCAAAGACAATCTCTTTGGGTAAAGATGGATGGATTTTCTTTGCCCTGCTAGCAATGCCATTGAAACCAACCAATTCACAAGATTGGGTCATTTTAAATGCTGCTGTGTCCAGTCTAGTGGTACTAACAGTCTCATCAGGGAGCATTTCCAAAACAGTGAGGGGCAACATGTGACCGAGGTGAGGCTCAACGAAAGTAAGTCTAACGCCATCTTCTTTCAGAGGATGCAGTGTTTTGAATTTGCATTCTGCTTTGTGTTTTCCGCAGTGATCAGTGACTTTAACTTGTTTCTTTTCTTCCCTTTTGTTTTTTTACTCTCTTTGACATCCATCGTGTCACTCATCTTCGAGACGTGTGGCTTTTTGTTTTGCCAAAACATCCTTTGGGTTTGGAATCGGTGCCAAAACCAAAGGATGCATGCAACATGTTGAACAAGTCTGCAGAGACGGACAGGGTTTTTTCTTTTTTTCTTGCCTTTCTTCAGAAGCCTGCAAGGACCACCAAAGATGTCAGTCTCAAACTCAAATTAATTACAACCTCGAGGATGATCCAATTCGTCTGACATCAACTGCATGCACTGCTCCAATCCAATGTGTGTGTTTATGTGCACCGTCCCACATGCATTCACATGCACTGTAAAGAGCCTGGATCCCAAAGGCTCAGTGACGGTCATGGGAATCTGAAGTTGCACATGAAACATAAACTCCCAGTGGCAAGTCTGACGAGAGTCCTTCGGCTCTGAACATGTAGGGTATCATTTGTGAAGTTGTGACCCGCTTCATTGGCACTTCAGAGGAAATGCGACTCTGTCTCACGCACAGTTTCAGGCTGCAAAGATAGAAACCTGAGGTGCCAGGAGGGAGAAGAGGGGGCACGCACAGCGAAGACGTAAAGGTGAAGATCCCGACTGTGGTGCCTTGATTTAACAGCTGAGGTTTTGAAAGCCCAGTGCATATAAAAGCCTGCCATCAACACATATAATCTCTTAGCTGAGCCTATTGAAAGCTGGGTCCCAGGGGTTAATTCTCCCATCACTCCATGTTTGAATCAACTCCTGACTCACATTGAGATGAAAGCCACAGAGTCCCAGGACCGAGCCCGGACTCCGAGGCCCGCTGATCCTGGACGACTGGAGCGGATTATTGCATGTTCGTCTGGTCGGACCTCCATCGGGACAGGAAAACTGAAAAGAAAAACAATAATTAGAGATAATTGCTTGTGTCCAAACACGAGCGTTAAAGCCCTCCTCCCTCCCATCCCCTTTCGTAGTATGTGAGGTGGAATGAAAGGGACACCCCCCTGTTTTGACAGCTGGGCAGGCGAACATAATTTGTGACAGCTGAACTGAAACGTCTTTAACCGCAGGGAGAGACACAGAGAGAGAGAGAAGGATTTGGGCTGAGGGAGAGGAATGGTTAGAGAGCGAGAGAGAGAGAGAGACAGGGAGAGAGAGAGAGGGGGGGAGGGGGGATCAGAGAGAGAGGTCTTGGCTAAAAGAAAGGAAGAAGATGTCAGAGGAGAAAAAGAGACATTGGAAAAAAGGGGAGAAGTGATTGCCGCGTATAGAGGGGTGGGATTTCAGCAGAAAAGGAAGAGGGAGGTTAAAAGGGGGAAATTAGTCACACACCATAAACTTTGAAGAGAGGTAGAATTTAAAATAACCCACAAAGAAAAAAGACAGGACAAGAGAGCTTAACATCAAATGCGTGCAAGTGGAAGAGAGGAGAATATTTAAACGGTAGAGCTCGGCTGAACATGGTGTCATGCCAGCTTTGACACATTGGGTTAATTTGCTGCTCCCTGGAGTTGACCCCTGAACTTTGGGGACACGGGGGTCAAATTGAGCTCGGAGTGAGACAGCCAAAATCATGTCAGTCTGAGGAGCCGGGTCAGGGGTCACCTCTGAGATTCTTGGTATATAGGCCAAAACAAGGACCATATGTGGACGGAAACACATTTGAAACCAAAATAAGTCCAGATTTTCCGTCCTCACTCCAAACAGGGCAATTTTCTTTTCCCTTTTGTTCCTCCTCCTCCTCCTCCTCCGCCGCCGCTCCTCCTGCTCCGTGAAAGCTTTCGACCCACCACAGACTTTCCGCCCTAATTCAATAAAGTCGTAAATACCGGTGTAACAGCAAATTGACATAATGTTGGCCGCATGCCCTTTAAATTGTCAGTGACAGAAGTTTTCCCAGAGGTGAAATATTAATACAAACACAGGATTTCTTTTCCAAAATAACTCCGGCTCCCAAATTCTCCCGTGTTTACTTTTCTCCCCGCTCCTAATTTCTGTTAGTGTGAAATGTTATACTTACTGTTGCGTTTACTGACAGGGCAGGAATGGAACCCTGGGAGCCGGGAGAGTGACCCTCACAGGGCAGCCAAAGAAGTGAGTCTCTGTCCTTTCACTTTCACTTCATCAGACCTGGGAAATCTTCTTTCACCATCTGGGAGGTATGAGTTCATCACAGATTAATCACCATTCAAACTGAAAATAAACTGAGAATTAATAGCTCCTCACTATTTACTTTGTGTTGCGGTTCCTTTGGTTGTTGTAATGAGTCACGATTATTCCCAAAAGTATCACAATGTCATATTAAAGTACATGCTGCAGTAAAATAACAGTGTGCAGTCTGGGAGTGTGTCGGTAATTAGAGAGAAAAAGGCCAAAACACGAGCTCAGGCTAAAATGTGAGAATGAGGTTATGAGGATTAGTGAGGATATTTTTGTAAATCGGCAACAGGATGGAAACTTAAAGTCACACTACATATAAAACAGCAGTTTTATTATTCTGTAAAGGGGACTGTTAGGAAATCAGTAACACAGTGACAGGTTCAATGTAATGAAACAAAGACTAATCCAAATAAAATAACATGAGAAATTAGATCCTATGAAACTGTGAGCATTAAATATTCAGATATTTTAGTTAAAAGAGAAGCTGTATTGCCTCTGTGGTGATTGATATGTTACCTATATTAGTATAAGGACACAGACATGTCTATGAAAAATAATTACTATATACATAATAATGTGTTAAATTAACTTGTATTATATGACATTTATACAGTCATAACTCAGTGATAAGAGATGTACAATACAGGTGCAGTAAAATTTATGAGAACATCATGTTATAGCAAATAATCTAATAATATAAACCGAAATTATTACAGTATGGTAATATTAGATAATAATATATTTAATACAGCACAAACTAAAACAAAAAGGTGTTTCATATAACAACTTTTAATACTACACCTCCCAAACTGGTGACACAGAACATGATCATGGACAAGGTGCAAGTTTACTGTTTGTTACAGGGAACAACATGGAAATCAAATACTGGTAGATCTACATATTTTCATTTTTATTAGTCATCCTATTACCAATGCTACCACTGCTACCACAACCACCTCTTCTGTTACTCCCACCATTACTACTATTGTCCGTTTGATTTTCAGCTCTGGTCCCAATTGTTACAGAGAGTCTGGTCTAAGAGAAGAAAGAGTTTAATCAAAAACTGCAATGATAACTGTCACCTGATGTCCAATTGTTCTGTCTGAAACTAGTGAAGCTGTCGTCCAGCCAGGTCTCCCCTCAGTGGGACGACGTCGCTGCTTAAATAAAGGTTACATGAAAATAAAATTATGTCATGTTGTGTTTTACCTCTGACGTGTTTGAATCCCTGAACTCTCTCTCTGAGGGAGAACCCTGCCAGGACAACAACACATCAACATCCTCGTCAGGTGAACACATCTGATGATTTCCTTCATTCCATTGATTTCAGGATTCGATTCATCTATACTGATTATGTTCTGATAAATTCCACTAAATAAAAAAAATAAAGGAATCTATGACAGTGAATGTAAAGTCATCTCCTGATGAAGATGTAAGTTGTTCTTTAAAAGCTCCTGAAAACAAAATGAATTATAAGTTAAGGTTATTTTGTCCAAACACTTTAAGGTTACTGCTATTCCCAATGTCACTTGGGCAAGTGATATCTATTACAGCATATCTTTGATTTAAAGCTTCGTAATTGTGTAGGACATATAAACGTCACAATCAAATCTTTTATATGACTTATTAAAAATAAAATGAAATACTGTTCATAAATGTAATCATCACAGAACTCATTCTCCACATGACTTGTCCTCCTGCGGTGGGACAAGGCACTGACCCTTGCAGCAGGCACATGATATTGCACTCAGACTACATTCAAATCCACTGCGGTCACCCTCATAACACAGATATGGTTATTTCCAATAACGCAGCACATGGAGCCGACCTCGCTGGGAGTGAGTAAGCTGGAGAGGGGGTGTGATCGTAAAAAAAAATGTGATGTCAAAGTTATTAGAGAGGGTAAGAGGGTGGGGGGGAGGCTGAGATAGAGAGAGCGAGAGAGAGCGAGAGAGAGAGATGACTTTATCAGGGGCAGAATCACTCGTCGCTTGTCGTCTATAGAGAAGGAAAGTGACCTGATAGCTTTGCCACATTAGCTCTGTAAAACAAGGGCAAGCATCTCAGCCTCAATTTCAGAAAGTCAGTGTGTGTGTGTGTGTGTGTGTGTGTGTGTGTGTTTGCGCATGTGTGTGCATTTGTATGATTTCCAGGAACTTTAGCAGCTGTTTGCCTCTGTAAGAGTGTGTTCAAGTAACTGCACATATGAGTTTGACCAATGAATGGTGTGTGTTAGTGGGATTGTGTTTTTCCCCTTTGTGTGTGTACGTGTGTGTGCATATGTGTGTGTGTGTGTGTGTGTGTGGCTAGCCCAGCTCCCTGAAAGGATGAGTATGTAAATGGTTTATTATGCTGAGAAGGTCTGCAAATCATTTCCTGTGGGTTGACAATTTATCAGATCCCCTTGAGGTTTAGATGCTCCTCTCACAAACACGTCTGCATGTGTGTTTGTGTGTTTGTGTGTGTGCTTGTGTGTGTGTGCGTCAGGAAGATTAACAGAGTCTAAACGGAAAAAAATACAAGCAGCTTGAAAAGCTTTGTTTTCTCTGTATCTTAAAGATAAAAAAAAGTTGTTAATTTTCATTTTTCACCAGCTTCCCCACCAGAAGAGGCACAATAAGAAGTGTGAGGACTTTAATCTGAAAAGGCCAAACCAGTCCAATCAATTCCACAGTGAGGTGCATGTTAGCCCTATGCATGTGTGTGTGTGTGCGTGTGTGCGTGTGTGTGTGTGTGTGTGTGTGTATGTGTGTGTGTGTGTGTGTGTGTGTGTGTGTGTGTGTGTGACTCTACCTTCTTTGCACAGACCTGCTTGCTGGGTGGTGACACTGCTGGCGAGCGAACTGAAAACTGCAAACGACAAAAGCTGGAACAACAGGAAGATAATTCAGATTTGATTGGTTTCACGTGTTCTTCATAAACAACAAAGTTTTCCTGGGCCTCCAGCGTGTTTTCCTGCAAACATGGAATCCATTTGTCCCCTGCGTCTCCGTGCCCTCAAGTTGCACATGCTCTTACAACCAGAGCAACACACACACACACACACACACACACACACACACACACACGTACACGCACAGTGGAAGGAAAGCAGGCACAGAGAGCAGGCCCACCGCTGTGGCACTGGGATCTTTTGATATACGGTCAGGAACTTATTTTGAAAACAGCCACTTTAAGCTGCTAAAAATAATCACGAGGGACTTGGAGACGAAAATGTGAATGAGGTTCTCCAGATCGGCCTCTGCCGTCACAATAACATGAAATGAAAGACCTGACAGGAGCTTTGGACACTTAGAGTCATATGCCTTGAATACAAGCAGCTCACACACAGACACACAGAGGCTTTAAAGGGAAGGTCCCCTCAAATAAATGAATTTAACATTAATAAAACGATTAATAATAATGATTAAAATATTTTTTTATTCTATTTTTTCATTCAGAAACAGTAACTCTGATAAAATTAACAGAACGTCAGACTGGACTTTTTAAAAGATGGGTCCCAACCATAGACTGTATAGGTCCTAACCCAAGGGTCTCAGAGGTCGTGAGATGATCTCTCTCATATTCAAAATGAGAATAGAAATAAACACAAAGCTGTGTTCACCTTTCTGACTTTTCCTCAGTCTTTTGCTTCTGTTTTTGTAAAATACTACAATTATGACAGCGTACTGTACGAGCAGGTTGTAATCTGTGATGAAGGGTGACAAGCAGATATTACATGCAGGGTCAAAAATTTAAATATTGCTTGAGTGTGTGATGCGAAGTCAGATCATGTTTATTTGTGTAATTTGTGTTGAACCAACCCAGTAAGATCATGAAAGTAAAAACAAAATTGTGCACAGAAAAACATTTTAATGTGGATAAGATAAGATAAGATAAGATAAATCTTTATTGATCCCACACTGGGGAATTTTACTTGTTACTGCAGCAGATAGTCAGAATGAGGTATACAAGAGACTAAAAAAGGCTATAGAATAACATTTTTAAATATATAATAAATATACAGAGAAGATGTACATATTATACACCTTTCACAACAGCTAGAAAATGCACTTGAGTAAAGTGCAGTGGCACAGAATGAGTACACGAGGATGTAACCTGTATTTGTACATTAGTACAAGGAAATGGACGCATCCAAATATATGCTTATATAGACAGCTATATAGAAAGGTATGGTTAGAGTATAACATGCTATTTGCTACATATACACATAAAAGGTTATAAATTCACGACAGACGTGAGCCTTCAGGAGCAAATGACCTGCTCATCTTTGAAAAGTCGCGATTTAAGGCCGAGCAGCTTTCACACTTTATTTTGAATATTTTGGGGGAATGTGAAGAAAAAGTTTCATAATGAGTCCAGAATTGTCTCTTCTTGGGAAAGTCATAGAAATCATGGATTCTATGGTGATGAATACTTCCCTGTAAAAACATCGTGAGGAGTTAGAAAAGGTTGAACTAGAACCAACAATAAGGTCTGACCACGTGAACTAAGATGATCTTGTCCAACTTGAAGCCACATGAGGTGGAAGAGAAGGGAGAAAGAGGTCCGATGAATCCCTCTGTGTGTTAACTCAAAGGTTGCCCAACCGCTGCCTCTGAACGTATTTTCCCAAACTGTCAAACATAATATGTTGTAGCTTTTTGTCGCTGCAAACAAAGCTGCTCTTTGAACACAGTGTTACAGGAGAATTTCCTCACACAATGAGCTCAAGTTACAGACTAAACACCGACTTCAGCTGCTGGTGAGTTGCAGAAAGCCCTCTCATTCTTATTAGTGTGCACCATATGGGTGTATGGTGGTGTAACAATGCAAACACAATGGCTTGGATCCACTGGCGGCCGGCGTGCCGAGCAAGGTCAGCGCTAATTACCCTCGTCTAATCATGATTTCCTGGGGATTATCTGACCCTTTGGTATTTTTTGATTTCAAAAGGAAAAAGCCATCTCAGATGAAGTTTCCAAATCCTTCCACAAATGTTTCGCTGCGAGCCCAACTGAGTGAGAGGGGCCTCCAGCTCGGGGCCTCCTGCACAATCCGGGCACTTCAGTGGCCCCATGCACAGTGCAGGCTCATCCTGGGAAACATGTGACGCAGACTGGGAGTGAGTTGTGCTCCAAACACAGACACAACAACACCTGCTGCCCTCAAACACACCTCTGATATCAGAACACAGCAAGTCATTCATCATTTAGAGTGAAGCTCGTCCACCTCACCAGTACTTCATTGTGTATTAGAGCATTTTTTAAGATGCCTTATTTAATTTGAACGAGGAGTTTTTGTTCATAAATGCAAATAATTGGTTGTTATTTGCCTTAAAAAAACCTCTGCAGCTGTAAAAAATAAATTAGGTGGTTTTCCTTATTATTAACCACACTTTACCCCCGATGATGACCCATTCAAAACCCAAACTCATATCAGGTCTCCTCAGATCTAGTGTAGGTGAATATTTCCAGACCCCTCTGTTTTTATGTCAGAGTTGTTAGCGTTCAGCATGTTCCATAATACTTTCATAAATCCTCTCCACTGCCCCGGAGATGGTGGAATAATGGGCCTTGTCGGCCACCCGCATTTTACTGTGCTGTAAAAATAATGAAAGTCATATTGCGCTGCGGTTTGAAAAGTGCGCAGGCGAGCAGCGCAAGTTTGAAGGAGGTCCCGACATGTTTTCTGAACTGCTGAGGGTTTTTCTGTATTTCAGACGTTTTCTGGAAAGATGTGCGCAGAGGGTTTCTGGAGCAAAGTCGTCACTTAGAGGAGGATTTTAATACTTGGTATAAAATATAGATTTAAGGAAGGTATGTTTAGTTATTAGGTCAGTTTTTAAAACAGTGACGTTTCAATAGGCATGTGAAATAAAATGTAGATGTTAAACTTTTTCACGGAGCTGCAGAGATTAACACCGGCAGGCACCGAGGAAATAAAATAGGATTATATATAAAACAACAACACAAAAAAAAATCCATATATCTGCCTCAAATATAGACTACTTATTTTCACAAGTTTTATAGAATATACTACAAATTAACTGTTTCACAGGTAGCACAAACTAGTAACTTTCGAATAAATAAACAAATAAATACGTAATTATCTTCCCCAGAACGAGCATTTAAATTTCAACTATCTAACTAATTGATCTTTAACTTCTAATAAGTTATTGAAAATAAATATTGTTTGCTTGTTTTTGTTAATTTACATGTTGACTGAATGTATTTTCACACTTTCTGTCGATAAAGTGATCAATTATTCATTTATTTATTTAACGTTAATTCACGTAACTTCAGTAATTAAGTTATTAGTTCATTAGTAAAAAAAATGTTATTCATCGTGCAAGACTGTGTCCAAGTGACTGCTCGCATCCGTGGGTGTGTGTGCGTATTTGTGCGTGCGTGCGTGCGTGTGTGTGTGCGTGTGCGTGTGTGTCTGTGTGTGTGTGTGTGTGTGTGTGTGTGTGTGTGTTGTGTGTGTGTGCCCGCGCGCGTATGTGTGTGAGAAGTTGTTTTACAGGTTTTATTATATGATTTAATTTTTACAGAACGTTTCAACAAAACAATTTCATTCATTACCGTTCTTATATAAATTGAGGCATAACGAATGAATCTTAACTAAAAACACATGCATTAACAGGATTTGTAGATAAACTAGAGTAAAATTGAATGGAAAAGTTGAATAAAATAGGACAACGAAGGTTTAACCTACAATCCGGTTCGAATAAATAGTTTAATAATTAACATAATGTTAGTCAGAGTAAGTTTTAAGCCTTGATTTAGAAGAACGTTTTAATGTTATTATAATTATTAGCCTATTATTGTATTATTGTAATTATCAGTAGTAATAGTAGTAGTTGATGCATTATTGTGTTTCTCTAATCCCGGTGAAACCACCTGACCTGAGCGATGAGTGAAGGTGTATTGATTCCCTCAGTATTTCTGCCCCCGTGTGGTGCAGTGTCACTCATTAATCCTGAGAACAAAAGCGACCCTGAACTACCCACTGAACTATTTAAGTACCAACAGTAGTAATCAGAATTAAACTGAGTGATCCTGCGGGAAAACTGCAAATAAACATGGAAATTCAAGATGATGATTATTATAATAATAATAATTATTATTATTATTATTATTATTATTATTATTATTGTTATTATTATTATTATTATTATTATTATTATTATTATTATTAAGTGATCGTCCTGACTTCCACTGTGTCTTTAAATGTCACACACAAAAAACAAGCAATTCTGCCAACATGTGTTCAACTGTAGCCGAATGTAAAATCACCATCATGACTTTCCGCTCTTTCTGTAGTGAATTTTCTCTTTGTGTGTGTGTGTGTGTGTGTGTGTGTGTGTGTGTGTGTGTGTGTGTGTATGAGTGTTTGTGTGTGTGTGTGTGTATGTGTTTTCTGAATATAAATTTAGTATCTCAAAGTTTCCAAAAGCTTCAAGTCCTCAGATACAGACGAGTGTGTCCATAAATCTCCATTTTAATGAGTTAATTTCTTGCGGGGAGTCTCATCTTTGTGGACTTTATGACTTCATACATAATTATAATGGTAACTCTATGTGTCAGAGGAAAACCAAAGCTGTGTGCCGCAGAGGAAAACACTGAAGTTTTATTATAGCAGTGCATCTTCGAGTCCCTCTGACGTAGGATTCTTGAACTCATTAGCGAAAAGCAGAGGAATTATGTGCAGGACAAGTTCCAGCAGACATTTACTACATACTGTGTGGGTTAAGGACGGGTAGACGTCTTCATAAGCAGGTGGACGGGACCGGGTTCAGCTGCTGTCATCACCACGTCCTCTTCCACCCTCCGGCTCCTCAATCCTTTCACGGGAGAATAACATTGAGAGAAGATCTGGCTAATACCCAAATGTTTACAGCCCCAATTGGTTTTGCTTTAAGTACATTTCAGGGAGCAGATTGGCCTTTAAAAGAAAACACTGAGGTTGAGCAATTTCTCCCTTGATCATTCCTCTATTTGGCATTAACCACTGGAAACGCACTGCAGCAGGTCAGAAGTTGTGACAACATAAGTGAGAGCTGGTGAGCTGAGCATGTGTTCATATGATCGGGCAGCAGTTTATAGTTACTCTAGGTTAACTGTATTATTCCCGCTGTCTGCTTGTATTAAAGTGAATTACTTTTACTGGAAACCTGCTGGGAGTAATCATCTAAAAACAATAAAAAGAAAAGTGAAAAGTTGTAACTTTCCACCGATGGAATGCAGCTTTTTTATTCTTAGTATTTTGTTTAGCAGGACGTCTGTCACAGCACGTTTGATTGGATTTCAAATAAATGGGATCCCACAATTAGTGGTAAGAAACTGCTTTTTATGAAACGTGCATAACGTTAAGTTCCCCTCAGAATTTTTTGCAGAAACAGGTGGGAAAATAAGATTACTACAAGAATACACGTGATTCCTTTACAAAGCACACACAGTGTATATACTGTTAAACGTTATATCTCTGGAGGGGGATTTAATGAGAAGATGAGGAGTATTTCCCCCCATTTTATTGATAAAAGGCTTATTTTGTTTTCAGAGAATGTTCAACTGATGACTCTATTTTCATCATCTCCTCTTCACTAAAATAATCCAGCTTTATTTTTGTTACTCTGTGAAAATATGCTCATTTAACTGCGTCAACTGTTATAAAGATTAATCGCACCATAATTGGCTGATTGGAGCAGTGACGTCCAAAAACACTTTAGGCCGAGTGAAAATAGATCTAAACTCTGGAACAGTGTGTCTGTTTAAATGAGTGCTGGGAGAAGCCGTGGGATTTTCACACACTCGCATATTGGACACAAGGTCTAATCTGCTCTGGAGTTTCGACATGTTGCATGCTGGGTAATAAGCAAAACCCGCACTTATAGGGGGAATGCATTCCCTGAAGTTGTGCACCTGAAACTGATGCATTACTACACGTTTGAGTGATTGAGGAACTCGGCAGGATTAGAATGCGTAAGCCTTAACCCCTCTAACTCCAACCTCAGCCCTAAACCAATGCAGGTGCACGACTTCAAGTGAAAGCAGAACTTAGCAGGAGCTGAAACTCTGGGTTAGAGGCTTGGGATTTTCAATAAAGATGGAGGGATGTCAACCCGGCCGTACCTGCATCCCCTGCTTTCTGATCTGTGTTCCTCTGCTGTGGAAGTTGCTCCATCCACAGAGTAAACAGCGTGACGAGGTGGAAGGGCGGCATTCACTGAGCTGCCAGCCTGGAAAGCAATGGCTTGTCGTGCATCCTGGATCCAAGAGTTTAGGCAGGCGGAATACACAAAGTTGTTTTAACACTGTGCAGCATGATGGGTCGATTTATGCATCTTAACGTACAAGAAAGTCCTCTTGAGGCGTCACAAGTGCCTCTTCGTCCAACTGTCTGCAGCTCCAGCAGGACGGGACGCTGAGCCTGCAGGAGCATGAACATTCCCCCAATGGAAATCGCATTGGCCCCAGCAATGGAGTCCACTCAAAACTGGAGTTGGTTTGGTAGCGTTGCCAGCCCATAGCAGTGAAGGAGACATTGACCAACCAGAGCAAGGAAGACTCTGGACAGCAGCAGGGCATTTCTGGCCTTTTCCTCATCCAGGACGTGGAGCAGGTGCACAGGCCACTGCACCACCATCTCAGTCCAGAAACCTCGAGGTCTCTGCAGTGGAATGTGTGCGGACACTGAAACTGGGCCACTGTGCCTCCTCCAGTGAACACAGAGTCCAAGAGGGTGAAACCCTGAGTAGCTGAAGACTCTCAGCTGCCAAGAGGATGAGTTGGCACCAGTTTTGGTCACTTTGTTCAAATGACAACCTCTCTATTTCAGCGTGTGTGGAACAACTTGCCGACAATGTGAATATTGTTGAATAATATCTGTCTTCGCAGAGAAGTGCCGGTTGGTAAACTGGGGCAGTTTGTAGCAAAGTAAATCCATTTGGAAAGAAAATATACAACGTGATAAACATTCTCTTACACGGTACAACTTAAGAAAGCCATCAATATTTGTCTTTTGTGTTCATGTTTTAGGATGGTATGTGTAACCCCACTGCAGACATGCATGACGTGAGGTAATAAGACCACAAGAGGAGATCTGCTGTCTTTCAGGTCCGTCTGAGAGGCTGAGGAGCTGAGGAGCTGGGGAGGGGGGGGGAGGCTCCTGCACGCACAGAACGTGATCCGAAATCCATCCTGTCACATGTCATCTCACACAGACACCTCTCCCGGCTGCGCTGTTATGCATAACATATCAGCGGCGGCTCATTGCTGCACTAGTCGAACAGTCAGTCTAGCATGTTAAATGGGAGGGCTTAAAAACACATCACGCTATACGTGTTCCAGTCAGGGGCCCAATGAGCTGCACACAAAGTGAAAGCCACACGGAACACGCAGGTTGATGGACCCTCAACACTCAGCCAGGGTGTGGCAGAGGTGAGAGAGAGTTGAGGCTCACATAGGTTTCATATGAGAAACTACAAGAAGAAATATTTTTGTTGTGATTTAGAGACAAAAACTGTGTGAAAATGATCGTGGTTATCTGTATTATCCGGGTCCACCCCCAAATGTCGGAAAAAAATATCAGCCTTGGTTTGTAATTTGACGACCGTGGATGTTAGAGTTTGTATCTACTGCCAGAGATGACTCACGGTTCTCCTGCTGTCACAGCCTCCACCTGGCTGCTGCTCCTTCCGCCATGTTTTTAAAAACAGATACCTAATGCTGCACCTGCATCTTGGAGACTTGCTGAATCTTGGTTGGTTCTGGACAGCATCAACCAAATCATCACGGTAATTAAACAGTAACTATAACAGTAATTAAAGGTTAGAAAGATACAGTGAAAGCGTAATTTCATCCCTATTGTAGTTGCCAGTCTTTTTTTTCTCCAGTATTATCTCATTTATTAATAGTGAGTGTGCTTCCTAAACGGGCTGCAGCAGAGCAGTCTGCAGCAACGGCCAGACGGGACTCCATGTGCTACGGTAGGAAAACACCTATGTTCATGAATGTTTCATTCCGAAATGCAAACACGGTGACATGCAAACATGTTTTTCTGTTGAATTTCAGAGCAGTCTGCTCGCGTCCCAGCGGACAGCTTGCATTTATAAAAGCACATCCACACAGCCACATGGCATGAAACCAGCCTGCCAGTGGGAAAGGATGGATCATGTGAAGCTTATGGCCGAGCCAAAGAAAAAGGTCTTCAAACACACACAGGGCCAGTCGCTGATCAGAACAAACCTATTTGTGTGTGTGCTGTGGTGTTGTGCGTGTGTGTGTGTGGTGTGTGTGTGTGTGTGTGTGTGTGTGTGTGTGTGTGTGTGTGTGTGTGTGTGTGTGTGTGTGTGTGGATCAAAACCATCGCTGTGAGGACCTTTTGGCCAGTTTGGATTCAAATAAGTTTAGGTTAGCGTTAGAGGTTGAGTTAGGTTTGGGGGTCAGGCCTTCCGTGGTGCTGGTTAAGTTTAGGATAACAGGTTGGGGAATACATGACGTCAATATCTGTCCTCACAACTATAGGACGACAATAACATGTGTGTATGTGTGTGTGGTTGTTTACCAAAGCCTCAGCTCATTTCACTTGGCACTAATGAACAAAGGGACATGTAACTATACAAAGAATCCATATGAGTGCAGTGTTTAAAGAACCCCCCAGAAGTGAAGCTGCACACACTCTTTCAATTAGCAAAGTCCAAATATTTATGGACTGAACATTTCCTCCATGGCAGGAAGGAGAGCTCTGTCTGTGTCTCCTGTTGACTCATGTATTGATCCCCTGAGCCTCCGCTTCATTTCATTTGACTTCAGCTCGGCCACCTTCTACCTTCTAATTCCACAAATGTCTGTCTGTATGTGGAACGCATATCACATGAACCATTCATCTTAGATAGTCAATATTAACACAAATTGAGAAAGTGACAAGTGTTCAGTAGCAGTCAGTGGGGGGATGGGGCGATGAGCCTTCAGTCTGTGGACAGGAAATGAACATGTCTTCTTCTACGTCCTCTGATAAGCAGCAGCAGGGGTCGACAACTGACTGGGTCAAACCAGGGTTCAAAACTGCTGCCATATCATTTTAATTATTCGATTTATTTAATTTCACCATATCATAGAATCACTTCCTGTTAGGCAATTTGTCTTCAAAGTAAAATCAAAACATATATTGTAGAGTTAGAGAGCTTTTATTTTGAAAAGTTGTGAACTTGGGTCTGAAGATTGGGTCGATTGCATTTCAGCCCTCGGAAATAGCCGACATCCAATATGTGAAAAATAAAAAACAGCAGTTCAGTAAATCAGTCAAACTAACACATGAGCTGCACACATGCACAGCAATAAAGCAAGTTTAGTTTCACAAAAACATATGATTAGATAATAAAAAAATCTTCATTGCGGATAAAGTAGGTGGGAAGAACACAAATTTTAACTTTCCAACTTCACTGCGCACCACAGACTGTTTAAAGAAAAGCTCAGCACACAAACAATAAAAAGTGACAGTGTATTTCAGAACTGTTTGAGGAGGACTCACTAATGACGAGGAAGTATTCTGAAGCAGCTCCGGATCATTAACACAAAGAAGAAATGGCCCATTCAAAACAGGCAGGCTTACAAAAGGCACTTTAAAAGCACATAAATCCAATATCTATGGAGTGCATAGTTTTAAAAACAATAAGCAGCAACATGTTGATTTTCAGAAACAAAAAGGGTTATAATTGAGGATTTGAGGATGATGATGATGCCACGCCCACTTTATTACAAAACAAATTTAAGGAACTCCTCCCACATCAATTCATCTGCTTATTCGATAAACCATCTTAGATGCACATTTCCACCCAGATCCATTGGTCTTTCCTCTCTTGGCGTCTCCGAAGCTTTTATTTTCACCTTTGTGTAAAAAGCGTGAATGTCAACCTGTGTGAACGGTGCCCTTGTGTTTTTAGATCTGTGAGAATGGTGTCGCCATCTTTTCTCTGTTTCTGTGAATGAGGATTTGAGGATCTCCTCAAATCCTCTCCCTCCGTGTGAACTCTGTCCTTGTCTATCTGTGTTTATGTGACCGGTGTCCTGGTGTTGTCTCACTCAGGGTGAACTGCAGCCTTGTCCCTCCTCTTCCGTGTGAGCAGAGACCTTGTCTCTTCTCCTGCTGTGTGAATGATGTCCTTGTAGATTCTCTCTCTGAGTCGAATGTGTCCTTGTCTCTCTCTGTTTGGGCTAATGGGGTCTCTGTCTCTCTCCCTCTGTGTGGTTTCATTTTCCATATTAAAATGTTCCTATTGCTATTTCAGTCAACACCATACTTACATTCTTTGCTTTCATGTCTGTAAGAGAAAAGTGTTAATCCTCTGTCGTCCTCCACTTCACATTTACTTTCTTCATATTTAGTTAAAGGGTTTTTTACTTGTTGAGGATAAAGAGCAAATGTAAAGTTCTCCAGATCTGAGGCAAATATCTGGTTTATGATTAATTTGACTTGACTAGAAAACATCCGAAATGATTTCTCCCATTTATATTTTACATGGTCTGTAGCTGTAGTCAAGTCATAAGGAACCTGCGTGTCTCTATATCACATTCAAAGAGAAACGATGCAGTAATGTTGTGTGTTTTTTTTTGCAGGCCCATTAGAGAAGGACTGAAGGACGACCACAGGATTTAAGATGTGACCATTTCTCAGTCATCCCCTCCCCCCCCCCAAACACACACGCTTACCATGACAAATAGCCTGTGACGTGCCTCTGTGAACATGGCACGGAAGGGTCCACTCCCACTCCCCAGGGCTGATGAGGCAGCGGAGTCTGCCAGTAGATGGGACTTGGAGCTTCTTACTTCCAGTGACTCGTGTCACCTTTCCAGGAGTGGTCAGAGTAAAGTGAAAATATCACTGTTGTATTTATGTTGCTGTCTGTTTGGCATTTGGCAGGAAGATCACACGTACGTTTCGCATGCCACCTGACTATGGGTTAGCGTGCTAATGTACAGGTTTCACCATGAAATGAGCCAATTAGATTTTATAATTTAATCACTTCAAGCTGCTTACGCCCTTGAGATGTACATGATATCTTTAAATTCAGGTTATATAAAAGGTACAACCCTTTCCGAATGACCGTATCCCTATGGAGACGGGGCTTAGCGTGTAAAACTCTCATTGCAGAGGTCAAGTCGTTTCTTTCTGCAGGGGATATTGACAGATTAAATGCACATGCTATTTCCCAAGCTTCTTTTACGCTGTACTTTTTTTGTGTTGACAAATAGAATCAGACAGCAAGAAGTTTTAATTGCACCTGAGGTATGTTTCGAGCACATTTCAAAGATATCTGGCATAAATGGCCCGAGGGCTCTGATGACTTGATTACTATAAATCTTTTAAAGCCTACAACAGAAACTGTGAGGAAAATGTCAGCTCCCTAGTCCTTGCATCCACCTCCAAGTTGACCTCTATAAGGAGGCAGGGTTTTAGACTGGTTGTTTGTTTTATTTCTGAGTTATTAGATGTTTTATTCGAGGTCAAATCCCGACATGATTCCCTAAAGATTGAGAGTAAATATTAATTGATTGATGGATCAGTTGCAAAGCTGGTGATCTTCTGGTGTCAGGGAGGCAAAGGTAATTTGTCTAAGACCTTTCACAGTGATACATATCCTGTCAGTTTAGTTAACGCTGAATTGTGTTCATACTTTTATTGCCAGGGGGAAACGGTTGTCAGAGGCCTGCTTGCCGAGTGGAAAATGTGACAGATGACTTTGGATGTGAGTCTGACATGTTCGGGGCTTTGAGTTATTCTAAAGGGGTCTTCTGGGTTTTGGAGTGAGCAGCAGAAGCACAGGAGAGGGATCCATATTAATGCAATAAACTTACACCATCCTTGTTTGTTCAGATGGTTTTTCTTGGGGCGAAGAGGGAGATCAAATGGGCTCATCAATTATAAATTGTCCGTAAATGTTACTGATGTGGGCCTTGCTCTCCGGATCGTAGAATAACTCATCTCTATGGCTCCGGTGGGCCGTTGGGCAAACACAACTGTGAGGGGGGACAACAAAGATGAAATGCTCCCTTTGCTCCGAGACTGTTTCACGGAGCTGATTCTGACCTTCAGGCTCTTTCAATCGATACCAGACACAGGCACCCCATCCACCCCTTACCCCACAAGTTCCTCTGTTTACATATATGGATATTTACATGGTTAATATGGAGCCACAGTGGGCCGACAGTTAGCTTAGCTTAGCAAAGAGACTGTGGTAAAACCATAGACTGTATATAAAGACGGATGAAGCCGAGTGAGGCCGAATGAAGCCGAAATATCGAATGCCACCATCTTGCACGATGAAACTAGAGTCCGCAAGGTAGCAATTTTTAGATGGATTCAGTCTCAGATGATGTTTCACCCTGTCTTTATATCATCAAACAACTAATTGAAACCAAACTTACCAGAAAAACAACCACTTGAACAAACATTAGTGAGATAACAACTACCGAAATTACCCGAACCATCTTGGAAACAATCTACTTAACGTGTACTTAGATATTTTGTGTGTAGCTCATGACCAATCCACGAACAATGAGGACGCAATTTCTATGACCTATAATGCAGCCAGCCACCAGGGGGTGATAGATTTTGTTTGGCTTCACTTTTGGGGAGCTGTCATGTCGTCCATTGTTAGCCTATGGGTAACAATGTGGGTAAACTTGCATGGATCATTGAAGGGTTAAAATATCCAGCTACCTGCTCAGCTAAAGCTCTATAATGAACTTAAATTATTTTAATATGCACAAAAATCTTTTTTGTACAAATAAACAAAATAAGCTCTATGTGTGTTAAACAGTCAACCTGCTCGTGGTTGTTGAAGAGTTTTCATTTTATTTACCTTCCAGCTGGCTGGTGGTTTCCCAGTTCGGATCACACGGTGAATAATCGGAAAAATGAATTCCAGACTGGAAAAACTCACGTGAATGCAACTTCAAGTGGGAACAATAACACGGAAAGATGGTGTACACTTTGGTACACAAGTTGCCATCAGTTTACGTAATCAATCAACATGCGTTTTCTACAATCAGCTCTGAATAAACACAAGCAATTTGTTTTCAGCATCCGTGTTTTCTCCTTTTCCACATTCCGAAGCACAAGAGAAAACACAGTCAGCAAATGCTGAGCTAGATGACGTGGCACATGTGTGCACGCAGTTTGGATCCACTCATGTATCTCGTAGGAAGAAAGCTAATACATGCATTTCTCCAACAAGCAAGTGAAAACTTTCAAACTATACCAATCTCATTTGTAGTCATTAGCCTGCTCACCTGAGTAAACCAAACACTAAAGACCCACACGGAGTCTCAAGTCGTATAAAACACATAGGCCACACACAAAAGCCGGCACGTGGAGCAACACAGTTTCAGGGTATGACTTCAGCCAACATCTCACTCCGGTCTTTCAGAGAATAACATCACACACAAGAGACCCTAAGATCTCGTCGTGTTCGTCTGAGTGAGGCGGACAGGGGAAAGTAGAGTCAACGCTGATGGCTCACACATGTTGCTGTACTTCAAATTGAGAGAAGGAGGTTCTCAGGCCGCGAGGCACGGACCGGGTGTGTAAATAGGAACACGGTCATGATGTAGTGCTGAGCGCGTACGCACGGACATGCATACATGCTCCTGAGCAGAGCAACTGCCATGAAGTTCCTCGCAGTACAAACACGTGAACATGTGTGGCTTTTCATGTTCCGGCCTCCTGCATGTCAGCAGAGGTTTGTTATAAACCTTTTGACATGGATTACGCTCCTAAAATAACTGACAATAGATTTGTTTTTTTCTTATCTTGTCGTTTCTGACCTTTCAGTCTCCAACATCTCATCAGTGAAATCTGTATATTTGGGGGGGATTTAGAAGGCTTTAAAGGGCCGGTGCAGCCCCACACACATGGGTTTCCTCTCTGTGCCTGAGAGCGATCTGTCAATTCAGGTCATTTCAGCGCAATTTTGAAATGTTTCAACCTTTCCCTCCGAGTTCCACTGAAGCATAGTCACCAAATTGTCTCCAGACCAAAGGAAAGATGATCATGTTGAATCTTCCAGAAGTGTTTTTTGTTTCTTTGACTGAGTCAGAGCCAAATCCAAGATGTTTAATTCTGCTGTGAAAAGAACCGATCATCAACACGTCATCGTGACTCATCGAGTTTATTGTTCTTCCCATGATGACAGAGGTAGCAGCTGAGACATTGTGGCCTCTGTGACAGTTCTCCACCAGCCTAATGTTTGAGAAAGACACAACTCCATTAATTCCCGAGCTAAGTAGCAAGCATTGGAATAAAGTTATTAATCAGGTTTCATTTTTTAAGTTTGAACAGATGATATAACCATTATCACCAATCTTATTGTGTATTTTATATATTAGTTAAATTATTACTCGTGCAGTGCCCATTCTAATGCTCCAGTCTACTAACTGAGTGCATTATTCATGGTCATAAGTGAACCCCACTCAGTTATAATATCTATAGTTTTTTTGCATTCATCCTACCTGGCTTATCTAATTTTATAGTCGATATTTTCCCTTAAGTGAAATTGACTTTGCTTTATTACTGTTCACGTGTGTGGTTTATTTATTATTATAGCTACCTAAGCTTTGGAGTCTACAGTCATGGTGCTAGCAGGCTTTGGTGGACACAGCAGCGTTTCAAGCTAAATACAAGGTTAACATGATTAAGTTTAGCGAGAAGTTCAACATCAACATATGAAAACAGTTGCCGGATAGACAGTGTAGCTCTGAGACCGATTCATGAATATGAGTGAATCTGGTTTTTATCAAGACATTTTAGTGAGATGACTGTCCTTAAGAGGACGTGCACTATACACACACCTCCTGTTCTTTTCCAGGGCTTAAAAGGAATCACACAGAACACACTCAAAGTAGTCATTTTCATATATTTGTATATATTCATATATTACACATTTAATACAGGCACAATGAGAAATCATAAAGTAGAGACAAAAAGTGGCTGATATTGGTAAAAATGTACAATTTATGAGAATCATTTACAAAATGTTGCTCTTCATAGAACATATAAAGAAAGAAAATGAAAGTGACCTAGAAATGAGCCTTCAAAAAGTTATTCAGAAAGTTTTGCGGGGACAGCAAGAACCAGCTTGCTAATACTGACAATACCTACAGAATCTTTGAAGTCCATTGCAGTTAATGCATTTGGTTCATCTGACCATAAGTCATGGACAGAAGTGATTACAGGGGGATCACAGAGCAACATGTTGATTTTTCGCTGTACAAACGTCTGGTGCTACAATTTTACAGGATTTCATATAAACTCATTCATTTCAAACATTTGGCTGATTAAAAGTTCAACAGACAACAACAGTGTCTGGCTCTAAGATAGTATTAAAAGCTTGAGTCTTAATCCAGCTACTAAAGAATCATACAAAACATTAAAAACATTGTGAATTTAGGAACAGATTTAATCACCCTGGCAAGATATGATGAATCGTGACGTTTCCAAGTGAGACATTAAATGAATCAAATGAGGGTTTGAGTTTAAATCAGCTGTAAACCAGTTAAAACGTTTTATAGCACTGACAAAGTGATTAAACATGAGTCTGAACAGTCGTCTCCTAAATTCTTGTTTGAGGTCAGTTGGCCACAGGATGCACAGCGTATGAAACTCCTGCCTCCCACAAGGTTTCATCTATTTTCAATCACAGCTTCCACGCAACTTATTGCATCTCCAGACGAGTCACATACCGACACACCGAGCAATGTCAGGATCATCGCGAGGATGAGGTCAACGAAAGTAGGTCCGACTCACAACACAACGTAAAATGCTCATCTACAAGTACAACAGCCTCTAACAGCAGCAGCAGCAGCCCTCCAAACGTGACACATCTCCACTCCTCCTCTTTCTAAACGCGCTCCTGCTGTACAAGAGGCTGAAGCTTACCCCAGCATGCACTGTGCGAGAGGCAGGACCCATCAGTAATCTATTACAGGGCAATGGCAACACTGTGTCACAGTATGTAACCCACACTGGATTACACAGTGTAGAGCAGTTGGTTTTAAGGCATTTCCATCGTTAATTTGGCCTTAATGTGCTACTGTTCTCAAACCTCACTAATGCTCAGTGAGTGTGTGGCAGGTTGAGGTCGACTGACGTGTACAGAAAAGAAGACGAGATATTAGTAAGAAAAAAAAATGAGTTCAATGGTCAAACTCAATCCAAGAAGGCAAACGTGACAAATTCATTTCTGGAAGACTGTTGGCTTGTAAAAAGAGGCGACATTTTCCCTTCGGTATCCAAACAGAGCTGTAAAAAACACAACTGGCACGACAGGGGTGCTGTTCTCATGAACTGTGCTGAAGTTTACAAAACAAGTTTGATTCAGGCACATTTCTCCATCGATAGGGCACAAAAGTTTGATTAAAAACAAACACAGCCAGTTTAGAAAAAGCTACGACTCTTTGGGGTAACGCCCTTTTAAGTATCTAACATTTGACACAATGTTTAAAGTCAAGATTGGTGAGAAGAATAGAAATTTGGGGTTCAAATGTAGAAAAAAAGACACGTCGTGACTGAAAGGGGAATTTAAAAGGGGAAAAAATTATAAATTGTAAAAAAGACCCCACTAGTCCCAAAGCCCATTATGGGTGATTGTTTAAAAAACTCCATGCATGTTACCACAGAGAAATGTAGCTTTAACCTAGAACAACCCAGATCTGGGTCAAACATTGAAGCACTTTTGTTACCTACTGATCCACAGAATAAGACGAGGCACTGAGGTCAGATGTAGTTTTTTTGCATCTTGTTTGAAAGCACTTCAAAGTGAGTTTAAAGATCGAGCTTGTGCCAGAAGAAAGTGAGAGAGGGTGAGACAGATTCTACCTTCATGGCTTCATTGCACATGAAACAAAAACACAGAAAGACTACTTGTGCGGAGGCGAAGCGAACGATCAGCAAACAAAAGTGATTTGAGAACTAAGCCGGAGCTGGTGGAGCAGATTAATATTTACAGATCAGAGGAAAAAGAGAGACGTCTTCTCTTCTCTTCAAGACAGAGATGCTTTTGTTTTAAATTCCTCAAAGGCTTCTCTTGAAAAGAAGAACAAACATAAGTGGAAAAAGAGAGAATCTGAAAGATTGTTAGTGCACTTTTTCTTTTTTTTTATCATTTTAAAAAACAATATAGATTTATTTCTAATCCATAAATCGTTTCTGACTATACAAAAGTGAACTTATGAGAAAGCATTTTTCCACTTCATATCTGCACAGTTCCTGAAAGCTCATCTTAGTTTTCTTTTATTCTTTTTTTTAGACAGTGTTCAATACTCAGTGCTGTTTTATTGTAGTGAGATTCTTGCCTCCTGGGCAAAAAGCACAGTGGTGCTCAGGTGGATCCAGAGGTTTCGGAGGCTAAAGTTGCCAAGTTGTGTGTAGAGAGAGATGTATGTATGTGAACCAGAGCGGGGGGGGGACACCTCAGCAATCTGCCATATAACGTCCTAAAGAAGAAGAACACAGGGGACAGTTTGAGTTGTTGATGCATTATATCAGAATCAGGTGTGTATGCATGGTCTTGGTTGTGGCATACCTGAGGCGAATCTCTTCTTGCTGAGAGAAAGTCTGTATCCTGGCCCCTGGAGCTCCATGTCCACTCCGGACAGGGTGCTCCCCTCATTCATAAACTGCACTGCCATAGTGGAGGGGTTCGATGGACCGCTGGACAGCTCGAACTTGGCCCTCAGCGATCCAGCACCTGGGGTCAAACACAGACAGGCACATTCAAACACCAGCGTCTGGTTCAGGGCTGTACCACAAAATCCACTATCACAGATTCTGCTTAACAAATTTATAAGAACGGAAAAATTAAAAAGATTCCATACCTTCATTTTCAGACTTTTCTGAGATGTCACTCAGCTTCCACAAACACTTATTTTGCTCGGCATTCCTAAAATAAGAGAAAAAGATAAAAAAAAGTTTAGCTGGGATATATACTTTAATAGTTTTTCTCTGTCCTCTGATGTGTTACATTTTTTTGTGGATATAAAAGTTCTCAAAAGGAGAAAAAACAACAATGTCTGCTCGGAAAACTATTCCTGAAGCTCCTGGAACCCTTCATCAGTAGCCCCGCCCATTCTTCCCGGGTGTCAAGATGGGACATGACATCACAATGCCATACATTTGCATAATGTACGTCAAGCAGCTGGTCTTACGCATGGTGCACACTGCATTATCAGGAGGGGGTCTTAAAGAGACAGGAGCTAAGTGTTTCAGACAGAGGCTGAAAGGAGGAGCTGAAGAAATGGGAGGAAACCCAAACTGAAATGATGAACCTGACTATGAGCAGCACATGTCTCCTTTAAGTCTCCTGTTTAACTGAGATGCATCACACAAGTTGTGCTCCAGCTGATTCAACCAGCGCCACCTCTCACCATATGGAGTTGGGCAGAGACTGCAGGTTGGTGACTCCCCCGTCAACGGGCACTAAGATCTGGACGTTGGTGAGCTGCCCAGGAGAGGCCATGGAATCTGGGTTGTAGCGGTAGTCCACCCTCAGGTCTGTTGTCGTGTCTGTACACTTCCAGTACACGGCCATGTTGAGAGGCGTGGAATGGATCCCATCAGACAACACCTGAACACAGCAGCGCGTTGAAATATAAAACAGTCAGTATTAACAGCATTTATGAATTAAAAACATACATTCTACATGATCTATGTTTCTCCTTCCCTTGCCATTGCGTTTATTTAATTTGTTTTTTACTCTTTTCTCTCAGGTCTGTTTGAAGTGTGAAGCACTTTGGGGTAAATGTGTTTTGCAGACGGAATTCTTCGACTGCATCTATTTGATCTAGATTGTGCTCCCGGCTGGACGCTGGCTGACAGACCTGGTATTTAAGGATGTCCACATTGTAGTAGGAAGCTGAGGGATTCTGATCAGAGGCTTTCCTGAGGTAGGACGTCAGCGCTTGCATGTTGAACCAGAAGTCCTTGGAATTTGAGTCACTTTGGGAAGGATCACTGGATAAAGAGCAAGCAGTTATAAATATACACACACACTAGCACACAAACACACACACGGAATTATCAGAGACTCAATTATTCATTGCTCTTCTTGGCTTTGTGTGTAAAGCTCCAATAGCTTGGAAAAAATGACCCTGTTTTATCCAACCAGCTTCTAAATCATGAATTCCAGTGAATTCAATTAGTCCAGCCATGTGGGCTTGAGGTAACCGGAGTGAGAATCATAAAAAAAAAGAAACAGAAAAAGAAACAGAAAACCTTGTCAATTTAGAAATGAACCGGTCATAAACTCTTTGTTTTAAAAATAGACAAATTTAATGGCCCGTTGATTCTCCACTGCATGTGATGTCAAATACACACAAATCCCCTTGGACTGAGACAAAAGAGGTGAGAGAAAACATAAAGTGCGTTCAATGAAGCAGCTGTTATATTAAGTTTGCTGTTCTTTGCTATTTTAGGGCGCAAAGTATTTCAGAAAAGACACGAGCTGTTGAGAACCTGGCTGTTAAAGTCTGGTGGAAAATACTTCCCTGACAACTTAATGATGGGTTTATGTCAGATTACTAATTGAATTTCCTCTCGCTGACGCAGACTACATTTCCTCCATTCTCACTGGTATCATCAGGGCCAAACCGTCCTTTGACTCTAACAAGATATCAACTCATCAAGTATGTGAGTGTCTTCACACGCAACGCACACACGTCTGTTTGTGTTGTAGCTGCTGTGTGTTCACCTTCACCGGACACCTCACCTGTATAAGAGCTGCTGGTTGGGGAGGATCTGCTCCAGCCTGCTGATGTTCTTCAGTTTGAAGGAGAGGACGGCCGGGGAGGGGTTGGAGGTGAACACCTTGATGATGCCCATGGGGAACGACAGAGTCATGTCTCCAGTGATCTTCACAATGCACCTGTAGAGTGCAGAAATGTTAATATGAGCTATGTCATAGATAACATGAGGCGGAGTCTTTAGGTGAGGAGTTAGCTAGTCCCCTGATGTTAATTAATTGGAGACTCTAAATGTAGGTGTGAATGGTTGTTTGTGTATATTTGTCAACCCTGCGATACAGTGGTGACCTGCCCAGGGTGAAAAAAAAAGGGGGGCTGCCGTCCCCCTTGGCCCTGAAAGGATAAGTGGTATAGAGAACAGACGGATGGATGGAGAGCATGAGGGAGAGGAGCTCTAAATTATTATTTTCATCACAAATTAAATTAAACAAATACTATTTGTTAATAAAACTTCGTAGGCCACTGGACTTGCTTGTGTTTCTCGAAGACGTTTCACTTCTCATCTAAGAGGCCTCTTCAGTTTCAAGTTACCTTTGTTGGTCTGTACCTGTGTTGAGAGTCGGTATATTTAACAGGCAGGTCCCGAAATAGTATCCATGAAAACTTCCTGTCTGTAAATCTCATGCTCAACAGCCCAAAAGACATTAACTAGCCAATAATGAAATCCTCAACTTGAGAAACAGAATCTAAAGAATGTTTGGCATTTTTTAAAGACCTGAACAATTAATCTATTATCAAAGTTACTGTTCATTTTTTGCTCCACTTTTCTTTTCATCACCATAAAGTCATACTTGACAGATTTGTTCTTTAGCCTGTTAATCCGCTCTTTATATAAAGTTCCGTCCAAGGCCTGTTTAAAGTAGATATCCAGCCTGCTGTTGACTTCTGGATCAATCCAACACATTAGCTTTAGGTTTGAACACAGGTCCACATCTGTCAGTCTTAATGTGTGTCTGTCTGCCTCTATAGACTACTGTTGATCAAGTTTCTAAATAACTTCTGGGAATGAGAAGAGTCTTCCTCCATTTGGGGTCGGTCCTGGGCTGCGGTGGTTAACGACCCACAGCGTGTCTCAACCCTGCGCCGCGTCTCTGCTGCATTGCTTATGAAATGTTCCATTTGCTAATCCCTGCAAAAATAAGCTTTTTTGCACGCCGGCAATTTAACAGCAGTTAACTAATAAAAGGCTGTATGTTTTCACTGCCCCAGACTATAATCGGCCCCATGTAGGTTATCCACTCTGAAAGAATGGTGTCGGACTAACGAAAAACATTCCACACATGCAGAGCGGGGGGGGCGGGAGGAGGAGATACACTCTGCAAAAATTGGCAGCCAAAGACTTACTGAGCAAAGTGTACATTGGCAAGGGACCATGAAGCACAACACCACGTAATGTACGGTATATCTTATAGCGTCATGTGTGTTATTGTTTAAGTTCAAATATGGACAAAAATGTGTATGCGTGCGGGTCCTTTGAGCGGCAGGAGGTCATGTGAGACTCACTTAGACGGATCAGCTCCTTTGAAGTAAGCATTAACCGACTCTGTGAAGGCCACGGCAATGGGCAAAGCATCTTGGGATGCCAGGGTCACAGGGCTGGGACCGCGAGACGTCCCTGAGAAAGAGAAAGTCACAGAGATTCAGGCCTGTTGACTCAGCTGCAGTTCAGACTTTCAGAACATCGGGCTCCAAAGCTCACATCAGAATCAGGAAGGTTTGATCATGCAATGGTGCATTATATAATTGAGAATATTTGTATTATTACATCTTGTGCGGTCAGTCATTCATACAGCGCAAATCAGTACATTCTGTTATTTTTCAAATAAACAGAAATACAACACGGTTTGAGAGCAGTTCGTGCTGCAGCTGCTTTAGTCATAATTAAATACTGGTAGACAGTCGCAATGACCTCAGACGGCACATGAAAACTTAAATTAAGAAAAGATGTAGCAGTCGTATCATTCATTATTTTAACAACTCAAAACAATCAACAACTCTGTATAAATGTTAGACGCTTTTTATACAAAGACAAATGTAAGAAACATGAAGGCAGGTAAATGCAATCACGGCAAAGCAAAAGCAAAACGGTCCAGTCGTCGATCCAGTCCATTCCACACACTGGTGTTAGTTTTGGTTAAATACAGAGGAGAGTCCTCTTGTATGAGCTTCAACCATACCTGCTGGTGTTTCACAGCGCTTCTCAAAGGTAGGCAGCTTCGCTATGAACACATCATCCTCTTTACGCCAAATTAAAAGGCATAAAGGGGAAAGGAGGAGATAAACAAACCCAGAGAGCACAAATGTGAGGAGAGATGATGCTGAGCGCTGTTGTGAGCCGCTCTCTAAATGTGTGGTGGCGGCAAGTGAGCCCTAAGCTGACAGGGCTGATGTGATTTGCACAGAGATGAACAAAGAGCTGACGGGCCCTGATGATGAAGCAGTGAAATGTATGCAGAGCAGAGCCGAGGACTGAAAGCACCATGGAAAGGAGTGTCTCTCTTAGGGAAACGAGAGTTGGGAAAGGCAGACTCACTTTGGCTTAGCAGAAAAAAAGGAGAAAGGAAGAGCAGCTCGGGCTCTGGGGAGGAGAGGGGGTGAGCAAAGGTGTGCTCGGCTCCTGTGAGGAGAGGAGTGGAGCAGGGAGCTGAAGAGGCAGTGAGGGAAGAGGGAGAAAGGAGAGAAAACAGGACATTATGGTGCAGAGACGAGGGCATGTGGAACACTGGCGAGGAGCTGAGGAAATAGATAATAAATAGACAAAGGTATGTATGTGTCTAGAACAGGTATAGAGGATGCTGAGGAGGCTTACCAACGGTGGGGGTGTTGCCGGCGCTGAGAGAGGCATTCGAGGACAAGGAGGAGGAACTCTCCGCCCGGGCGAGTGGGGCAGTGGGTGGAGGACTGGCGCCGGACATTTTGGGTGGGCTGAATGGTCGTACCTGCACGAGGGGAGTCAATGACACAGGAGGGTACTGCGATGTTAGAATGGAATTACAACAGCACATGTGTTGCTCATGTAGGGGAGTTCTAGTGACTCACAATCTCATTGATTCCTGTGAGCTTTCCAGTGGGGAGCTTGGGCCTGGAGGAGGGTCGTGGTGGGGGCACCAGGGCTCCAGCTGTCAGCGGCGTGGTGGGCCGGTTCGGTAATGGCACTGCACAGGTAAACAGGGTTCCACTGGTTAGTGACAGATTAACAGTAGGAAAAGAAAATCAATGCTTACACGTGCATATACAACTGGGCTTAAAACCATCATGCATCATCCTTAAACCTCTTATTTGTAAATATTAACAGCAAAGCGTTAAAAAAATTTATCTTCAAAGCAATCACAAACATAACACATTCCAAAATAAATTTCACACAAATAAAATCACAAAACAAAACTGTTACAAAACAGGCAGTGAGTTGTATAAACACATGTCCATACAATTAAATAAAGAAAAATACAACAAAAAACATTCAAATATGAAACTAATGCAAAAAAAATAACAACAAATAGTAAAAACAAAACAAATAACAAAAATCAAAGCAAAATAAAAGATTTAGTTCAAACTCCAACCTCAGGCATGAAGCACGCTCTGACATTAGTAGTAATGTTACCATTGAATACTTTGCTTGGTGGAGATGCACCCATCGGCCTATCTGTAATCCCAGTGAAGACATCTGTGAAGCAGGAGTTGCCCTCCTCCCTGCTGCCTGCTGCTTTGCAGTAGTTGTCTGCAGAGTCATCAGAGAGGAAGCGGCTTGCCCTGCCAGAGCCCGGCTGAGGCCTCTGGAGCTCCTTCACACATGGCCCTGATCCCTGCCGGCGAGGCGGAGTGAATCCATCACTGAAAGCGATCCACTGGCTCTGGGACCAGGACACGGAAGAGAAGGCGTCAACGCTCTTTGGAGGGCTGGCGGCGGCCGGGCTTCTGATGGGGTCCAATGTCTCAGTCGGCAGGGTGATGGGGGCGCTCTGGGCCCGCGCCGGTACGGGTTTGCTTGCTTGGAAAGTGTTTTCCGGCGAGTCCCACGGAGAGGACGTGGATGAGGAGAACGAGGAGACATCTTTGGATTGCTGGCTCTCTGCCAGGGGAGGGGAGGGCTCCCGTTGTGGCACCGTCTCGACTGAAGGAGGTGATGCGATTGACAGAGGCGATGAACATGACAAAGCAGAGTATAGAGAGCAAACCCTTGAGATATGAAGTCATATACCAGCAAATCATGGAGTCAAACTGTTTCCTGTCGTTTCTCCCTGACAGATACAATCATTCTGCTGTTAGGTCTCATACTAATGAAGCAGCTGCATAAACTCTGATGTTGTGTCCTACTACGATCTCAGGTTTCCTCAGGTTGATTTAAAAACACACATTTCACAACAAATAGCCAGAACTTCTTACAGCGGACAATTTCGGTTCTACCTTTTGGGGTTCAACCAAATCGTAACCAGCTCTGAGTTATAATGATGTTTTTGTCTTTCCTGAGTGTTTATAATATGTTTTTCATTTAATTGTTTCAAACGAATTGGGAGTGGTTAAGTTTTATAGCTGCACAGTTATATAGTACTCAAATTTAATGTTAGCTCTATTTTATTACAGTTGGTGGAAATTTGGCAGATCAAAACAAATATAGAAATCATAAAATTACGAACAGTTACATGAATCTACTGTTGCTCACAATGAGTTTAAAACATGTCAAATTTTGTTTTGGTGTTCTTACAGAAATACCAGGCACACCGTTCAACTAGCATGTATCAAACCCTGATTTCAGACATGCATGAGAACATGTCCTGACAATTAAAAGTCACACACACATGCATTTGAAGCTCAAAATACTTTGAGGTTTACATAAGGAGAAACTAAAATTGAACAGAAATACCATGCAAAACCACAGCTGATGAATGCTTCGAGTTCTTCAAACAAGGTTTCATTTAGATTATTGGGGCGGACTGATTTTACCTGAGGCCTCTGGCAGAAATTCGTCTGAATCATTCATCAGAAAAGATGGGGATGGAGAGATTGAAAGGAAAACAGAGCCAAGGTCTAACGAGAGAAGTTCAAATAAATAAATCAAAGTAAATAAAAACATCAAATGATTTCAAGTCAGATGGCAAAAACAAAAAAGCTAAATAAAAAATATGTCAAACAGAAAACATAAGAATTTACAGACCAAAATATAGTGAATACAACATAGTGGCATCAAATAAAGAAAAAGTCCATCAATCGTTTTTTAATCCCTGCCTCAGAGTTTAATCTTTGTAAATCCCCACAGACTAGATGTGTTTAATGTGTCATGTGTGTTTTTGGAGCTGGTAAAGCAGCTCCACTGTACACAGAGATTTAACAAGCTGTAGGCGGGGACTTAATTCCCATCACCGCATCTTAATCGGGGCACTTTACGATGCTCTTTTGACTTGTAAGTCACAACCTTTGACAGCCAACAAGACAATGTTTGACAACATACGTGCCAATGGGCTTTACAGCCGACCCGCTGACCTCCACTAGGTGCCAATTAACTGTGGATTACCCTTAGCCTAGGCACTGGGTCAGCGCTAATGTCACCCTTTTTAAACACTGGTGTCATGCACGTAAAGCCACCAGAGTCACACTATCACACTTTTTGTGCAACGAAAACCTAGAGAGGGAAATGCTTAGAGAAGGTTTACTGCAAACACTTAAAGTAGATTTTGAGTAAAAAAACCAGAGAAAAGCAAGAAAGCACAAACTGGGGAAATGACCTCCAAATACTGATAAAATAATCCTGATTTTATCAGCCTCTGCAATGTATTCACATTCCTTCAGCAACTTAGATTGTATTGGGTGGTGCTTGTTTCAGATTATCTATCTAAGCACAAACGTTTCACAGATAATGATGGATTTACGTAAACCAATGCAACTGAATCTCACTGGTCAAAGCCTCACTATTTATTGTTCACTTTCTTTAGACTGTATCATACCGGTTTTCATTCAGCACCACTGCAAACCAGACATTTGCTGCTATAGTGCTGCTTTATTTCAGGGTATTTTTCTGTCAGTAAATTGTTCTGTTGTTTTCTGGAAAACTCGTTCCAGAAATCAGATTTAGTTGAAATATTTGTTTGACCGGTCTTAAATTCAAGCGAGCTCTTGGAGGTTCACATTGAGTTGATGGATTCTGCTACAGAGCAAAGATTTAAAGTATCATCCATGAAAATCATGGTACAATATGAGCACAGAGTGCAGGTAAAACAAAGTGATGTTACCTGCTGAGGAGGACACAGAAGAGGAGGAGCCTGCTGCCAGAGTCGGGCCAAACGGGTCCAGAGACAGAAGGTCGTTGTTGGTCAGTCTGACAGAGGAGAGAGGGAGTCAAAACAAACCTTCTCACATTTTCAAGAGGGTTTTTCTTTCTTTCAACAAACCTTGGAACTGGAGATCAGCGATAGACGATTTGATCGCTTTTAAATTTGAATTTGTGAATTGCCAACATAAACCATCAAGCCATATTGGCAGCTTCTGCTGAAGGCTCCACAATACAAGCAGGGTAGCATGAAGTGCACCACGGGTGATGCAAGATCTCTCACAGTCTCACGATTTTTCACACAGACTCTTTATTTTATTTTCCATTAAATAACAGAGCATGCATCTGCACTTGAGCAACGATAGCATGGCGCGTTAAAAACATCTCTAAATGCACAGTAGGGTGCAGATTCTAGAGATTATCTTTATAACAAGTCGACACAAACCGATTTTAAAGCAGCTTTTAAGCACAAACATGAGCAAAGACTAATTCATGTGCACAAGTGAGATTAACTTTAAAACAATTGCACTTATTAACAAGTTGGCCATTAAACAGACATGAGCTAAAAAAGGAGGTTGGGATGTTTTCCTTTAATACTCACTCATACGATGTTGGCACTCGGGGTTTCGCCAGCTCATCGCCTGCAGCGAGGGCAAAACAAACACAAACTCAGACCGGCACTGAGTGATGACAGCAAACACACTTTCACTGTGAGGAAAAAATTAAATCGAAAAACCAACACGGAGCTTTTTCACCATCCTGTATCCAAAGACATTTGCCAAAAAGTACATCACACCTTAAACCAGAAACACAACTGAGGTTTTGACCGAACAAGTGGGAACCACCATCTGCTATGAAAAATTGTAGAAATACATTTGCAGTAAGATTTATTTTAGATACAATCCATGTTTTAATTTACGCCTTATAAAGCAAAACCTTACTGCAAAAGCATTAAGACAACCCCGCTTATGTGTTTTCGATGTGGTGGTAACACTTTACAACAGGGGGTAGGGGGGTAGGGGGAGTGATTTAGCAACTAAAAATAAAATCAGACGTTGCTTGGTTATTCTGTGCCCCTGTCTAAAGTGTTACAATAACCTACTAAAGATTCATACAAGCAGAACTGAAGCACCAGAGGTAAGAGGATGTGGCTGAAAGGACCCAAATTCATAACCGCACATGTCAGTAGAATTCTTCATAATAGGACAGTGAGAGAACACAGTGTCAGTGGTGTTAGCTGGTGTCAGCTGCATCAGCTGAGTGAAGAGGCTCCTATGAGGGGACAGAGATGAGAGCTGTGGCGGGTACGTTGAGCGGAGGAGGGCAAAGGCGGGGCTGAAGGGTAAGTACTGCAGCGAACACATACTCACCACGACCCTGAGCCTTAGGGCTTAATGCAGACACTCCTGTGATCCCTAAGCATATGTACAGTACATCTATCAATGCCATTGCCTTGTGTAAATTTGACTCAGTGAGTGTTTCAGCAGCATAACGTGAATACAAATAATATTAACACAATTATAATTTAGGGTCATGCAAAGGCTGAATCTGAGAGTTTGGAACAAAAAGAAAAGAAAGAGCTTTTCAGCTGATAAAATAAAAAAAATTCAGAGTTTATAGTCAAGGATTTTATGATTTTTCAAATGTGCATTAAGACGGCATGGAGCTTGAATCATCACATGACAGATCAAACACACTAAACTGTAACAGTTTGGAGAAGATCAAATAAAAATCTGACATGTCAAAAAGACAAACAGCTAATGTAGCAATTAATGGTATTTGGGGAAATGACCCTGAAGTTCACATTTACAGAAACGAAACAGTTATTTACTTTTTCTTGGGATGTGTTGATTTTGGCTACATTTCTGGATTTTCCTTTTTAAAGACAACCTCTTTAAAAACCTCCCAGGCCAAGAAAAACGAAGCTGAGGAGTTGTACAGTTGACCCCTCCTTCCTTCACAGTCATCCAGCAACACACAGATACAGAGAGGTCAGACTGAGAAAATACTCACTGGACTGGTTCCTCCGCATCTGTCCCTGAAAACAAAACAAAAAAAGAGCAATTAATCACAGATGCATGAGACCCACCACAAATTTTCATCGGTGCTTTCCAAAACTTTGCTGATTTTGTCCCAAACAAAACTAAAAAAAAATGACAAGACAGAAATTATCAGTCCCCATGTAGGACGCATAAACCCGGGAGTTAATAAAGAAAGAATTCTACGGCTCATAAGGTTTTTCTCCTGCTTCACTCCAACATTTGCAACTTTTGGAAACACAAACACAAATCCTCTTATGTCAAATAGGTTGATGTAAGCCTGGAACGGCTGTTTATATAACAATATATACAATTTCACATATATTTTATTGCTGTGAAAATAGGGTTAAGAAAACTTTTAGGGATGAAAACTATATTATTGATTATTCCCAGAGGCCAAGGGCATTTTCCACTTCAGAGTTAGAGACAGTAAATCACAGGACTACTCCCGACTCACACATACCAGACGTTAAACGTAGGGTAAAAAGAAATCACCAGCGCAAAACTGTGCATCTATGCACGTACGACAATCAGTCAAAGACAAAACAGCGCGTGCCCCAAAACTTCACCAACTTCCTTCCCAGAGCCTTCTTTTTTTTTGCAAGGAACGTAAATCTGCCATGTCACGCTGCGTAACACAAGATATGCGAGAGATGCTCTTGGGGGCCACCAACCCAATGGAAACTCAGAGCATCAATTTCAATAAAGAAGGTTTTCGTACGAGGAGAATGGTTGGGAGGACAGTCAAGGGAGGAGGGGAGAAAAAGAAACAAAAATGGGTTTAAGGAACATAGCAAAAGCGTTTAACCACCGTAGAGCTGTGAGGCCAGGGTTTAGTCCCACAGGCGCTAAGCGGCAAATGGGTTCAATTACGGCTCTTGCTGGCCACACACACACACGACTTCCATTGCTATTTCAATAAAGGGAACACCGTGGAGGGAGAACCAAACAGGAGAAGAAATGAAAAAGACAGAAAAATGAGCACTGAGGGGGGAAAAAAGGAAAATGTCTCAGTAATTCACACCAGATGATGCAACATTCGTCATCACCTTGGATGTATGCTGGAAATGTAATCATGAACTTTTGGGATACATATAAAGCAGGGGAAGGGTGCAGAAAATACATCTGAGCAGATATAGAGGAAATAAAAATGCAATGTAATGATTCTTTTTTCGTGTTTAATTGAAAATAAGTCGAGCAAACAAACAGCGGTTTATGTTTCTTTTTGTTTTTGGTACTTTAAGGATGAGAAAGTAATTGCGGGTTCGAGTCACGACAACAACCAAAACCGAACTGCAAGGAACAAAGTCTCATGTATAAAGAGAACATGCATCCTCCTGAGTCTTGTTACATTAAATAGAAGAAAAAAAAACATCCTCTATAAACTTGTAATGTATCGTTACCATAATTCCAAGAGTGGAAAAAAAGGAAACGTTAAAAAAAGGCCTATAAATGTATTCATAAATAACCACAACAGAGTCCTGTCTGGATGAAGTGGGATCCAATAAAAGCCAAAGAGTGAAAGCAAAGAAAGAAACAAGGCAAAGAAAGAGTGAGGGTTCAACACAAACAGTGAGGAGGAATGGTGGGGAGAGCAGAGGAGGGGAGGGGAGAGGCTGAGGCAGAGGGAGGAAGATGCCGTGACATTGGTTTAATGTGCAGCCGGGGAGTGCGACGGGTGAAACCCACTAGACCCCATTCGCGACACTGAGCGTGCCCCCTCAGCCACTCCACAACACCATTAACAACAACAACAGCTCAGTGCACACACGGTGCATGTTTGCACACAAGCAGTAGTGAGGCTTTAAATTTTAATGGCAGTTGCTATTTTCATAGAGCAGCGGAGAGTGATTCAGAGATTGAAGTGATGGTGCGGGACAAGGAGCTGAATGAAGGGCTCCATGACTGAGGTCACGGATCAGACTGGGCTCTCTCTCCGTGTGTGTGTGTGTGTGTGTGTGTGTGTGTGTGTGCGCGCTCATTTGTGAGTGTGCAGTTTCACAAAACAACCCCTGCAAGCGCCTGTAAAGAGAGCTGTGTGTACGAGTCTGCAGCAGTGGCCAACAACATCAGCCACTTTAAATGAAACAATTATTGACCCAGAGTTATTGATCGATTTTTCTTTCAGAATAAAATGTGATCCTGAGGTTGTTCACCATGAAACTGAACTCTGAGCAAAAACACAACATGAAATGTGTGCATGCAGGAAACGCACTGGACCAGAAGCCAATCTGGCATGTGAAATAAATTGGACATAACACATACGCCGTGCCATTGTAAATAAAATAAGCTCCAAGCAAGAGTGACTGATGGCAAACGACTACAGGGGGGATGGCTGGGCTGAATAAATGGCATTCCCATGTAGCCTGACAAAGGTTAGATATTCTGCTGTTGCCCTCTAGTGTTGGACAGGCAGAGCAGACGGGTGGTGCAGCAGAGCAGCACAGCAACAGGTTTGAGTTTGGGAGTTTTACTATTTAATAAGTCAAGTAAAGCCATACCGAGGTGGAGGGCGACAGGATGATGTTTCCAATGGAGGCTTTGAGCTCGTCGATGGTGGCTCGGTTCTGGTGCGTGCCGTTGTTTGGCTGAACGGGTTTGATCTCGACGTGGAACTTCCTGGGCTCGTCTTCGTCCTCGGAGTCGCTGGACGAATAGAAGGAATTCTCTTTGGCATGTGAGAAGGAAACAGGGTTAAGGAGACAACAAGAGCAGAGCAGAAAGAAAAGAGAGGACGAGAGCATCTACAGTCCAGTTGTGTTAAGTCCTGGCCTCAGGATGCAGTTGGTGTGAACAGATAAAAACAAATAGCACCAATGACTCTTAGAAGCTGGACTGAGTCTTAGAGTGAGAAAAGGATATCGTTTTCATTTCCTTCTGGTCGGATACAGAAGCCCTCCGCATCGACCTGGGGAACATTCTGGAAAAACACAAAAAGACAAGTTAGACAAAAAAAATTTGTTGCACAATTCAATCAATACAAAGTTAAAATAAATATATTAGTATCAAAAACAGTTTAATGATACACACCAAAATTCTATTTATCAATACTTAAGATTTCCCTCATCTCATCGTGCTACATTTTGAAAATTCATTAAAATTTAAATCTTCAATCAAGGATGAGACAATAAATTAATTCTGATGATAAACATGGAATATTATGCAGTTGAAATAGGAAAAAAAAATCCCTTTTGATAAGTAGCTTATACAATTATTTTCTCTTTGCATATTAATTATCTGTCTTTTACCTTCAATCCAACTTTATAACTTTGTTCATCCAGATTTGTCTCAGTGCAAGTCACGTAATTTAAATTTAATTCATCGTATTCTGTTGATCAGCAGAGGTTTAATGGTTTAAACTCTTTTATTGTCTTTGCATACTTTATTTTTGTCCTCTTCTAAAAATGTTAATCTTGGACAAACTTTCTAAAGAAATTCTGGATTTAGATTTTTTTCAAATTTAAATAAGTGTCATTTTCATCAAAGTGTGTAAGTCAAGTGTAGATCATATAATTTAAATAACATTTAAATGGAGTTCTGGTTTTAATGTTGACATAGAGAAAGAAAATAGTCACTCTCTCCCCTGTTTATACAGTATTTATATAACATTACCAATGAAACACAGTGGAAATGTTACACACATTTTACAAAAACCTAACACACACTTAATTCCAGTAATTCTGCGCCACACACAAACATAACTTTTGGCTGACACTCATCTGAAAAAAAAACATGTCATCATGTGCGACAACAGTTTAGTGGTGCAAGCAAACATTTTCACAACTACAAATTTTCACATTAAACATTTATATAAGCTGCTTTAGAGGATACAAGAATAGCAGGCCAGGGAAATGTGTTTGTTGAAATCCAATGTTGATAAAACAAAAAAAAACGAAAATCAAATTTTTGAGTCAATTAAATGTTTTTATTTATTTATGTATGATGGTCTGAATATTCTCTCAGTGTGTGTGTGTGTCTGTTTCTGTGTATTAGCTTGCTTACAGCATTCTGGATGTCTATGGCCCCATAGTATCCGGGGGGAGCGCCATTGGCAGTGTTCTACAAGCACAAACAGAGAGAAATAAATGAATGAATGAGCATATCTACAACACAAACAAGAGGGAACAGAGAGAGAGAGAGAGAGAGTGTGAGAGAGTCAAGGAGTAAAATACAAAGCAAAATAAAACGAACAAGGATCTTTTCTACCTCCTGCTGTTTGAAATCAAAAGAACATCCAAAGCTGAATTAATATTTTAAGAAAACATTCATTAGCTATTTGGGTAAAAAAAATATACTCACAGCAGCTTCAACTTCTGTAGACTCTCTGAAAGACAAATGGTTATATAATGATGAGCAGTTTGTATTTATTACAATATTGCTCTATTATATGATTATGTTTTATTATATGAAGTCTTGGGACTCACGTGGAGTCTGTGTCCTTGTCTTTCTTACTACGACCTGGGATGCCGAATGGTTTTCGCTTTCTGGGTTTAGCACCTTAATGCAAAAACAAAGCAATTAGGAACACCCTAAAAAAATACATTAAATGTTTTATTTAAAATTTGACAGCTTTAACTTTACTTCAATAAAATGTCACTTGCAGTGTATTTGTTAAAACCTGTATTGTGTATTCATTTTGTGACAAGACCCACCTTCAGTTGCGATAGCTGTATTGCACTCCTCAAACTCAATGGGCCCTAATGAGACAAAAAAAATCATTTAGGTTCAGTTGGCAAGGAAAGGGTCAACAGCCCCCTGCTGTGAATGCTGTGAATGTACATCACGCAATAATCACACACACACATATACACACAGAGCACAAACACACTCTGGCAAACACACAATGCGCGGCCTGGCGTGCCATACAGAGTGTAGATACACACAAGGCTAGGCTGGTCCCAGAGGGCAGACAGGGTCAATAGCAGAGTCAACTGTGTGTCTGGTGGCACTCAGAGATGTGACAATCCCTCCTGGGCACACAAAGCACCACTGTACAACGCAGACTCTTCCTCAGAGAAACACACACAAAAAAAACCACCTGGGAAAAATGAATCATCACAATCATAATCCAATTCTATATTTGTGTGTGTGTGTGGTTATATGTAGGTGTACGCTCACAGAAAACAGCAGGTATGAAGTGAGCTGAAACTAAACCTGCCCACACGGGACACGCAAAGTCACTAACCCTATTACAATAAGACAAACAAGTCCAAGATTACACACAGAGAAGTGTTTAAAGCCACATGGACAAATCTGCTCTCAGGCTTAAGAGATGCCCTTTTCTCCTTCTCTATGGCATGCGAAAATATGGCCAGAAAAAGAAGGGGAAAAAAAGAGAAGAAAGTAAACAAATCACGCACACAGATACTGAAATAACAGACCGGACCAACAAATCGTTGTATCTATACTCCAGCCAACAGCCCTAATATCACTTGGAGCGCGACCAGCCGTGGATGTGATTTAACAAAGAATAACATTGCTTCTGTATATTGGGAGACATCATTCAAAAACAACTGCGTTCACACTTAATTTAATGCTCATCAATTATACACATGTACCTCCGAGGCCCTGCACGCTTCAACTGAGCCTCCAGAAACATTTATGGGGGCTTTTAAAGGGTCGACACTTTAAAAGGTACACATGCTAACACGCACACACACACACACACACGCACACGCACACACCACAAAGAGCTGCAGGAGGACCAGAGGCAAGTCATGCAATGTGTGTATGAGTCAATCAGGAAAATCCAGGAGGTTGGGCTATGTGTCTGTGTGTCTGTGTGTGTGTGTGTGCGTGAATGCGTGTGATTATCTGTTAGAAAGAGTGACTATTTAATGAAACAAACTGAAGTCAGTGTCACATCAGTGTAATGGCTACACTAGTGCATGTGATCCATATCTTTAATTGTAAATTAATAAGACGCACTCACACACTACAGTACAGCAATTTCTATGAAGTAATAATATTGCAATTGCACAGTTGTGACGTCTAGCCAAGTAACAGGAAACAACACATCTTGCTAAAATGCTATTTTAAAATAGATTTTCTTAAATCGAATGACCTGAAGGACACGTAGTCTGTGTCTACCAGTAAACCAGAGACAGACAGATGTGCTGCACATGACTAGAAAGCTTACTAGCTTGCAAGACGAGCAGGAGAAAGAGAGAGAGAGAGAGAGCAAGAGAGAGAGATGGGGCACGACCCTCTGGCAATATCTCCGATACACTAACATGCCTTGACCTGAAAACAACAAAGCTAATGATATTTTAACTCAAAATGTGTACATTAGCAGTGGTCCAATGAAGTCTCCCCAGAGGACGCCAGTCGCGAGCAGAATTGACGCATTGTTTGGCGTGTGCAATGCTGAGTGAAGCGCAGGGAAGCGGCGAGTCACGAGAGGCACGCATCACGCCAAGTGAAGTGGATAAAGTACACCAATGACCGATCTACTCTACTGTGCGATATCAGGCCTCTTCACCGCCGGCAAACGCACAATGCAGAGCACGAATGGCTGTTCGGGGTGTGCGTGTGGGGGGCGCGTGCGTGAGAGTGTTTCACGCCAATCAAAACAAAATTGCCATGCTCACTCAAGAAGCATTCTCCCATGGGAGGAAGTGAGAGAGACACACGCAGACGTGGTAATTTCCCTGTCCCCGCTCGCTCATTGGGCCGACAGAAACCAGTTGAGAAGATCCATTTTTCCACGAGAGGAAGCTCGTAATTATTATCTCACTTTTACATCATTTTTATTGAATGCATCAGCTGAAGGTATTGTCCAACCGAAAATAATTAAAATAAAAAAGGACCCAGAAAAAGGGGAAACTACTGGAAAATTACACATTGCATTCTTGGTCCAAGCTCTGGGGATATTTAACAAATGCTGCGGATCCATGTAAGGCCAAGGCAGAGCTGGAACTCTTTGCCGCTAGCATCTCGCGATTGCATCTGACAATATTTATGCACACCGACTGCAGAAAGAGTCTAAACACCAGACACATGAATATTACCTAAATCTGGGCCGACATTAGGAACTGTTTAAACATCTCCTAAACAGACAGACGACTTTGTTTATACAGGGGAAGATGTTTCTTTTCTTTCTACTCTCTGTGAGGGAAGCATGCAGTCACGCATGAGCGGAGGATGGTTTTTTAAATTGCATATGCTTCACATGGCACTGGGAGTGGGAGAGGGGCAGAGGGGGTTTGCGTGTCTGGCCCGCCGCCAGTTGACAGCTCAGCTGGATATCGTTGAACACTCCAAACCCCCCCGCCTCGCAGTGTGTCACTTTGGGATTGTTTCCGCAATAGAAAGTTTATTCAACCTCTCTCTCTCTAAAGGCACCGGACTGGCCATCCGTTCAGCTATTTAATCAGGGGACAGACAGGTTATTTTTCTGACAGGGCCGGGGCTGCTGTGCAATCCCTAATGAACAGCTTGATACAAGAGGAATTTTCTGACCGTTTCTTAGCCTCAATTAATTCTGCTGTCCAAACAAATGAAGGCCACCACTCCTTGGACGCAGCGTCTGGACACAGGGGTCACCGTTTGTGTACACACAAACACAGCAGAGGTGAACCCTTTGTGCCCGTGACCTGACGTAATGCAGTGCAAGTACAGGGACTAGTGAAGTGACTGGACATTTTACGACGGGGCTTTAAACCGTTCACAGATTTCCGCCGACTAATTATCGGGCGCTGCTGTTAACATCTAGCTGCAGGGCTACTGCACGAACTCCACGAGTGACCAACTATCAGTGAATGAGCTTGTGTGTGTGCAAAAAAGAGGGAGGAGAGGGAGTGTTGCGCCGAAGGAGTCTGAGGAGTATTCCCTTGATTATTGTGGCATGGCAAAGTTTACACAAGAGTCATTGTTGAGCTCTGACCTCCTGAAGAGGTTGGTTCTGCCTGCTTAGTCTGTGAGCACAGCAAAGCCCCCCGTGTGTCACATGCTTGCTGGAATGCCAAGCCTGCCTACCTTTACAGCAGATTACTCTGATTGACTCTGATGGCCCTCTCCTTCCTCTAATTGCCCCTCTCTATACAACCCTCCCATCCGCACAAGGCAGGAACAGGCCGAGCCCCCCCCCACCCTGGACTAATGTATTTACACACAACGCAGGCCCAGACAAACACGGGTTATTAGAATAAAAACACATGAGTCAATGTGGCTTACCTGGTCTCTCCTTTCCCGTTCCTTTGCTCTCGGACAGTTTCTGTATCAAGCTCTCCACCGATGTGTTTTCAACGTTCCTCACAAACTCGTGGTGGAGCTATAAAGTCAAGAAGAAGGAATATTTAAGGTCAGTTTCTAGAAACTTAGAGATGATATGAGCACAGGGAAGTTCAACAGATCTTTTGGTTCAGTCGATGTTGGTGTTTGGAAATGTATACAGTTAATTGTTGATCAATAACATCCACAGTAACAATCAACAGTATCCTCACTATTCAAAGGTCAAATTACATATCTAAGTACTGGCAGCACAGCCACATGCAACATCACCAGCAAAGATGGAACAACAGTGAATAAATATTGCAGTGTGTTTTTCCTGTGCCCTGAACCTGACTGAAGAATGACACATTTTCATACACTTTAAAACCTGGTCTCAGACGGGCACTTCTCCCTCTGGAGATCATAAAAATGTGCTTTTTTTCTAGGCGATCACTTCTCATTGTTCACAGCTTGCATGTAGCATTTGTTTTCCAATAAAATGTTTTAGATCTATTATTACATGGAAAGTCTGTATAGCTTGCCCGCCAAAACGGAATACACTTTGTTTATGAATAAATTAAAACTGCACTACATGAAAGAGATTCGAGATTCACCTTAATGTCATTCAGACCATACACAGAACGTGCACAGTAGAAGGAAACAATAACTAAAAGAATAAATAAATAAATATGGTACAGACAGACATAAGAATATTGCATGGACACAATGACATTGTACATATTGGATAATAGATAAATATAAAAGTATTGTATGTACTGTATTGTAATGCACTGCACTACGCTGAATTTAGCATGTTGCTTCTCATTAAAGTTTGTCAGTCTTATTTGCATTTTCTCTACCCAGAACAGAGTTTCCTGTTAGTTTCCTGAATATTGTCTCATTGTAAATGATGTAACTTAACATGTAAAATGTTCATTAACAATTGGGGGAACTACAGTTAGATGAATCAGCCAACATAACTTTATTGCTCTTTAATTGATTTATATTTGATAATTTTGTGTGAATAGTATCTAGTCACCATATAAAGTGTGGGTATGAGCCTTTGGTGCCTGTCACATGCAACATTCTTTTCCCCTTACTGCCTATTACCCTTTTTAAATCAGATTCATTACAGGAGCTGCATGTGGAAAAATGTCAAGTTTTGACAAAAATGCTGTAATCAACCACTTGACCACTCGTCTTTTACTGTTTTCTAGCATTTTCTTTGCAGTAAATTTGCCATTTTTAATGCCAGCAAACGCCCCAAAACATGCAAATGCTTTTTTTCAGCAGCACCATCACTCCATCCTCAGAGCGCCACCCAAGATGATCGTGATTGGTTTAAAGAAATACAAACAAGCCAAGGCATTTTTTTTCCACCACAGCAGAATGATAATCGGTGCTGCCAGACCGTTCTCCAGTGCTGGCACAGCGATGTGCAGCACTGCGTGAGACTATGTCATAACATGCACATATTTCTAAGAATAAGGAAAACAAAGGATTAGTGTCACATGTTTGGTGCGATTTGTTTTATGATATACATGATGGGAGACAAATGCATCCGGCTGCACTCTGTCCCTGTGACTTGCACCGCTTTTCCCTTTAGTTGATATTTCTAACATTTATTCTGCATTTGGCCTGTGGAGACATACTGTACTGTACTGTCACTCTATTGTGTCAGGTTGAATCATTGTTGGCACTGTGGCTTGCCCTTTGGGCAGTATCAGAGGAAGGGTAGTGTTTGTTTGCTTGTTTGTTTTGGATGTGCATGTGTGCTTGTGGGTTTACTGAGGGGGAAGTGAAAGCGATGTATAGGCGCGGGGATGAGGAACAGCGGTTGACTGGGCCATCTCACCAAACCATTTAGATGTGCGTGATACTGTAAGCGCAGAGTGGCTCCACTATCAAACAAACACACACGCATACACACACATATGTGTCTGCCCCCCAGGCCCCTGGAGCGAGGTGGAGTGCATTAGCCTTCTGTGCCCTGGCAGGAGAGGATGTTGGGGTGGGGGGGGGATGGTGATGTGGGTGAGGAGGGAGGAGGGGGGGCAGCAGAGAGGCTGCCGCGGTGAGGAAGTATGCTCACTGCAGCACACGCGATCTGTCAGGTGCTGCTGGCATGACGGGGGGGCACTAATGTCATCAACCTGCGTGGCCTGTTCGCCTCACAAACATGCATAAACACACGCGCACACGCACAACCACACAGAGGGCTCGTCCTGTGTGAGACCTCTCTCGCCCACATGCTCGAAACATGCATCTGCCTTCAAGGGATCCTCGCTCGCACACAAACGCTTGTTTAAATAAGCAAACACAGCACGCACACTGACAGACACACCTGCCCTTATGCCCCATACGAGCTGGAAGCGCTCGGTGCAGGGAACTTCTCTCAACTGAAATAGGAACTTAATATAAATCTATAGGGTGTTTCCTTTCTTTACACTGCTCACTTTTTTTTTATCTCATCCTTTCATTCTAACCTGTTTATCCTTCACGTCCACTGAGCTGATACTGGATAAGTCTACTCTGAAAACGCCTGCGAGGTTGACATGATTTTAGTGACACACTTTCGGTTCCAGGTGCCCTTCACTTTGGTTTCATTCACTCAACTTCCCTGTCATTACATTTCATCTGATAAACCGATACACATGAACTCACCAGCAAACTAAATGGGTTTAAGGCACGCAGAGATTCACACTCTCCCATCAATGATGTGCAAATCTGTTTGCAGGCACTCCAACCATCCAGTAGATACATTAGTGCAGTGAGAAGCACATGATTCCCACCAACTTCCAACCAAGGAACACTAACACGTAGTAGTTGACTGATGTGAGTTTCTCATTGGCTGATACCCTGATAAATATTGATATAAATAGAAGTTAAAAGTACAGTAATAGGCCAGGTATTTAATATACTATATATGTGTTTACATGAGTAGGAGTTAACAAATAAAACTATAGCAGTATGATGGAATGGTCTCATACATGCATTCATTTTCTACAACTGTATTTATTCATACACTGTAGAACTGTATTATTATAGAGGGCTAATAGGATATAAACTTAGTTAGAGAATGAGGATGCATGTGGCTGATAAAACAATTATTTTAATTTAATAAAAACAAACAAAAATGTTTTTATTTTTACAGTATTTACATGTATTATTTACTTAAAAATATACAAATATTTCAAAATAAAGTTAAAATTGTGTGGTTGCTTAAAGAGATCTGCACAGAACTTTTTTTAATTTAAAAAAATGTCCAAAAGTAAACCAAAAAACTAAATTGCAAGAGACAGACAGAAAACTTGTCTAATATGAGCCAAATCATTCAGCTGATGAATGACTTGGTCTGTCACTACTAACAGTGTTTGATGTTGTTTAGTTTGCACAGGCCCCTTGTGGCAGGAGATAGTTTTTCCTCTGTATCTCACAGGAGCTGTAACAGGTTTTACTGTGATGACGACAATATTTTTTTCTTCAATCTTTGACTTTTATGTACTTTTCTGCTTTTGGAATTCATCCTCTTGTGATTGCTGCCCCCAGATTTCACTGCACTTACCGATTTTGTGACAAATAAATCTTTATTATATAATATTTAAATATTGTATCTTGAATTATGAATGAAAATATTCTGACATCAGTGCGACAGAATGCAAGGATAAGGTCTTTGTGTATTCTGTGTGTGATAATATATGTGGGCTTGCATTTGTAATTGAAGCAGCCTTCATATTTGATATTTAAATCTAAGAATATGCACATGTATGAATTTGTCTGTTTGCTTGTCAACATGAATGCCTGCGGCCTTAGTGACTAAGCACAATTTTGCTGAGTTAAAACTGGTCCCAGCCTCCTTTACCCTTTTCCCTCCCTCACCAGCTCCCTATCGCCCCACCATTATGTAATAATGATTTCCCCAAAGTCCCTCACAGCTTGGTTTGAAGGGCACTTATCTCAAAATCATAATGTCTTGGACTCATTCGGATTTTCTGGTATGGAACGACCTGCCCCTTGTCTCCGAGCAGACTTTTAATTTGGCTCAGCAATGGGCAGCAGCACTGCCTATCTCCAGCTCAGAAGCAGGAACTGTGAGACTGAATAACCTGTGGTAGCCTGTCCCTCCACATTCTTTCCAACTTGCCGCACGAGCTGAGAGGTGAGACTGAGACACTCTCACAGTGGAGCTGCGTCGCCCTCTATGGACAAAGAGGAATCTACACCGAGGGCATCACTAGCGAGCGGCCCCAGATGAATGAGAACAGAGCAGCAGAGTGTTGGTCTCGACTTATCCTGTGCGGCGCTGGTAAGTATGATTGCTGCACAAATAAATGAAACGGAATCTCTGTTTAACATTAAATACTGATTAATATAGCTGTGAGCGATGTTTGAAAGCGTGCACAATTGGAGTTGATCGCACACTTACTGCCATTTGCTGAAACCCAAACACACTGACGCACAAACGGGGAGGCCTGTGCAGCACATTGAACTATCAGACACGGTGTTTGGCAAGTGTTTGGACTTCTGGAGGTGTTTTAGGTAGGCTGAGAGGGAGTTTTGATCAGTTTTTAATTGCTCGGCATAAAAGCCTGAATGGACCATTTCCTGCTTCTTAGTTAAATGATTAGCGAGATCAAAGACGACACTAATTGATATGACACACAGTGAACCCAATGAGCACAGCCGCAGGTCAACAAGACACCTACTCCACCCACAGGAATGTTAGAGATGTATGTGCGTGTGTGTATGTGTGTGTGTGCATGTGTGCATACACTCACCTCTCCTATTTGAATGTGGGTCTCGTTGACTGACTGCGAGTATGACTGAATGATCTCCTTCATCTGGAGAATGTGGTTTTCTTCAATGTCTTGGAATTTCTGTAAAACAGGGTGAGAACAGTTATGATGCAACATATCCTTCAGTCACTCAACAAACATGCATTTCGGCATCAGCCTCATTCATCAGCCATGACAACAAATAAAGGTTTTGGGGGGAAAACGCTGCTTGGGAACATTTCTTGTTTTACGATTGTCCGAGTGAGAGCCTCCGAAGGTTCTGCCAGGGGGCCAGACTTTCTCTAATTGGCCCCCCTCAAAAAAAGAAGAAGTGTGCAGACAGTCTAGAGGAGATGATGTGAGATCTCATGCTGGTAGATGTGTTTCTAAGACACAACAGACGCAAAAACAAAAGAAAACTCAGGGTGAAAAAGCCGTGGTGATGAGAGCTGATGCCGGTGTGGATGTAAACAAAGTCATGTGATCTCTGCAGCGGTATTGATCAGCTATTTCCTGTCTCTGTCTGCTGCACCATCCCTCACCTGAATTCTGCAGAGGATGTTGTTGCTGTTGTGAACGCAACTGTATACGGTATTCATACACAAAACGTACAACATTCTATAATGCATCACTGTAGCAATGTTTACACACACTGTCCACACTCTTCCTGAGGTACATAAAAATGCTGCTGGACCCATTTATTTAGAAAACTCCTGAGCTGCGTTGTAGTCTGGACAGGCAGAAATATAGACGTTTGGAAATATCAATGCAGTCCACCCCATTTGCTTCCTGATTGGGTCTTATCAGTCATGACTTCACTACCAGCAGTAAAGGCAATGAGTCGTTAACACTTATCATCAGTCACGGTTCCAGCCCGTCTTCGGTGCAAGATAACAAAACTCTGCTCTTGCTATTCACCGTTGTTTGTAATATTGGCTGAAAGTAAGCAATTGACTGCAGAGTAGACAAGCTCCTTCCTTCTTAAACCAGGACGCACATGCTCAGTACACGTGAAAGATCATGTGATATGTGTTTTCAGGTGTGTTACAATGCACACAGATATAACTCACACAAGGCTTAACAGCTTGCAGGGACGGAAATATTTTTAATTTTGAAAGGATGGATGTAGCCTCAGTATTGAGCTGTATTACAGGTTAGATCACAACCTTAAAAGCTAGAAGTTACTTCCATTTGACTCTGACTCTGGGCTTGTGGGATAAACCACAGAGGATGAGTATAATTAATCAGAAACTGTCCAGGAAGAGGACGACGAGCTTCCCCTACCACAAAACACACAAACTGCCGCATCTACTCGACAGAGACGCTCACACACAAAGTGAGACTGCACTTCTGTCGTTCACCACAATAAGCTCACACACAGACACACCCACCCGCCCACAGACACATCAAGACAAAGAGGATACACATGGAGGAGCCCCAGTGATGTCAGAGAGCCACATGTGTTCAGTGTTTAGAGCCCATGTCCACATGTGCCGACTTTGAGATGAGCTGCAGTCTGCGGGTGCCAAGGAAGCGGAGCTGCAACACCACTTTCTCTTGGGAAAAACAATCACACCAAAAAATGTTGGGATAACCGGGGCCCATCTCTGGTGGCGCAGCTGCTGCGGTGCGGGAGGATATGGAGGCCAAATTCTGCTGATCTGATTTTAATTTGGAGTTTATCTAATCAGTCGCTCAGATGGATCCAATCAGAGATTTCCACGATGACTCCGTTGCAGAGAGGGAAAAACACAATCTGGAGACGACACAGGGAACGAAACGTGGAACACACACAGACACACACATACAAACGAGGCTGCCATATTACACAACAAAAGGGTTGCATACCAGAAAGACAGACAGAGTTTCATTAAAGACACACAGCACACACACAAGGAAATACAATATTTCACTATACCTGTGCAGTTTCTGACATCCTCTGTTCAAACTCGGACTTGGCTGTGGCATATTTCTCCACATATGCTTTGTAGGTTTCTGTGGCTTTTTTGGCTTTCACTCCAGCCTGCAAAGTATAAACAGCCAGATAAACGGTGATCATAGGTTTAAAGACTGTAGACAATGGGCCTCTGTTTGCCTCGATCAAATGATGAATCAGCGGGAAAATCTAACTCCTCTTAACATTTAGCAGGCAAGAGACTTTTTGAGGTTAAGGTTTATGTATAGTGTTAATAAGGCACTTCATGACGACTTATTAGCATACCATGATTACGTGGTAGTGTGTGTGTGTGTGTGTGACCGCCCACCTTGTCCACATCTCTCTGGGTGGCCCCCTCTTTGCGGAGGCGCTCCTGCTCCACGGTTTTGGCGTTGTAGATCTCCTTGGACTTCTGCAGAGCCTGAGATATGGTCTGGATGTTCTGGACGGCATCCAGGGTAGACGCCACCTCTTCTTTTGTCTGGCAACAACGCAAATGTGTTCTACAGTTACTCAGCTAGCCACCAGCTAGATAATAAGTGCAAGTGCCACCCATTGCTCTATAGTTCCACTGTAGCATTATACAGAGTCAACATTTGTTCTCCAATAACCTTTTATATTATGTGAGGAAAAAGACAGCGGTCCTTTATTGCTCTTGTAAAATACAATTTCACTCTCCAGCATTTGACACAGAACTGTTGCTCAGTACAGTGTGGAGTGATTACAGTTATGCTGTAGTTAATAACTACAGATACAACTCTGCATTTGATCTGGAGCGACTGCATTTGTTCTGTTTCTATAAAGGACACAAAATTAAGAAATATAATCAGGACATAATTACAGTGGCCACACTGATTGCTGGTAATCGCTATAGAATCTGTGGGTGAGGGACAAAATTTTGAGGATAGAAGCCTTCGGATATCTGTTTCTAGTTTGACCCATCACGTTTCATCAGGGTTTGGGTGCCTGCAGATAAACAGTCAACGTGGAGAACAACAGAAGTGGATCACAAAGACCAAAATGCATCGGCTGTCGGGTTTTTCATTTATCTACAGTCAGATGCAGATAGCTGTAAAATATTGGCCGATGCCCCAGAGGCTAATTCATGGTCAAGCTTGGAGATTGGCTTACTGGTAATCAATAGCTTTACTCATTGATTAACCTATTTGATGCTCATTTTGACACACTCATGTAATGTAAACATCACTGAAGTAAGCAAAAGAAAAATAAACAACCAACATTTGCATCTTCTCAGTGATGGGTGTTTAGTTTTTTGCTGTTTGCACCCCTTAATTTTCAATGTGCATTGTATCTGCAAGTAAGCAACACAAAGCAGAGGAGCAGGGAGTGCTGGAAAGTGACGGATAGAAACTGTGACAGCCTTTTTGTCATGCTGAAAGCACAAACACAACTCGCCTAATTCCTAACTCTTATTTTACTTTGTGTTCTGTGGCCTCATGCATGAGATATGAGCTGATGGTGTGTCTCAGCCGGGCGGAGAAGTAGAGGAGTTTGGTGTAGGGGGTAAAAAAGCTTCGTAGAAAAACACTACAGGCTACTGATTCTCAGAATTTCCAAAAGTGTTTAGCATGAGAACTTTGATCAATCCGAGTGCTCTAGTTTCCCGTGTTGTCCATTTGTGTACCTTTTTGTGTGCTTTGGCCTGCTCCTCCACGTACTTCTGAACCTCTTTTATAAGTTCCTGCAGTTTCCTCACGAGCTCCATGTGACAGCTGACCAGCTTCTCTGTCGAGCTCTTGAACACGTCCCACACCGGCGCAAATGTCCTGGGATGAAGGATGATCAACAAGTCAGAGGCTAAGACACAACAAACCTTTTGACATAAATTCACAATGACCTTTTTTTGTGTACAGAAAGACAGAACGCTGTTTACACTCACCCAAGCTGAGAAAAGTTGCCAGCTGACTTGGCAAGTTTGGTCATTGATCTGGCGTAGGCCTCTTCAATAGTACTCCTAGGAGAGAGAAAAAACACACAGATAATACTTATTAAATTAATATAAATGGTCAGAGACAACGCCTCAATTATCCCCAAATACGTCAATGATACCAAGACAGCAATTCTTAAGAACAATCTTAAATGTATAGTACGTTTTTCTAAAGTATTTGCAACTAGGTTATGACAGAAACAGCCCGCAGCACTGAACAACTGCAGATCCCGGCCAAAAACATCCACTTAGAGCGTGCAGCATAAATCTTTGACCACATGCAAACAGTGTAGGGAAATAAGTATGGTTTGGTTTGTGATACATTCACAAACCTGACGTTGTCAGCGTATGAACGATAGCGTTTAAAACCCTGCTTCTCTCAATTTTCCTTTTTATTCCTTCATTCTGTAGCAAAGTGACAGGAGTTTAAAAAGAAAAAAAAACTGCGGCAGAGTTATAGTGAAGGTCTGAATTATGCATGTCTCGTTTTGCCAGCCTCTCTCTGCAGTCACGTCACAGGAACAAGGTCAGCCAGGGGGAAACGGGACAAACTTGTGCGCCGCAAACGCATGCATGCCCACAAGTACACACACAGGTACACACAGACAAACGCAAACGTCCCATGGAAGAACAAGTGCACTCAGAGACAGCACTGCATCAATGCACAGGAGGGGGAAGAGCAAGAGATGAACTATTGGCTCTATTCCTACTTCCACATCTTCCTGTGAGCCCAGAGTGGCAGTTCCAGTTCCACACATCATTATGTTGTAAATACTATAAAAAGACTTAAGTTACTTTGGAAGCCTTTTATAATTATCAACTACTAGATTCGTCACACAGACTTTTGAATTGCAAGCAAACAAACAAACAAACTACTTCTCTACGTGAAGTTTGAACTGTTCCTTATTATATTTTTTCGGTTAAAAGTGTTAAAAAGAGATTTTTCTCTTTTCTTATTGTTAAAAACAAGTATGATGGCTAGAATACAGTACTTGGGAGTGTAGAGTTGTTTCTTTGAGAGACACTAGGTGAAATAACCCGTGCGTGTACCTTTAGTTCAGATTATTTTTAGTTGGTCCAGTGACTTGGACGGTGTGTGATTTGATTGTGTTTAAAATGTTTTGAATCGTATCCATTTGCTTTAAAAGGGGAGGTATTTGTTTATCTTTTAAGGCAGACTCAAAGCAGATGCAAGATACTTCACAGATGTGTTTGTTACTTGATCCTGGGAATATAATCTTCAGATGCTTTCAGGGAATGGGGTATTATTGCCAGAAGAGTTAACTGTCTGCGAATATATTCACAGAGTGCAATGTGCTTTTTTCCCACAAGAGGGAGCCATAGTGAAGCTTTTCAAAGGGAAACAACCATGTCACATCATTGAGACTCTGTAGTCAACCAGGAAGCTGGCACAGAGTGAATAGATTTATGATACACCCAAAAGCAATACCAAGCTCTTCTCGACCTTCTGTCTCCTTCATTAATAATACTCTCATTCATTTGCATGTATATAAAACAGCCTAATTCCTGCAGACCATGAGGACGGTTAATAATTGAGCAGAACTAGGAGCTAAAAGATACATAACAATCGAGTCTGGAGTGTTTCAACAGTAAAGATTTACAAATGGTTCCAGATGCATTCAGCAATACAACGCAAATGAGAGTTAAAAACTAACATAATGGAGAAATGCTAATTTCCCTTCCTGTTACTTTTGAATAGTCATCAGTCACTTTCCCATATCTCTCATGGACAGAGCTGGTGGAGGATTTCAAATCTGACTGAGCGCATATTCCTCTGAGTCAGATAGACAGTGTTGCATTCCAGTGGCAGACTGTCTGTCACGTAGCAGGTTATGAACTCACAGCTCTAACACAGTGAGGTTCATCTTTGTGGAGATTGGTACTGTTTGAAAAGAAGCTGTTACTATGTTATTATCAAGCTGTTGACACTGAGGGTGGGAAACATGCCAAGTTACAGATGGACTCAGGTTAAAGCTCCCTGAACAAAGAGTTGAAGTTTACATAACAAGCAGAGTTTCAGTTTCGTCAGTTTCCGCTTCTGTAATGAGACGACTTGCTACTCTTCTTTGTCATGTATCACAGTAAACTTAACATAATTAGCTTTTTGAATTTCATCAAACAAAATATGACTTATAATAAATAACCATATTCTATAACGACAGGAATGTTATTTGAAACCCAGCTGTAACAAACCCAAAACTCTGAAAATGTAAACTAGCAGCGGTAGATAGTTGATATTGGCAGCAGCCGTAAAGTATTTGGATGAATGAAAAGAAGAGGAGCTGCAGGTGGCTACTGGGAATTTCATTTCAATACCAAGAAAACTACAGGACAGGAGAAACTTGTATTTTATAACCACATGATAAAATATGTTTATGAGTAACAGGTTACATGTATGTGATTAACTGGTAAACCGTGGGTAAATGGTCACCTGCCCAGGATAAGAGGTAACTTACCTTTCTCTGATGAAGTCCGTCAGCTCCTTGGAGGAGATTTGGCCATGCTTCATGTTATGGTAAAGCACGTCAAAGCCATTGTTCTTTTCCCCCTGTAATATCAGAGACAAGACAAATGCAGACGGATCAGTCGGCGGAATAAGAACCAAGTCCAACAAAGACAATCCCTCAGTTATTGATCCCACTTTACCCTGAGGGGGTTTTCTACAAGCAGCATTCTCATCGTCTGCATCGCTTCCAGCTGCATCCGCAGCAGCTTCTGGTCAACCATACTTATCCTGGCCATGTCTGAGAGTAATGAAATATCAATAAACGCTGTAATGGTGGTAGACTGGGATAAAGGCTCCAGCATCTAATGTAGGAGACAACCAGATATCTGTCTTATCTGTGTTGCCGTAACCACGCAACTGGGGAACAAGTGTCCAGTTGCACCGATGCTTTAAAAATGCAAACAAACATCTGAATAATTCAAATGAAAGAGAATTGGTGGATTTAGGTTAAACTAAATGTTTCATAGTCATAAATGACCATACACCTCTAATACAGATATACTGATACCCTACTGCTGCTATACTAGTCCTATTAATAACAATAATTATGATCATTTGTGTTCTGCCTATTAACATACTCAACAATGATTTAAATGGTTAATAGGATTACGATAGAAAAAATAAACAAACCGATGAATAAAATATAAGTGTCAACAAGCAATCTCAATGAATTCAAAGGAAATATCATAATGAATAAAAGAAGAACGTAATATTTTACCTACTTTACTAGAGCAAGACAAAAAAAAAGTTAAATTGATATTAGTTTATTGTATCAGTTTATATCTGTGCCATGACACAGTTTGTCAACCAGAAAGCTCTGACAGGTGGACTTTCAACTGTGAAACCTCACTCAATGTTCAACTCTTTATTAAATACTAGGACTGATAATAAAACTTAACTTACTGTCGACTGAAGCAGTATAATCAATCATTATTGCTTTTATTATCATATACATTCCCTATGAAGAGTCTGTTTACAACAGTAAAGTTGACAGGTGGTGAGGCAACAGCTAAACTCTCGACAGTAAAGTCTCTTTGTCATATCTGAGAAGAGAGGAACTTAACCCTAACCACTTTACTCTCTCATCGCCCTCCATTAGGCTCCTGCTTTAGTGAGGAGGAGGGGACAGACAAATCACAACTTGTGGCGACAACGTGTCCTTGGATTATCTAAGAAAACAAATGTGATACTTTTTCCAAATCATTATCTGGATGACCGAAGCACATCTTCTACCCAAATGTCCCTGAATGAAGACAAATAAGGAAACTCATACTCTCACTATACCAAAAGCTAAGGTCAGTAAGATAACACCTCTGTCCACACTCTCAAGTTCATCCTCATTCTTGTCGGGGTTCTGTTTGCCACCATTGTTTCACCGCAACCTAAGACTGTCACACATATTTCCTGGTTCCTGGAGCGATCCACAGTCAGCAGTTTGGTGCCCAGGCTGCAACATCAGTGCAGTGTTACACCGTGGTTTAGCTCAGTTGGTCCACACTGACAACCAGGAAAGGTCAGTAAGTCAGTGTCGAAAAGTCAGAGTCAGCTCAAATAGAACTTTATTTACATAGCAAAAAGACATTAAAAGGAAAAGCATCCGTCTCCATGCTGCAGCTCACTGGCCGACATTTTAACCTGGAGGGATGTTTCCTGTTCTAACAAGATAACCATTAAAAAAAGGACACGTTTAGCTGGTTCCCCGCCAGCAGCAAACAGCACAGTATACAAAAAACAACTGCACGCCTTTCGATTTAAATGCCAGGAAGGGGAGACGCAGACCGTAACACCGACCTGCACAGCACTCACTGGACCACGAGAGAGAGAAACGCAGATGATTGGCCAATCAGCCCACAAAACAGGGAAGTGAGCGAGAACACACACGGCTCCAGACAGAGCAGGAACAGGAAGAAAGTCCACTCTGCGCAACCACTGTGCTCACGTGGAATGGGATGTCAGTGAATACAAAGACAAATAAAAATAAAACACAGGAAACAGGGCTCAGGGCGTTTTTGACTTTATACCATGTTACAATAGAGGAATTGGTTCTAAATCTTTAAAAACGCAACAAGAGAGGACCCAGCGATGCATAAAAAACCTGATTTGACTTGACTAATATATCTGAATCACTGTATAAGTTCACTACAAGTTGTTCTATTACTGTTGTTGTATGACTTCTGATATGAGTGGTAGTGAAGAAGTGATACCAGCGTGTCTCAGTTACTCAATGTCCTCCTCTGGAGACTCATTGATAAAAGCCCTCACACTGGGTGTTTAATATTCCAACCACACATTGTGAAATTCAGAAGTGGTCATTATGCTTGGGTTTTGGATGGAGAGGGTTCTTTAACTCCCGGCTCCACCCCACAGGGAGAAATCCGTGCTGAGAGGTTAGCACATGTGTCGGTCACGGTTTGTTTGAGCAACAGCTCAGCGAGTGGCTGAGACAGCTTCCTATAGAAGGGAAGGAGTTGATAAACACAGGCAGTGACACACTGCACTATGTCCTGTAGTGTGCACAGACTGCGGCGTCTTTGTGTGCTTCAGGGTGGAAAAAAAAATCTAGGTAATAGCTCAGGGACTAGACGTCTAACGTCATGGTTGAACGTCCACTAATGTTTAAGCTGGGACGAGAGCTCAGTCCCTATGGCTCAGATGGAAAAAGCAGCGACGTCAGAATTTAATATACAGTAATAAACTACAGCTTCAGGTTATATAATGCAAAATTAAACAGTGTGCTCTTTCCCTGGAAAGTTACTATGACACAACGTGAACTACTGAGGGTTCAGTGAACTTCTACCTGAAATTGTACTTAGAATGCAAACAGCAGCATTACGTAAGCTTAACTTTGGTTGAAAATAAGATCGGTCTGTTTTTCAAAAGACAATTTAAGCCCCTCGCTCTTCTCCATTCCTGTTTACTTCCATGACTATTTTTAACACAAAAATATCATTTAGATAAACAAGTGTAAATAAGCCTTTAATACCATAAAACAACTTTTTGAAAATGTAAAGAAACTTTTAATCAGTAAAGCTAAAGTAAAAAACACAGTTTTTAGACCTGTCCTACAGAGGATTGTCCACAGAATTGGGTCCAGACTTTCTCCTGAAGTTTTTTTTAACACATGCACAAAACAGCAGGGGGTTCTGTACTCAGTCATGTTCACAACAACAACAAACTCATCACAGGGTTCAGGTGAGGGGTGGTGCAGCAGACAGAGCCAGGATGTAACGTATAAATTCCACTGTGGAGATCCTCGGCTTATTCACACAGCACATCCACACCGGTGCCATCCCATTGCCACAAATTCTCATGACATCTTCAACAGTGTTTTTCACGCACGGGGCTCTGCTTTTTTTCACACAGAGATATGAAAAACACTCACTCCCAGAGAATCCAGCCAGGGATCCCCTGCTGTGCTCTCAAATCGACTTCTGCTAACTCTCTGCAGATTTTAATACTAGGGGGCCAGCTGGAGAAAGTCCAAAGGAAATCTGGAGGCCCTCACTCGGACATATGCTGCATACTACGGAGCTCGGAGCATGTCTAGAAGCAGCTTCACAGATTAATGCTAAAAGAAACCACCACTTGCAGTGGGGTCAACTATATCTCGTCTCATATGAAGACACACATTATACAAAGCACACAGCTTTCTCATCTCAGATGCCTGAGTCATTATTTCAATGAGCAGACAATGGGACACAGGCAGTGCTAGAATTAAGTGGCTCCATTCACCCGATATAGGTTCCAGAGCTACGAATGCAAAAACACAAAGCACTGCTTTAAAATACACATTGTACAGTGTTTTCACACAGCAACATTTGTGTAATGATAGAGTGCACATATAGTGTATACTCCTGCCTAGGGACAAAAGTCCCTTTAGAATCAATCAAGCTGCACCAGATTGTACACCTTATAGATAAGATTCCCATAAATATACACAATCTTCTTCTAAATCAATATCCATGAATTATATAAAATAATTCCCTATCTTGCTTTATATAAAAAAGGGAAAGAAAATCCGGGATCTACACCTTTTTCTGGATCTGAGCGAAATGCGATGGGGTCTTTCTTTGAAATCAATGCTATAGTTTTTGCAAAAATTCTCCTGACTAACAGAGCAAATCAACCCAGAAAGAAACAGTTGGTTACATTCCTTATCTGAAACAGCACCTTCGGGGACAGATAAACAAAACCACAGTGCGTCACTTTATCAAGTTCACATCTGCTGGGCAGAGGGGGACAGCAACTCTCTCTCTCTCTGTCACAGTACAATACCCGTGTCAATATACAGTGTGTGCAGAATCAAGTGTTTAGTGTCTGGCAGGCAGTAATGCAACCCATGACAAGGAAGGAGTCCTGGTTAACTCATTATTGTGCAACAATAACAAAACACAACCAGGACAAACCAACCCTTAGAGTCACTTAAAACCACTCCTAGTGTTAGAACATGCATATTGCATGACCCATTCATCTAATCAACTTCATGATGTTCAGTATCAATAAAATGGGAACAAACAGGCGACACATGCACTGTACTAGTGAGTGAGAGCTGTGCATTGAGACGTCAGTCTGTGGAACAAGTTGAACATGTCTTTCTCTACAGCCTCTGATAAACTGCCGCAGCGGTTGACAACTAGGTCAAAATTGCTGCCACATAGTTTTGATACATTTTCTTTCACTGCATCAGTCAGTCACAGACATTCAAAGGTGCTGGTCTCTCCGCCATGGCAACGGCATTCATAGAATTACTTCCTCTTGAGCAAGAAGTCTTTTGCAATGTTTGTTTTGTTGCTGCAATGGTTTGTATCGAGCTCACTTACAGAGCTTTTATTTTGAAATGTTGTGAACTTGGGTCAGAAGATTGTGATGGTTGCTTAACAGACCTCTAAAATAGCAACATACTTAAAACTATAACAGCGGTTAAGTAAATAATTTAAACTCATATATAATACACACACAATAACAGTAATGAGGCAAATTCAGTTTTATTTCATTAAAAAGAGTGAGGGTAGAATCTTCACTGAGCTAAACCAGGTAGGGTGAACGAAAAATATAAAAAAAAGCTCTGCACACTAAGTCCAATAAGCAAACAATAAATGTGACAGTATATTGTAGAACTGTTTGACGAGGACTCTCTAATGGCAGGGAGTAAATCTGAAGTGGCTCCAGAGCAGTGCAGGTTGATCTAGAACCGATGTCCAAGCAACTATATGTTTACCTTTATTTATTATTTGAATGTGTGTGATAAATTCCACTAAATAAGAAGTTAGTATCTGCCTAGAGCACGAAGTAAAAGTAACTACACTAACTTCCTCACAGATCTGATCAGACACAGATCTGTGTTAAAACACACTTCTTGCTGCAAGTAGAAATTGCTCTAGTGTACATACAGTCATCACGTAATGCTGCAAAATGTATCACGGGTTAGATAAGTGTATTTAAAGTAGTTTATTCCTATAATTCCTACTGGGAACAGTTAAACAGAAAATATTAGTAGACGGATTAAGAGGGTTTCAGCTGACGTGACTTCTGAGCAACCATCCAGGTGAAAACAGCAGAAACTTTCACAGAGGAATTTAACCGGCTAAACAAGCCTCCCTCTCTCCAGACATCATGTAAACGAACGGCCCGGTGCAGACCCCGGAGCCCTGAGCGTGTAGACAGCAGGATGACATCACGGTGTCTGCTCCGGGTCATGTGACCACTCAGGGTCTGGGAGCGGTGCACTGTGCTGTCGCAACGCATCAGTCTGACAACAACAAACGTATGTGGTAGGCACACATGGGCTGGGCTTTGTTTGTGGTTAACACATAAATCTACAAGAGGCTAACCACGGCTCACAGTGACGGATGTGGCATCGGCCGTGCAGGGTGAATCCCAGAGCAAGCTTGTGCATCGCAACTTGTGACTCATTTTACCACCTCCACATAAAGATTACATGAGCTCTGGACCTCGGGCATTGACAGCAAACGACAACAAACCACCACGAGAGAGGATTTCTGTTTCAAACCAAAGCAAATGTCTATGTTTCCTCCTCTGGGGTCGCTAGAGAGATCCCACCAGATCTCAAGGCTCTTTGCTGGAGCCTCAAAGCTAAAGCTCTACTGAAGACAGGATGGAAAGCTATATGGTGGCTGCTTCGATTGTGCTTAATCAATTTGAGACTGTTAAAAAGATATTGATGGGAAATATGTCACCAGTGCACTGTCCATCTCTACCTCTTGTTTCAGTCTAGCTGTTGTTGCAACAATTTCCTTTGTCTGACCTCCAGCTTGCACAGTGAGATGTGTGAGAATCTATCAGACCACACACACAACACAGACACCAGGGAGAAGATGGCCATCCCGGGGCTGTTGGCTGTATCAACATTGTTTGCTTATCGCGTTGCCATCTCATTTTCCCATGACTGGCCACAGGGTAACTGACTCCACATCAAGCACAAGCTCATCATAGACGTAGCGCTAAAATTAGAGCCTTAGCTCCACTATCCTGCTGCCATTCTGAACTACTGGACCACTGGGACATTTCAGTACACGTGGGGGGACAGTCACACTGTCACTTTGAAAGCTTTCATCCGCAGACGACAGAGAACTCATATGAAAAAGGGAAATGAAACATGTAAGCAAATAGAGAGAGGGGAAACGTTGCAGCCAGTGAGCCATGAAGTGACGGAGAAACATGGCCGTTCAATGTCTGGCTCCCAATTCCACAAGGACTTGTTTATTCAGCTGAGGGGCGATATTGTCTTCGACTAAGATCCGAGCCAAGATTATATACATGGAAAAGAACCAAGAAAATGTCTACACATTGAAAGAGGCCAGGATGGAGAGGGGCGCCTTCTCCTGCATACTGTGCACAAAGCAAAGATTGACAAACTTTTCATATCTGAAAACCCAATGTGAGTGGTGATGATTTGTAGTCAAGTCAAAGGGGAATGGATGCATGTCCTTAATGCCAAGTGTGTGTGCGTGCATGTGCTGCATGTTAAACACACAGCTGATCTTTGCCATCACTGGATCCCCTTGTGGTCCACTGAGGGGCACAAAGGGCAGATTGAAGGATCGGGAGCATCTCTGCTCCCCCCTCTCTTTCCATGTCACTGATTATGAAAGTCTCTGTTGCCAGAAGAGAGGCCTAAGAAGTCGACAGCACTGTACTTTTCTAATTACTACAAACACTTGGCTTAATGTTGTTTCCATTCGGTAACGGAGTTAAGCAGGGCTGTGATTTCCCACCTTCAATGGAAGACTGAGATGTTTTATGAATGGAGGTTATTTCGAGTGGCCGACACACTCCCCATAAAAGATGTTTCAGCAACTTGACCACATTTCCATGCACCATAAATACACCTGTGGATCAGGCTGGAGAGTGGTTCAATCTACCCCATTCAAGTGTCCTTGGGCAAGATGCCTGAGGAAATAAGGCTTCTCTTTTTAATCTCAGCTAAATACATACTTTTTCTTTCAGAAGGCATATTCCTGATTTGACTTGCTATTTTATGATTTGTCTCTATTACAATTAATACCATTATTACTTATGTACCTTCTTTTGTATTTCAGCCATTTTTTTTCTGTTGTGTAGCACTTTGTAGTTTGTGTTGGAAAACAAATTGCCCCTGACGGCTGTAAGTTATGTGTAATAGAGACAGAGCTGCACTAAGATTCACTCTATGAATATTCGCATGAAACACAGGAAAAGCTCTTTGTGTTGTATGCACATTTACTGTTTCATTGAAAAACACGTTTGTAAGTATAACTACAATATCTTTACTATGTTCACTCATGCAATATTTATTTAGTAGCCATTGTCCAAACAACCCTGGCCTCACAGTGATAAGGGTGATCAAGCTAAGAGACTAAAAAACCCACAACATCACCGACACATGACCTGAGATCAGAGCTGGAGCTGTGGTCACTTTAAATATGACATTGTGTTCGTGGCTGTAGAGATTTATTCAAATGACAGACAGACAGGACAACTGATTGAGAACAACTTTAACTTTGTAAACCTGCCATTTAACAGAGCCACGTCGAAGGAGTATCGCAAGAGGATTGACCTTTAGTCGGCCGGGTTCATGGTGGTGAACTGGGAAACACGCGCAGCGGCACTGGACCCGTTCAGACGTGAGCTAAACAAAAGTGAGAAGCTGTGGCTTTTTAAAACACTGCTCCTCTGACCCACTATACGTTTTGGCCTCTCACTGAAACTTTGTTACGGAAGAAAAACGACGCGTCCGGCCCGAGGGGGCTGTGACGGGCAGCCGCGGCGTCCAATGGCATTCTCGGAAGTGACCATCAACATTCCAAGCAAGTCTGAGAGGGCCAATTAGCGGCGGCGGGGGGTGGGATTCGTGGAGGTTTCAAGTTAGATGTGGTTACCGAGGCCCAAAGTCCCGCGGCGGCCAAATAATAATCGCCGAGGAGAATAAGCGGACGAGCGGGGAGCTGCAGGCCGGTGAGCGCGGCGGACACCGGACACCACCGCCTCCGCGGGAGCGAGCGTGTGAACCAGACGCCGAGAATATCACCCAGTTCTTGGCTGACATGACCGCGGTGGGGAGGGAGCAGAGCGGAGGATAAGAAGAACAGCACCGGTGTAAACAGCGTGAACAAGAAGGCACCACCTACCCAGAAACTCTCCAGGAAGTAGGGCGTTATCATCTTGTTTCGCTCCTCTTCGCCGCCGCCGTTTACCCGCTTCTACTGCAACGTTGAAGGCGTAAATCATCCACCGTCCTCCCCCCGGTTCTCTCGGATCTGCCTTTCCCCGTTTTCCTCCTCTCTCCCCTTTCTTCTCCCTCCCCACCGCGAGACTCCACCTCCGCTGGGCTGTGCTGCGGCTCGTCCTCCCCAACGGTTTGGGAAACAGCGCCACAGCTGGCGGAGGGAGACAAGCGAAGTGATGCATTCAAGGACTCCGTGTGAACTCCGGGACTCGTGAAGACTTTTTTTTTACACGTAGAGAAAAAGATGATATAAAAGTTGTCCAAAACATAAAAGGGGGATATTTAGAACACACACTGAATAAGTAAACACATTTACGAACAAATAATGAAGACATACTTTGAATCAACATAAGAAGAATTTACTTAGTTCCTTATGAAACTCTTTTGCGTTGCCACTGTGCATTTTCTTAAAGGCTCAGTGTGTAGAATTTAGTGACATCTGGTGGTGAAGTGGCATGTTGCAGCTGAACACCCCTCACCTTACCCTCCCCTTCTAAACACGAAGGAGAACCTGCCTGTGGTGGTTGTCTTTGTTAAGTTGTCATTAAAACTCAAATGTTGTTTAGCCTGTCTAGTTCTGTCTACTGTAAAAGGCAGCCTTCGTAGAGAGGACCCACTCCTGTTGTAAATATAAAGTATTTAAATAAAAAGAGCCCGTTCTAGGTTGAAAAACATTGATTTATACAATTAACTTGAACTAACTGGGGAGTCCTTCTTCAAACATAAAAAAAAACAATAGAAAAAAAACACTTGGATGACACAACAGGGGCAGTATGGAGGCATTTTTTGTTTTATTACATTTGAAAAAGTGGTAGTAATTTGCAACACTGTTTACCCCTGAAACCCCAAAAGTGTTTCACACTTCACCCACCCCTCCATGTGGAGGGATGGTCTATCAGTTCAAGGCAACATAGATTTCACAATAGTTGCTAAAAACAAAGTCAAACATGACTGCATTATAAACACTAGGGTGTAACTGCTTTAGCATTCCTGCCCTTCCTCGTAATGCAGGACACAAAACAGACATCTGATGAGTATTCAGACTTAATGCAGCATGTTGTGCTAATGCAGTCATATTTGCACAGGATCCATTAACGTTACGTCATGTGTCTACTTTTAATGGATCCATCGCTTGTAAAAAATAAAAAATGGAGGAAAAAAACTCATGACTGGGTCCTTCTTCGTAACCATTGGCTGGCTCCATGCTTTTTAAGACAAACATTTTAATATGGTAACAGGATGGAACCAGTCTGAATTATGTGCAACTGCAGAAGGAAAAGGCTAACTGTGAGAAAAACAGGACAAGACCCATAATAATGTAAACAATTTATTGGAACAATGTACAGACTCAAGCAATGGTAACCAGTCACACTCACTATATCATCTTACAAATATTACAAAATTACTACAGTACAATATAGATTCTTTGCATGATCCAAAATATTTGGTGGCCCCAAAAGTATTAATTTTAAAATTCAGCAGCTTATTAAAAAAACTCAAACCATGTCTATCAAAATGATGTTTTTGCTTTTATTAGCAAAAAAGATGAAGGCAGATCGTCTAATCGAGTTCGAAGGCTAAACGAGAATACCGGAGTTCTTTGACAAGACATTCCTCAATATTGGTGGGTGTTTTATAAAATACAAATTTCCGATAAAGCTTTGTAGAAAGTCAAACTTATATTTTCTAACATCATGTTTAGAACATAATGTCCATAAGTCGCCAACCTAGTTCTTTGCTTTTTTAGGCGTTGCCTGTTTCTTTAGATACAGCATACTGTATATCTATTGAAAAACACCAACCGAACCTCAAAGTATTTGCTCTCAAGGCATTGTGTACATATTACACTAAATATTTATCGTAGTCTGATAACAATCACTTTAGATAAAAGGTACATAAAGTATGTGCAAGTTTCCAAATTAATCTTCCCTGTTGCGATGCAGTCGTAGTAACACTTGACAGCTAGCTGTGTTTCACACATATCACACTAATGTCAATTCACAGCCACGGCTACCCACTTTTTAACACGGAGGGCAAGAGTTTAACTTATCTTCAGTTGTCGAGAGGAGATGGATAAAGGCATGTACACATTTGGGGGGAAACCATGAAAACCAGAAACACTGAACAAAGACGACCTGAGGTTTACACGTAGAAAACACATATTCAAGTAATGACACACAACTACAATGTATAGCAGCAGTCAAGTCAGAAATACAGCACACAGCAGGGCTGGGGGAGGGGGGGGGTTGTTTTGTGTGATTTAAAGACTCTACACTCTTTCAATGACGGACCAACCGGACTGTGAACACACACGCACACACACACCCCATCAAGCTGTGATTACTCCATTGTTTTGCATGCCAAACAGCTGGAATGTGACAGACAAAATATTACGTCAAAACACAAAATGATGTGGCACATTTAAGCATTTGCCTCTGTATTCCATGATGCATTATGTCCGGAATTAACCCAAACCCACCCCATTAACATTAAATCTAAGATACTAGTTGTATATTTCACATTATATAAGTTGATCAGAGAAACTAAACAACTTTTAAAGTCGATCCATAGTATTAGAAGCAATAGTTTATTATCTGTGTTAACACTCGAATCATATGTCGAAGGGTTTGGCTAAAACATTAATTTCAAGAGCTTGTAATTTGAAGTGCATATTATATGCATCGCATAAGGTTAAAATACTGCAGTTATTACTCTGGCCGGCAGAGGAAAAATTACTGGCTGGGCATTAAGAAAAAATGAAAAATGATTAAAAAGAAAATCTCCCTCTCGTTCCAACCCATCATGGAATACATTCAGCCTATCTGTAACTGAAACACTTACACACTTAATTAAATAGATTAAACAGCGCAAAAACAACCAGGGACAATAACGTTATGGTTTCACAGCTTTTTTTTAAACTATACATCCAGCTACGGGGGTCGAAGTTAAGGGAGAACACTCCAGCTAGATTTACGTGAAGTTATAACTGTCCCAGTGTTGCAACACCCAAAAGGTTATTTTTAAACCCAACAGGTTATTTTTAAACCTTAAATTGAAGCTTCCCTCCCTCCCATAATCCCCTTCCCCACTATATGTTGGGGTGTGAGGGGGCCACCAACATGCAAGAGATGAAAGCATCCAAGTACCCCACGAAACACAACCACCCAAAACATTACACAGTCATCCTCGAGATCATGCTTTTAGCACAAGAAGCCAAACAACCGAGAACAAAATTTAAGTACATTGGGAAAATAAAACGTATCCAACATTGACTTGATGGGCTGCATGGTTCTGATAGCCAAAGGTCACTAAAGACGGGATTAGTGTTGTTGTGGTTCAAGTCCGAGAAACAAACGGTGACGACCGACTCAGGATGTCAACCCGTGTGCTTCTCCTCCGCGAGGCTCAGACAACAGAAAGGATGGGAAGCATCTAAAGCTCAGATATGCTTGCTGATGAATGTCACATCCACACCACAAGATCAGACCGAGAGATTCACTCCACCTTTACGTCACAGCCAGGATTTTCTTCTTTTTTGTTTTTTTGTAAACCCAGTCATGCTACTTCACAGCTGATTGCTGTTATTCTCACACAGAGGAAACAAAAAGTACTGTAAGCAGATAAATTGCGAGATCGAAGAAGAACCTTATTACAGGGCAATGACGGCCGTCGAACGCAACGCACATCACTAATATTCGACAGCTTTTCACAATGATACAAGCATGCTACCTATTCCCAGAAAAGCTGCCCTTAAAAAAAAACCCTTGTGCTCTCCAGTGACACAATGAACAGCGTTTGCCCTGCTAAAGAATAGAAACACTGAAATTATCTGACACATATATAGGCGTTAACTTATTCTCTGTGATATGCAGCATTGTAAAAATCACTGTCTCCAGAGATGGATCCACTATGATGCATTCTTATTATGCGCTGATGTTCCTTAGCCTTAAGCTATCTCTCTAAAGAAAGTATCTCTTCCTGAACCTTCACTGTGTTTACTTAGATAATCTTCAATTTAACTAAATTGCCATGAGCCATTTACCTGGCTGACATCATTATAAACGTGTTACTGCTCTTCTTTAACTTCCTGCACTAGACATTTCGATACACAAAAACTCGTAAAACAAATTATTTTCTCCCTATCTCCCTACATTTCTTTTCAGTAGTTTGGTTGACAGAAAGTAAAGTGTTTGGAGAAGAAATAGAGAAAAAACAAACAGATTAAGATGTGATTACATGAATTTTCCTCCCATGGTTAAGGTTGTACTGCCTGTCCCTTTCCCCCTGTTGCCGGTGCATAGAGGGCTCTGAGCACTGCAGCTACCACCTCCCTCCCACCCCGTCCACCAGGTCGGGGAGGGGTCCGCTCCCCTTCCCTCCCCTCAGCAGGCAGACCCTTCCCCCCAGTAAAGGGTAACATGTTCCCTGGGTAAAAGAGGTTCCCTAGTTTGTCTCCCAAAGTGATATGACCTGTGGGCAGAGAAAAGAGAGCTGTCATGAATATACTGAAATCACATTGCGTGTTTTCTCAACAATATGAAACCAAATCACGGGGAGAACTGACCCCAGCGATGAGGCACACTGCTCTGGAAACAGTTACACCCCGTAAAAGGTGGCCAGCCTCTCCTTCAGTGGCGCGGGGAACTGATCTGAGAACCGTCTCCAGTTTTCCTCTCCTACCTGGTTCTTGAACCCGTGAAGGATCTGAAAATGTGATACCAGGAGAGATTTTTACAAAATATATCTCCTAAATGACTTTTGTTAGGCGTTATTTAAAAAAATAAGATGAGTCCATTTACAGATGTCATTTGAGTTGTTAAGTGATCTCAGTAAAATTCAGCAATATGTATCTAAACAGTCTTTTTCAGCTTTTACCTTGTAGAACATGTCTCGGAGATCCTCTTTTGGATTTACCCATGAGGCCACTGCGTCACAGAAGAATATAAAATCCTGTTCCAGAGGAGAGAGGGGAGGCAACATTTGAACTTCCAGAAAAAGAAAAGAAAAAAAGCACAATGACAAGGCTGCTATCTGCGTGCTGGCTCTCACCTGCACTACACCTCCCGGATTTACACTGATCATAGTGCAAATTCCTCTGAACGCAGAGTCTTTCTCCTCATTGTCTCTTATATTTCGTAGAGAGGTGCACCTGACAAAGGGGACGGCCAAATTTAACATGAGAATTTCAAAAACAATAAAGTAACAATTTTAGAAACTTGTATAACAACCATTATGAATGACTAATGCTTTAATACCTATATATATATATATATATGAAACAATATACTAACATTTTATTGTGAGATATTCACAAAATTATTTATTTCCTTATAAAAATGTATTGTTTAGGTGTTTTCTTCCTTATCAATATAAAACAGTGTCTATAATGAACCGAGATAACGAGTCAAGCATGCACACAAAACAAATTTAGTAAAACATTTTTTTTATCTTAATACAACTACTCTGAGCTCTTTAACTTGATTTAGTCTGAGCAGTGTGTTCAGCGTCTTTAGCACCTTGAAAATAACATTACTTTTGGATAGACAGACTAGAGAAGGTTTTGGGATCACTATGGGACAGGCACATGCAGCTGGGTGACTACTAAATGAGAAAGGGATTTAGGAATTGCTTTTTTTTTGCATCCTTTCTCATGTTGTTGAACCAGCAGGCATGTTACATATCTGATCCCATGCATCTTTTAGGTTGTTAGCAACAGTTAACGATGACAAAAAAACAAACTAATAAACTAAACAAATCAAAGTGTAATACATGAAGGTGCTATTGAGGCAAAAAGAAAATCACATGTAGGACCTAAAAGAGGACAGGGTTAGTCACATGGTTGGCAATGATTACGAACTGATAACAAAGGAAAAAATTAATAAAAAACAGAAAAGACTTCATTTGAGAAGGAGAGTGAAGAGAGGAGGAGACAGGGGAGAAGAGGAGAGCCACAGGAGACAGCGAGGAGATCGGAAGGAAAGCAGAGAGAAGATGAATTAAATAAAAGATTGAATAATACACACCAGGGTCTTATAAACTGCTGTAGCATGGGTGCCACCTCTTGAGGACAAACGTAACCAAGACGACCAATTGTTATTGCTAAGGTAACGCAATCACGGTTACACACCACCAAACGCCAACCAAGACATGAGCAATGAGGAGGGGGAGGAGAAAAATAAAGAAAAAACAAACAACTCAGAGACATAAATCAACAGAATCTGTGTATGATAATAAACAGAAGATTTCACTGGTGTCGGTTATTACTGCCCCTTCAGTCGCGGGGAGGAATGTAAAATATGACACTCTAAAAAAAACATACAACACGTTTAAGGGAGAACACATTGACAGCTTTGACAGGACATTCATAGAAAAAAGGCAAACAGTGTCATCTGCTTTCGGAAATCATATGGCTCAAACTGATTTTGTAATTGGATCCAAATCAATTAGCTTGATTTAAAATCAAAGGCTCACTGAGGTTTAGCATGTGTATGCGACTGGCATAAACAAGAGCAGTTCACTTGAGAAATTTCTCCCTTAAACTCACAAATGTAAATTGTTATCATATGAAACAGAAATGTTGTTTTGTGTTGTGGTTCATTTGAAAAGAAATGACAGATTACTCCAAGCCAACTACATGGAGGGAGACTAGTATCCAGCACAGCAGGTTCTTATGAGGCAGAGAGGAGGGAGGACCTAAGTTTAAGAGACACAAAACTATGCAACATTCTCATTAACAAACAGGCATTTATGAACAGTCCAATGACACATGCAGAAAGCAGATGGTATGCTCATTAGAGTACAGTTCAGTGCAGGATCAGCTGATCTGAGTCAAAATGACAAGTGCTGTCAATTTATTGCCACGCCCACTCGTAGCCGTGGTATTACGTGGCGGTTTTACACCCGATTTCACTCGTCAACTGGTTGTCACAGATCTCTAAGGAAACAAACGTCATTGTTTATTAATTTGTATCATTTTGCTTCACTGTCGTGTTTTCAATCATTTACATTGAAAACAGGCAACAATAGGTGAAAGTAGGGGCGGGCGATATGACCTAAAGTTAATATCACAGTTTTTTTAGCACGGCGTCCGATCATGATCCAGATCATTCCTGTCCACTTTAACCTGTGTCTCATGTTGTGTGTGGCAGGTGAACTGCGTGCTGCATACTTTATAAAGGCAACTGGGCCAAATGCACGCCTGCCCTGATCCTGAAGCAGTGACAGTAACAATTTACTGAAACCCTGTCAACAGAGTTTCCTCTCCCTAGGCTGCGTCAGTGTCTCTGTCTAGATCCAACACTACTTCTGAGTTGGACTGCTCCCTTTTTAATCAGGCAACGGCTGAGATAGTGATTATGTTTTACTTTCCAATATAATTAGGCTGTTGATTTATCGCCCACCCCTAGGTGAAAACATTCACCGGGTCAGATGCAAAAAACTGATTCATAAAGTATTTTAAAATGAGACATATCATGTATCCTGCATCAAACATTGGCCATTCTTAACAACACTTAACATCTATTGGCAGATATGCATCAACATTTAAAGAACAGTAAATAAAAGCAACAAATAAACTGACAGCAAACAAACAGGAACACATCTACAGAGTCCCTACTTTTCCTTTTATTTTGGCAGGTTACACTTCACGCTTGCATGAATCCTTTTTCTCAATGATCTCTGACTCATTGCATTATAATTCACAATTCAAAGAGCAAAGACAAGAGAGGAGTGTAACCTTTTTTTAGACAAATGCTCTAGGCTAGGTGCCCTACATTTAGCAACTTCAAGTGTTCTCGCAATCATTCAAGAGTAGCTATCGTTAAAATGTCGGGCAAATATGTCTGAAGTTTACTGTGTAAGACTAGTATCTCTCCAATCTATGTATCTCACACACTGCCTGTGCTTCACCTTGTGTTGTTACGATATTCTACCTCACCCTATGGTGCACAGTCAGACCACAGTAGTTCATCCCAAGACCGGGCACTTACATGGCTTGCTTGATTCAAGATTGTCAAGAATTTCACACCAGGTCTTGCCCGGGGTTTCATTTACTCTGATCCCCATTTGCAGGCACAGCGCTGCCGGGTTGCAAATAAGCAGAAACAATTTTACATTCCGTACTTTGGTGAAACCAGCGAAACCTGTAAGGCTCAGGGCTTGGGATGGGGCGGGACAGGCACCGTAGTGGGTGTGGTGAATCCTGGCTGAATGGAACTGAGTGTGTGAGCACCTCACTGTGCATGTGGTGAGCTGGCTGGCTAGCTCAGCACTGCCACCGAGTGGTACCTGTGTTTTCCAGCAGAGTCTTTGGGGTATTGGGCCTGTTAATGATCTCCACCAGCTGGTGCAGCGCTATGGCAATGTATGGCTGCATTTCAGGCCCTATGAGTGGAGAACAGATGAGCGATGACGGACAGAAATCTGTTGACTGTGCACTCTGGTGATTGTAGATGCATTACACAATATATAGTACAAAATCATTTACTGTAAATGTGTGGTAAACCTAAGGCACTTACCCATTTGTATGGCTATCTCTCCGATCGCCCATGTCGCATTGTTGCACACTGATATTAACTCTGGGTTTAAATTAGTGCCCAGTATGGGCATAAAATCAGCTGTAAGAAGGAGAGCAAGTAAACTTAGCAACAAACTAAAAACGTATTGCCAAACAGGGTTTCAGAATCAGCTGCACAGTACGTACCGATGCAGGGTTTGACGTGCTGGAAACAAGCCTTGGTCAGATCCCCCAGCAGAGCAAACGAACTCTGACGCACTTCGGGCATTTTGTCCTGAGCAGACGGAGTGAACAACAAAAGGTTTAACACTGCAGGTGACTTAAACAGATCATCATGTGAGTGACATGTTAACGCACTGTGACGGCTCCTCACCTGCATGCACTGATACATGAGAGTTAGGATGTTGCTGCGAGCAACTAGCTCCTCAATGGTGCCACCCAGACCCTCAGCAAGTCCACTGAGAAGATCCAACGCCACAATCATGAAATCTTTGTCAGGGGCCTCATACTGGTCAGGCTGTGACTGGTGAAGCTACAGCAGTGGAGGAGGATAGAAAAAAGGGTCAGAGTTCAAGTTAAATTGACGTTAAAATTAAATTATTTTGAAGTAAAGTTGTGGAGTTATGGAGTTGGGTACATTTCAGGTAGTTCACCTTTATACCTACATACTGTTTTCACCACTTGGGGCTAGTGAAATGATCTATAAACGATAACCTATTCCGACATTGTAAAAATGTATATCCTCAACATGTAAGGAAATGATTACCTACTCACTCCTCCAGCAGACAGAGCAACGTCAGCATTTATTCGTATTCATGTTTGTGTCCAACTGATGAATGAACTGAAAGTGACTTCTACAGATAATGACTGAAGCTGATTTAAGACATGCACTGATCCCTGAACTTTCTCTGGAGTTTCTCCAGCCAGCCCCCAAGTCAAAACTCTGGAGACTTCCCAAATAACTTTAGTGAGAAAACAGCAGGAGATCCTTCGCAGGATTCACCACGAGTGTGTGGGTGTGTTGATGACGTTTCTAACATGTGACAGATGCAAAAATATATATATATATCACACATCTCTAGGGGCCAGACACTTAAGAAGATGTCACAAGAGCTTTGGGTAATAAGGGCAGACACCGTTGTCAATGTGCTGTAATTAAACAGACCGGCTCCCCACAGCAGAATAATAGGTGATATCCTGCCTCTGCACCCCCCCGAACACGACGCAGATTTCTGTGCTGTTGTGAACACCTCTGAGAGGAGAATCTCCTGCAGTGTTCATGTGTGAAAGACAAACTCCGGAGAAAGTCCGGACCAAATTGTGCAGGCATCCTTCGGAGTGTATGCATGTGTGTATATCTACAAATTTAAGGGTCCTGTGCTCTCACCATGGCTTGAGCGAGGGTTTTTTGGACCAGGTTGACACAGCGCTGGTACACAGGCTCACAGTAGGGCAGGAAGCCATCCTGCAGGGCCGTGGCTACTGACGACAGACACTGAGGAAATGATTAAACCTTTAGATGTTAACATCACAGGACTAACACCAATGACACAGGCAGTGTGTGACCATTAGAAACTCACTTCTAATAAAGGGAAGAGATCTTTGTCCTCATCTTTCAGCTGGTTCCATTTCTGGATCAGTGGCGGCATCAGCATCTGGATGTACTCCTAACAGATGACACAGATTAAATTAGTCTTCGCATATACGGTGTATGAAAATAAGAAGTGAGGATGATAATGACAGGCATTAAGGTATTCACCCATGGGTTCAAACAAATAAATCTAGAATATACGGGGGTGGTGTTAATTGTATTTGTTAGTTTTCTGCTGGGTATGAGGAAATCAAACTAAAACTTTAACAATTGAAAGTACACTTTCCACTACTACAAAAGTAAAATGAGGAAGAGGAAATAAAGAGTTTTAACAGGCTAATTTTAGAGTCACACAGAAAAGTGAAGTGAAACCGTCCATCTTTCAGTTCTACATACCGGTTTATTCAGATGATGTCCCACTGAGTCTGCTAACGTTCCTATGGCATCATAAAGAATTAGCAGATTTTTGTGCTGGTACTTGCTGAAAGCGAACACCAGCGTGTCCAGGATGAACGCCAGGTAGGGCACCAGTTCTGTACAGGCCTCCTCCTCCAGAGTGGCAAAGGCACTGGTCAGGAGAGCGGAGAGAAGTGGAGAAGGAAGACAACACTGTAAGTGGAACCCCTTTAAAAAATATGAATACAATCGTAATGTGTATTTCTGACTCCGAAAAGGACAAATTAGGGTCGCACCATTCGCAAAGCAGTACAGGGATGACATTATGCATTACAACATGGGTTTACCTGCAAGCAGCCTCCTGCACCCGCTTGTTTGAGTCTAGAATGCGTTTGAGCAGCTCCGTCATCAGGGGCTTCAGGTAATCATCTGGGGGCTGGCTGACAACCCAGTGGGCGTAGCGGCTCAGCGTCCAGCAGGTGATGGAACGGACCAGGGCCTTCTTGTCAGACAAACACTGGACGAGATGGGGGAGGAGCTCTGGCAGGTATGGGATCATGCCCTGCATACAGCCTGCAGACAGGGAAGAGAACAGTGTCAACTCAGGCTGATTCCATATCCTGAAGGGGGCTTTACTCCCTACTTCCTCTCTTTCTTCTCTACATACCTTCAGCTATGGCGCCCAGCACAAGGATGCCAGACTCTTTCACCACCCACTCTGGATGGAAGAGCAGCTCTTTGAGGAGTGGCAGAAGGTGCAGCAACAGATCTTCCCTGAACACGTTGGCCAGCACGTCCAACGCTGCGGCTGAACACTTACCTAACGTTTGGAGAACAGAAGAAAAACACGCACACGAACACAGAGGTGGACAAACATCATACAGACAACACAGGTACGGACATACAAAAAACAAGCAATCAATACACTAAAAAGAAAGGGAGACCGTTAAAAAGACAATTTATAATCAGTAAGGGGAGTTTGACAGAGATGCAGACAGTTCCCAGAGCACAGACGATGAACTCACGCAGGTTCCAGTCAGAAATTGTGTCGTCGTCATCATCATCCAGGTCATCATCGTCATCGTCCTCGTCCTCGATCCCATCACCCTCGTGCTGCTGGGCAACTGTGCGCGACCGGTGGAAGCGCGGTCTGATGTCCTGCTCGTTGTCGGGAATCGCTTCGTCCTCCTCTTCCTCAATGTCGCCCTGATGAGGAATACAAATGTATGCTGCAATTATATTACTATTAACTTGACTGAAAGGTGGTTGGACTACAACAGTGTGTATTTGAAAAGAACTATCACGGCCACAATAGAAGTTTAGGCTGAAAAAAAATCAGATTCTTCACAGACATCATGTTTGTGTTTACATCGTTCTAAAAATGGCTGCAGTAGAATATATAAAACATGTCATCCTGAGTGAAGGGCCGCTTCATCGTGTTATCTGTACAGGTACAAATACCAGGCCGTATAAACTGACCTTGAGCAGGATGATGTCAATCTCAGAGTACTTCATCCCGTTGACAAGCACCGGAGTGAGCCTGGAGTGGACACCAGAGGGAAACATTATGAGGACAAAGGGCAAGGATAGGTTGGAGGCCACACGTAATCACTCACATCTGATTTGTGCTTTGGTACAGTTTAATGGAACAGTGTGGTGACAGATGTTACAGCTGGTGCCAACAGCCAAGGTTCTTAATCAGCCGTCCTGAGGTGGGGAAGAGGAATGTCAACCTGTGACAAGGTCTTCAGATAGAAACTGCCAAGGCTGCTATGAATCACCAGCTTTCAATATTAGTATAAGGGTGTCACTGTGTGTACTATCAGTAGGTGTGTGTGTGAGTGGTGAATGTGTGTGTGTGTGTGTGTGTGTGTGTGTGTGTGTGTGTGTGTGTGTGTGTGTGTGTGTGTGTGTGTGTGTGTGTGTGTGTGTGTGTGTGTGTGTGTGTGTAATCTTACTGGGAAAGGTGTCCACACAGCACTTCCTTACACACTGGCTGCTCCGCCAGAGTAAGCCAGAACTCACAGGCCTCCAGGGCAACATTTTCGTCTTGGTCCTGAGTCCTCAGTAGCATGTACTGAGATTCAATTAAGAGAAAAATGACATGCAGGATTACATAATTTAGGCTTTTAATCACAAACTGAACATTTAATTCAAAAAAATACGGCTGCAATTTGTAGCCCAACTGTAACACAAGTACGTCTGTCCACAGGGCGTCATCAGGAGTGTACATAGGCAGTGGGTGGCTCAGCTGTCGCATTCTAGCCAGCACCTGACTCAACATGGTTCTTGTCTACTCCCAAAATGGGCAAAGAGGTGGACTGTGGGTAGAGCTGAGGAGGGCCGAGTAAAGACTGGTTGCCGAACCACATAGCTCGACGAGACCTGGCTAGCTCAGGCTATAGGGTTAGGCTAGATGCTATCCTTGATTTGCCATTGATTGTTTTTGTCAGCAATACAACAAACAAGTGTCAGGATTATATAGTGGCCATTGTAGTTTTAATGGACCATTTTCTTTAACAGAAGTAAAAAGTGTAATCGAGAAATAAACTACAAGGCAACAGACACAATGTAGGGTCAGGTCATTATTTTTGCTTGTCATTTGGTCTTATTGAGAAGTTATGTCAGTAGTAAAAATATCAAAATATTCTCAATAAACACAGAAAGTCTGACTTATCCTTAAAATACATATGTGCACTCTTCTTCTTTCCACCAGTGTTTAACTCTCTTTCAGTCGCCAGTGTCACTCACCTCGATGATGTTGTGCATGTGCGGCAGCAGACGGTCCAGGCGGACTTCGAGCAGCATGACCAGAGCTCTGCACACGTTCTTCCTCACCTCGGGTTCCTCATCTGTGGCCAGTGCAAACAGGTTCTTTGGGCCGATAGAAGGACACCAGGGATCAAAAGGTGAAGTGTGTGAAACAACAAGTTCCACAACAAGTGATACCAATAATAAGAACAATAGTGAAGCAGCAATTGTTTTACATGTGAGTAACAAACAGTTTTCTGGAAAAAATATAAACAGAAGTGACAAAGTCTATATGGTAATATATCCCATTAAATCCACATACAGATCTTTATCTAATGCTTAGGTTTTAAGTGTTTTTTTTGTATTTTGCAGTTATGCTTACTAGTAGTTTGATATATTGTAGAAATACTTTTAATAAAGTTTTAAGGGCAGTTTACATGTTGCCACTAAAAGCCCCAAGATTGTTACAAATTCAACAGAGGTTCCTATAATTAAAACGTATAATCTAACAGTTCCTGCTTCTAACCCTGCTTTTCAAAATATATATACATTTTACTTTTTTAAATGTATGTTTACTCTTTCAAATCTCTAACAGAGCTTTGTCAGGCTAGCCTTTTAATTTCTTCTTCCAACCTCTAAATATAATTCATTCAGCAATAAAGTCAGACTGATAAGGTTAATTAAAATAGCCAGAGAAAATTCTGGGACAACCTAAAAACAGCAGAAAATAACATCCTGACTTGAAATATTCTGTTTGAGTTAAAGATACAAAATCTTAACAGAGGAATATAAAAAAAGCCTCAGTACGTACTAGCCATAATTTGCATACAGCTTGGAACAAGCAGGAGTGGCTGTATGACGCAGAGAGAGCTGAGAGGTAGACGGCAGACAAATTGTCTGATTGATAGCTGTTATTTACCAAAGCAGGAGGGGAAGCAGTTTGTCTGCATAGTGTAACTATAGCAACAGATAATTAACGGTCGAGACTTGCCTCGATGAAAGAGTCGATGTGGAGCATGAGAGCCTGGGTCCTGCTGATGATGAACTGATTGACGCAGGCGATGGCATGGGACCTGTAATACAATAACCAACACTTAAGAGTCACACCAACAGTTTTTACCTCACATGTTGCACGCTATGAATGCAGCCTCTGTCTTCTTCTTTGCTTCAACGGCACAAATTCAAGCTTCATATATGAGGAGCTCTTTTCTACAGGGAATAGACGGAGACCCCATCCGTACATTTACATGGACCTTTAATCTAGTCTGTGCATGAACTGTGCACGTGTGATTAAATGAATCTGCTGTTTGAAACATACTCACCAGCAGATCTGTTCAAGATCATTTTGTACAATGGACTGATAACCATGCATCATGAATAAAATATATAACTACAGGAAAGTGAATACATAAACGCCCTCAATGAATATTAATTAACCCCCACTGGATGGTGATGATTTAAATAGGTATGACTGACAGAAAAAATTACATTTAATCAAAACTATTGCAGTGGCTGTTCTGTTATATATATCTTCTCAACCCTACGATGTGTTTGAGTCCACAAAAATCCTCTGGAGTCTCAGGGTAAACTTTGTTAGAGTAGAATCCAATACGTCAAAGGTGAGTCCTCCTTCAGACGTAGTAAAACAACAGAAAATCCATAATACACCTCCATACTGCTCCTGTTGTGTCATCCATGTGTCTTTAAGCCCTGACATTTATATTCAACTCCAAATTAGGTAATTTACACCAAGTTTTAACCCTTAATGTCCTCTGATAGCTTCCAACAAGTTGCATTCAGGGACCGTCGGAAATGGTAAAGTCCACTAGCTTAGCCACTTCTGGTGGACCTTAAGGTTAAAAACATGGTGAAAATGACCTTGTTTCCAGTCGAATATGTATGTCTTGGCTTCCAGACACTTGGATGACACAACACGAGCAGTATATGGAGGCATGCTTTGTTTTTTCTGTTCTATACGTCTGAGTATAGGTAACTAATCAGCTACACCGTTTACCCCTGAAACACCAGAAGTGTTTTTTGGACTCAAACACTTCCACACAACCCCCCATCGGCAGAGGGGTGAGTAGATGATGAGAGAATTTTCATTTCTGGGTGAACTATCCCTTTAAGGCTGCGGATCTGCTTCAGAATTATTCATGGGTCATTGGTGATTCCTCCTCAAACAGTTCTACAATAAACTGTCACATTTGATGCTTTGTGTACTAGACGTTGTGTGCATAGTAATTTATAAATACTGGATGGTACACAGTGATTTCAGACAACTTTGAGTCCATCCGACCAGGAATATCTGCTCTGAACATTTTATAGTCAATGTTTTTCATGAATTGCTTTGTTAGTGCTCATGTGTCTGTTTATATTTAAGTTTGATCGATCTGTTATTTTTACAGGCATTGAATCAAAGGTCTGTCAAGCAATCCACCCAATCTTCAGACACAAGTTCACAATAAAAAAATAAAATAAAAGCCATGTATTGGGTTTGAAATGATGCATTTTAGCAACGAAACAAACGTCATGCTTATATTTTCAAGACAAATTGCTTTCTATGACTGTTACTGCCACGATGGAGATCAGCAACATACTTATCAAAATGAACTGGCGGCGATGTTGACAAGCGGTTTGACCCAGTTGCTGACTGCCGCTGTAGCTTATCAGTGGAGGCAGAAGAAGACATGTTTAAGTCTGCCCACTGACTAGAGGCCACACTGCACTGACTTCTGATTGCCTATTTAATTGTATTAATACCGAACATGTCCAAATCGCACCATCCTCTGCACTGCACTTCCTCGGGCAGGTAGCAATAATTATTCAATGTGTGAAGCTGAGGAGCTGAATTGTTCACAAGATATGCATTCCACAGACAGACAGACAGACAGACAGACGTTAAACACAATTAGTAGGTAGAAGGAAAGCATTCAAAAGAAAACATTATACCTGATCTTCGGACTGTTGTGCTTAAAAAACTGTAAGAACTTGGGGATCATGACGTTGAGAGGACGATCCAGCATGTCACTGTCCAGGATCTCAGCAGAGTCTTCACAGATCTTCTGCAGGGCTCCGAACGCTCCCTGAGGGACAATGACAAAAGAAAAAAAACACTAAGAATAACAACAGAACAAAGGGATGAGAGGAAATCCACTGTACAGATTCTCACAACGGCCAAGCGATTATACCACAGATACTGAGATGCTATGGCTAATAATAGGTCTGTTGGTGATTCCTAAAGGAAGTCTTCCTCGCATGCAGTTATAAAAAGGCAATGGTGGTTGAATTTCATGTTGTGCTGACCTCCTGGTGTATTTTGCAATGTGTTCTTATCAGTTTTTATAACATGTGTTAGTATATTTGCTCTCTTGTCAGCACATGTACTATAACCTTTTATGTAAGAAATATGTACTGTAGGTCATATTTCTACAGTCTGAAGGTTATTGGAGCAGGAAGGGATGAGCCGACTGAGCACGTTTCGGAGCACTAACAGTTGGCAAGCAGTCAGATCTAAATATACCCACACACTCGTTCTTAATACTGGCTGCTTGACGGATGGTTAGTATGCATGCTCACGATATGCTGCAGACTCCAGTGTGTCTCACGAATATGCAGTCGGAGGATCAGACACAAAATACGGCAAAGCGCACACACCGTCGCTGTCGGAAATGTGTTGCCATGGAAACCGTTCTCACGTCTGCATGCTGCTCAGATGACAGACACAGAAATGTCTCAAAGAGGAAAGATAAAAAAACACGGGGGTGCGTCGAAGGATGGAGCAGGATGAGGATGCTCAAGGCGGACACTGTGTCAAGGTCGCAGAAGTCAAGTGGGAGTCAAAGGGATAAATCATTTTTCCCCTAATAAGTAAGGTCGGCTCACTGGCACCTTGCAGAAGGAGCGGCCAGCTTCAAATTCATTAGAAAAAAATAAATATCAGTGTTTCAGAGGCTGCACAGGAGGGTACCAAAATATAATTTAAATGTGAAAACTAAATATCACAAGATTTAACGGACTAAAACAATAATGACTCCTTGTGAGTCCAACTACCAATTGTGGAAGATGGTTTAATGTCTTTAAATGACATCCTTTAATCTATTAAAGGATAAATATATTATTCAACTGATGCAGTATTTGAGAAGATTTGCTACTTTCTTTTGTTTGAAACCGTTTTTTTTTGGACTGTTGGTTGGACAAAGAAATACGAGATTTTATATTTTATATATACAGAACCATATACTAAGAATAGTTCATTCATTCATAAGATCGTTAGTCTCAGTCCAATGTGGATGTTAAGAGTTATGTGGCCGCTTTACATTTTGTAAATATTACAAATCCCAACGTCTTTTTAACAGAATCATATAATTACTATTTTGTTTGGTGACGATAATGAATGAACGAGGACTAGTCAGCCATTCAGCATCAGACTCTGTCCATTCTATACTATGCTGAAATGTAGCTCCATTCCAGCTGATCCATGTGACAAGATAAGGAGCACGACAAAGGGCCGCTCCCGCTGATGTCACAACATTATATATTGTAAGTGTTCGAGCGGGCGGGCGTGTGTCAGAGAAGGGCAAAGAAATGGGAGTGGCCTTCAGGCATTCCAGTGACGCTGAAGCGTAATCCTCCCTTCAAGTCCGGCTGCGGAAGGTCATTAAACTCGAGAATGTGAGTCATACAGATGACAGCGAGCCAGTTGCCGGGGGCAGAGAGAGGTATGTCAACTGCACATCTCCTTTCACACTCCTGCTCTGGAAAAACCTGAATTATGGTGCGGTTCACATGAGCACAGGTGAGCATTTATCCTGTTGGAGCTGCATCAAACTTGACCCTCGCAACGCCATCACAGCCCCTCTCCAACTGCCATTAATCAAAACAGTAAAAATGCTCTAAGGCAAAACCTATATTGAGCCATCCACCAACACTGCACTTGGCATCCAACACACCTGCTCCAGTCTTTTTATAGAGCATGCAAAGAGGGGGTGGCACGGTGGTGCAGGGCGCTCCTTCTGCAACCCCACCACGTTTTCCAGGAACTGGTGTTGATTTGCAAGGAATTTATGGGACGTCTTGATAACCAATTAAAAAAGAAGATTATTGACACTATCGAAATTGAAGACCTATTTGAGAACGTAGGGAAATTTAAGTCTTAGGGTAAGAACGACAGACAAGAAGGTGTCCCAGAATTCTCTGGATGTAGCCAAGTAAAGATTAACCCTGAAAACCCTGCGTAATGTCTCAAACTACATGCAGAGAGAGAAGGTACCCATGGTCTTCCCCACAGTCGAGTCGCGAGTACTGAGCCAAATTCTCACCAGGGTGTTTGTAGACTCAGTTATCAGTTCCACCTTGGTCTGGTTTTTAGTGAGATTACAGTGTGATAGTACGTGATATCGTTAGGGAAAGAATGACAACACACGTTACACATTACAAACTATGGAAGAAGGAAATTAAGTACAGAAATTATAGTGCTAATAATAATAGGGCTAAAACACCAAAATAGCCGGGCACCCCAAGTAAATTCAGGATTATGTCGTCCCCCAAAAAAATATGTTTTAAGCTGAGATTTAAAGTCGACACACCGTCTCAGACAATCTCATTTCCTCATGCAAGGACCCTGATGGTGAACCCTATGATTACCTCCTAGTTGATCATAAGCGGCACAGATGTAAATAGGGAATTAAAAGATCTGAGATATAGCCGGGGGTCAGACCATGAAGAGCCTTGATTATCAATAAAATCCTTAAAAAAAATCAATCCTGAAGGAAACTGGGAGCCAATGTAAAAACTATAAAACAGGTAAGATATGATTGTATTGTTGCATGTTATTAGCCTGGCTGCTGATAATTAAGACTTAACCAAAATTATTTCCAACCTAGTATGTCATATTTTAACGCATTTAAGACCTTTAAGGCCTAAAATAACTATTATCAGATTTTAGACTTTTTTAAGACCCTGCAGAAACCATGTAGGACAATGAAATAATACAACTCAGAATAACACATTACTCGAAGCTACACACCATCATTACCATATATCAGCTCATAATGAGTATACCTCTGTAACAGAGTGATCAGGACGATCTTGCATAAATCTACTACAGATTCATGAGAGTGGATATGAACAGTATTAAGACACTTCACATGGCTTGGATACCAGAATGCATATAGCCCCAGCAGCCAGTAAAAATATTCCTAAAATAGAGATCAAAGTCCTTGTGATGGCAGTAACAGTGAGGATTATCAAGGGGTCTCTATGGCAACAGTCAACACCTTCAAATATGTATTTGGAACGACACAGGTATATTTGCTGCATCCGAAACATGAACGAGAGATGCTGTGGAGTTGGCAGAGCTCATCGTGGTTTATACACAAGAGGGACTTCTGACTTCTGTCCACCTTTAACTCTTCAAAGACGTGAAGAGAAGGTTATTGTCCACAGCAAAGGACATTAAGTGATCGCCAAGTGGAAATGCATTTGATTTAACATCAATGCATGAGCTCAAACAAAAGGAATTATTTAAAAATTAAGTGAAATATCTCATGATTGGGTTTGACAATGTAAGGGTCCAATCCCACAGACGTAAATGCAGGGCCAATATTGACCGAAGTTGAACTCCACACAAAGCCACACCACAGGAAGCGAAGGTTTTATTCCTCTCCTCAGATTGGTAATGAACAGTAAGCGAAGATTCGCCACTGAAACATTTGTGTATGTGAGACCGTGCACAGATAAGCATGCAGGTTATTATTGAAAAGAGGAGCAGGACTTTCTTTAAGATTCAGTACAGTACATCCAGCATAGTACATCCTATTTAAATCAGTACATCCAGTTTAAATCAAAAGACAAAAAAAGAAAAACACAACACCAACAACCTTATGAGACTTTTCTGTGAAGGAAGTCCTTCATTTCCCAGTCTGTAATACCATTAAAGCCAGTGTAGTATTGCCATTATATCGCCACATCCACTTAAACAAGACTAGACTCAATGTCAATCACAGTGAACATAGACTTGGCACATAAACATACACACACATAAACACATATAAACACACACAAACTTTTGCACATTGCGCCACAAGATTAGAAAACAGTACGGCACCAATTTGAACCATCTTTAACGTCAGAACCTAAGAAGCTTTCAAAGCTGCTTTTCAAAAACATAGCAAGTCTTATGAGGAGTTGCTCCATTCAGTCACAGTTCAGTATTAGGCCACATACACAAACACACACACACACACTTAAGGATCCTCTGCAGTAAATAGATGACCTAAATCTCCGCTTCTGAATGAGCTTCACAAGAGCAGCGTGCTGTGGTGCAACTAGGAGAGACATTTTTTTTTCTGTCACACCACTTCTTTAAATTTCAGACAATCATGTGCACATTCCTGCTCCGAGCAGAGATGGGTAATCCTGCAAGGATCCATTTCAAATGCCCTTCGCCACGGCTGAATTTAGCACGACAGTTTAACATGCTACTTAGTTTGAGCATGTTCTACGGTGCAAAGGTGTACACGTACTCGACCGTGCCTGATGTCACAGGCACACGCAGCTGACAGCATATTAACAAGCAGGGAGTTTATGAGAGTCTAAGTGTGGGGGAGGTTCCATCACACTGATCAGCTGATCCAATATCGTCTTCAAGTGGCGTATTTATCTACCATTACAATGTAGTAACTGTACGAGAGCAGATATCATCATGAACTGATCAACTACATTTAGCACTTAAACTGGATATATTGAAGAATACATTATATTTCACTGTAAACCAAATTGGGCCAGTGAAGATATAATAAATACAAATAATTGTTTAATGATATCTTATATAGACAACAAATATTTGCAGTATCCATCTTTTGCTCCATCTTGTTTTTTGCTAATATGCAGATTTAAAAAAAAAGCTACTCAGTGGGTCAGATCAGAAAATGGGGTCATATGGTTTTCTGGTCAAAATAATCTGTAGTTGTGGCTGGTGCTCCAGCTGTGAGACTGCCTCTGGCTCATCTGGCCAGCAGGACACTAGTATCCAGATGCTGTTTTAGAGCTGACCCAGCTCTCCTTCCTTCCCATAATAAATAAATAAACAAACAAACAACCATGCAGCATTGTGTGCCTGAACAACACAAGTGAGCTATAACATATGTTCACAAACAGGCACAATCTAAATCACTACCTCTCTCACACGCACACGCACACGCACACGCACACGCACACACAGGTATAAAAGAGCTGAAACATTTTTTTCCAATGTACTTTGCGCTGGCTCTGCACAATAAGACAAGATTTTGGATTTAGAAGAACTACTGTAACGTTTAAGAGACCTGACTACCAACATTCAGCCAGTCCCACTTTGGGTCTAATACTTGCCAGAGAGATCAGACACCATCGACAACAAAATATCCATATAGAACAATATACAACATCCACAAACCTTCTACTACAGCACTGTTTGTCCTCACCTCACATGTGTTGTAGTCCTCCGAATCCAGCAGCAGGCAGAGCTTAGGCAGGAGCTCCGGCCAGTTTTGTAGCTCTCCTTTGGAGGCAATCGTGGTGATGAGGATACCTGAGACGAGGGAAGGACTTACTGTTAGTTACACTGGTGGGACACAAGTGCAAACAAGAGACATGTTGCTGTGTCATGCACAGTCTCAAACAAATCCAAAATCATTCATGAATACACTAATATTGTCATAATAACAAATTAGTGGGAAGTTAAATATCTTCTTTGTAATGATATTATGAAGTTATAAACTGAATTGTTTTACTGATTTCTTTTTACCTGCTTTGGCTGTCATGTACTACTAACACTGACAGGTTTGAACTTATTCTGCTGTTACGTTCTTAATGAGACAATATTTTGGATCTGTGTTATCTGATGGATACTTTTCTTTAGCAGCTTGTATTCTTATGAGCAGTGATCACCAATGGACTGAACTTACCCACAGTGGCCCGGATAAGGGGAGAAGTGTCCCCAATGTTTTGGAGGCACTCATTCTTGATGAAATCAGACACGCCATTGGGAAAGTTCTGATAGTGAGCTTTCACATTGTTCTTCAGTATCAGCCCACTCAGAGAGCGCGTTGGCTCATCTTGTAGAGCGGAGGGAAGACAAAATAATGAGCATGTAAAGTAAATACACCGGTGGAGTCACAGCTTCAATGTAACAGTGTTGTGAAGGTCTTTGACTCAGTCTTTGAATTGATAACAGGATTGTACTGCCGCAACATCACTGTTCATTCAATCCACCAAGATTCACACAAGCATCAGAACATAATCTAGAAGCTGTTCAGCGAAGTGTTATGTGGAATATTGCTTGAAAGTAAAACAAAGGGATTAGTTAACAAATGATGGATAGCTGCTAATGCTATTTGTCTGAGTTACTGCCAATAGGAATTTAACTAGAAATCGATGGCTTCATTTTTGTTCATCTTCCTGTTCCTGAGTAGGCGACTTGTTTCATCTGAAATAGGAGAAATAAATGCCTTAACACCACTTAACATGTGGGTCATCTACTGTGCAGACAGACAAGCCAAGAGTTGTGTGGGGCCAGGAATTAGGTTTAAAATTAGAGTGACCCATATTCTTAGTGCCGCATCATCTGTGGCAAAGATGCCACCGGGGAAGCAGAGTCATGGCTCCACAGACCTGTCACTGGGCAGTTACATAAAAAAAAAGACAGGCCTGTCGTTCACAATGTCCGGTAGAGTCGGATCATCTCGGGAACAAGGTGCAGATACAAGAACAGAACACACTGACACAGACAAGACGGGTTGCTTACCTTCTGATTTTAACTTTGTCAGAACAAATATTAAATAGTTGTTGAAGTCTGGATACTGGTTGAGCTGCTCCAGTCTCTAAGGAAGGTGGTTGAGGAAGACAAAGTGCTATCTGTACGTGCAGCATGTCACAAGGCTCTGAGCACATTACCACTGCAATCCATAACATGGTGATTATGGTAAAAAAAAACGATTTGCCTCAGCTATAGAGATGTAGAAAGAGCCAGTGTTTGTGTTTTCGAGTGGTGGTGTACATTACAAATAACAGAATAATAACGTGTGTGAGTGGGAAGTCGGCGTATGTTGATGGGAGGGGGGGTCATAAATATGTCAGTTGACTTGACAGATAGCTGTACCTTCCCGGCCAGATAGCATACTTAGGGCTACAACTGCATTTTGAATATGAGGTAATGGCTCGGTGCATATGAGATGTAACATAAGTATGAATGATTTTCCTTTTGGTTTTTTTTACACATTGATAATAATATGGTGACACAGACATAATACATTCTGCCTCTGTATGACCTTGTGAAATCACCTCTCGATACATAGACTGATGACTTTGTTTATACCTCTGACATTCGGCCTGATGATTGAATAAAATACTACCGATGCTTATATCTACTACTGATGTATCAGTGCATTTGCAAAAGCGTTAATTTTACCACATGTCACGTGTCCAGTGTGCATCTTTGCACAGTCTTGTGTTGTGCTGTTGTCTCTCTACTCTGATTTGCCCAGGGTCTGCAGATGGGAACCAGCTTTAAGATACAATCTGGAACAATGCATCAAATGGGGACATTTGTGTTTTGTTTACAGCACACGGTCCCTTTCAGGTATAAATAAATAGTGCAGTCACTAATTGGATACATGAGGATTACTGTTCCGCTCCTCAATGTCATTACGTCATTATGACAACATGTATAATATGTTAACGACTGTCTGATCCCTTCATGCATGCGATACGTCACGCGTTACTGCAGACTGACAGCTAGACACAGCACTTTTTAGCCTGTGGAGGATAAACAAATGGTGTTCATGTTTACTGCCAGGGGACAATGAGAGTTGAGGGCGGACAGGGATGCGACTAACCGCTGGATGTAGAGAGACAGGTAACTCCGATTTGGCAGATGAAAACACACCCGGCTAATGTAACAAAGGCCCGGCACGGCACGGCACGGCACGGCCCCGCGGAGCTAACTGGCCACAACACAAAGCAACAGCCGGAGCCGGAGCACCTGCGTACCAGCTCCTAACGGTAACCACCCGGCTAGCCCTGTAGCTCTCGTTAGCCTGTTGAGTCTGGCAGCGCAGACGAGTGAGGGAAAACAACGCGTTGTCCTCCGAGCGGGGCCTCGGGAAAAGGATACTTGCTGGACGGATCTCTGCGTGGACGTGTCCGGAGACTGGGACTCTTTGAGCAGCTGTAGAATCTGTTGAAGTCCCTGCTCGTCTGGCTTCCATTCACACTCCATCTTGCTCCTCTGCTGCTGCTGCTGCTGCTGCTGCGGATAAAGGAGCAACGTTAGCTAACTGACGCGAGCTGTCATTAAACGACTCTTTCAAATTAAAAGCCCGTAGATCGGGTAAGCGTAGAGATGTGGGTTTACCTGTTCGTGTGCCTGAAGCGGACTCTGTGAGGGGGTGAGTGCGGCTGTCTGGCTCCTCAGACGGGGGCCTGTTCACCCACATCCGCTTCCAACAAGCTGGGAAAAGCTGCGGGTCACACACACACACATTGACTGTATATATGAGGCAGCCCCGTCAGCTGACACACGGCCGAGGGGTCCTAGTGCTCCAGGATTTAGAATGTGTTCGCAAATACACACGCTGTTTTGTATCTTTAACACGTAGCGAAATGAACGCGTGTTTTCTTTTTCTGTTTTGTTCTGGAATTTAAAACCATTTTCTGTCAGAGATTTTAATAGTTGTATAAACACAGCGTCATATTTCCGACAGCACTTGAAGGCAGCGAGGTGCACCTGAAGGCCTCACTGTTGGTTTCGATTTGAGAAACGTTAAACAGCGGCCACCGGCGGTTAGTTTGGATTCCTGCATTCTCAAAGAAAGAGAGAGATCAAATATTAAAGCTGCTTTCAGACCAGACGTGCTATGAATTGAGGATTAATCTCCGGACATTCTCCAGAGGGGGTGTAAGTGAGAGTACAAAACAAAACAAAGAATACAAATATCCCAGTATTAAACTCTGTGCTGCACGCATATAATAAGAATCATAATAACAATTATAATAATAAAAAACTTAATTGTATGGCACCTTTCATACAAGATATGCAACTTAAAGTGCTTTACATACAATACAGATAAAAAATTATAATAGATAATGCTGTGAAGTATTATTAGACACCGAGGTCAAGAGAGTTTTTGGTGATAAGGGCAGGTGTCAACACGTTGTTAACAAAAATACCTGATGTCTGCAGCCCTCACCTGAATCTCCTGCTGCGTTGTTCAAGTGTGAAGGACAAACTCCAGAGAAAGTCCAGACCTAATTGAGGATGCATCCTCTGGAGTTCCTGATTGAAATAAGATTAAGAGATCAAACATAATGTTGTGAAACATTATTATCTCTTATATTGCAGTTCTCTATAGGTTCAGAATCATGAAGTAAGCGTCCAGGCAAAAGTATGTTTTCAAAATATAAAATAAGGGTACAATTAAACATAAGTTACTGACAGGAAATAAAGAGTGTTGATGATATGTGATGTTCACTAGAACATGAGGTCACTAAAACCTTGACCATTGGCCTTCAGCTATCTGAATCAATCAAGTGAATACTTGAGTCCACCTGATCGTTTCTAGCAAATTTGAAGAAACTTTCTCAGGGTGTTCCTGACATGTCACATTCACAAGATCCAAAATGTATTTTGTGAGGTTACAGTGACCTTTGAACACCAAATTCGATTCAAATCATGGTGTTCTTCAGACATCGTGTTCAAAAAAATTAGTCGGATGGACAAACTGAAATCATAATGCTTTGGCTGCTGCTGTTGCCGCTGTCAGTACAATGTATTAAATGTTTTGGGAGAAATTGGACATTTTAGGCTTTACATTCCAATATTCTGTATTCCAGGTTTTCCATAGATTTTAATGTAAGGTGTCATGGATGGATGGATGGATAGATTGGTGGATAGATAGATAGATAGACAGACAGACAGACAGACAGACAGACAGACAGACAGACAGACAGACAGACAGACAGACAGACAGACAGATAGATAGACAGATAGATAGATAGATAGATAGATAGATAGATAGATAGATAGATAGATAGATCGATAGATAGATAGATAGATAGATAGATAGATAGATAGATAGATAGATAGATAGGTCGATAGATAATTGCAATGTATTGCATTAATAAACTAAATTACAATCAGCAGTTTAATCAACAACAAAAAAAAGTAGTTGGTTGCCACCATAGACTGTATTTGGAAACAGTTTCCATGTTATTCCACTAGATGGCAGCATACGGCAGAGCGGGGTGTGACTTGCCCGGGGCGTCAGACGAAGAAGTGGAGCCCTAGATCCAGTACGCTGCTGCCTCTCAGCGTACATACCAGCAGCCTGTCTGTCAAATCCACCAGCTTCCCTTCCCATCAGCTGTTTGTCACAGGCACAGTAACAGTTACTTTGGATTTTCTTCTCATACGGACCAGTAACGGAAGCCCGAGAGGTACCGGGGACGTGAGAGACCGGAGAGTTTGGATCTGCCTCCTGTCTGCTCGCTAGCTGCTCGCCAGGAGAGTTTGTCTTCTGGGCTCAGGGGAAACATGAGCTTTCTTTTGTGAGTAAAACAAAAAGCTGTGCGATGAATGTTTGCATTGTCTGTCCGCCGGCCCGACTGTTTACACAATGTCAGTGTTGCAACACACCTACCCGGCAAGCTAGCTACCGAGCTAGTTAGCGAGCGACAGCAGAGTACGGGCTGCGACTACATCCTGGAGTCGCCTCGGATGTCTGATGTGTTTCGCTTTAGCTTTCTGTCGGTTTGTAAAGACAATCATCATCGGCTGGACTCTCAGTGTAACTGGATCTTTAGTGTAGACGAACACATCCAGTGGCTTTAATCTTAAACCCATTCAGCACTCATACGAGAGCAGATTAAACAGTGTGATGTTCACTGTCGGGCCTGGCTATCTGCTGGTGTCACCCTGCGATCTAGTAATACATCAAAGTAACACCACAGTGTTTGAGGTAAATTGACAACGAAGAGCTGAGTCAAAAACACAAAGCAATTTAAAATGATTTGCCAATAAGATCACCTCATTTAGCTTTATGCCACTTTTGTTATGGTAAAATGAAGAAACTGATTCAAACTTCCGTCACTTCCTTAGTTTGGCACAGCATAAAAAACCAACATCAAATCATCCTTTAAATATGTATCATCGTTTCAGTCAGACATATTTGATTTAATCTTTATGGTTTGAAGTGATCTGTTATAAATGGTCAGACTCTATATCTATATTTTACATTTTACACCAGGACATGATCCTCTGTATAGACTGGTATCAGCAGATGTCATATCTCTAATCAAAGCAGCACTGTTGGTATGTACCCTACCATGTTGTGATGACTCACAAGAATGCTTGTTTAATGGGCCAGTGAGAGAGATTGAATGCGGTACCTCTCCCAATGACCTCATTAAGCGTCATACACAGAGAGCCACACTGTTCTTGCCCCCCCCACTCTTAATTAATTCTGCCAAACTAACCAATTCAACTGTGACTCTTTTTTTTCACCGTCAGCTTATTTAGACGATCTGAATATTTTGTCGCCAAAGCCCTCGCAGGCTCACAAATTGTCCGATTATTTGACTGCTTCCGTGTTAATCGCACCCTTTTTTGTCTTTGTCTTTGATTTGTTGATTTGTGACTCATTACAGTGGAAACCGTTCATCCAAGACGTTCAAGCCCAAGAAGAATATCCCGGAGGGTTCTCATCAGTACGAGCTGTTGAAACATGCAGAGGCAACACTGGGAAGTGGAAACCTGCGCATGGCAGTCATGTTGCCCGAGGGCGAAGACTTAAATGAATGGGTCGCAGTCAACAGTAAGTGCCAAGTTTGTTTCAACTCTCCTCCGCCTTGATACACCCTCTTTTGGTTCAGATTCCCGGAAGATTGACACCACCCTCACTCAACAGTTTTTTTCCATTTGTCAGTCTCCTCGTAGTCTTTATATTTGCTGTTAAAGTTCTCGGTAGTCCCGTTCCTGAAAGTTCAAATAATCCACCTCAAGAATCAGTGAAGTGAAGCACCGGGGTGTGAGATCTTGGCATTTCCTCCAAAGACCAGGAGCCTTCATGCTGGAAAAACCACTGTGAATGTTTAAATAGACTTTATTGTCTGTGCTGAGAGCGTTGTTTACTTTCCTCTGAATTGAGACAAATGGCTGGTCAGCAGAGTCCTCGTCTCCTCTCGCGTCAGATCGCCTTAGCGCTGAAGTTTTTGTTTAAGCCGTTGACACTGTACTACAGTGCAACACAAGTAATGTCATTCAGATTTTAAATTTGATGTGAAAAACATGACAAAATAAATATTTGGATGCATCATCAAATGAAACTTTTTTGGGGTTTGACCTTTAGTCAAGTCAAACAAGCTGCTCCGACTTGCAGAATTAGGACAAGTTAAACTTAACGTGATCAGTTTAAATTAATGATCTGTTCACACAAGAAGCAGTCAGTTCACTTAAATGTTTTTAAGATTCTCTTTTTGGCCTTTTGTCTGCAATGGATAGTGACAGCAGAGGGAGAAAGAGAGCGTGTATACACATTTATTCTGTGTCCGTTTAGCATCTCTAATGTCCTTTGGCTCCACTGTCTCTTTTGGTAAAGCTCTTCACCCTAAGAAATATCAGTTGTAGTGACAATTGCCTTGGTGGCTGTCAGGGAAATATTTTGACTTGTTGTAATCGTGGTTGTCATTGTTAAACCTCCAACGAGCTATGAATACAAACTTTTTGGACTAAAGTGTCTCCAGAGGGGACGGGGGAAACTTTAATCAACCACTGAAGTGAGATGGCCAATAATATGCCAACCATATGTCACATCAGCTGCACAGTATGTATTTTTGTCTAAGATTAGTATACAGAGCACAAGCACGAACACTCCCAACTCTTTAAATGGATCTCTCAAACTGATGGAAAGCCGAAGTTGGCCACATGCCCCTGGGAAAGGACAATAACACAATTTGTGCCAGATAAGTGGAGTGTTCACTGGTCTGCACTCTGCTGCTGGGCAGTGAAGTGGGAAGGGTCAGCAGCTCCAGAGAAACGTGATGCCAATGGTTTTGCTAGCTTCCATGGTTTTCAGTCTCATGTGCGCTTGATTCAAATATGTTCTTTTTGTGCCTTTTCAGCTGTGGATTTCTTCAACCAGATCAACATGCTGTATGGCACCATCACAGACTTTTGCACAGAGGAAAGCTGCCCAGTCATGTCTGCTGGTCCTAAGTAAGTTCATGGTTTTAGATCATGCATGTTAACTAAGGGCGTTGCAATCAGGCTTTTGGGGGCCGATCATCACAATAGTATCGGCCGTCAGCGATCACAGGGTCTATGGCCTGAAATCCGTATAATCTCCTGACATTATCAAGAGGGGCTGTATGTGAGAACACACATGTGTGACAAAGATGTTGAGAGCATGTGATATGGGCAGATGCAGGTGTGGATGTGCTGTTAGAATAAACACTTGATCTCTGCAGCACAATTACTAGTTACGTCTTGCCTGAACCTGCTGCACCACCCCTTACCTCAATGTACCGGAGATTTCTGTGTTGAAAGAGTTTTGTCTCTTTGAGCAACTATGAGCAAGGTGCTTGCTCATAGTTGGAGCTGTTGGGTTTCTCTATAAAATGTCAAGGTCTTGACCTTATTTTATTTATGATTTGGCCCTAAAAATTGAACTGAATTGAATGCCCTTTATTTTAATTTAAGTTAATTCATTTTTTGCCATGGACTTTTGTGAAGCACTATGTAACCTTGTTAAGATAAGTGCTATACAGGTACAATTATTATTATTATTATTATTATTATTTGATGTTGTGAACGCATCCAAGCAGAGAATCTCCTGCAGCGTTCATGTGTAAAAAGCAAACTTTAAAGAACTTCTGGACTCAGTTGTGTAGACCTTCTCCAGATATCTTGTCTGAAAACAGCTTATGTTTTATCTCCGGTACTGATTCATAATATTGAGTTGGACTTCTGCAAGGTTGAAAGCTTTATTTTCGAAGGTGCTGAAAATCTAAATTAACATTTTGTTGGTTCGGTTTCGACTGTCAATATATCGCTCTTGAACTGTCCTGTCAATAAAGGTGAAATGCCAAAAGCAATGATAATAACATTTAACATTAAACATACAATAGGTAAATTCACCCGCTAGTGGTCTTTCAGTCGAAATAATACGGACCTAGTTGATCATGCGTGATGCTGAACCCCGTATTGCCCAACATAGAAGTGCTGCTAATAGATGCACTGTATGAATCTGTGTGTTTGAAGGGGTGAATGTAAAACAGTACTTTAAAGAGCTTTGAGTAGTTATCAAGAATAGAAAAGCACAATATAAACACAAACCATTTAGCACCATTTTTTCCCATAATCTTTTTGGATCACTTAATTTCTCCTTTGCGTTCACACATGATTAGGAAAACTTTGGCGAAAGAATGCAAAGGCAAATGGCAACGAATAATCATTGTCCATTATGAGTGACCAATACAAACACTGGAAGGAAGGAACAGCTGACTGGCTAGCAGTTTGTTTCCTTCATCATTCCTTGTCTTCCCCTGAAGTTATAGGAGAGACTAATAAAGCTAGAAATAAAGTGGATATGACGAGTTAAATGCGACGAAAATGAAATGTTGTGTTAACTTGAATAGAGTATTGAACATTGTTGGAAACATTTTGATAATTTGAATACACATGTCAACAAATAACATAACAATGATCTTGTCGTTTTTCGACATGTTAATAAGGATTTGTTATATGTTATACATTTGAATTACATCAGTGGAGAATGAGTCTGAACCTAGAAGGAAGTATATTCAAAATGTTATCTGTGTTTCCTCTAGGTACGAGTACCACTGGGCAGATGGAACTAACATCAAGAAGCCCATCAAATGCTCTGCTCCTAAGTATATTGATTACCTCATGACCTGGGTGCAAGACCAGCTTGATGATGAGACACTTTTCCCTTCAAAGATCGGTAGGTTTTTGTTTTTGGTTGGTTTCTTCAAAGCTTCGTCGAGTAGCTTTACAGCTTTTCTGTATTTAAACATCGTAAAAATGTCCGAATTGCATATGAGGGCTTAACACATTGTTAGAACAGGGTGGTTCCTTGTTGAAGTGCTGAGTGTTTGCACTTCCCTCAAATCATGCTCCAGCCTGTCTGTAAAAACATTTCAATCCAGGAGAACATACTTCAGCGACGCTGCGTCTGCCTCGATCACTCTGAGCTTTTTGAGCTTAGTGCGATGTCCATCAGCAACAGAGATAGACAAAAAAAAAGAATGTGATGCACAGCTTATTGAGCTTTGTTATATGTGTGTGTTTTAAAATTAAAGCTATGCCTGAAGAAATCAAGCACAGTTTGTGAAATATTAACAATATTCAGGCATTTAGAAAAAATCCCAAATCTTGGGAATCCCTCAACCTTATCAGTGATATGATCTGTATGTTTGGTTTGTAATTTAATTGAAATCATTCCACGGAAAATCATTCCTACCTGAGGTCATATATATACACATATATATATATATATTATTGGGCTTTGCTTTGTATATTGTATCACAATTCACATATTTTATTTACAAACTATTAATTTTCTACCCGTTCTCTTAATTTTCATTGTCTTGGTATTTATATATTTCAGTTCTTTGCTGGAGCAACCCCAATTCCACTCCAGGTTGAATGAAGTATTTCAGATTCTGATCGGAATGATCTGAGCAGCTTTTCTCTTTTGCCCCTCTCCTTTCCCAGGTGTCCCCTTCAAGCGCAACTTCATGTCCGTGGCGAAGACCATCCTCAAGCGTCTGTTCAGAGTCTACGCCCACATCTACCACCAGCACTTTGATTCAGTCATGCAGCTGCAGGAGGAGGCCCACCTCAACACGTCATTCAAACACTTCATCTTTTTTGTTCAGGTGAGGAGGCGCTCACATTCGGATTTTGGCTTTTATTTATTTGAAACGAATATAGTAGATCAGGAACAAACAGTTCTGTTGATTCATATCATGTGATAATGTTAGTTCCCTCTCCTTTGTCTTTTTCAGGAGTTCAACCTCATTGACAGGAAGGAGCTGGTCCCACTACAGGAGCTGATTGAAAAACTGACAACCAAGGACAGATAAACAGCTGTCCTCCTTATTTTATTGGTCTTCTAGTTTTTGCACAGATACCCACCCCACCCTGGCTGTACGTATGCAGTATATACTATATTTCCATTTGGGGAAATGTTTTTAAAAGGGCCAGGAAGAAGGAAGGGTCTTGATAGGTTTAAGGCACCAGGACTAATGCTATCAGGGATAATTGAACAAACCACAGATTAACATATAAGAGAAGAAGGTTTTAGCTGTATGGAAAAAACTAAACAGTGTTCAGTCACGGCTTACATTTAGGATATTAGAGACACATTAGTTTTCTATTATACTGCACAGTTTTTTATCACTTCGATTTCTGGCAACATGAGGCATTTCCATGCTCTTAGATTTCCAGCTCGCCTGCAGGGGAGAACGCAGGGGAAGTAAAGTTGCTGTATTACAATAAGAGGGTATTGTTGATGTTGTGGCAGCCAAGCCAACCTTTTCAGCTGGTTATTTTATTCATTAAGCTACGTCGACGGAGCTCGGTCGTGATTTGCGACGGTTCACATCAGTCAATACAAAAGAATCCTAAGTGCCTAGCATGGCTCATAATTGCCCTATATCCACAGTGAGAACTGTAAGAAGATAAAGGCCATATATCACTGACACACTGGACACAGCGTTAAATTTCTCCCCTCCTCCTTCCTTTGTCATTTTTCTGTGTTTCTAAACTCCCTTTTAGAGCCTTTTCTATTTGTACTGTAACTGGGTTGAAAGAAGATTTAGTTCTTTCTGTAAAACCACTTTCTCCCCAAACATATTCTTATTTAGTTACGTCTTTTTGCCAACTGTGCTGTGCAGGTTATGATAAATGAATGTTATTAAGGACGTGTAGATGAGGCTAGAATATCGTCACGTCGTAGCGGGGACTGAAAATGAACTTAAACCTTTAGTGTTTCCTAGCAACAAGTTCCTGTGACCTAGTTTCACCCCCAAAAACTTTTAAGTAGACACACGTTTTAGAAAATGTCCGCGAGGAATCTAAAACCTTAAAGTGTATATTAGGGTCCGTAGAATAGTTACTTGCGTCGCAGCCTCCACTGTCGAGCGGAAACAGCATTTTGAATTGGAGTTCGATGCATCCGTTGGTATCTCACTAGCCATAAAAGCACTTTGAACAATTCCCCCTGACCTCTCTTGCCTGAATGTTTATTCTGCATAGACCGTGCTTTGTAAGGAGCTGTACCATGTGACTGCTCATAGTTTGTCTCCTCTCATATTTTCCCCCCAAATGAATGTTGAACTGCTTGAACCTCCTCTGAAATCATCCATATGGCACAAGTGAGATTTCTTCTGCTTTTGTACGGTTTGACTCGTTTTCGTCGCTGTGCTTCAACCAGCAGATGCATGACCCCCCCCTCCCCAGATCTCAGAGTGTAGGTTACTATGCAATATTTGACACTAAAACACTAACAAAAAAAGGATTATAGTGCGCGGCTCGTTTCTACTTTATATCTGATGTTCATTTTCCTTTTAGTGCTTAAATTCTGGTGTATGTTAAGAATAGAAAAGTGCTTCTCATTGGGGTTCAGTTTGAGAAAAGGTGACATTTTATATCGGATACGTGTTACACTTTATTGCACCCATGCTGAGTACCGAGGGCGCGACCTGTCTTAAGCGTCATTTTCAAAGAGCATGGGGTGCTAGCTTTTGGTTCCAAGGACGCATAGGTTTGTTTTAGACGCTGCTTCCCCGTCCCTCCATTTGGATATAAACTTTTAGTTTGTTTTAATTGTTCTAAACCTGTTACCACTTCCTTAGCTAAGTACTATGAATGTTACTGCTCATGATCAGATACATGAAAATGTAATAGAACCTGGGTCATCCTGAAAGCATCTCATCCTTATGAAATGCCCGTCACATAGCCTGCTGCCTACAGTTTTCCCTCCCCGACTGTAGTATATGATGAAATGTTTGTAAATAATGGCTTGGTAGGGGTTTTCAATGCTACTGAATTGATTGATGCTGTTTACAAGGCAAATAAAGGTGGTCTTGACTCTTTGAATGAATTTTCTGTTGACTTATTACCTGTGAGCTCGGTGCAGACACTTCACTGAAGTACGGTAATTGCATACAGATCCAAGAGTTGTTCATTTCTGTGCTATTTAATCCTGGTGTGCGTGTTCTCACTGTGTCTCTGTGGTTTCTCCAGCTTCCTCTCACACTCATGGTTGTCTGTGTCTGTATGTTGATCCTGATACCGTGGTAACCCCAATGTCAGCTGGGATGGACTCCAACCGACCAACTCTAGCTATGCAGATAGTAGTCTTTCAAATGACCTTTATTTGATCAGATCAACATGCATTACTTTAGATGAAACTTATCCTAAATGATTTAAAAATCAGTTTCTACAATATTTGAATGATCATTTTTTTTTAATAATGTAATATTAAGAGAGTACGACTGTATAAGTGGTACTTTTACTGTTTTAGTTACTTTGATTTGGGAATTAACATTTTAAGTAACTTGCTACTTCTACTCCATTGCAAGTAAGAGTTGGAAAATTCACTTCTTATCTCAGCTAACAACAGATTAAGATTTTTGGTTTAGGTTTATAAGCTATAATGCTGTGTTATAAATTGAACTGCCCCAAAGTCTACAAAGCACTATTAGATCCAGCACAACAAAATTAAAGCACTGATGTTTCTCCATAAGAATCACTTTAATTTGTATTGCTTGATGTAATTTGGTTTCCTATACTTTAGCATAATGGTTCACTATCTCAACAGTCTGATGAACAGGTATCTGACTGAGTCAACAAGTATTGAGGAGTTAATGATTTTGCATGTATAATTTTCCATTGTGCTACATGCTGCCCTCTCTTGTTAAAGACAAATATAGCAGAGATGAGGAAAATAACAACTTTTAGAATAAAATAATAGATGACAAATGTTTTATTTCTCAGCTTCTCTGTCTGAAAAAAGGCAAATAACAGATAGGTGGATATGAGAGGTACTAATGTGATCTGTTAGTTACACCGAATAAATGTTGATAAATAGCCTCCCCACCAAGAGGATCTCTGAATAAATTCTTACATTACACACATTGAACATAGACTTACTTTTGTAAGTTAAAGGGCTCACATGTGTTTCTGTGTCTCTTGTACCATGTGTTCCTTGTTTTCTTTTTCACCAGAACAAATCAAGACATCTGGAGCTGCTTGTCCTCACAGGAAATAGGTAAAGTCAACAGTTAGTAACCTCAACAACAAGGTGAGCAGATAAATAGTGACATCAACCAATCCATAAAATATATAAAATGAAGGTTCTCAGTGAATGATTTCTAGCCTCTCTTTGTCTTTCTTACCTCTTTCTAGAAACAAAAAACATCAGGAGGGGATGACATTGTTTTACGTCAACAACAGCATGAAAGTGGAACTTTTGTAAATATGTATTACTATCTGTAACTGATTTGAAGATGAAAAGATTTCAACTATATACATAATATACACAAGCATGAAAATGTGTAGCACTTTTTAAGTAAATAAAAGAGGATAAGGAAAACACTGACTAGAGGCCAGTTAAAGTTATGTTATTGTTACTGCGGTGTGTGACTGTGTGTCTGTGAATGAGTGTGTGACTGTGTATGTCTTTGTGACTGTGGGTGACTGTGTCTCCGTTTGTTTCTTTGTGTGACTGTGTTTCTGTCTTTGTGACTGTGTGTCTGTGAATGAGTGTGTGACAGTGTGTTTGTGTATGTTTCTTTGTGTGACTGTGTGTGCCATATGTGTGTGTGTCTTTGTGACTGTGACTGTGTGTGCGTGTGTGTGTGTGCCATATGTGTGTGTGTGTGTGTGTGTCTTGCAGCTGCTTCCTGGGCGGGGTACACGCGGGAACTGACGTTGTCAAACCGCCACTTCCTGACGTCTGTTGCCGCCGAACTTTAAAAATCCAGGAGCCTTTTCCTCCAGCAGCTGCTCCGACTCACTTCTACCGAGCAACAAGACGCGGTTACTGCACAAAATGTCTTTGACCCCGAAGAGACGCTGCCCGGACTCACACAACGACTCACCGAACAACTCGATGAACGACTCGATGGAGAAACGGATCCGGCGGATCTCAGTGGAGGGAAATATCGGTGAGAAGCGAAACGACATGTTTGAATCTAACTTTAAACCCTGAACCGCAGGTGGAACATCAGACTGTGTCTCTGTGCGTAAAACCTACTGATCCCAGGCTGCCACTGCGCATTTATATTTATATATATATATATATATATTTGTTTCCTGATTTGTAAAAATTTGCCGCCAACTGCTTCCCCTTCCATTCCCAAAGCAGCAGCCTCTCATCCCCCATGGCACTTGTGTGTGACTTTGTGTGGGTCCTGTGAGTTGTGGCTGACCGCCTTGCTCCGTGTGTGTTTCAGCGGCGGGGAAATCCACCTTTCTGCGCTGTTTGGAGCAGGAGAGCGGGGACTGGGAGGTAGTACCGGAGCCCATCGCCAGGTGGTGCAACGTCCAAACAGAGAGCACTGACTTCGAGGTACTAACAGCGTCGTTGTTCTCAATCATCAAAACAAGTGTGACTGATCCGTGTCTGTCTGTTCTCTGGTCCGTGTCTGTCTGTGCTCTGATCCGTGTCTGTCTGTCTGTGCTCTGATCCGTGTCTGTCTGTGCTCTGGTCCGTGTCTGTCTGTTGTCTGGTCCATATCTGTCTATTGTCTGGTCCATGTCTGTCAATTCTTTGGCCCTAATGTACCTGAGCTGCTTCAGATCTATTTGTTGTCCTAGTGAGTTCTCATCAAACAAATCTACAATGCACTGTCACTTGTTATTGTTTGTCTGCAGAACTTTTTTTTATAAACCGTGTATGAGAGTGACGTTGGACAACTTTGTGTTCATCCCACCCGGTTTATCTGCAGGGACTGTTTTATCGTCAATGTTTTCATAAAGATAAATCGGCCACTTTTTTTAATGAATATTGAACGAAGCATGTGTCCAAATTGCACCAAACCCGGCACAGAACTCCAGTTTACAACATCGATGCACAGAGTGAAGCCGATATGATGAACGGGTCCAATAAAAGCCAGACATTAGTGGAATTAGTATGAAGATGTCACATATATTACGCATAACAAAATGCTTCTCCAGCATAAATAATGATCCACATAGCTGAATGAACTCCCCCATTCACACACCTCAGATAAAGTTGTTGAGTCGATTTACATCAGGTGTACACAATGATCTGGATATTGTGTTATTGCCTTGGTATGTTTTAAAGACTGATGATTTAAACTATATAATGATCCTCCTCAGCACACACACACTTCCCAGTTTAAGATATTGGGGAGAGTGTTCATCTGTATTTAGAGTGCAGCTGCCATCTGCACTTATGTCTGAACTGGTTGCCGTTATACCACGCACGTACACACACACACACACACACACACACACACACACGGCAACAGATGGTCCCACTCTGGACAGATGAACATGCCATCATCGTGGCAAACATCTCCAACCTCCCACACAGCTGCAGCCTCACCCTCACTGACTTATTTTCAGTGAGGGTGAGCCCATATTTTCAGTATCACTGTCACCGTAGCTCTAACAGGTCATTCGGGTTCTTGCTTTATATCATCTAATCTTTTAATGATACTTGATTATGATGACACTTGAATTTGTTGCATTTTTTGAAGAGAAGCGAAGATAAACAGCATTATGTTGAAGTCTGTTAGAGACGACTTCTGGCTTTTATGGTAGAAGTGTGAATGGCTGAAGTGCTTTGGCTGAGAAGATCTTCCACCAGGTTTAGACCTAAAAATTTAATTTTTTGACTTAAACTTAAAAAAAACATATTAATTATTATTATATATTTTGTAGTTGATCCATTTGTCAAGTTTTGCTTCGTCTTAGCTGTGATGTACTGACAGAAACACTTTTATACTTACTATTTGTGTCCCTTCAGGCTTTCTGTCATTCTGACTTTTATGACCAGGAAATGGATATTTAAATATGTGGTATTTAAAAAATGGCTCAGTCGAACTCTTGAACTGTCAAACACTTTTGAACTGTCTGTGATCATAGTAATGTCAGTGAGAAATAATGGCGAGGACTTATCTAAAATGTCAGGTAAGATTGTGTTTATTGTTCATACAGCTTAGTCTGTAGATATTAAGCAGCCACTGTAAATAATGGAAAATGTCAACTTTACAGATGCACTTGTAACTTATGACCGGGAACATGAATTTCAAATTCATTGTTTAGATTTCCACTGTGATTGTGGACATTAAAGAGGTGACTACAGCAGATGTGTTCACCCTTCTTAGGTCATGAGGAAAAATACAATTCAACTCAAAGCTTTTGAATTCGCTATACTAGGAGCTGAGCACATCGCAGAAGAGCGGCGGGAACGTACTGCAGTTGATGTACCAGAAGCCAGAGAGGTGGGCCTACACGTTCCAGAGCTACGCCTGTATCAGCAGGGTGCGCGCCCAGATGAAGTCGGCCAACGGGAAGCTGCGGGAGGCTGAGAATCCTGTGCAGTTCTTTGAGCGCTCCATCTACAGTGACAGGTATAAGAGACGGAAATGAGGAATCTCAGATAAACGTACTTGATCTACTGTCATCTTATACACTCAATGCACTCACTATTTATTAGGTTTGTTGATGATTAACAGTCATGCAAAGTGTACACAATTTCCACTTAGTGTCCTTAAAACTGCTCAGTCTCTACTCTGGACCTATTTGAATGATAATAAGTTTTTAAAAATCAACGTTCTTTCCTTCTCCCCCCCTGCCGATGTCTCAGGTACATCTTTGCTGCCAACCTCTACGAGAGCGAGTGTCTGAATGAGACGGAGTGGTCTGTGTACCAGGACTGGCATGGCTGGCTGCACAGCCAGTTTGGCAAGCACATTGAGTTGGATGGTATCATCTACCTGAGAGCGTCACCTAAGGTACACAGCTGCTTTGTTATTCAAGCACATCTTGTTATAGGGCTGTTGTGGATAATGGCTGTGTTCCTCTCCTGAGCTCACATAAGGCCAGAAGAGAGGATTTAGGGAACTGATGTAAGATGCAATCGATTTTGATTTTTTGGTGTGTGTGTTAGAAATGTTTAGACCGGCTGCACATGAGAGGCCGAGAAGAGGAGCAGGAAATCCCACTGGAGTATCTGGAGAAACTCCACTTCAAGCACGAGAGCTGGCTGCAGCACAAGACCATGAGGTGAGCAAACACAAGGGCTTTCATGACGTATTTGCACCAGATAGTGAATGCACTGTAGAAAATATTTTGTGTCACCCCATTTATTATCTGAAGAATCTTTGTTCTTAGAGAAAGACCACATTCATGCAATAATCTGACTGCAGCTCAGAGACTGACATAGTTTTTGGTCCATGTGATCTGCTGCTGCTGCATGAATTTGATTAAGAAAAACATGAGGCCATAAATAAGTAGTTTATTTGGTTCAGGGTGCACAAATGTTTTAAAGATGGTCAATACAAAGTATGGATGCTGTTTCCTGGATATGAATTAACACCATGTCCGTCTTCCTCTCTGGTCCCCACAGTATGGAGTTTGACTATCTCAATAAAGTTCCGGTCTTGACCATAGATGTGAATGAAGAATTTAAGGGGAATGACAACAAGAGCACTGACATGATGGAAAAGGTGAGTGACACTGAAGCCCTTTTTAAAGATCTGAAATGGTTGTGTAATGCTTCAGTATTTCTCTCAAGTCACATATTCCATCAGATTCACACAACTTTATTAATCCCAGAAGTGCAATTTGTTACACCGTCTAACCCTCTCATGTAAATATACAAGAATAGATCAATTAGGAGCCTCAATCGTACGTCAACATGCTAACATACCAGTGACCAGTAGCCCGATAGCAGAAGTAGTGAAGGAGTTATTTGTTTTACGAGCTGGCACATAATAAAGCCGGGCTGTGGGCATGACAGAAAATTCCCTAGAGAGCACAGGATCGTGATGGCTTATGATACTTTTTACTTTCTGGACAACACCAAAAACAAAAAAGTTAAAACAAACTTTCCAAAGGGACGTGGAGCTTAAGTTTACAGGATTAAAAAAAAAGTCTTATTTTCCTTTTGTTAGATTAAGCTTCCAACTTCTATGAATTTATGAAATACAAAGATCTAGTTAAGATTTTTGCAGTGACTGTGTGTTCTACCTAAATAATGACTGTTAACTTTTCATACTTTTTCTCATTATATTTTGTACTTAAATTTAGGACACTAGCTTGTAACCAAATGTTATAATATTGTGACTGAGTGTGGAACTTGTGGAAACATGTGTATATTGTTGTTTTGGGGTTACGCATAAGCTCACATCAAAGTATTTATCATACATGTCTGTGGAGTTGCAGATCCGACTGATTGTTCTGATACTGAAACACACACACACACACACACACACACACACACACACCCCCACATGCACCTAGGTTTCACTTGTGGTAATGAGGCCTGAAGAGCTGCTTATGTAGCAGTTTCATGTTAACAGTAAACATGGGTGCTTTTTAAGATTCACTCCCGTTCAAATGTCAACAAAGGGAACCAGACACAGACAGCTTTTCACAATATAAACAGTCTTGTTTTGGGGTGCGTGGCACCCAGGATGACCTACACAAAGGAAATTTAGAATGTGATGTTTGTTAAACAGTTTTCCTGTTGTCATTCTTTTTCAGGTGAAAGAGTTCCTGAGCACGTTGTGAAGATGGGACATCCCAGATTGGGGCCGTTGGAAGAAACAGTGGATTATTTTTAAAGCAATGAAATGCATCAACTCTGACTTTCTTTTGTTTCCATTCTCTATATAGAATCATTAAATGATCTGGCCTGTTGCATTTTTTTTAAAATTCATTAATGGCTTTTATTTTTTTTACATATGTTGTTTATTTATCAATTTGAGTGTGTGTAAATGATAATGTATGTGCGATTATTTTGTTCTTTGGTGTCTTGAAAATAAACCTTTTACTTGTTATAAGCGTTTTGGTTTCCTCATGTGTCCGGGTGACGGGTATCTCCTGTGAAAGTGAGTTCTGTCCAGCAGGTGGCGCTTGTCCCCACACCAACTCCTCACAGTCAGCTATTTTGGTCTACTGAGCTTTACCAGGTAGTTCCAATGGGATTCGCCTTAGGCTCCCTGAAATAGGTGCCTTAATTTGTCACGTTTGATGCCTTTATAATTACTGAGATGAGGAGGCACTATAGCAGGTAAAGCTTCAGGGCACTTTGGTGCGGTGTGTTTGTTTGACAACTAACCACAGTGCATGTTCAAGCTCTGCTTGTACTCCCCATACACAAACTCAAGTGTCAGGTGAATAGGATTGCCGAATGTTTTGTTATTTGAATTTTGCATTTGTCTTTTCACTATGCAAATATAGAGATTTCACAAGCGTTGTACCCTAACTCTCTGAAAACATTTGTATATATATGTACACACAAACACTACAGATGGGCTCAACACAGAAATAACCATTTTAAGTGACTACAGTAAAACAGTAATGGAGATAAATTAATATTGATTAGAAAGACCCCAAAAAAGTACATGAATACAATTTCTAAAAACATTAAAATATGAGAAGAGAACATAATGGGGGCCGGGGGACCACTTTATTATAGCTCATTGAACACTTGATTGTACATTTGGATAGTTTTGTTACTTTTTCATTGTCTATTAGTTGCAGGGGCTTCTTCTACCTGCTTGTTCCACGAAACGTCGATATGTGGAACGCATGCAGTGCCGTGTTTGGTGCGAGTTGGACACGTGAAAAGTTCAATATTAATATAAAAAAGTGAAATAAAAATGGCAACCTTTGCTCTTCAGTCTGAGAACTGATTCTCCACTGCAAATAAACCAGGTGGGATGAATGCAAAGTTTTCTTCACTCTGCACCATAAACTGTTTATAAAAACTCGGCACACAAACACTATAAAAGTGAAAGTATATCTCACAACTGTTTAATGAGGGTTCACTGATGAAAATAAATAGTTCTAAAGTAGCTCCACAGCATTAACACAGAACAAGAGAACAATTCCAAACAGGCAGGTTTACAATGGACACTGCACTGGTTTATTCTTTCAGTTATAAATCCTGTGAAATTTGGGATATTATCAACCATTCCAGATTTATGGATGTGAAACTAATACTAAATATTAGATTGAAATGAATGTTATGATTCTCCTCAATGAAGCTGTTGTTCATTTCGCCCTCAGCCACCCTCCTCCTCCTCCTCCTGGTGTCGTCACGCAGGAGGAGGGATGGCACTTTAAATATGGAGAGGGACACGCTGCGCTCTCAGAGTCTCCGCGCACGCTTCCACCGAGACACCAAAACCTGACGTTTCCACCCCGGGATGTGACCGTGGCACCACCTGAGCGAGTCCAGCCCGACATGAGGAGCGCGCCCCACGCGTGACACTCGACCTGCGGAGTCCCCGAGAAGTCCGTCCTGCGAGAGGAAGAGAGAAAACTCCTGCCACGACTCCGCTTTGTTAACTTTGGCTCAGCTGCCAAGCGCCACAGCTCCAGAGTAGGTGACGATCTTTCCCGAACACCCGACGACAAGAGGGGACCTGCCGGGAGCAGGAGGACAGCAGGAGGCCAGGCTGGTCCGCGGTGCGTCACCATGAGTTCCGAGAAGAACAAGTAAGTTCGCGACCTTCTCCAACTTTCCTTGTTCACTAGGCAGCTCGGTGGGGAAACTTTACTTTGCGGGTTGTAGTCCCCGCCGTGTGGCCGCTTCCTGGCCAGGTGGAGGAGTGACGGCTCCAGGTGAGTTTCATTCACCAATTAATCTGGAGCTGGACACTATCAAAGTTTCCATTAGAGGAGTTTCTGTGCGTAAATGGGTGGCACAGCTCGGTTTAGTGGTTCACTCGCACGTTATCTAAAGCATCTACAGCCTGTTTGTTTGGCTCCTTATCACGTTAGGATTTGTTTGATTCATGCGAGCTACAGTGTTGGCTGGCTCCTCGGCCCGGTAATCTTTTTTCCACCAACCTGTCGGTATCGATTAGAGAGACGCAGGGCGCAGAGGCCAAGTGCTGGACACCGAGTCCCTCAAGCGTCTGGTGCGACTTTATGAATAACGTTTTGTGTGTGTGTGTGTGCGCCTCACAGACCATGTGGTCAATGAGCGGACACTCCAGAAATCCATATCCAACGTGGGGCAGCGTGTGCGTCCACGCTGCGCAGTGACTGCACGGATACAACACGGAAATGTACGTGTCTGGAACCGATTCCGTTTCCTCTGATAAGCAGCAGCAACGCATGCAGCCAGTGAACGAGTCAGTTTACAGTCTGGATCAAATCAAGATCATGCACTGGGTGGAGGGGGGTGCAGTCACACTGTCACCCCCCAACTCGGTAATGAGGTGTCACACACAGTTGTCTCTTCTAACTGTCAATAGAAACTGCGAAGACGCAGGTTTATTCCTCATTGGTCTGCAGTGTTGTTGCGCAATACGAGTTGCAATGGGGAAATGCCTGCCTCTTTCTTTTTTGGTGCAGGATACTTTTGCTTGGATGACTCGTCCTCTCTGTGCTGACTGGAAATCTTCAATGCAATGTGCAATCACACAGCCATCAACTTCCCTGTCCCTCTTCAAAAGTTTTCAGAGGAAATTCCAGAAGTGAAGGCGTACCTGACCTGTTCGGTAATTGCATAAACGATAAACAATGCCAGGCATATAGCATGTGTCATTCGGAACCTCTTTCCGACCTGCTTCTTAAAACCCATTACACAACCTGATATGTAAACCTAATATCAGTGTTTTGATACATCTTTTTACTTTAACAGAAGCTGTAGAACGTGTATGTAAAGTTACCAGTGCCTAATACAAACCAATGACCACTAACTCTTGCAGAACTTAGAGTTAAGGTCAGTTAAGAGGAAGAGGAAGCATTTATTAAAATAATAAAACAAACAGACATGCACACAACAAACAGGAAAGACGATAACGGTTGTACAGGAGCCAAAGACAAATTAAATGACTGTTTAGAGTCGGATTAGATTGATTTGTTTTGGACACGTTTCAAATACAGAGCCGTGCCACAGACCCATCAGACGGCCCTTCACCACCAAGAGCAAGGAACACAACAATATACTCATTAGCTGGACTTTTTCAAATTCTCTTTACACTTCAGCATATAGGTTGTTCTAAAATATCAAATTACTTTTTCAAAATAGATTTTTTTTTGTATCCCTTCATTATCAGTCACCTCCTGTGGACTTGAAAGGTTCCTGTGAAAATATTGCACTCAAATGAGAACCATTCCATAAGCATAGTTTGAGAGGTTTCTATGGCATTTTCAATTCTTTTGATATTCAACATTTCATTAAACATTTCCACCTTTTTTCTTTTTCTTTTCTATTGTTTTACTATGCTTGGTTTTCACCATTTTTATTATCTCGTAGTTCTGTAAAGCGGCCTTGGATACCTTGACACGTGCTATAAAACAAGATTTTATTGTTCACATTTTGGTCCATTGTAAGTATCTGACTTCAAACTGACCCTAGCCTCTGGTCCGTCTCCATCCCGGGTGACTAAGAATGTTCTTACTGCTACTTTTGCAGCCTTCAGGTGTTTTTAATATGATACCTTGATGTGGGGACTTCTTTTTAATATTCATAAAACCCCAGAGGTCGGCTTGTTTCTCTGCCTGCGCTGAGGGCACCTACCATCACTGTGAACCTGGCCTGGTGGGATTGGGTGCGTCACTCTGTAAAGAGATGGCGATGATCCTTGATCCCCTGGCAGCTGATCCCACGGGCTCCTCACGCACCGACCAGTTTATCCACTCTTCATGAGGTCACCAAGAAGCAGTGAAGTTGTTCGCCAGCGCAAGATGGATGCAGCTGGTTGCTGTGACCCTATCCCAGCTTTTGGTTTTCTTTTTTTTTATTAATCACACAGTTGGGAGTCGTAGCAGGAAATGAAAAAAGATCAAGATTTCCGGCATGTACAATAACGTGAACGCAGAGTCATAGGATCCTATCTGCTTTCTGCTTTCATACACCAGACATAGATTTATCCTCTGTTTTGCCTGCAGCTACTTGACTTTAAATGAAGCCTAAGTCACTTGGACTTTGCAGGCGAATGCTGAAGATGGTAGCAATAGAAATGTTTCTTGTCCTCTTTTCACCAATCTGCTTCTGTTGATCTGAACCAGTCAGTCGTTCTTCTTGAACTCCCCTGCCAGTTTAATGTGTGGATTGATTAACATGGTGCTGTAGCAGCACTGAACCTGCAACATGAGCTTCCTTTGCTCTTCAGTGTGGCCGGCGGTTTTCTGAAGTCCTCTCTGTGTTACATGACCGGCCCACACACACACCCCACACTTCACCTGTTGCAGAGGTTAACGCTACTAGACCGGGCTGCCTTCCTGGAAAGCTTCCCACATGTCTAAGATTCTCCCCAAATACTAAATACACAATGTTTGTGTAAGAAAGGATTAAAATAACTTATTTATTTTTCATACTTTTGGATGTTTCTCTTATTTGTCCCCTGAACCGCCGTCCCTTGCGATACATGAGCTCCGAGTAGAAAACTGCATGACACAGGCAGCTCCCTGAAATTGGTTGTTATTTTTCCGTACACTCTGTCCTGGCGGAAAAGAAAGATAACCACAACACGCCGACAAGTGGAGTCGAGCGATAGCCCCGACCCTCTCCGCACGGCGCCGTGTGGGAACTTGACCTCTCTTTTTCATGGGCAACAATGGGCCACAAAAGGAGGCTACAGAGGCTAATCACAGTATTACTATTGCATGTAAATGTTGGCGCGAGGCCCAGCCCACCGTCATCACTCATTTGATCTCGGGGCCGGTGGCATCAACATTAGGTCTGCTATCAGCATGATGGGCTACCTCTATCTCCCTCAAGGCCAGATACCGTTACCACTGGGGAAAATTCAGATGAGCTCTTAGTGCAAGCAGAGGAACAAGTTGTATCCTTCCTGACTTTGTTTACTTAGTGGTTTGTGTACACTGCTCCCATCCCCAAATTTTTGTTGGGACTGTGTGGACCTCACTTGGGGATTGTTCAGTAGCAAATTGAAACTGTCCAGATGTTTATTAACAATTTAACATTCTTGATTCGCATCCGAAATCAAACATTTATGTTTTGCAAAAACGATTCCCATGAAGTGGTTGGTCAAAGTAGCTGTCACAGGAGTTTCAAATTTGATTGGATGGATTTAGCACTGTTCAAGCAGTCTTTTGCAGTCTGTATACATCACGCCTGTTACTGAGATGCAGCCAAAGTATACATGTACAAAACGCATATCAATATGTACAGTACGTGCATATGCAAATTGGGTGTACTACATTTATACACATGACTTAGAGGTTTTAGCTTTTAAGAATTCACATAAAGTTTTTACCTGGAACCGTAATTAGCTTGCTTAGTTTCTCTAGAACTAGGTGTGTTCTGTCCTTTGTACCTGCGTTACGTGTGTGTGTGTTTGGAGTTTCCCTTATGTTGAGGCTTCAAAAGTTAGTCCAAACTTTGCTGGACTGGAGGAACCACTTTACCCTCCAGCCTTCCAGGAAGATTTGAGCTCGATGATCGGAGAAAACTCCGTGTCATGTAGCCATAGGACCTCAAAGTAAACAATGGAGTCTTGTGTTTCTGAACTAGAAGAACCAGTGTGACTGTTATTTAAATATGATAGATATTGAAGGTTCATCTTACAGCCGTTAAAGGAGCGTTGTAGTTTATACACATGCTCACTGAAGGAATAAGCTTTCTTTTGATTATGCAGTCGTGTGTTCAGCAGTGTAGGTGGAAGAGCAGGTGACACTTTGTTTGTGTGTGGGTGACGGCCCTACCATTAGAAATGCTAATGCACTTAGCAGCTTGTTTGGAAAACCGATTTTGAAGCCTTGTTATGCAATAATGTTTTTAAACAATTCTGCATCATATTATATTTGTATAAAATATTGAATTCAGACATTAAAACTAGAGTGTGATAATTGAAGTCCAGAAATGACTTGTATCAATATTGTTCTTACTTCAACATGTGTTTAATCTTTGTAAATGTCGACTAAGATAAATTGCTTGTCAGAATAACATTTGCTGAAAAGGGTCATTATCAGGAGTGTGTTTAATGGTAGCTATCTAAATGAACCATTTTTTAAATTGAAAGACAATTTTTGTTTTTCAGAACAAATGATAAGCTAAAGAAATATGACAGGATAATTCATATTATTGAATATCATCTCTTAAATGTTTTTTTTAAACACAGACTCATGAAGATTAATTTATCCTTACGAAATTTGTAATTTCTTCAGTTCTATTTTAAGTTTATTTATGACAATATGTACAATTGGAGGACAAGCATTTTAATTTTAACAACCCATAACTGCTTCCCGCTATCTGATCCCATTTCTTAGTCTGCTCATCTAGAGAGAAGCCATAAACAATACTAATAAATAATAGTATGATAAGTGAAAGTAAATAGTTTTGTTTGACTCGTATATTTGTAAACTTCTTAAATTCTTTTTTCTTCTAGAATGGAGGATGAAGCCGTGTTGGACAGAGGGGCTTCCTTCGTCAAACATGTCTGCGACGAAGGGGAAGTAGAAGGTAACATTATCCTTAATATATGTTGCCCTTTGTCTGCCCAAGTGTTGTTCTCACTTTTTTTTTATCAAAGATTCACAATGTCCAGTTTAGCGTAACATTTCTGTGCCGGAAGATGCGTCTTCAAGTGTTCTAATCCTGTCCAGTGCGAAAGCCACAATACAATTCGTCTGGAGACGCCCACGTGCATTTAGTGAGACGGTCACATAGTTCACAAACGAACACTTAAGGCTGCACACAAAGAGAACCACGTCAGAGGGTTGTTGGCCTTGTGTCAAGCTGTTTGTGTGTCGCAGTCTCAAGGAGCTCTGCTCGGCTGCATGGGAATGTGCCTCGTCAGTCGCACGCCTGCTGAATCCTAGTTGAGTTGAGGAAGCGACGCTGACCACAGGGACGAGCGACAGATGTCATGAAAACCCACAAAGCAGTGTTGCAATACACGCAACGACAAAATGTGAGGTTTAAATAGATGCGACTGGAATTTATTTATTTATTGTGACAAGGCTCATTAATCAACAGAGTAAACACTGTAATGGACCGGGGTCGGCTGTACAAACATCTTTGGATAGCTCATGCTTATTATTCATACCATCGAAAATAACTGTACAATAAACCCAAACAAACCATGATCTAAAATATATTATAACAACACTCAAATAAACTAAAACGCATAAGATAAAGTGGAAGCATTACACGTTAGGTTCTGCTTTCAGCTATATCTCAAATTTCTATTTTAAGGAACATAGTTCCAGTCATAAAATCAATATTACATTAAGGGATTACTTTTTTAAAGTCATCCGAGTCCACCTTTGTTGTCAATACCCCCCTGAAAGTTTAACAATTGCAAATTAAATTAAAATCGTATGTTATACCCCCCCAAATAACATGGGTTGCGTAGATTTTAGAACTAAAGTCCCCCAACACTGCCCAGAAGACCTGTGTGTGCAATGCGTGTTTAAATGGAACAATCCAAGGTTGGTCGATCCAAGCAGGGAGAGGTTTCTGTGTCTGTAATTACTTCCTGGAGAATTTAACTGATCATTTCCTGTATGAGCTGCGATTGTCGGAAGCCGTTGGCATTCGTGCAATTTTGCAATGTGACTGACAACGAGCTATCTATGCCCTATTGAGAAATGAGCAACAAAGTTTCCTATTGTCAATGAATGGTTTCATCATCAAAAAGAATTTGAGGCTTATGAAAAGCAAACGTATCACAGCAGATCAACCAGTCCCTCATTGTTTTTGTTCTTCCAGTGGCGATGCATTTTAAGGATTAATGGGATTTCCTTTTCACAATGAGTGTAATCTGACCTGTGATTCCCCGTCTTGTGGCAGGTCACCACACCGTGTACATCGGCGTTCACGTTCCCAAGAGCTACCAGCGGAGGAGGCGACACCGACGCAAGTCGAGCCACAAGGAGAAGCGGGAACGGGCGGAGCACAGCACGGAGGGATACAAGTCGGATGGAGAGACCGCGGACGAATCCACCGCCAGCATCCTCAAACCTCTCAGTAAGTTAAATAAACGGCGAAATTCTGAAAAAGCAGGGTACAATGTATGGGGGCCACATTATGAGTAGATGAACCTCTTGAGATGCCGGTTTAGATCAAGTGGCATTCTACAAATCCCAGCCTACAGGACGTCAGTGCTTGGGAGGTGGTGATTCAGAGCAGGGAGGCCGGGGAGGAGCAACAGCCAAGAAAGCTCAGGGAAAAATAAATTGTCTGGCAGAAAACCTACACTCAACAGAATTAATGGAGGGAGGGAGTGGGAACATGTTGAGCACTAATCTGCAAATGACACTGAATTGGGTTTGTAGTGTGTAAAGTAAATACAAGAGGGGCATTATCCCGCCCCTCCATGATTAACACTTCTTTGTGGGATTTGTGGGAAAGGCGCTGAAAACCAGGTAGCTGGGAAGAGGGAGCACACAATGTCCCACACAAATAGATGAGGATGTTGCTGCACTGCAAGGAAACCCCAATGCTGGTGAAGATTAGTTGATTTTGTGAAATAACTGGAGATAATAAATGTCAGAGATGCAAAATGCACATTAGGATTGTTATCAGTCCCTGAGGTCTTCATCCTGCTGTAAGACAAAACACACCAGATGTCTCTCCTTATACTGAAGCTTAGAAAAGAGGCATGGAAGAACCTTTAATCAAACGGTCATTTTCTAGACGAGGAGAAATTATAATTCCAAGAGAATCTTCAGGTATAGGTCAGTTTAGCCCATATGTCTCCTGGCTGTACAAGAAAAGATGTTTCTCATGTGTAAACAGGTGGGAAAATGTTAGGAAACCCATTTGTGTATTTAATTGTGTGGGGCTCTCCATGCTGTCACCTCAATGATCTATATCACCAAACAATCCTCTTGGGTGGTGTTTTTTTTTAAGAGCTCCCAACATTTCAGGCCAGTTAAAAACTGTTTACAAGACAAACAATTATCAGTATTGTGGAATTCACTTTTAAAAATGTCGGAGCCTGGAAATTTGCACAATGGGGGGTTATTTACACACAAGCTCATCCTTGGTGGAAGTAACTATTATGGTATCAAAATGGAACTGGATGATGGGAATGAGCGGAAGGGAAGAGGGGGGTTTACCTCCATCAGGGCGTGTGTGGACAATGACAGCCGCAGCGCGTACTTTACCAGAAGGCTGCTTTAGGATCACGCTAAACTCGAGGTGTCACTGAACCTGTATTACCAGTGTTATTAAAATGGTTCATCAAGTTCAAATAAGGCTCTGGTCAAATGTGTCTAGACGCCAATATATTTGCGTCTTAGCATTTCAAGCATCATGACACATGTGAGGTGATGCATAAGAAAAGATTTGAGCAACATCCTCATTCAAAAAACAAAAAGATGATGATTTGGAGTTCCCCCTATAGCAGAGGCGGGGCCAGAGGGGCACTAGCCACAGCTCATTGGCCCCTAAAGTACTCTCTGTAAGTCATCCTTTAATATGGCAAATAAAAAAGTCACTTTTCTAACAATGAATGACAAATTTGTTCTCATTTTCACAACTTTTTTCAAATACAAAATGTGCTTGCACAAGGTGTAATTTTCTAAATGAAGCTCACAGTAAACCATGAATTACTTAGATGTGAACCTTACTGAATCAGGAATTGTGCATGAATGTTGGCCCCTCAGTGAAAGATGTATATGGCCTCTGATTTGGAAAAGATCTACCACTTCCCTAATGACTGTGACGGGGACTCTGAGCTCCCCTTAGCTCCCCAGTAATTCAAACCCTGTTGCTCAACCTTATCAGTTGAAGTAATGGCTCTATAACGTCTAGCTTAGGAAATGAAATGAATCTGGTATTTAAATGACACACAGGTTAGATGGCAAGAAATTGTCACCAGGTTCAACTGCATCACCTTGTTTATTTACCCGGCTTTGACGGTCTTTATCACGTCAGGGTCACATCAAGCTGTCAGTTCACAGACGAGCACTTGACTAATCCCCTGACGCTGTAATCCTCCTGGTAACGTCGCATGCTCAGGTGTAACCCAGCCTGCGTGCTTAGTCTTACAAAGGTACCACGATCTGATTATAGCCTCGCTCACATTAATCTCTACCTGGATGTCACTGGGCTGAAATGATCAACGACGAGTCAAGTTTCGTTACAGTTTATTTATTTTTAATTGAATATTGTATATTCCAGTAGTTTCATATCTCTAATGAGTAACTGTAAATGTCTTCACAACTACTCCCTCCATCAGCTGAGCATTAGTTGTGCTATAACAACTCAGCACAGGGGTCTGTTGCTTCATGAATCGGAACCTAAAACTCTTTAAAAAAGTATTTGTGGCTGTAAATTCATGGCCTAACTTTACCCTGTAGCATTTAATGTGTGTGGTCCAAACTTGGTGACATTTGTGTGAACGTAAACAGCGATGATGGTGGCTCATCCACGCAATCCCTATCAGACTGCACATCAACAGGCAGTGGGACAGACGTGGGACTAAACTAAACAGAGGAGCAGGTTTTAAACTGACCTCTGGTTCACACACACACGGTCTCTTCCTGCTGTATCTCCACAGAAGATCTGAACTGTAAACAGTGGTGTGAGGTTGAAGGAGCGGACAGACCCTGCTGTATGTTGAGGCTCGACCCGCAACTGGGACAAGCCTTTTCCACCCGTTGAGCAGGAAAGAATTTCACATTAACGTGTCACCCTTTTATTTATTAAGAGGACACGTTGCATCATGTTGACTCATCTACCGTCCTCAACGGAAGCGCCTTGCTTCCACAAGGAATAATTTAAGTGCATCATGGAATCTGGATCGGCATCTGTCCTTAGCTTAGTTATGTTTAGTTCCCTACATGTGTGGGCACGTTCAGAGGAGGTGGGGGTGTGCAGTGTAGCATTGCATACTGTAAAGCTGCTTCACATGCGGCAGCCAGAGAGTCTGAGGTGTGGGTTGGGCTGACATGTACCAGACGCCAGAAACCCCGAATCAAAACACACCGTGGCAGACGGAGTGCATGGAGCCCTCCACTCTACTGTTTGGCACTCCATCTAAATCTTCATAATCCTGTTGATTGTTGCCAACCCTGTGGAGCTGCCCACTTTAAAGTGCATGTGTAACTACAACAAAGGCCTGGTTTTCATTGATGACACTAGTCATGGGGCTTAAGTGGCGAGCATTGTTGTGTACACCTGGCGTCAACAACATTGCTTGAAAAGTCAGTTTCTGCAAGTCGAAAGGCCAAAGGTCTCATTCTTATGTTTTTTTTTAAAAGCCACATCTCCTTCCTTATTCTAAAGCTGTTTCCAGTGTGTTAAAGACATTGATCTTGACCTTTTGTGTAGCTTAGTTGTTCAATTTTCCCGCTACGTAGTTCCGAAGGTACTATTTTAACAACGGGCATTCTAAGTTAAGCCTGGTCAGGATTAAAAGGTTACAGACACTGTTACGCCATTGAGTATTGGCCTGTGGAATCCTCACTGGTAAAGTATATCAAGAGAACGATGCATAAATAGCCTCTTGTGTCTTAGCGCGTCACTCAGTCATCACCGCACTGTTGCAAAACGTTCCTATACCTGTAAGTATTACAGCTCACAATGGAAAACCCTTTGTACAGAAAAACAAAACATCGGGGCTCTCCCTATTGTTCTATAACTTGGACTCATTTTGAATACTGGCACACCTATGTGTCTATAGATTCTGAAAAGAAGGAGTAGGAGGAAGATGAGTATGTACAGGTGATAAATTCTCCCATGTCAGTTCGTTGCCACAGATCTTTGCAAATCCTCATAAGGAAGTGAAAGGGAATATTCTGAGAAAAGCTTTTTCCGGGTGTTGTAAAATTCCTCCCCTCTTGGTTAAATACCAGCTGTCCTTTCATGGATTCAAACTGAGTAGTGGCTGTTTTGACCTCCATTTGTAGATCAGTATGGCCAAAACAAACGTGTAAGATGCCTGCCTTGCCTTTATACATTTACATCACTGTTTCTCAAAAACACAGCTACACCTTCTTAATTTGCAGACGAATGTCACAGTTTATACATCATGTCCGCATTTTGAAAGGCTGACGTGGACCTCTGTTTTGCTAAAATGATAAATTACTGTGGCTCTCCATTGATCTTTTGACAGTGTTGCGGTGTTAAGTCAGTTTATTTTATTATGCGCTCAGTTTGAAGAAAAAGCTTCAACAAATCTTGTTTATTTAATTTGATCTAACAGTTTTTACATGATAACTTGTATAAATAAGGTCAGAACAACTTATTAGATATTGTTCTGGGTGATATTAGCTTCTTAATGTTGGTGAGCTGAGCATCTGGCAGGGTGGGGGCTTCCCACTATGGTGTCACTGCAGTCACAAATTGTATAATTCAGCGGGTTCTCACAATTGTTATTGCTTTGGCCCAATGTAATCGGCTGTTCTGAGGGGCCCTTTCAGCTTGGGGCCCCAGGTAAATGGCTTGGCCTGGCCCACCCTGTTGAAACGCCCCTGGTAACGAGAGCTGCGCTTCTATAAAGTTCGACAGGATTGATTTGCTGTATCCTAAGGAGTCTCTTCCTCTCTGCAGTTTCTCCAGCCGAGCGGATCAGGTTTATCCTGGGGGAGGAGGACGATGGCCCCCCACCCCCTCAGCTCTTCACTGAGCTGGACGAGCTACTGTCCGTGGACGGGCAGGAGATGGAGTGGAAGGAGACAGCCAGGTGAGTCCAGCGTTTTTCAAATCAGACATGTAAAACTCCAACCCCTTTTTTTCTTTTTTTTTATCAAGAGCCTTGGGCTGTGTAGTCGACAAAATGACCTCGCTCGCAATCCCTGTGCAGTCAGCGGAACACAATCCCTTCATGAATAAGCACATTTAGTATGTGTAGGGAAATAGGCTCTACTCCAGTGAACTCCCAGTCTATTCTTATCCCACTGAGATCTGTAGTACCTACTCTGTGGGACCAGGAAACTGCCGAAACTCCCACATAGCCAGAACAAACCTCAAAGTTACACTTAGCTCTAGAGCACATTACACTTGGGCAGCAAATTGTGGTTCTAATTACACCATTAACATTTTATATTAATGTTCTAGTAAGCTTTTGGAGCCTTCTGTCTGCATGTGACATACGACAGAAGCTGTAATCAAATGGAGATAGATTTAGTATTTCAGCTGAGGAAGTTGAGCATTGTGATCATGTTGGTTTCTATTCCCTGTTAGATAAGTGCTCCAATGTTTCTTTTAACTTCTTGTAATCTTATCTTAAAGGGGGACAACCAGTTTTATGCATCAAAGTCAGTTTACAGTTTTGTTTTTTTGCTGCACTTCTTTGTTCTGTACGTGAGGGGGGGGAAAAAAAGTACAAAGCTCCAGACAGAGCTGAGTGAAGTCAGAGGAATTGCCTCAAGTCATTGCACTTGAGTCAGCCTGGTTTAGGTCTGAATACTGCATGTCTGAAAATGACAAACCTGAGGGGGTGGAGTTAGTCTGTAGGACTCCACTATACTCTGCTTGAGACTAGTGGACACCCTTCAGGCTACCTTTGGATTCTTCCAGCATTAAACAACCGAATCTTCGACTGAGGTGTGGGTGGTTGAGGTGCATTGTGGGTAATGTAGGTGTCAGGTTTAGAAGAGGAAATGAGAATCTCTGATTCAGGTTAATTAAATCTGATTCTCTTAGAGTTGGCTTTCAAATGAGTCTGACAGTGTTTAAATCAGTGGAGTCCTGTTGCTTAAGAAAGTCCAACGCAAGTTCATAGTGATGAAGTTGAATAAGTAAGATCTCTATATTCCACACAGATAAAAGTTTTTTTTTAATAAGGTATTGGATGGTGAAAGTTTGAATTACATATAAAATGAAAGTAAATGAACTCCTCGAGGTGGACAGGGTCATCGTGACCAGGCTCCTCTCCCACTAAGATCGCTGATCACAGGCATGTCGACCATCGCCAGAGGGATATTCTATCCTCAGAGGAAACCCCATCCCCAGGCCTCAGGAGAATGGCTCTTTGTAATGGTGGCATGCGAGGCATCATTATTAAAAACGAATCCTTGTCCTAAATCTTAACTCCGGTATAAAGCTTTCCATGGCCGGGACAAAGTCTTGTGTCTCCGATTTGGACCGTGCGTGATCCGCTCCATGTAATACTGTTTACGTTCCAGCATGATGTGCACTTCCTCAAGTCTAGAGATTTATTTCAGATTTCTACGCTGGCCTTCTTGCCACTTGAACTGTTTCCAATTCAAAACCCGGTGGGGTTGTTTAAGTAAAGAAAAGAGAACCCATCTCTTCTCCTTTTGTTCACAGCCCGTATTTGTTCATAAACCTATAAAGCCACTATTATGTACACTTGTTTATATTATGCAGTGGCCTTTCAGGAACTTGGCAGAGAGAAGAAAAATAAAAAGATTATACACGCTATTGTATATGGATGCCACAATTATTGGCAAGGTCCAAAACTGTCATAAAAATGTCCAGCTCTCCTTAATATCTTTCCTCCTCTGTCCAGATGGATCAAGTTTGAGGAGAAGGTGGAAAAGGGAGGCGAGCGCTGGAGCAAGCCTCACGTGGCCACGCTGTCCTTGCACAGCTTGATGGAACTCAAAACGTGCATCGAGAAGGGCACCATCCTGCTGGACCTGGAAGCCACCACACTGCCACAGGTGGTCGGTAAGTGGGGGTTGCATGTGCTGAGGACCACCACCAGCATGTTTTGAAATATTAAATTGGTTCCAATCTGTCCCTTCCAACAGAGACGATCACCGATAGTCGGATCGAGAGCGGTCAGCTGAAGGCGGAACTGAAGGAGCAGGTCATGTACACACTGCTTCGGAAGCACCGTCACCAGACCAAGAAGTCCAACCTGCGCTCTCTCGCGGACATTGGAAAGAGTGTTTCCAGTGCAAGTAGACTGTTTTCCAACCAGGAGAATGGTAATCAAAAGCCTTGAAATCTTTTCTTTTTACTGTCTTTGTCTTCTCATTCGTTTGTAAAAACTCTTTTACTAACATCTGTTGTTCTAATACAACCTCTTTTCCTTGTCTTTTTTCCAACCTCTCAACCTGGTGTTCCTTCTCCTGTTCTCTCCTTTCCTTCCTTCTGCCTTGGTCTGCACGCTTCCTCTGACTTCCTGCATCTTGGGCGTAATAGCACGCGAGCACCCCGTGCCTTGTTTAAACCCACAAGACCCAGAGGAACCATGCGAGGTCATGAGGAGCGCCAGCATGGGATACCTCTGTAAGTGAGGTGACGCTTTATGAAAATCAGTGTTTCTGGAACCCCCTCCAGGGCTGTACGCTAACCTCTTTTTTGCATATTGCACTGGTGCTACAGAGGTTCATAGTTTTGTTGCGACAAAGATGTAGTAAGTAAACCTCTGAGAACAATCACAGATGTAGTGCACATAAACTGGTATTTAACAAGCTAATGACCTTTTTACTATCAAGGCACATGAATATCAAACCTTACCGCGTTGTTTCAGATAACATTACAAATGTATAAAAATGACGATATATGTATGTTCCAATCCTCATAGATAGACATGTATATATATTTATAATGAATTAAGAATGTGTATAGATGATTTCTGAACTGAAAATACCACTTAAAGTTAACTCATCAAGTTGTCACGTCTCTAGCTGTATAGGTAGATGCACTGGGGTATGTGGGATTTAGTGTTTGACGTTTGGGCCCTACAGATAGAGACTAACCCGACGGACTACAATTAGAATATCAATACATCATCACTTCACCTCACACACAAGCAGGTACACATATCCTAATTTCACCAGCCACATAAACAACCAGCTTCGTTCTAACCCACACACATTATCTCAAAGGTACTACAGTGGTTAATTCAATGACATTTGTAGTACTGCACAGCCCTGTGCTGCCTTGCACTGTAGGAGCTGCATGCATGGACATGAACAAAATTGGCTACATCCCAAAAATGTACTTAAGTTTAACTCTCATCCAGGCCATCATGTTAACAAGCTTGTGTTTTGTTTATTTATAAAATGTGGAAGACTATGTTCTCTTCCATTGCCAGTAAGTAAGTACGTTTACATTCTCGCACACTTGTTGCCAATAGTTGCCTCAAAATGTTTCTGCTGACTCGTGCCTAAGAAGACCATGTAGCCCGGCTCTCCTCTCCCTGGAGTGCTTGAATGAATGACCATCTGGCATTAGTCCTAAAGCTTAAGCTCTGCCACATTTAGCTCGGTCCTGATGTTTCTGGCTCTCTCCGTGTACTTTCCCGGCGCCTATTCTTTTCTTGGCCTCATCTTCTCCCTTGGCCGCCGTGCGTCTCAGTTGAAGCTCTGCAGTCGGGCCTCTTTGATCCCAACAGTGTCTTTTATCTCTCTGCAGGTAGCCCGACGACCGCCCATCGCAACCTCACCTCCAACAGCCTGAGCGACTTCTCCGACAAACCGGAGAGGGATCAGGTAATGCGTTTGTGCCTCTCTAGAGATGATGTGCAACCTAGTGGGTGATGGGTTCCATTCACAAAGCGGCACTATGCAAGGTCATGTGTCAAGCTCTGTGTGTGTGTGTGTATGGCCGAGCTTGTGAGCCTCTGATACTGGCAGATAAGACCCCTGGCTCTCTCCCTGCGCTGTGCAACAAAAGCTCACTGTCTCCTGTCTTTGTCCCGCGAGTTTCTATCATCAGCACGTGCAGTTTCTCTCTGACTCATGGCCGGGTGAACTGGCTGTTTGGTCGACGGATACATCGCTACATGGCATTAGCGCTCATTTGTTCGAAGGTCAATTTGTTAGTCATCTTGCAAGTGAGGCATTTTGTCTGTCCTCAAGAGCTTACGTGTTTTTTATTGAATCTAAAATGAGCACAGTGTGGATTATACACGTGACTGTAGATGCAGTTTCACACCCCCGTGGTAAAATATGATTATTCGGTGGCATAAAGTCAAGCTGTTGTTCGGCATATAATTGTAGGAAAGGGAGTGGACTCCCTGTTCTTATTCGACACCCAGTCAGTCCCTGCCTGGGTACAGCAGCATTTTAACTACCGCACTTATTTGATATGTCATCTATCATTAATGTATTTAGAGAAGTTTCAGTCTGTATGGCCTGCTTTTTTTAATCTGTATCTCATAAAACATCAATGGCACCATCCTTGTAACAATTGTTGACTGACGTTGTCATTCACCTCACGTCCCCCCTCTCTGTCCTGCTCCCTGTCCCAACAGCTGAAGAACAAGTTCATGAAAAAGCTGCCCCGCGATGCAGAAGCATCCAACGTGCTGGTCGGAGAGGTGGATTTCCTGGAAGCCCCCTTCGTGGCGTTTGTTCGTCTGCAGCACGCCGTCATGCTGGGGGCTCTAACCGAGGTCCCGGTGCCCACAAGGTATGAATGTAAAAGTGCTGCCATCACTCGGGTTGAAGTTACACATTGTTCAGTTACTGTGAAACAGTCTCATTGTGACTTTAATGTAATGTTCCCAAACATCTTATTTTCCTCCTGTTAGATTTCTCTTTGTGCTGCTCGGCCCCAAAGGTAAAGCAAAGTCTTATCATGAGATTGGAAGAGCCATTGCCACCCTGATGTCAGATGAGGTACGTCATGTTTATTATAATTTGTCACTTTCTCTTTCTTTTTAAAATTAAACCTTGAGCAGAGGGATTGACCTGTTTTTAATGGTATCTGTATTTGCATCAAGAAATTGTTAACCTCCAATAACAAGTGTGATATGGATATATATAGGACCAACAGAACACTTCACTGAATCTCCCTGTTGACGCGTCTTTAGGCTCTGATGGGACTAATTAAGCCTGGATTAATGGGATAATGGGCATCTCGACATGGCTAATCTTTCCGACTTTAAAACACTTCACTAAGATTTCGAAGGTGCAAGTCTAGAAAGGACACTGATCTTTTTCTTTCTATGCAGTGTAAATAAATTGCAAATAAACTCTGTTAGCGTATACTTTTAGTTGAAATAAATACTATACAAAATGTGATGATAAAATATAGAATGAAATGGAGATTTACAAAGGGTCAATATTGCCTAGTGCTTAAGTTGAAGCTCCGAGGTTTAATGGCACGCAGCAAAAATGTGGTTACATGCAGTATTAGGACATGCATTTAAGTATTTGACAAAGTTTTCTTTTAACAAATTTCACGACAATAATTTAAATAATCAGCTATTTGTTGAAATCTCAAAAGGTAACCTCATCAGTGGTACAGGCCTTGGAGGAAAGGTAGGGAAGAGTCCATTAGATACATCCTCTGGGGACCACAAATCCCTGGGAATCCATCTAATAGTTGTTGAAATATGTTGGTATGGATCAAAGTGTTGTTTACTGATGGCAATTATCAGCTGATAATCAATATATATTAGTTCTATCGCCTCCATCTCATCAGAGCTGCATTGGGCTGACTGCCAACACCTCCTACTTGTCCTCTTGCCAAATCTCAGCTCTGTGGCTACTGCTGTATTAATCCTCACAGCAGTTTGCCTGGCCCATAGCTTTACTGTTAAGCTGCGTGATAAAATTTGTTTTGGTGTTGGAAGCACAAATGCATTGAACCTAACAATGTTTGTGGTTAAGATCTTTCTATTATAGGCCTGTGATAGCCGCCAGTGTTTTCCTCACTTCTTTCTGCTGACTAAATCTTGCAGTGTTGTCATGAGTGTCCACAGGTCGCTCATAATGTTCTTAATCCTGGTAGCACCTGGCCTTGCCAATTCCCACAGGCCTCAGCTCTTTTCCGAGTATATCTCATATGTCAACAGAGCAGGATAGGAAGTGGTTTCCAGGATTTCCTCAAGTTAAACTTTACCCCCTCGGCTCTCTGTGACGGTTGTGACATGAGTTTATCAAATGTTTGTGTTTTGGATAGTGCTGTTGAGAGTAGTACTGTACCTGTCTGTTCCTGTGGTCCCAGGACACTCATCGAGGATGAAACCTCATTTAGGTTCATTGTGAAGAGTGTAGAAAATTATGTTTCACTCTTGGCCTGTGTCCCAGCCCTTGTGGGCAGTATTCTCCAATGTAATTGTGCATTTTGTTCCTTCTCAAAAACCCTGGATGAATAATTAAGCACATGTTACATTATTGATGAGGCGATTGCTAATAGGTCGGTTATGTATGTGTGCCGGCAGGTATTCCATGACATCGCCTACAAGGCGAAGAACAGAGAGGACTTGCTGGCTGGCATCGAGGAGTTCCTGGATGAGGTCATCGTCCTGCCCCCCGGCGAGTGGGACCCTGACATCAGGATAGAGCCGCCCAAGTCGCTGCCTTCCTCAGATAAGAGGTCTGCTCTAATCCACACAGCCTAATCCAAATGAATGAATGAAGTCACTGCATATAAATCTATTCAATGTGTTGCATGGAATCAAATTGCCTGGAAAGTCTCTCCACACCAGGGTAGTTTCTTCTGTTGATCAACACCCCCACATCACACTTGTATGTAAATAAAAAAAACGTTTTTCCTTCTAGATAAGCAAATTGTTACTTTTTTCAAAAGCAACAGGAGTGGAAACGAGTCACAAAGTCAACAAACTGTCTCACTAACAAACATTGTACATAAAATATTTACCTAAAATTTGTCATCATAAGCAAACACAAGCCTCAATGGCTGGTAAAACCAGACCAAAGTCCTTGAGTGTGCAAAAATGAGTGAGTTCTCATGTTTATTTATTCAAATATTCATTGATAGGAAGTGTTTCCTAAACATCCCACACATTACATCGTGTTTAAGTACATGCTAGACTTTCTCTGGATTAAAGATTATATCAGGTGGACATAGAGATCAGATTAAACATGCAATGTTGCTACACATTGTATTATATACGGTGTATATGTCATGAAAGACAATACTCACATCACACTAAACTGGATCAGTTATGTCAAAGCATAATTGGAAAGGGCTAAAGCTCACATCTATACCATTTAAACCATAGATGTAATGCTCTTGGACATATGGCTCTGTAAAATCATGTTTATCAGTCGTATAAAATGTTTATATTCCATTTTTTACAAGAGACATTTTCAAAAACTGATTGACGGCGCACTTATTAAATGTGCTTGATGGACAAAACAACACTGAATCAATGACTGACAGATGTCATCCTAGTTTCTCTCTGTGTACTCTATATTGACAGTTTGTCCTTTTCTGTTTTAAGGAAGAACATGTACTCTGGAGGAGAGCCACCTCATATGAACGGAGACACCCCCCATGATGCAGGACATGGAGGGGGAGGAGGTCACCAGGTCGGAGAGGAGCTTCAGCGGACGAAAAAGTAATTCAATTTAAGATTGAAACCATCATCCGGATTATGATCCTTATAGGATGTGATCACTGTCAATGTCGAGTGTAAAGTAACAATCATAATTTGTAAAAAATATTTTAGTGCAAGTTTCAGATGAGGAAATGTTCTACACATGAATAAAGAACAAAGAAAACGATTCACAATTGTTTTTTGGAACAAGTCCATCTTTCTTTGCCAGCTCTGCAGACTCTAATGTTTCTGTCTTTTCAGGTTCTGTGGAGGTCTCGTCCTTGACATCAAGCGGAAGATACCGTTTTTCGCCAGTGACTTCTACGATGCAATACACATCCAGTCTCTGTCTGCCATCCTGTTCATCTATCTGGGCACTGTTACCAATGCGATCACATTTGGAGGCTTACTTGGAGATGCTACAGACAACATGCAGGTAACCCATCCTCCCACTCCCTATGCTGGCATTTTATTTTATTTACAGCGATCTAGGTTTTTTCCGGTGGAGATATCGTGGTGCAGGTTTCCTGTTTGCAATAGACGTGGGCTGTTTTCAGACCGGATAAAACGTAGCAAAACATTTTCTTTTACTGATGTGTGTTGAACTCCCTGCTTTGATATGTGTTGCAACCATGGCAGCTGAGGGCTTACTTGGCATTGGTAAAAGTAAAGTTAACTGCTGACGGAGCACATATATAATGGGGCTAAATATATATACAACAACCCGTGTTATGACCCCTGACATAATAAAACTTGGTCTCTAAAAGATGAAATCTCTCTTTAGTCATGAATCCAGATGAATTTAATTTGTGCTCAGGTGGCACTGACTCATGCTCAATAGTTGAGCGGGGATAAATATGCTGGTACTACCTCATCTACTGGTCTGTTGTAGCACAAGTTTGGTTTCCTCAGTATCTCTAATGCACATACAGTTAGCTTTTACTAAACAGTGGTGCAGTACTCAACATTTTATTCAAGAAAATTACAAATAAATTTACATAAATCTTCTCAGGTAAAAGTGGCACATTCAGTTGTAGTTGTATTTTTGTGGAGAAAGGTGCAGATGCATGAAAAGAGTACAGTGACAATGAAGGAAAGGTCCTTTGTAACATCCCATCACTGTAAAACACTTTCAGATGTATAATTTATTTTCACCTCCATCATAGCTCCGTGTCTTGAAGTCACTTCAGCTGATAAGCTGCTAACTTGCAGCTCACAGGCTCATACTGCATCCATCTGCTTTACCTGCTGTTGACAGCACAACATTCAGTTGTGGTGTGACGATGGCGCGCACTGCTCGCCTGGTGCCCCTGATAGCTGAGTGTAAACACTTGTCCAGTGACTAAGGTGTACTCGCTTCGGCCCCTCTGCTCCTGCCAAAGAGCTGCGTCCTATCAGACCTGTGGAGAACCAGCCCTCGGGGGATTTGCCCGTGCTGTAAATAACCACAGATCCAGATTACTGAGCCACTGCAGCCTCGTCATGGCTCGTTGTTTCCAACATGGAGTGGAAGAGGGGAGTGATGCAGGAGCACGGAGAACAACCGAGGGAATCCCTGCCCTCACTTAACCCCTCTCTCAACATGTGCCCTAGAAGCAGAGCCTGTAGTACTTATCAATTACTCATCTGTGTCTATACAGCTTGTAAAACAGACACACGTATGCAAAACGGATAATTACTGAAATCAAACAGACTTTTCCTGATGAGCCAGAAGAGCAGCTGCGTGATGTGTATACACAAAGCTTCCTGCTGAGCAAGCAAGGATCCTCACGTCAGTGTTTAAAGAGCTCAAGAAGGTGTGTGAGAGGAAAAAGGTGAAAAATGCTCAAAGCTGATGATAACCCTAACATCTAATATTCAGCCTTTGCTTTCTAGTTGGAGACCTCAGGTACACTACAGCAGATGATAGGAAACAAACAAAACATTCAACGATTCCAAGAAATCACAAATGGCAAAAGCACAGTACATGAATTTTAATTTAAAGCAAATTAGTAAAATGAAACAGCTGGAGGTCAAATTCAGTGAGATCAAAACCCTAAATTGCCTTAAAGTTAACCATGAGTTGAGCTTTAGAGTCATCTAAACCCAATGAATGTGCTCCATCATATTCTAAGCATGTGTGTTGACTCTACATGGGTTTTTTGTGTGTGTGTTACAGGGAGTGCTGGAAAGTTTCCTGGGCACGGCGCTGACTGGTGCAGTGTTCTGTCTGATGGCTGGTCAGCCCCTCACCATCCTGAGCAGCACGGGCCCGGTGCTCGTCTTCGAGAGGCTCCTCTTCAACTTCAGCAAGTGAGCAGTTACTGATCGAACCCCGGTCACTTTTTTAAATTCACAGGCAGCCTGGGAGATATTTATAGATGGTTGATTTTCCCCACCGGAGGACAGAAATCCTATCCTCCTGAACGTGACGCAGAAACACAACGTGTCTACAAATGGATAATTCATGGTTACAACTGGCAGCTTGAGCTTTAAGGATTGTTTATTTAAAGAATGTCCCTCCATCACATTTTTGGCTTAGCATAAATCTCAGGCAGGAACAGATTGTTCTGTCCTGTCCACTAACATCCTGTTTTACAACTAGTATTAAGAACATTAACCAAAAGCATAACGTCCTGTATTAGAAGTTTCTATGAAAAACTGTATCACTGCATATTTTGACATATTTTGCCTTAGTTGTGCAGGTTGAACACATACATATTTTAAAGTATTCGATTGGTATTAAAGGTGTTTAATCCTCCGCTTCCTCTCCCAGAGATGGTTTTATGTTCCATCATTAATGATTCATCCCCATTTCATTTCACACCGTGAGTGAAGAATGTCATGGTGTCCATGTCTCTGCAAATGTTTCCATGCTTCACGTCAGTGGCAGCTGTGAGTCGGTCTACAGCTGGTGGATGTGTGTTCTCTACAGGTGGATGTGATCCGCCATCGACTGAGAGTAGTGCAACCTCACACACCGCGCAAATGCTTTGCCTCACTCCCTCCTGTTATCATTGAGCAGGCGATAAACTTTCGTCATTATCCAGTTGCTGTTTCAGTAGCTCCGGTGTAATTCACACACACATATAAAATTTGTCTTACCATTTGTCTGTCTCCATTCCACGCGGCCTGTCCTCACATCAAAGTGGCATTTGGCCAAACCGGGGTGTCTTTTTTCCTTGCATACAGGTTAATGTCGTTCACCTTTTGCGGTTACGTGAACTACATTCAACAAATCTGGCTGCCAGTCATAGCCTCAAAGGAATAACTGTTGTATTCCAAAGGCCCCAGGAGCCAAATGTAAGAATCCCCAACCTTTTTAACACCACCACTCTGTTTTGAATCTTTTCCACAGAGATAACCACTTCGACTACCTTGAGTTCCGGCTGTGGATTGGCCTGTGGTCGGCCATGTTCTGTCTGGTGCTGGTCGCCACGGACGCCAGCTTCCTGGTGCAGTACTTCACGCGGTTCACCGAGGAGGGCTTCTCCGCGCTCATCAGCTTCATCTTCATCTACGACGCGTTCAAAAAGATGATAAAGCTGGCCCACCACCACCCCATCAACTCCGACTTCAACCACAACTTTGCCACGCTCTACGGCTGCCAGTGCGTGCCCGGTAGGTCACCTTCCTCCACTCTGCCCCCTACACTCATGTTGATATTATCAAGGCACAATCATAGGTTCACTGTTTCCATTGAGACCGGACAGTTAAGGCTGAACACTCGTATATGGTTAAGTCCTGTTTGGCAGCGATATTAACAGTGTATGTCAAACAAAGCTTTTCACTTATGCTTCCCTGTGTTGACAGTCGAGATAACAAATGATACTCGAGTGTATCAACCAGTAGATACCACTGTTTACTTTCTCAACCGCCCTATCAGTGTCTGTGTCGCAAATGACTTGGCAGAGCTGTTTGTGAAATCAAATGTGATATTGCAAGTATCGGAGGTTGTTCATTTAGCTGATTAGATATTGTATCTCTTTGACCAGGCAACTCGTCGGAAATCCTTGACGTCACTTCCTGGAATAACGGCTCTGATGTGGTATGTAGTGTCCTTGCTTTTGTGACATTTCGAGAATTCAAACAAAAACTGTGGCTTAATTCACTGGCTTCCTCCAGATATTGTTTCTTGTTGGTGAAAGGAACCTCTTGTGTTTGCAGGCAGCAAACGCCACCTGGGCGTCCCTGACCATGGACCAGTGTCTGAAATACAAGGGGCAGTTGGTGGGAGAGGCCTGTGGCTTCGTGCCTGACATCACCCTCATGTCCTTCATCTTGTTCTTCGGGACCTACACCTGCTCCATGTGCCTGAAGAAGTTCAAGACGAGCCGCTTCTTCCCCACCACAGTGAGCGACTCCTCTTATTAAACACTGGGTTTCTTTTTTTCTAACTCTGGCCGCACATTGAACCCCAGTGGTGGTGACACAGGTGCATAGCAGAACATCTAATCCAGTGACCATTACAGATGTTTACCAAGCGGCTCTCGGTGTAGTCGCCAAGCTCAGGTTTCGATGTGGGAAGGTCAGATTTCACACTGTTCAGTGTTTAAGGCAGGAGGCTCCAACCGAGGCCCATAAATTAAATTAAAACTAAATTCAGTTAACCCACCCTTAATAATAATAATAATAATAATAATGTTAACAGTATTTATCGTCTTAGTATAATTATTTACCCACTGACCACAAAGTACAGCTGAGGCTGATGGGAATGTTTTAAACCAACCTAAACTTGTTTTATAAAAACTTTAATGAGGATACTTCATCTGAAGAAAGTTAAACGGAAATTAATTTGTGTGGGTTCCTTTTGTAGTTTTGCGTTATCACAAAAACAATTTTCCTGTAGTTCAATACAAAAAGTGTCTTTCAAAATCAAGGCTCGGATCCTTGATTTCGATGGGTATGGTTGACAGCTGATGAAAATCCAGTATTTCAAAATATTAGAATATACCCTAAGGATCTGATTACAATGCAGAAATGTCCAACTTCTGTAATTTAATTTATGCAATCAATACTTGAAGAATCCAACCTTCAAGTTATTGAATCACTTGTTAGTTATTGAATCAAGATTGTCAAGCAAAGTCTTCTTATTTGACCCAAAATGAAATATTCAAATATTTGGCTGTAATACACCTTACATGCATGTTATGAGTGATGTTTAGCATTAGTGGAACAATATGAAACAAGATCACATCTTCCACATCGAGGATTCCGACATTAAACGTGAATCAGATTAAATTGTTCTTGCACTCTTACTTTACCCACAGCACTAAACTAAGTCATACTAGACTAGGAGGGAAAAAACTGCCTGATAGAAAATATAGGTCAAAAAATAAAAAGGACCCGATAATGAAGAAGTTAAGGAAAGTTACTACAATTGATACACTTGGTTTTTGGCTCTTTTAATTATGTATTTCAACTTTTGTATCCCTCATATTTATCGGCCTTCGGCTTTGTTTAAAACCTGTTACAATTGTTAGTCACCACCTGCTGAACAAGCTGTAGACACTGACTGCACTTGCAGTGATGTGCACAGTCAGCGAGGTGAGTATCGGCCAGTGTTTACATACAAACATTTCAGTTTAGCTGTCTGTAGGACTTTTGTCGAACGCATGAAGAGATAGCTTGGAACTCGGTCAGGTGCATACCTCCGACAAGGCAACAAATGTCATATACTCATAGTTCCAGAATATGAATTATTCACTGAGAAATCAGTCAAACAAATTTGACAAAAGAATCCTGGATCTCCACAAATATTTGATTGGTTCTTTCCCTGACCAAAACTACATTTTCCCACCAGGTTTCGTGGAAATCCATGAAGTCGTTTTTGTGGAATTTTGCTAACAAACCAACTGGGTTGAAAACATTTCATTCCCGTTTCCATAGTCTAAAAAAATAAACCTGCTGTAAATGTTTCTCTCCGTCCAGGTGAGGAAGCTCATCAGTGACTTTGCGATCATCTTGACCATTTTCCTCTTCTGCGGCGTGGACGCGTTTGTCGGTGTGGACACTCCGAAGCTCATAGTGCCAAGTGAATTCAAGGTATGTAGCACACATGGCAGAACATCTAATCCATAAAGAAATATACATGTACACTTATAATAACATCATTTATCCACTGTGTACTTGAAGTCACTGCACTGAATGAGTTGAAATGTAAATGACAATGGTCAGCAAGTCGAAGTTTCTTCTAACTTCGATTCTGCCCGTTCCTTGGAGAAGGCTCCAGTAATTCTCTGAAACCCCAGTATAAAGCTTTCTCTGTGGTTTGCCCAGTAAGCGATACATATTACCTGAAACTAAGACAAAGTCGTTCTCGGACGTTGCTGAGCTCAAATGTTCCTCAGCTGGCGTTAAACCCCTGACCCCCCCCGCCCTGACACGGAGAAAGGGACTGATGGGGTAGAGGAGCAGGCACCTGCATCAAATGACAACATGATTATAGGTGATGTGAGAACACAGACGGTGTTGTAGTACAAGCACAGAGACAGCCTTGTTGGACCAGAGAGTCTTAGTTAACAGCGTTCTGTCGTGTAATGATGCACCAGTCGTCCCAGACTCTGTGCACATGTCCAGTTATCCAGGTCTAAATGTTCCGGACTGCGTTTGTGCAGAAATGGTAAAGTGCAGTCTTGATTTTTATTATTTGTTTTTCAGCCCACGAATCCAAAGAGGGGCTGGTTTATTCCTCCTTTTGGAGGAAACCCCTGGTGGGTGTACCTGGCAGCCGCGCTCCCCGCTCTGCTGGTCACCATTCTGATCTTCATGGATCAGCAGATCACCGCGGTGATCGTCAACAGGAAGGAGCACAAACTCAAGGTTGGTGCAACCGCCTCCAAAGTTTCATTCTTCCAAAAAAATGATTGGATGTAAACACCATCATCATTTGGTCATTAGTATGAGGGATGATCAAGAGGAAATGAGGAGCAGTTAGTGATTTTTGATATCTGTGGTTTAATTCTGATAAAGCACATTCTTCTTTTCTGCCGTCTTAACCTTGTGTCTCCTCACAGAAAGGGGCAGGCTATCACTTGGACCTGTTCTTGGTGGCCATCCTGATGATCATCTGCTCTTTCATGGGTCTGCCGTGGTACGTGGCGGCCACAGTTATCTCCATCGCCCATATCGACTCTCTGAAAATGGAGACCAAGACGTCGGCCCCTGGGGAGCAGCCTAAATTCCTGGGTGTCAGGTGAGTTCACCCCCTTGCCAGAGTATTGTTGGCTTTTACCTGTGCCAGGTAGATTATGGTTCACTTTGGATGCCCAGGTTTAAATTGATCTTTTTGATCCCTTGAGCAAGTGGCCTGGGGGCAGACTGACTGTCTGTAAGAGCCTGGGCCACAATGCAGTTTGGATGAACTTAATTTGTTATCTTAACAAGGTTGAGTAGTGCTTTACAGAATCCACTGGAATAATAAAAAAAAGTTACATAAAATAAAATATTAAGAACAGAAATATTTATAGAACTGCTCCTGGAGATGCGAGAAAAGTAAGGAAGTAAAGATCTATTTAAAGTATTTTCCAAATGTGTGTATATTTATATATCAATGGTTTTTCGAATAGATTAACTGAACTGCAAACATTGAAAAGTAAAACTTGACGTCGACTAATTTCTTATTTGTTAAAGATTGTATAGATGATAAAGACGACTACCTTCATGCTGTCAACTGGGAAATTAATTCTTATTGTCAATTACAAGTTAATATAAATATAATATTGAAATGTATACAATATTCAAAGACCTTTTTATAGGACTTCACTCATTGCACCAGGTTAAGCGTGTGCACTGTGTGTTTTAACTCTTTCTTTAGCGTAAACTGCCCTTATAGAAACATGCTACATGTTATTTGACTGTTTTTCAGTCTAGATTCAGAGCTATTGTCTTTGAAGTTTTAAGTTATTGATTAATCTTCTTGTTCTCCTTTTTCCTTCACTCCAGGGAGCAAAGAGTCACGGGGATCTGCGTGTTCCTCCTCACAGGACTCTCCGTCTTCATGGCCCCCATCCTCAAGGTAACGCTGCGGCTTCTTAATTCTTCCCTGGAAACACGGATTACTGTCCTCCTCTCTTAGGACAAACTCCTGTCGCCCGTCTTAAATTTTAAATAATTTCAGATCTTCTATTCATCCGATTAGGGAGTCCCACAGTAGAAGTAATGCGATGTGAAATAATCATGTTCATCATCGCCCAAAATCTGATTGCAGCTGAGTGTGGTCTTCTTGAGTTTTCATTCCCTCGCTGAGGCCAGATCAAAACATGTGGAGTCACACTGGAGACTGGTGTAGCTGGGGCTCCCCCTTGTGGAGATTTATGATTGTGCTCTCAGTGCTTGTCTATTGCTTTTAACATTGTCTTTGACGTTCTGAAAATAGGATATCTTTTCGAATTTAAAACTTCAAAGCAATCGTTTTTTTAGATTTCTACACTTTCTTCCCATCTGCTGTGACGTTGGACTGTGAAAGATCATTTCTAATAAAAAATGTCATTCACTTTATAGCTGAGTTTATACCCCTGACATCAAATGCCTTTTTTAAAACCACGCTCTGTGTCTTTCAGTTCATCCCCATGCCTGTGCTCTACGGTGTGTTCCTCTACATGGGCGTGGCGTCGCTCAACGGTGTCCAGGTGAGTTATTTGAAAAGAAAATCTATCGCTTAAAAGCAATTACTGGGCTGTGAACAAAGCAGCTTTTCATTTCATCATTCAGCCCAGCTCTGCAAAAGACGTTTTCAAACCACTCCCCACCTTTTTTTTAATTTAACGTGTCAAATTTAAATGAGCAAGGCTACATCTAAAAAAAAATGTCTGTACAAACCTCCACCAAGGCTGTCAATCCCCTTTATAAAACCATATTTAAATCAGTTAGATGTGAATTTTAATTTGGATCTTTATTAAAAACCCTGAATCCCCCTCTTTACCCAGATCCTCATTACAAGTTTAATGAAAATTTGTTCGGTAGTTTTTGCAACAAGCCGATCCACAGTGTCAAAGTCGTGGATGAGAAACTTGAATTAGTGACAGTTATTAATGAATTTAACAATTTAATTCCTTGTGACTGAAAGATTTACTCGTATCTTAACATCTAACAGATCAAAGTTAAACACGACCTTCGCTCTTGTTCCACTTGCATTTCCCTTTGTTACCGAAACAAGCATGAACCCAAAAAGCTGCACTGTGTCCAAGCTCTGAACCCGACTGTCTGTTTCAGTTCATGGACCGTCTGCTGCTGGTTCTGATGCCAGCCAAGCACCAGCCGGACCTCATCTACCTGCGCCACGTCCCCCAGAGACGCATCCACCTCTTCACCTTCATCCAGTGCTTGTGTCTGGCCCTCCTCTGGATCCTCAAGTCTACCGTGGCCGCCATCATCTTCCCGGTCATGGTGAGAAACTGTTGCAGACACTGGTGGATGGACTGGACAAAAACATGTGGAGCTCAAAATCCAGACACGGAGGCTACCTGGAATATTCTGTTTCATTTATTAAATATTTTTTATTAGATCTTGGCGCTGGTTGCCGTGCGCAAGGCCATGGACTACCTGTTCTCCCAGCATGACCTGAGCTACCTGGACGACGTCATTCCAGAGAAGGACAAGAAGAAGAAGGAGGATGAGAAGAAGAAGAAAAACAAGAAGAAGGGAAGCATCGACAGCGAAGCTGATTTCGTAAGTAAACCTTGATATTTTAAATGTGTAGATTAATACAAACCAGTACATGTTACCTTTTCATGTGTCCAGTGTGATAGTCTACATCCTCTGTAGATCCTCACCTTTTAAAATAAATCCCAATGTGTTCATGTTCCTCCCTCCTCCCACAGTCTGACTACCCCTACCATGAAAATGTCCCCAGTATAAAAATCTCTATGGATGTGATGGAAAAGAAGCCCATGTTGGGGGATAAGTCTTTGGATAGTGAGTACTATCCAGTTTTTGCTTCTCTGTAGCATCAAGCACTGCTCGTCCTCTAACACTCTTTCCTGCATGCACTCACCAATCTTAACAACTTTTTTAAGTGAACTCAAAGCTGCTCTTGCTGCCCTTACCTTGAAATGTCCATATGATTATCAAAAATAACAGCTTATAAAAAGCTTCGTTGGTGCTTGCCTTTTTTCAATTTCTTTAAAATATCCCGGTTATTGATGTAAGTTTTTAAAAATGTCTTATTTTTCTTTCTCCCCCCCCCCAGGAGATGAATCACAGACTCTCCTTAACGCGCAATCGCCATGCTGAGCATTACTTTGAGTCTCCCACAGTGGCTGAGTAAGTGAGTACCAGCTGTTATATTTCCTCGGACAGGGAATGAGAGAACCTGAGTATCTCCCGCTGTGTGATTCCAGGCGTTACGTTTAATGCTCTTCTCTCACTTTCTCCTCCTTCCAGTCTTGAACGAGGGTCGTACACCAAATGTTTGCCTCAGATTCGAATCGGCCGCAACGCTGAGGATAACGGCTTCATCTGGAGGAGGGGCTCCGAAACTGATCTGTGAATGAATTTGTCCAAAGAACCCAGCAGAGCCTACGTGATGTATCAAACCCAGCCTCCGCTTTAGAACCAAATTCAAACGGAATGGAGGCATTTGTCCTAAAACTGGTACTGAATTTTAATAAGGGGCCATTTGACTGTTCTGTGTATGCGTGATTCCCCCGTAGAAAACAAAGGGCTCATCAAAGTCATGTGTATGCAGTTTTTATGGGACATTAATAAGATATTCATGTGTACGCTCATAATTTATTAAGCATCTGGCTAAACATGTATAATCATCAAAGAGGTGCAGGCTATTGTAGGTTAGATGGCTTCACATCGTACTCATGAATTTTTATATAATTCTGTACATTTCCACAGAAGCTGAACTGCTCTTTTGTTTTTTTCTTATCAATTTATATCCAAAGAACACAGAACATCATTGGCCTCCCTCCTACCAGTTCTGTTTTTCCCCCTCCAGGAGTTATTTCTAATATTTTAGAGTTTTGAGATTCAGACATATCGCAGGTTTTAATTGCGTTCAAACGCGAGAGCTGGCACGTGAAATCCTCCATTTTTTTTTATACTTGCAGAGAACAAAAGGGCTACGAGAGGTCATCTATGCACAATCAGGAGCAGACATTCATTTTGTAATTATGGGCATATTACATACATATATTATTTATCCAGCAGCCATCTTAGGCTGCAGTTTCGTACGCAACAGCATACAATATTTCTTTTAACACCATACAGACTGGAACTCCTACTTGTTTCCAAATCTTCTCTTTTCTTTCTTTCCTCCCTTTTTTTTAATGTATATTTATTTTATTTAAACTCTCTGATGTTTGAATCTTACTTATGGCTTTAACTTTTTACTTCCCCATTTGTGCAAACATTTTTCTGTGGTCTATATCCACTCTGCTGTCATTTTCCTGTTGTAGGGAGATAATACTGTAGATGTATTATACCTGTATATAGCTCTACCTCTTTACTGTAGGCGCCAGGCATACTATATGGATATTAACATCTGTTATTATTTGTGATCAAACACTGATTTTAGTTTTTTTCCAACTGGCACTGCATAGGATCTTCGATCCTGTTCCGACACTTAAGATATTTTTGTTCAGTTTTTTCAAAATGACCTAATTTAAGATTTTAAGTTTTTCAACCAAAAAGGTGCATCTTAAAAACTCTTCTGACTACAAATACAGGGAAACTAACAAAAAATGGCATTATCTGTAAAAAAAAGTGTCATTAATGTTTTCATGTGCTGATCGGGCAGAAGTGATGTCCTGTCCCTTTCTCACCCGCCTGAATGATTCAGTTTAATCTGGACCAAGAATTCAACCCTCAAAGTCTACTTAAGTTGAATTTTCCTTTTGAAATGTGATTATATTTAAAATGTGATATTTCAATCTTTGAGTAAATTTCTATTTGATTTTTAATGCTTTTTGTGTATTTTTTAAATGAAAATCAACAATCACTGTGAGCTAATGCTATGTTTCGCTCCTGGAAGAACTCCTGCTTCATAGTGTGCAGAGTAAAAAGGGCTTCACTATGAAACCGATTATTTTGCTGCAACAATTGTTAATGCATCATCATCTAAATTCTCTGTTGTGACGGTTCCATGAGCAGCGAAACGCACAGGTATTAAATTATGCAATATCGTGTGAATGTCTTTATCTTACTCTTCTCACTGATTGAAGTTAAACACTGTAATAGAATCAGTAAGTTTAAGATATTCTTATTGCACATTTGAATGTAATGCATCTCCATCCATTTTGAAATGTTTCTGTATTTCTTTGAAGACAATCACGTGCACGATCAGTGCAGTTGTAGTGCAAATATAAGGGTTTTGATTCCTGCTTTTCCAAATCGCATCAGTAGGTGTCGCTGTGAAGTACGACCGTTAAAGTTGCTTTGATCCCACACACATTGTCTTCCAATTTGTTCTGTGAACTGTATAATCTTGATTTTTAGACCTGCTGATTATATAATATATGCATTTTTTGTTCTTAATCTGAAAACCGATTTTATACAAGCATCAAATGATACGATAGGTTAATCAGGAGGAAGCAGTCGGTGGGATTTTTTTTTAACTGGTGTTTTTGTATGAGAGCAATAAAACAGTCCAGATGATTCTTAAACACGTAGTTCTCTGTGTTTTTCACTTTATTCTAAGCTTGTTAATGATGGTTTCTCAAATGACAGGGTTTGAACCGATGTGTGATTTAGTAAAGTTGATATTATCTGCACTACAGATGGGTTACCTGCTGACATGGCCAATAAGTTCTGAGACCACAAAATGTTTTTTAGACATTTACCAGTGCCTGTTCTAAGCCCAACAGTCCCAGTTAAATGTAGTTAAAGTATAAACACTATAAGCATCTGGTGTGCTAGATTCAGACACGTGGAGTGCATGTGGATGTATCAGGTGTAATCTAAGCTGCAGATGCCGTCCTCCCATCCTGCTGCAAGTGCTCAGTCTCACAGCAGAGAGGAAAAAAGGGCAAAGCTGCATAGTTTCCAAGATCAAATGACTGTGTCGGCTGTAATGAAACTAATTGGCTCATGACAATGAATCACTGTGTGCGTGTCATTGCCAAGATCAAAATATGTGTATAATTAACTGTGTTTTTTGTATGTGCTTTTTACTGGACGTCCACTGAGCTTAATGATATTGTATATTACAGGGGTTGTCCTGGTGACTAGATATGAGTAATGTGACCATGAGATCACACAAAGGGAGGCGCTGATTATGTTCTGTTACTAATACTGTCAGTGAAAGGTATACACAATGCTTTTCAAAGTAGATACAGTAGATGTAATAAAAGTGAACGTAGCGGCTGATCCTCCTGTTCAGTCCCACACTGCATCACATTCATGCTCAAGGGGGCAGTAGTGACTCCCTAAAAGAAATGATTCCAAACAGAAACCTACAGTTAAAGATGATTTCTGCATAAGACACGAGATTGGTTGTCATGGCATCTGACAGCAGAAAACCACCTGTGTGATGTGATGCAACCCACCACAGCAGCACCGCCCCTTTGAAACCTAGTTAGTGTCAGAGAGATGTGGATTCCACATTATGAGAACTGAAAGTTGTTTTCAATATATTTGTTGTCCTTGATGTTAGAAACACACTTTCATAGCAAAGACTTTTGCAATATCTCCAACCTTTCCAAGGACAAGGTGGAGGAAGTACCATGTGCACCATGACGACGGCAAATGACTAATGCTGGAAAAATCTAGAGACGGGAGGGATGAATTAATGATTCAGTTATATACGGTGCAAATACCACTATGTTCTCAATACCATTTCCAAAACAAATTGTGCCTTCACTGAACTGTTGACATTTTGTATGCAGCAAATCCAAAAGGCAGCTGTATTTGACTAAATGCAATGTATTTTTACATCTGCATTTGGGTTCGGAGGTTAATCACACTAATGAGTCTCTATACTACTCTATACTCTACACTAATGTCATCATGTGGTATTGCTCTATAGATCAGATATTAGCTTTAAGAGCAACTTAAGGGTCTGCTAGTTTTGAAAGGTCACAACACTCCTGTTTATTAATGGAGATTAATAATGGTTGGTCACAAAAGTCATGTGGTCTGAAGCTGCAAATAGTCAAGTAAAGCCACTATAGGTACAACTAACATTGATCAACCACTGTGAATCAGTAGCTGTGGTTTGAATGGTGTGATGGTGTGCCATTGTCTGTTTCTATTAACTGTCGTTGTCCATTTGCAAACCTTCGGAACTGGAAAAGGATGAAAATTTAATGAATACGCGGTGATACAATGAAGAGCAAAAACGATGTTCTGCATGTGGATCCATTTAGACTCTGTTTGACCTAATTAACTGACACTGTCACCGTTGCTTCACAGCAGGAGGCTCATTAGTTAGAACCAGATTCACAACTTGTTCTTTCTGTAGAGGTGTCACCGTGTCAGACTTCATGTTATCTGTACTGATCTATGTCTCTATCAACCTTTTCAGACCAATACATTGACACTTTAATGTCAATTTGCTCCTTTGTGCCTGAGAAGGAGCTGTTTCACTGCTGCCTAACAGCGATGACTTCAGATATAGTAAAAAACAAACAAGAAATGGATTCAGAATGGGCTGATTGTGTTTGATTAGAGAGTAAATGAATAATGACTGTGACTTACAATGAGAGTGCTTAACCATAATCCAATTTAAGTGTCACATCATCATGAAATTAGATTATTATTTTTTTCTTTTTTTTCAGGAAAATATTTATCTAACAAAGAAAAATGGGCTATAATAAACTTTTTTTCTAATAATAGTATTGTGGGCTTTTAAGGTGTTGAATAGGACTGTGTGTTAGTTACAATCACTGTCAGGTTGTTTTGCACCAAAGCAAAACACCAAAATAATGACCGGACATTGTGTCCCAGTGAAAAAAGAGGCTCAACGTTAGAATAACACCACTAATAATCAAAATCTGGGTTAACAATATTCCTTGCTGTTCTCTGAGCTTAAATAGAATAATAATAAAAGGCTTGAGTTGAAAGGAAAATTTGTTGCGGCACCATTTTCTACTCAGTTTCCCTCATTATTAAATTGTCCATTCTTCGTATTATTAGCTTCCACTGCGAGCGAACATGTGACTTATTTCAAGGATCAAATAATTAGTTGTCATCACGAAGAAAAGTCTCCGAGCGTCTCCTCTGGACTGAGAAATTCCACAGTGAAGGTGGACAGATGGAGACAGGACATTGATATGGACCTCGGTGACCGTGTAAGCGGAGGGATGCACACTGTGTGTCAGGAGCCAGCGACTTTACACTCACCTTATTAACTGTTACTGAGCCGAACACAGACTTCCACTACTGGAATAAGTCAATTGTTTTTATATTTCCGACTTTAATTTCTCACATACAAATGAAGACAGTATTAATTATACTTGAAAATGTAGGAATATATTTATATAGCTATATATATATATGGTATCTATGTATACCATCCGTGACTGCATCTTGTGTTTGAAGCTGAATCTGTCCTGATAGAAAACCTTGGTACCACTTTGATACCACACATTATTATTCATATCTATACTTAGATCAGCCACAACATTAAAAACTGTATGTAGCTTTTTCGCTTGTTGATCTTTGTGCGTCGTTACATTTATGAAATAAAGTCCGATAATTTTGCATGGTTCTCAATTATCGTTTTTCTCTTTGCATATCTGGGTAAAATCCAATGTGAAACTGTAATTAAATATATTTTTGGTCACATTGGATCTCATATTCAAGGTATACTGTAACCCAGAGACACTTCTACACTTAGCGGGGGTGTGAGGAGGAAAAGGTGAGGAATAATTTACACAGGACCTGTTGAGAACAGGGGGGAGCACAGTGGTGGAGGAAAGATGCTAAGTAACTGAATGGTTGATCCAAGATGAGCAGTAAAAAACCTTTAGTTAATATCTTTTGGAAAATGTGACAGAGATGTGTCACTGTTACGATGTTTGTTGATAATGGTTGTTAATATAATAATGTTGGTTAATATTGTTTGTCACTGTAGAAGCGTTGGTTGGCTGCTGGTGACGTGGCGAGTGGTGTCCCAGTTCCTCAGGGAGGATTTTCTAGCCCTCTCCCTTGTGGCTCCATTTGAAGGGGGACACTCCCATCAGCATTACGTGTGTTAATCTGCTTCAGTGTTAGTCACCCTGCTGTTAGTTAAAGAAGAATAAAACCTTAGATGACAAAAAAATAAACTCATAAAATGAATTCGAATTAATGGCTTTTTGCTTTGATATTTGCTATTTTATATAGACTAACAGAAAGTGGGTGAGAAAGAACATTTCTCATTTGTCTAATCACTGACAATTCCTGAGCCAAATAAATCGCAAGCACACTGAGCTGAAACATTCAAAGATGAGGCGACACTGAGTGAATGTTGTGAGGAAAGCTTCCTGTGATTTTTTGAATCCTTGATCCTGTGATGGAAATTTGAGGTGGTGAGGCTTCAGAAATAAAGAGACCTCCCAATCATAGTCTTTAAAGAATAATGTATTCCTTGCAAGGAAGGTCAGACAATCATACAGCATGCGAAGAGCATCCTGCAGAGGAAATGACAAAGAAACAGTTGCAGGCTAATGTGTGTGTGTGTTTGTGTGTGTGAACTATGTTAGTTGTGTGTGTACCTATGCGAACTGAGTGAATGGAGAAATCCCAGGAGATAAGACACAAACACCTGCTGAAGGCCTTGGTGGGGGAGACATGCATTCTGCAGATATGTGGCTCTGAGTTTCGCACAGAGAAATTTTATGCATAAGCAGAGATAATACAAGCGTTGGCATATTGGTCAAATTTTCCATTGCAATCCTCATGTCCTTGACATAAAGAAAACACAGCACAGCCTCACGCACATAAGCTTCTGCCACCACAACTTGTGAACCGCTGTCCCTGCAAGGCATTTAACGTGTTATTAAAACTTCATGTGGCTGCAATTACAAGGTTCAGTGCGCACTGGAAACCCTATTTTTAAAATGATAAACTTCAAATAAACTCTAGCTGACTCCGAGTTCCCTCCCTCCCGCTTCCCTCTAAGTCAACTATTTTGACAGCTTTTATGCTAAAGGCATTTTAATGTGCTAATTGAGCGTTTCGCATTTCACAGCGACCCAGCAAAAACTGAAAGAGATATTTTCTGTGACAACCTCACACAAAATAGTTGCTTCCTCCTTTTTTCATTTCCCCTCAAGTCAAATATCCAATATCCACTTACAAAGCACCAATCCTGCTCCTTAACTGGCTGCTGCCTATTGGTCAGGTATCACCCTGTGCCATCGGTCCGCTGCCTCACCCCTCGCTCCTGCATCCATCACATATTGACCCCGGATTAAACTCTCACCCCTCAACCTATCTTCTGGTTTAACAATTTCCATTTCCCCCGAACGTGTCAATTATCCTGATGCAGTTTGCAACATGGTGGGTAGAGTTCTGAACGTGTCAAACATCACAACCGTTTGAGAAATCCTGTCTCAGAAAACCCACATTAATGCAGTGCTGTGTTGAAACCATTTAAACTTCACATCCACTTTGCTGCAGGGATTTGAGAAGATAAAGGTGAGAAGTGATTTACAGTGAGCACAAGGGAGGAGGATTGATGCTCTGTAACCGATTGGTTGAGCCAAGATGAGCGATCTTTTCAGAAGCTCAACCTCTCCTCCTTATTAACACAGAGTGGTGTGGCAGCACATTCAATTCACACAGCGCCTCAAGATGTGTCTCGCTCCCAGCACCTGCACTGCCCTGCACGTCTCCCATGGGAGACTCTGGTCTCCTCTCTGTCATCTGTAGCAGCTCCAGCAGTCTCTGCCTTGCAGGCACTGTGCACAGAGGGGGGATGCGAGCGTGCAGCTTTTTCCTCTGAGTGGGAGGATTTTCCATCAAACAGATCAGTGATTGAGGAAGTAGAGAGGAATCCAACCCAGCTACTGACTAAAGTAAGGTGAGATGGTTTCAATTTATTAGGGAGATGTAGGAAAATATACCTCTGGAAGAAATTGTGACTTTCCTTCCCAACACCTTGACTAATTCATTATGCACTGTGTGATTTACTCTTATAGTAGTAAATATCACTGATACATTGTACAGGTTGACACAGCTAAATCTATAGTTTGAATTTGATCCAAATAATCCATGATGATTGAAAGACAAACTAAATCTGATCTACTCTTAAAATCTGCTTTATTCTTTTATTTTTTGCTTGCTGTGGTATAATTTTACAGCACGTGATGAATGTGATTACGTGAGTGTGAAACCCAAACTAGCTGTGTAGCTATAGAGAAATGTTTTTTCTTCTTGAAGTATCTCACTGTAGCAGTTTTGACATTTTTTTATATTATTGCTGGTTGTTGTTATTGATGTGTTATTATTGTTGTTGTGTTATCATAGTAGTATAATAAATGTATGTATTTGTTTGTTTTGAATTTGACTGATGAATATATTGCCGCTGAATGAATATTCATCACAGAGCAAACCTCTTTGATTAGTTTATGCCATGGAAAACACACACAATGTTTTGACAGCTCATTAATACAAATTGTGTTGAGCTGCGTGAAATAAAATCTAAACTTAAAACAACTCATTCTGCAGAAAGCATGAGCCAAACAATCAAGAAATTTCCAAAATTTAATTTCCCAAAATCCATCTAGATGGTTATTGATGTGTTCCAATCACAGAACTGTGGAAACGAGTTTGAATTCAAACCTTAATCTTCCCAGAATGCCATTGTCACTTTCTCACCGTAACCAATCGGTAAACCATCTAGCACGCTCGCCCGCCACTCTCACAGCAGATATCTCATTTAGGTCAGCGTGGTGTTTGTTATAGTGTGTGAGGAAGCATGCACTTCACTGAATCAAGCCACTTACAATAATCAAGAGATACAAGAATTGAACTATTGATTCCTATGGAGGTTCTATTGTTTTATGTAATGACCAATCCATTCTTCTTCTGGTCTGCAGAATTGCACTCCACTGAGGGGTGCGTGTTTGGGTGTACTGGTGCTCTGGTTAATAGTTGGTCGATTTTGTTAAGGGAGGATTTTTATTGGGGAACACATGAAGGCTACTGATGTGCCCAACACCTAACAGGTTATTTAAGTGATATAATAATGCCTCACTGTCTCTGTCCGTCACCAGATATCACCATGACCCAGAATCTGCTTCTCAACACGACATGGGAGAGAGTGAACCCTCCCAATTCCTCAAGATTGCAGGAACAAGTTTTGACCCACCAGAAAATCACCTACGTGGATTTCTACCTCCACAAGCCCTCGGTGGCTGCCGTCTTCACCATCGCCTACCTGCTGATCTTCGCGGTGTGCATGGTCGGCAACGGGGTGGTGTGTTTCATCGTGCTGCGCAGTAAAATGATGCGCACGGTCACCAACCTGTTCATCCTCAACCTTGCCATCAGTGACATGCTGGTTGGCATCTTCTGCATGCCAACCACCCTGGTGGACAACATCATAACAGGTCAGTGTCTATGTTTTTTGTGTGCAAACCATTTCTGCAGGTTTATTTGTCTTGATGTTCTTTAACTCAAACAATTTTAAATTTCTCTCTTTTTTGCAGGATGGCCATTTGGTAGGGTAGTGTGCAAACTTAGTGGCATGGTTCAAGGCATATCCGTCTCAGCATCTGTGTTCACTCTCGTGGCAATAGCTGTTGACAGGTGAGGGCTGTAATTGCATTGTGCTTGTGTGGCTGTGTGTGTCCCACGAGACTCCTTTTCCTTCATGCATATCCTTCAATCCCCTTTGTGTCAGGTTCCGCTGCATTGTCTACCCTTTCAAGCAGAAGCTGACCATCGCCAACTCCAAGCTTATAATCGTCATCATATGGGTCCTGGCTGTGTCCATCATGTGTCCCTCCGGGGTCATGCTCCAGGTCACAAAGGAGCAGAGTGTGCGGATAGTCCTCGGCCGCGACAATGATACCCGCCCCTTCTACTGGTGCCGGGAAAATTGGCCCAATCAGGAGATGCGGAAAATCTACACCACTGTCCTCTTCGCCAACATCTTCCTCGCCCCCCTCAGCCTTATTGTCATCATGTACGCCCGCATCGGCTTCACCCTCTTTAAGACCGCAATTCCCCCGATGAGGGTCGGCGTAATGGTGCCCGGCGAGGGGAGCGGCAACAACAAGCTGAGCATGGAAAGTTGTCAATTTCGATCAAGTAAGAAAAAGAGGGTTATCATGATGCTGCTGGTTGTTGCTCTGCTCTTCGTAATTTCCTGGCTGCCCTTGTGGACGCTCATGATGTTAAGCGACTACGCCAGCCTCACAGAGCACCAGTACCGCATCATCAATATCTATGTGTATCCCTTGGCTCACTGGTTGGCCTTCTTCAACAGCAGCGTCAACCCCATCATCTACGGGTTCTTCAACAAGAACTTCCGCAGGGGCTTTCAGGCGGCTTTCAAATTCCAGCTGTGCTCGGCTGAAATACAGCACCAGAGAGCGTACTCCCATCGGATACGAGGGAACGCTGTGCTGCCCGTCCAGCCTGCCATACTCAGCAGATCAGGCTCGAGAGCGGGATCGGTGTTTGTGGGGAATGGGAAGTGCTCATTTCAGGAAGAGGGGCGTTTATCTGGTAGACATGATGTTAATGAACAGGACCTGATCTTGGAAGACCTGGAAAAAGTTTCCCATATTTAGATGGCCATAGAGTCAGCACAGCACTTTAAGAGCTTCTCATGGTTTTTGGACAATAACGTTTAAAGGACCATGAAAAACAGACCTCAGAAATATGTATATTTGTTGAAGTGAATGTACTTTCAGCCTCTGCAACATGCATAATCAGGAATCATTTTGTGAATATTTATCATTGTGTATATAAACATATAAAGCTTAAAGTCCTCATAAACTTGATTGGTTGGATTTGTCCGTGAACAAACAAATCACCAACTGCCAACAGATTCGGATTCAACTGTTGCTAAATCCTGATTGGTGGATGGGAAATATGATCTTTTAAGGTAAACCCCAAACCACTTCAAACCAGAAGTTTGTGCTACATACTATATATAGAACAAATAACTAATAACTCTCTCATGTGAAAAAATGAGAGAGTAGGAGGAGTAGGAGACACGATTTAATAGCTGTGTCTCAAATCAGGGGCTGCATCCTTCGGTTGTGTCACGGCAGCACGACCAGGCTGTCCCATTTCAAAGGCTCCTTAAAATTCGTCCTTCCATCCCCAAGAAACAAAAGGTCCAACGGGTGAATCCTTCCTAGCCAAATATCTTCCAGGATTTATTGTGCTTTAGCGACGAACCAATTATGTGAACCGAAACGGAACAAGATGTATCTTTGAGCTTCAAATCATTCGAATAACTAACGGTATACTTGCCAAAGTAACAAGGGGTATTAAAACTATCTCGGCATCTGCAACTTCAGCTCTGTTGCTTGGAAACAACAATAAGGTGCGGGGCGGGCTGATGAGGCTAATCACAGATATCCTCTGTAGACCAAACAATCTCATTTCAGTTTATACGACCCACGAACTTTGCCTCTATTGTGGACTACATAGACCGGGTCTTCTGAAGGATGCAGCCCACAAATTGAGACACAGCTGCTGTCTCCAGCTCAGAACGGTGACAGAAGCAAGACACCCGGGTGGTTTTGTTTCTTTTAAGGGTGTTTAATGAGGGCAACAAACCCGTCTGAGACGTCTGTCGCTGTTTGCAAATTCCAACCACAAATTCAGTCTGTCTCCATTCAAGCAGAAATCAGACATTTTTCAGTTTGAAGAGGACGAAGCGAAATAAACAAAATGTCATAGTTAGTGGCCTCCACCGGAAAAAAAAGAGAGGCAAATGGATGTTAGGGGGAAAAGTTAATTGCCTTTAATGCGGGTTTAAAAAGTTCCACACCTGAAAATACTTGCTCGACTGTGTTGACTCTATTACAAATTGACTTGCAGGTGGTGTTTAACCTTTGAGATTCAGCGAACGCCACAGTGGCACGGCTCGATCAGACTTTAATTCAGAGGGGCTCTGAACATTACTCTTACTGCTGCGAATTTTTAAGCTTTCAGGAGGGGGTTTGACAGTTGAAGAATAGGATTACTTTCAAGAGTGAAGTGCGAGGCAGTGTGCAGAGAGCTATGTCAGCTACCTTTAGTCAAAGTGCATGCTGTAGTGCCTCAGGGCGATCGGTGCGGGGCTGATGGCTGCGACGTGCGGAGGCAAATGGAGGAAGATCACAGGCTCATTTGGAAAGCATTTATGTGCCCTCCAGTTATCTGCTTTTGCGCGGCACTGTGAGATTTGTGCGATGTCAAAGTGAAGAAAGTTGTGTTATTAGTAGTGGGTTGTGGGAATGAGCGTGAGCTGACAGCAGAGCAGATAAGAGGCTTACCATTACAGCAGAACACACGAGTACATGTGCATAATGCGATAATAGTTTTCAGAGAAAAAGGGTATGGCCAGTATTTAACCATTGGAGACAAATTTCCATCAGTTGAAGACAAAGCTTACAAATATAAAACTTAACTAACTACCCAAGACATGGTCCTTCTTTCAGAAAAATTTGAACTTGATTAGTCCTGAGCTGTGTTTAATTCACTGTTGGACTTTCTGGTCTCAAATATAGACCTGAACCACAGATGATGTTTGTTGTTTTCTGGAAACTATAGGTTCTGTACCCCATTTCCACATGCACATTGAAACAATTATCTCAATTTGGGATGTGTTATTGAACAGGGATGCTGCTATTCTAGCTGTACAGTGCATATATTTGACAGATATTCATTAAGACTGAAACTACAATTTTGTACAATTGCCATTTTAACACTATTTGTCAAGTAAACAATGTGTTTTTGTCAAAGTCTTGAAGGGACCGATGTGCAGTTTTTGTCCACTAGTAGCGCTATGGAGCATAATTTGTATCTAAGACTTGGTACTGGTTTTAATTTTCATCATGTACAAGGACATACATGCATATAATGAAATGTACACTCATGTTTGTCAATTGCTGCAATAGAATGAACGAACACAACAAGCTGACGTACATGGACGTGAACAATTCATGGTATGATATACTTTAAAAATACATTTTTGTACATGTTAAGAGAAAAGGGAGTTGCATTGTACAAGTAGGCTGCTGTTTGTTCCGTATTATGTTCTGAAGTGTGTAATAATAATGATGGTCTTAGTCAAGTAATTGGTACTCTCTTTGTTGCGCTCTGCAGTGGTACTTGTGCATACTTCCCTTGATTATGTCGGTGTGCTAAGCCAAGCAACTTGTTCTTTAAACAGAATTCATATTGTTAAGTTCTGCACATGCAACATGATTTGAAAGCATTCTTAATGACCCTTCATGGTGAGCTTCAGTCTATACAGAGCAGGGGGAAATATTTTAACTTTGATGATATACCGGTAAGCAGTGTTTGAATTAACTGATTGCACTGATCAGATGTAGTTATTATCAGCCCAAGATCTTTGTGTACATAAACAAAAATGTTCCTGAGGCGATGAAATTATGAAGGTGTATGGATGAAATTAAATAGTAGCTTGTATTTGTGTACACAAACAGATAATTGTAATATGTCATAAGCTGTATATTACAATTCATATTTTTTGCTTGTTACATACATATTACTTATTTTGGAAAAAAAAAGGACTAACTGTACAGCCAGTGTATTTTGCTGCTTGTTTGTGTATTGGGAATACAGATTTTAAGTGTGCTAATAAAAAATCAAAATGAATTTCAATAAAGAATCTTGTGACAAATGTTTCTTAAAGAAGAGCAAACAGATCATGGGTTTCTACAGCAGCATGTTGGTGGCTCTGGGCCAGCCTAAAAAAAACTGTTCATTGTATAGTGAACAACTTTGTCATTGGTGCATTTGTACACAACAATTAAGATCTCCAAACTGTAATGGGTTTGGTTTCCCTGGCAATGCCTCTTACTAGAATCAGACTGGATATGAATGAAATTAAGAGAAGAGGTTTGTTTATCCATAAAAGTTACTGTAATGTTACTCTGGTATTTTAATAAAATCATGTCCAACATGAATGTTCCCTAGAAATAGGCATAAAATTCAAAAAATTGCTAATGCTTTCAACAAACCCAATGAAAGAGAGAAAACTGAAGTATAACCTATTCAGTGTTGAGAGCATTTTAATTATTACAAACCCATGAAAACCATGTATATTTAGACCGTATATATAATTATGAAAATTAAGCACATTTTATTGATTCTACTGCAGAAGAACTTGCACATGAAAAAATACAGGTAAAATGTGATGCATGATGAGAAATAAAAAATGACCCCACTTGTGAAATATAGAATCAAAGTGGTGTTGACATTAACTAATTAGCTATCGTTGATAGCAGAGCAATAAGACAAAATGTGATCACCTGGATTAGTGGAGGTCACAATAAATGTGGACGACACTAACTATCTGTGTCCTGTGGGTACAAGGAAAATCGATTGTCTTCTCTACAGATTAAAGAAACCTTCTGGACGCACTAATCTCCAAAAGCCATTAGTGCGTCTACCTCAGCAGAATCTCTATCTGTGGTCTTCCATTAGGTTTACGTGACATTAAATGTGGGATATTCATCATGAACACATACGTGCCACTGGGAGAGCCCTTGCCCATTAGCTACCTCGCACTAAGGACATTGTTAATCTCCAAACATCTGTGAGGAGCTTTTACTTCTGAAACTCTTCACACTTCATTAAACGTTAAGAAACATATCTCAATACTGTAAACTGATTAGGTTTTATTTTCATGGTCTTATTATACCTAGGGAACGCAGGAAATGGACTTTGACTGCACAAGATGATAGACACTTTATATTGAATTGGGATCACTTAGACATGTTAATGAGTGATATTCTCATGAGCTTTCTGGGGATTGATATGGGATTTGAATTGTAGATACACAGGGAACTAATGGGTTGCAATCCAGATACAAATATTGTCACCGAGGAAAACAAAGACTGAGGTATTGTTTATTTGACCACTCTTTCTGAGGTCCAAGCTAAAACTGAATTTACGGACATGACACACATGGCAGCGCGGCTAGGCTTCCCATCTCGGAGGCTCCTTCAAATGCTCCATCTTGAGCAATGGATTCTCCAATGGGTGAGTCCTACTCAGATCAACTTATCAAAGGATTCATTGTGTGCTTGTGACGAGCTAAAGTGCTGGCTATACAGGCAGCTAGTCTGCAGTAAGTGCAGCAGCTCAAAGTTGGTAGCGATGCTGGGACAAAGTAGTGACGCAAATCTTTTGTACACTGTCTATTTTGGTTTGGCCTTTGCATTGATCTCCAAAGGATGCAACACTACTTTGGGACGTAGCTTAAGAGCCTATATAACCATACTGATGGCCCTGTTAGAATGTACTAATGGTGATGTAACCTTAATGCTGATATCCACATGCTGAAGAAGAGTTCTAACATGCTGAAACCTTTCATGTTTGCTATCAAATTTTTGTGTTAGCATACTTTCATCAACTATTTAGCGATAAAAAAAAGGACAGTGAAGGGAAAGTATAGACCAGATGGCCCTAGTTTAAATCATCCTAAAGCCTGGTGCGCACAAGAGGATTTTCAACCCTTGTCCAAATTTGGGAGACCACAGACAGATTAAACCTATTTCAATTTTAGAAGCCTCAGAAAGCACAAACTAGATGATTTGGCCTGAATGTAAAATCTCACATGCTTTTGGAAAGGCGATTCCAGAGCAAACAACTTCTAGGTGCATTACCGCTACCTGCTGAACTGGAACGTGGAACACTCGAGTGATTGAGCATAACTTAAGAGGAAAAACAAACGAGGAGGAGGACTGACATTGTGTATTCTGTTTTGCAGTGAAAAATTATCAACAAAAATAATAAAAACTATGGATGAATTCATGGCTGAGAGGGTGTAGTTGGATTATACATGTTGCTGCTCAAGCTGGAGGGGATTTTTAAGTGTATTATTATTTTTAGTTGCAGCTGTACAAGTATGCAACATCTGGTTGCTGACGCTTCCCGATCAGCTCACTCTATTGGCTAATGCGGGTTTCTGTCACAGCAGATTATCATAGATATCAAATATATTGGATGTTTCAAGAACGGGGAGGCTCAGACTCAACCCTGTAGCATTCAGATTATTTTGATAACCCCTTACACTTCTGAATTATTTGTGTTTATAATTGGCACAGACTTATCTACAAAACAGTCCGCGATTGTCGGAAGGTGCAAAAATCTGCACGATTGTCTTTAAATGCGCAGCTGCCTTAAGTGGAACTTGTCATTTTGTAGTAAATTTCAGGGAAACTTATCCAACAGCTGAGTCATTGCATTCAGAACCAAAAACATTAGAGAAAGTCAGTTTATCATCAGCTATTTTACATGGTTATTGATAATGTTTGTTACGCACCTGGCCTAGGGGCGCCAGGCTACACAACAAAAAAGACGGGAGACAACAGTTTTCCAATCAAAATAAGTATTTAATCAAACCAAACCAATACAAGTGCTCAACTTACAACAAAAGCATGGGATGCGGAAGTCAGCAAGTCCGCAGTGCGGAGCGTGCCTGCACGAGCGGACCACAGGCGCGCATGGCCACGGAGCTGCAAAGAACAGACAGGGAAGGACTGGGGAAGCAGACTCTTATAGGGCGTTGGCACCCGGGCCCAGGTGCACGCCAATCACTCCTAATGACCAATTAAGTAGGTCTCTGCTCCCCAGTCCTAGAAACAAATGGAAGACACAACATACAGGGAACCGTCACATGTTCACTTGCTGGTGATTCAATGAATTTCATAGCATTCTGTTATCCATTGTATCCTGTGAGGACCTATTATGTATGGGATTTTTAGATGGGTCTTCTTGTGTTTGTTTTTCCTTACTTCCTGTCATTGTCTGGTTTACCACTTTTGTGCTTATCCGCGCCGCCCTAATGTGAATCACATGAGCCAAATTACCTCCCATGTGTAGTTAGTCTTCGTGCTCCTCAGTCTTCGATGTCATTTCGTCTTTGTTTGGATTATATCTGTTTATTGCTGCCCATGTTTTGCTCGTCTACATTTTTTAGTTTTGGAGTATTTTCCCAATGCCTTTCACCCACAAGCAGATTGTAAAAAATTTGTTACTACGAAATACAGATTCTAACAAAAACCAGGAATGCTAACCTCAAGGTAGAGGTTAGAAAAAGAGGTTCAACAAAGTAACATTGTTGTGAGCAGGCAAAACCTGACTAGTTGTAAACTCAAGGATGCTCCGACCTCCAGACTTGTCCTCAGTAAACTCTCAGCTGTCATTAGATAGATTACATTACTAGGGCCACAGCCTTAACTTCCAATGATACATTCAGCCATAGTAATGATACGAATTATCCCTGCCAACAGATGTACTTCTGTGGTCTCTGATAACCTATATCACATTGCATTTTTCAACCCAGTCACTTCTGAAAATGCAGCAGTCTGAGGCTCCTGTATGACTTTTGCTTTTCTAGCTCAAATGGTTGAATCTAGATGGCTGTCTCTCCAACATAAAACTGTGGCAAGTCTCTCTCATACATGCACAGAAAAGGCATTATCTTGGGACCTTGTGAAACAAATACATCTAAAACAGTTCAGACATTTGGAGAACAAGGCAATAATGTTGTGATAAGAATGTCATCTTACAGTCAGAATGGTCCCAATAAGTAAAATACTATAGCAATTAAGAAAAAAAGAACTGGGACGTTTAGGGAGTTTCTCTCCTCCTTGATCCAAAATCTTGAACCAATCACATTATTTCTTGGGAAACTATGGAAGCTCTTTGTATCTCACGCAGACGTAACCAACTATAACCACACAGTCGTCCATGACAAAACATTTCCTCCTCCACAAAAGACACAATTTCCTCCACGTCTGTGTAGTTCTTTCTTCAGGATAGACTAAGTTTCTTTCTCAATCTTGTCAAAGTCCTGACACTAATAATTCTAAGTTTGGGACTAAAAAGATAAGGTATTTTATTATTTGTAAAAAAAGCGATGACCTTATTCCTGTGTTGCCCTAACCCAGGCTTACAATACCCTAAATGTATTCGATTTCAGAGGAGGGATATGTGTCTGAATGAGCTTAATGAGCAGCCTAAGGACAGTGTGTTTGTTTTGAAACATGTTGTCCCCTAGTGGTCAATTATACTTCCTGCTTTAAAGGAATAGTTCAACATATGGGAAAATGCCCACTGACCTTTTTTTGGTTAGAAGATCCTTTTGATCCTCTCCTACCCCTGCTCCCATTTTTAAATGTAAATTGACTTGTACGAAACATATATAACAATGCCTCCAGTATGCAATATTTGTTGTGAATAACGGAGCAAATCCAATGGGACTCTGACCTTTGCATTTCTCAGTACAAACTCTTAACCTTGCCTCTTGTAATTCAGCACTAATTACTTGCAGAATATAAGCTCACATACTGTGGAAATAGGAGCGGAGCCCTTGGATTTCATCTTGGATTCCTCCTCAGAACACCTCCAGCGTGACTTTGCTGTATGTTCCTTCAGACATGCTGTCACCTCTCCACGCAAGCTATAGCACATGAATCTGCGAAGGCATCCGTGTTTTCAATATGTCACACATTCAATCAAACATGATTGGATGGTCGCCATGCAGACCCTCTGACGCAAATTGAAAGACTTCAGTATGTAGCCAGGTGGGCACAGATTGGCTGTGACATTGCCACAGATGGACCTTGGTGTCACATGATGTAAAAAGCAATTATACGCTGGAGGCTATGATTGGCACGTATGAGAGGGATCATCAGAATGTAGGGGTACGCCCATTTTCTGTATAAGGACACACTGAGAGGTTTCTAGAACTGTGGTCTTTCATAGACCTCTGTATAAATCCCTTTATTCATCCATATGCAAAAAGTAAACAGTACAGTGCACATAGGTCACAAAATGGTGGTGATAATAATTGGGGACAACTCCATTCACAAAACACTTAAACTATTCATCAAACGGCAAAAACTAAAGACATTTTGACTTTGGATAAAATAAAAATAAAAAGCTTAATTCATATGCTCATCAAGCCTCTACTTTGTTAAAATAAAAACATTATTTGGAGAAGTATGATTAACCATTTTTATTTTGTGCATATTCATCAGAGGTCTGAAGAAACATACACAGTCCTTTTTTATGCATCTTCATTATCTGCTGCTAGTTCCTATTAATCTCTGTTTATATATTAATACATGATAAATACTGTATGTTAGATTGATTAATTAGTTGATTCCATAATTCAAGCATGATCACTTGACAGTTGCTTTTAAAGGTACTTTTGCACTTTGTTTTCAGTCACTTGATAAAAGTATCGTATCGTTCACAAGCAGATCATTTATTATTATCATTTAGTTGGTACTTCAACACATTTTTAGGGGCACTTCTTATTTGATTAATAATTATGGACCCAGGTTTTGGTGCGGTCATTTATATATATAAACATAGAATATAAAATAAATATATCTTTTGAATTACAACACCTGGGTTAAGATATGGATGCAAAGTGACACAGATACTAAAATATGCGTCTAAAACGTGTGTAATGAGTAGAATTATAAATACACAGCTCTCTTGCACCACCTATTGGCTCTATATTGAAAATACAGACTCATAAGTGAATAATGCTGACTCTGAAAGAAGCTCCTGCATGAATACAGACATTTAGATGATTACATAGTAGATGATGTATTCAAACTAAAAACAATTTATATATCCTCTGATAAACACATCCGGTCTTCTTTGGTTTCATAAAAGTGCTGCATCAACAGTAATCACAAACCAGAGGGACTTTTTGGTAAAATTTATTTTCCCAAGTGTTGAAGTAATACATGTTTGCAGGGATTGTCTTAACAACGATGTCTTTTGTCCTCCCCAACTAGGAGAGTAACTGAAAAGCAATAGAGTTTTGAATTACTCTGCACAGACTGTACAATATGGGAATATACTGTGGCACAAGGGATACAAATGTTCAACTTGAGTACCCTTGGTAAGACCCAAACTGACTCCATCAAGCATCAGAAGCAGACAAAAGGCGTACCATCAAGTCTCTTTGTCCTCATACGTCCGCTGTGTGTTTATTATGATTATTTAATCAAAGATGTATCATCTCTAATCACATTCAGAGATTTTTAAACACAGTCGCAGTGTTCGTTTGTTCCCGTTGTCGTTAAAAAGACCTTCCCCGTGCTGCGGTTCTTCAGCGGGCGCTGCTCTGGAGGATCTCGGTTTCAGGAGAGATACAAATCATGCTCCAAGACATATGAAGGCTTTTCATACAATCAAATATACGGATTAAAAACAGTCAGGGAAACTGGTGTTTTACATAATATCTGCAGAAGCAATCACAGGGACCAAAGCAGATAGAATGGAAATCATAATTACTGTAAAATACTAGCTAAATTAAAGGAACAGCACTAAGTGCAGCAAGACTTGATTGAGTGGCATGAGTCATCCTAATGAAAAAAGCATTACTCCTCAAGTGGCTCTCTTCGAGTGGCCCCTTCTGTTCTATTTTCAAAGACCTTTATTTTGCTTAGAAAATGAGGAAACCTATGAAAAGGGATGTGGCAGTGAACAGACATGAAGAAGAATACAAAAAATGGACCATTTGAGGCCTTTCAGTTCACCCTTCATCCTTTGTGGTGTTAGCCTCTAGATCCTCATCACTGTCTAAATCACTTTGGAGCCTCTTGGCCATTGTATTTCGGCTTCTCTCCTCCTTAGTGCCCTTCTTTAGCAGGACTGGTAGTGGTTTCCCTGGTGATCACAAGACAAAACACAATTACTTTAATGTTAAACCATTACCAGTGTAATTTGGTTTGTTTTGTAGAAAGATTACACAAAAGCTACTGGGCGGATTATCACAAAGAAAAGTGGATCCAAATGAGGGGGCGGATGCGAGACAGTTTTTTCACATATCCGCTGCCTAGTACAGGGGTCGATCTAAATATACCTGTTTGGAATGGTCTGTTTGTTTGTCCTGTGGCTCACAGAACCGCGAGAAAGAGACCACTGGTCATCTGTTTATTCAAAGTTTATCGTCCAAATTGCACCAAATTTGACACTTGCCTTGGCACTTAAGATAAGATAAGATAATCCTTTATTAGTCCCACCAATGGGGAAATTTTAACCATACACGTGTGAATCCGCTATAAGATGAACGCTTCTTGAGATATAAGTTCCACATGCAGGCATAGGACATTTTCAGACACAGTATGAAATGCCTATCACACATGCACAACCCAGCGGGAGGTCCATTGCACAGACGCGTTCATGAGTATGAAACCGTTTTTTCACGGGGATATAATTGTTTTGTTTTTTCCTCATTGTCTTGTCACTTCCATTGGGTCATTTGGTGTGACCCCCCCCCTTCGTGTATGTGTTTCCCGTCTCACCTGCTGATGGAACAAACTGGTCTTCAGCTCTGCCGCCGTTATCACTGTGACTGGTGCTAACCGTCTCTTTCTGCTCCTCGTCTGTGACAATTCTCTGTCTCGCGCTCTCGAAAACAGACTTAATAACAATTGAATCCTCATAGATCTGCAGTGGCAAACACAGACACACACACACACACACAGGTAATCAGAGTCGCATCGAGATCCAAACCTTGCACGATAACAACAATTGAGCAGAACTGTTGCTTTCAAATGAAAGAAGTCCTTTGGGTTCACCTGAGATCCTTCCAGGTTATAAGTCTGAGCATTGTGACACAGGAGGAAAATGTCCTTCTCCAGATCCCCCACACTTCTGTACTTGTGATTGCGCACACGTTCCTGTGAAGCAGAGGGTCGTTATCAAATCTTAACGCGGCCATTGCAACAAAGCTGCTTTGAGACGCTGTTTATTACAGTGAGGTATTAGAAGGTCAAATCAAATACAATTGATTTATCCCAAAATAAAAGCCTGGAAAAGGTTGCACACAGGTAACTCGTATTAACTGAGTGTCCCATCCTCAAGGATATTTCCGAAAATATGTTTTTTCTCCCTTTCACTGTGTGTGTTAAAGTTCAGATGAGATTTATAATGTCTTTACACATATTAGCTTAGCTAAGCATAAAGAATGGAAGCAGGGTTCACTGCTAGTCTGCCTCTGTCTGCGGGTAAAACAAAACTCCGCTGAAGGAGAACAGGTTAAAGGGGATCTCATATGCTATTATCCAGCCTGCATGTTTTTATTCCGCCAGACTAGCTTTGCATGATTCACAGTTCGGAAAAACGAATTATTTATCTCAAACTGCCTGTAATGGATCCTCTCAGCTGAGCGTCTAACTGAGATGAGGCCAAACCTCCGTACATGCTCGAGCATGAATCCAATCAGGAAATGAGAGTGGGGCACATGAACATCCACAGCAGCAGCAGCAGGACGTCTCTGTTCAGTAAATATTACAAACATTTCCTGCTTATTGACTGATATAACTGTGGATGTGCTCCTGTAAATAGTTGAACATTGGGGTATGGATACCCGACACGAGTTGGACAGCGTTCGGACAAAACTTTTTACATGATATTTGGGTTTGAGTTGGCTTCTGTTACATTGCATGGGCTACCTACTTGATGTTTTACACTGCACATGCCTGTAATCGGGGGAAGTATTGGGCTTAGGTGGTGTTTGGACAAAAAAACAGAAATACAAGAACTAATGTACCAATTATTCTGCTGTCTGCAAATGACTGTGTAGTAAACCTGCTGTTTGAGATTTGTATGTTTCACTACATGTAATGCTTATAAAACACTTCCTGTAGATGGTTTATGGAGATTGAGCTTTACGTGGAGCTGAGGACCATGTTGAGAATTCCATTATCAGCTTGTAGCAGGAGTGGAAATGACTGTTGGTAAATGTTAGTGTTCAGAGCAATGGAATGCCTGAGCGGTTAACAGTCAATCATATTGTGAGACTGTCCACTTTGAACATCTGACATTGTAACTGTACTGAAAATAAGGCATAACAGTCCCCTTTAATTTCAACTTTTTACAAGAAACCACCTCAATCCCCTGTTAAATTCATTATTTCACTGGTTTCCAGTAAGATGTCAGGGAGTTGTTGATTTAATCTATTTTTCTAATCTTCTAAAGACTTTTTCTTTCACCCTCTGATGCTCGACTGAATCCCAGACGTGCATCTCAAGTTTTCTGCAGCCTGTTACATGCAGCCTCACACGTATTTGTAACTTCGCTCTGAATGATCCAACAGGAGTAGGTTATGCCACTTACCACAAATGGGCTCCTCTCCAAACCTGATATGACGCTACCAAGTACAGAGGCACAGATTAGCTTTATTTTTGTATCTGTCATTCAAATGTGTTGGCTGGGAAGCCGCGATTGTCTGTGTGTGTCATACTTTATTTTTTACACCGTCTGTCAGTAAGTGAAGCCACAGTTTTATTTCCAGCCTCACTAACAGCTCGGTTCTAGAGGCAATGTTGGTCTGAAAACTTCTCAACTATCACATGGGTTGTTGTCAAATTTAATTATTATTACGTTCATGGTTTCCTGAGGATGAAGATGACCTAGTGATTCCAGAGGACTTTTGTGGTCCTTCCACTTTTTCTGTTCCCTTTCCATGAGGTTGATGTAATGTAATATTAGCATTCTATAAAATGTCATGTGCGCCTATCCACAAAAAATGCATGTCTATATAAAAGTCACTTTCTTTTTAATTTTGGACGCAAGTCTTTTAATATGAACTTTTCACCTCTGGCACATTTTTCCTGAATAGTTTTGTATTATTGTTTCAAATGTTACAATGTCACATTTTCTTTTTTATATTAAAACTGTTGGTCTCAGACGACGTTAAGAATTAGGATAAGTCAAATAAAATAGGTAAATATGAAAAGGGGGGTTTCAAACTGATACAAATAAGACATGTATTTTATATATTTGGCTAGCCTGGCTGGACCAATCAGAAGGCTCATGTTCATTTGCTCTTGCAAATGTGTCACCCCCACCTTTCCCATTCAGACCAGCCAATCACAACCGTATATCTAAAATAATGCACATTTGAAAAGTTTGTTTACAAAGAAGATGGCTGGCCCTGATGTGAATCTGCTATCGTGTCGGCATTAAACAAACTGTTGTATCAGATAATAGTCCGTTCACATGTTTCTGGCTCTGTCTCTGTGCTACATCACATGTCTCATCACAGTGATTGGTTCTAGTTCGGTTCTCTCGCCTTTGATAATACTACTGGGAAATTGAAAAAGAACAGAGTGGTTCCAAAGTCACCCAGTAATATCCATTGGTTTGGCCAAGCTAGGGTACTGTTGACATCACACTGTACCTCACCACTATTTGTATCTTTCTATTTGTATCAACTACTCTTTACTATAAGACGCACTGGGATATCGGATACAGACATTTGTTATTTATCTGTTGGAGTTTCATCTCACAGTGTTTGCGTTGAACGCAGCAGCAAAGATAATGTGAGTTCTGAGGATATTCCTCAACACGTACCCTGATCCTTCTGAAGTCCACAGGCTTCCGGATCAGCTCGTAGTACTCAGGTGCCTCCTTCCGGGAGGGAAGCTGCACAAAGCCTTTACTGATCTGCCGACCCAACCTGGAAGCACAATGTGATACATCACTCAATCTTGTTTTATCAAGAGATGGGTTGAAGGATTGTGTCAGTATATTACATTACATTACATTACATTACATTACATTACATTACATTACATTATTACATTACATTACATTAGTATATTATATATACTTGAGATTATCCCGAAGTGGCCATGGTTGCTCACAATTTCTTCTCGACCAGGGTCATGATTTATCTTATTATGTTTGGAGTTTTAGAACAACCCCAATGTCGCGTTGTACATTTTCTAGTTTTAAGGTTGTTTATATGCAGATAATGATTCAATCAGATTGTTATCTGTAGTGATCAATTTCTGTTTTAACTTGAATTGGTTTTATATATTATTATCCTTAGATAACTTCATAGTGTGCTGCACTAAAAAATACTTAATTTATGATTTAAGTCGGCACAGAAAAAAAGGTTAAAGTTACACTCAATCTTGAGCTCAGCACTTGAAGTGAGGTTATGTTTGAACAGCCACTGCAACAGCTAGACAATGAAATAGATGAAATGGCTGCTCTGTTTTGAAGACAAGGTGTTTACATTATCTATAGGCACAGCAAGCTTATATAAATTCACCTATAGGAGGAGGAACAGGAAATATATGTGAGTGTGTTCAGACATAGGATTAGGAGAGTCTCAGAGACATGACCGCACAAGCTGAATCAGTTTCAACTTCAACTTGAACAAAAATGTGTTTGCAGCCACCAGCGTTATGAATGTAACATGACTTCATGGTTGTACTTGAAGATTGTGTAGGTTCGCTCAAATCAGTCTGAAGCAGAACTAAGCACACGCATACACACACACACACACACACACACACACACACACTCACGCACACAAAAACACACGCACACACGTTTGATGTGACCATTGGTAGCTACAGATCACAGCAAACATCTGTACAGATGTTATGGTCGATGTTTAGTTAAAATCAACCTTCCTGCTGTCAAAATTAGTGTGAATGACTAAATACATAAAAGATTTAAATGTCTTTTTTGGAAATGTCTGTATATATATATTCTTTCCTGCCCCTGTAGAGGTTCCCTCATGCTTTAGGTGGGTGGATAAGTAGTTTTTTACCTTTTGGGGTTATTTCTTATAATTTCAACCTCTCTGTTCAGCACACCGCTGTCTTCATGATACACCAGACTGATGTCCTTGTATAGAGAAATAGAGGGGGTGCAGTTTGCTAAATGCAGACAGCGGACACGCGCCTGTTTATTAAGAATTATTCTGATTCACTAACATAGGCATGTTGGTGAGAACCGAATTGGCTGAATCTGGTGGGCGTTACATTTTTTCTGATTTCTAAAATGGTGAACATTATTCATTAGTTAGAAACAAAACATTTAAGTTATTGTGTAATCATAACTTTTTTTTGTTGCAATTAAAGAACCTATATGATTATATATGTATATTTGTCTGTGTCTGTGTATTAGTCATAGTCACACAAACAATCATACAGCGCTTCCATATGCAGGACACTTTGGGTTGTGGAGAGGACAGGGATCAAAGCACCGACCCTTTGGATGACCCTTTGGACGCTCCATATGAATACATGTTTATAAAAAATTGTCTGATCTCTCCACGTGAGATCGTTATTGACTTTGTATGGGAATTATGAGACACAAGGACTGAAGAATCTTTCTGTGACGATTTCATAAAGATTTCTGTAAGAGCAAAGCAGGTTCTTTCCTCAGTGAAACTGACAGTTGTTATAGTGGGGTCCTAGTGTCATGTAAAACTCCAGAGACGATCGATCGCTCACCCGTCCTTGTAGTTGATCACCATATCGACCAGCGTGTTCAGTGTTCTGGTGAGCTCAGGTGGATTCGGAGGTAGTTTCTCTGCTGGTGGACGCCCTCGCTTCCTTTTCACCTTCTCGCCGGTTTCCTGCACGGCCTGCAGTGCTCTCTCCCCATGGTGATCACCTTTACGCTTCTTTAGGCTGATGTCTTCTTCCATGTTCTCCAGCGAACCGTTCTCTCCTGCCTCAGGCTGCAGGGAGAGGGAGCGATGGGTGGGGGACATCTAACAAACTCAAAGAAACTTACAGGGTAAGGTGGGTGAAAAGTTCTATCGGGTATAGAGAAAACATGCATGTGATGTTCTCCCTCTGCAGCTCAGGTCATACTTCAGCTTTACAAGGACAACAGTTGAGGAATGGGAGAAAAGAAGAACTGTGACTGAATTCTAATAAAACTTATATTTCTCTCTTACATTTCAACTCTTGTTATGTTCCAGACATGATGTCGAAGAGAGAGACCTGAAGCATCTTACATTAGGATCCAAGTTTAAAACCTCTCAAATTACAGCGTGATTTTCATCAGTCAGAATTATTACAGTGTGCGGTTCTGTATTCAAATGAAAGAGGGGGTTTATTTATTCATTACAATTCTGCGCCGTGTCTGCAAATTTAGGACAGATTATTTTATCCGGAGGCTTTGATGTCAGATGATTATCAAGGGGAGGAACATTGTTGTTGTTTTTTAAACGCACAATAGATGTGAATACATTTGAAAAAGCCATGTTCTGAGTCTTAAAGTGCCAACAATGAATTATGTATTAATTCCTCCACATTTTGTCTGTGTGCACTTGCCTTCGTGCACTAATATGGGAGTGGAAACATGATTTTAGGAGAGCGTGGATTTCAGTGAGGGTGCCCGCTGCATCCTGTGATATCTTCGACCATTTCATCATCGCTCCTTATCAAAAAAAATATCTGCAGCGACCACAGTGTATTCCACAAAGGCAATTAGAGGCCGGAAATATGAGTATGCATGCAGCGAGAGCAGCATCCGAGGAAAAAGAGGGAGCAGATAGCGGAGGCATGCTGTCCAATCCGACCAGAATATTGATGCATCAATCACAGACACACACACAAACACACAGCAGCAGCAGCAGCTTTCTCATCCCATAACAGCGCATGCACTTGTGAACATGCATGTCTCAAGGACAAGAGATTCAAAGGATCCTGAAATTTGAGATTTTGCACACACTCAGTAATAGCAAATGTCATCGCTCCAGAAACATGCGTGCCTTAAAACTTCCCACCAACCAGAGAGAAGACATAGGCAGAGTTTAGAGGACACAACACAACAACACTGGAGAGGCAACAATGGAAATCCTGCTCATCATCGCTCGGCTCAAATGGAGGCTTTGAGAGCCCCGCTGCTCCCTCTCTGAAGGGGCTGCAGAGGAATACTGGAGGGATAGAGGGTAATCCTCAAGGATGTATAACACAGCTGAGAGCTGCCTGATTGACTGTGATGTGTCTGTGTGTGTGTGTGTGTGTGAGGAAGGAAGGATGTCACTTGTGTGTGTGCGTGTCAGTGTGTGTGTGTGTGTGTGAGGAAGGAAGGATGTCACTTGTGTGTGTGCGTGTCAGTGTGTGTGTGTGTGTGTGTGTGCATTTGATGCTCCATGCCTGTGCTATAGCTCCTATAACAAGCCTGCCTCTTCCCTGACTAATCTGGCAAAGATTCCCTCTCATCTGTTACAGAACACACACCTACACACTCCCTCTCTCGACCCCCCCCTGCTCTCACACACACACACACACACACACACACACTAGACAACCCACTCTCTTCCCCTGCACACGCGCTCGCACGCACACGCTTCATCCGTCTCTTCCCATGCGATGTAGCCTGGCTGAACGCGGAGCCCGGGCGGCAGACAGGCGGGCATGGACATGGATGGAGGAGGCGCGGATGAGGCGGTTTTACCTGAGCGCGGTCTGCGGGCGGGCTCCCAGGATCGGCTGCGGCGGCGGGGGAGAGAATTAGCAAACCAGCATAGCGGCGAGCTGCGAGTCTCTTCATCAGCTGATCACTCGGGAGCGAGAGCCACAGACGGGGGGAGAAGGGAAGCGCTATGTTTTCATACACAAATCAATGGGCTGGGGGGGAAACACGAGCGCCGTGCCCATCTCCTGTCTGCAGCTGCCCGACGTCTTTTTCCTGACTCTGGAAGGCCCCGAGCTGCTCTCCCTCTGCATGGTTTTAATATCGACTGTTGCCAGACGGCTCTTTTTTTTTCTTCTCCCCTCCTCTTCCTACCCCTGCTGTTAAAGTTATCGGGTCCATTTTTTTTTAATGATCTATCCCATCATGATCTTTATTTAATTCGTGCATAGCATTTCAAGGGCCCCCCCACTCTCTCCCTCATCCCTCCACTACATGTCAACCCATGCAGGAGGGATGTTGGAAACATGACTCCAGCCTGCAGCAGCAGCAGCAGCAGCACTCATGGTTCCTCTGTGGAGGGAGCACGTTCGCATGTGCAGCCACCCAGAATTCCAACATGGTTATTAATGCATAAATATTCACTCAGATTTCACTTGATGCTGCCAAAGGGGGGGAAACAAAACCAAAAAAAAAGATCTGTGAAACACAGAGCTGTAACAGTTGCTGTAAAAACAGTGGACTTTTCTTTTTTTAGTTTTTGACTCATATTCAGACACATCTGGTTCCTGTAAATCAGATTTAAGTGGAGTTTTTTTTCTCTCCCTAGCATGTGGTGCTAAAGGCTTCTGGGGGGGGGAGCACACAATGTTAGAACTCGCACAACAGTTAAGTTAAGTGTACACACAAGTAAACAGGGTTGAAGTAAAAGTTGTTCTTCAATGTAAGGACTGTGTTTTTGTGAGATGTAGAAACTTCTATAAAACTAAGGGGACCTGAGCTGCACGGACTGGAATTGAACCACAGTGTCACAAACAGATAACTCTAGTACGGCCCTATAGTCTCCTAAATTCAAGCAAACTGCACCAAATTGAAAACACTTGAAATTAAAAGCCTCCATCCCCTAAACATCCATCCATCATTACTTCTACTTTGAGGGTCACAGGGGCAGTTGGAGACAATCCCCAGCTGCTGGTCAGGGCCATTTCTCATACTCACCTCAAATTAATGCATTTCTTACTACAGCTTTACTGTTGCTCAACTCAGCTGCTTACAACAAGCACTTAAAAGACACACTTTTTTGAAAGAGTTTCAAAGTTACAACCTCCAAACACGTTGCTTCGAGTATTTCTCTATCCTTTAAAATGTTTTTAACTACCAGCCAGTCTTCTAAGTCTGATCATTCATTCATATCATTGCTGGTCCCACTTTGTCAAACACACTCTGTGTTGTTACACCTCTCCATTTAGGTAAGACACTGACTTGCCGAGATGTAGGCTGTAATGAATGAATTCAGTTCTGATATTAGTTGTCGACTGTAACACAGGTGAGCTGTATAGTTGTACCTGTGTAAGGCCTTGTTTCCAAGCACATGGAGATCAGAAATCAGGAATCCATTACACTGCAGGGACCCTCACATGTAGAGAAGGAAAGACTGAACCACATACAGGTGTTGATGTCTATGAGATCGTCATTGCTCATATATCCCACCTTCACAGTTGCATTCTTTCTTTTATTTCTTCAATGAAAGAAAAGCAGCTGTTCTTATAGTGAACATGGCTTGTGAAGGTCTATTCTGATAAGTTGTGAGTTGCTTGACAACAGACAATAGATAATAGCAGTGGAGCAGAGGTATCATTCCTGTGCTATTTTCTCAAGTAGCAACCGTTCAAAACCGCTGCCCGTTGCCATGGCAACAGCAAAAAATTTGATGCTGGACCTTGTATATCATTGCATTTTATAGCCGTTGCCGGGAAATGACTCACAAGGTGTTCTCAGTCGCACAAGCAGAGGCTCGCAGTAATGGGACATCTAGTCACATTTGGAGTGTGTATGTGTGTGTGCAGGCTGGTCTCATTAACATTTCGTAGAATATGCTACTAAAAGTAATGCACTAGAATTCATATGAATTCCACTAAATTGTGAGTCAGGAGGCTCGGGACACGTGACCTTAGTGAAAACAAAAAACATGGCGGACATTCATGGGACTAACCCTAATATGACCTAGGGAGTAACATTATGTCAGTGTGGAAATTGTGGATGGCTCCTGCTCCTAAGGGATGACCTTTGAACCTTGCACCTGAGTCAGTTTTCATGGCTTACAGGATGGAAACTAAATATGCATGAACTGTTTTGGGAAGGTCTTGAACTCCACTACCGTGGCCAAATGCAAAACTATGTAGGTCGCCACTGAGTGGGGCTAAAACCTTGAATTTTTTTTTACCGTTTTATTAGTAAACAAAACTAAATCTGAGGTGTTTTTCTCACACCAAAAAAACATAGAGAAGCATGCAAGGTTCCCGGTCGCAATCTCACATAATAGTGAAAACACATTTGAACTACAAAAGATGGGAACAATACACACACACGTACGGTAAATTCAATTTTTGACATAACTTTTAGTACGATATCTTACGAACCGTTTCATGAGACCATGTTCAGCAGGGAGCCACACCGGCCTCTGTTAATTAAAGAAAATATCTATATCTGGAGGGGAGTGGAAGAAATCCTTCAGCCCTGCATGTGGTCAGAGAACGGCCGCCCCCCCCGTAGACTCAGAGCCATGGTTTTATTTATGAGGATGAAATTTAGAGTGGAACAAATCACCAAGTAGCTGGGACGGATATATCTGGAGATGGGTTTGTGTTTAAGGTGTGGAAATGTTCCTCTGTGAAAAGTAGAATCTTTTGATCAGCTGGAGTTTAGTGGTGAAAAGGAGGCTTTTGGATTTACTGTCTTATCGTACAAGTGTGAAATAAAGGAGACGGAAAATCTGTTAGATTTATCAGATTTATTCTGCGTTTTACACAATTGTTTCAACTCTGCGTGTTTTGTGTAGAAAGTGCATTGTATTCATAGATACTTGTCCACTTGTCCAGCTCTTGAACATTGTGAGACAGGATGTGGTTCACTGATGTCATGGGTCTTGAGGAAGTAGATCACATATCATCAGGGATTGATGATATTGAGTAGGTTATATATCTGATGAGTATGGGGCTGTCAGGATGTTGAAGGAGGTTTGAGGAGATCCTTAGTTAAAAGAGAAAACTGGAGGAAATCTTCCTCCACTGTGTCCCTTCTCTCTTCTCCTTCTCTCCCTTCTTCAGTGCTTTATTCTCCTCCTTCTCTCTCTTCTTCAGTGCTTTCTTCTCCTCCTTCTCTCTCTTCCCTAGTGCTTTATTCTCCTCCTCCTTCTCCTCCTTCTCTCTCTTCTTCAGTTCTAGACTCAATTCCTTCTCTCTCTTCTTCAGTGCTTTATTCTCCTCCTTCGCTCTCTTTTTCAGTGCTTTATTCTCCTCCTCCTTCTCTCTCCTTTTCAGTGCTAGATTCTCCTCCTTCTCTCTCCTCCTTCAGTGCTTTATACTCCTCCTTCTCTCTTCTTCAGTGCTTTATTCTCGTCCTCCTTGTCCTCCATCTCCTCCTTCTCTCTCTTCTTCATAGCTTTATTCTCCTCCTTCTCTCTCTTCTTTAGTGCTTTATTCTCCTCCTTCTCTCTCTTCTTTAGTGCTTATTCTCGTCCTCCTTGTCCTCCATCTCCTCCTTCTCTCTCTTCTTCATAGCTTTATTCTCCTCCTTCTCTCTCTTCTTCAGTGCTTTATTCTCCTACTCCTTCTTCTCTCTCTTCTTCAGTGCCTTATTCTCCTCCTTCTCTCTCTGTTTCAGTGCTTTATTCTCCTCCTCCTTCTTTCTCTTCTTCAGTGCTTTATTCTCCTCATCCTTCTCCTCCTGCTCTCTCTTCTTCAGTGCTAGATTTTCCTCCTTCGCTCTCTTTTTCAGTATTCTCGTCCTCCTTGTCCTCCATCTCCTCCTTCTCTCTAATCCGACTGCATTTGTCCAAGAGACTGAAAGACACAAATATACATATATAACAGGTAAACACACAGTCTTATCCTAACTACAGATATATTTAAACAGACAGAGCTGAAAGGACTTTAGTTATTTACACACGTCTGCTTTTAAAGTCTGTAAAACTACAGTAAAGTAAGAAATGACAGTTGTTTTTTTAAGTCTCTCCTGCTTAGAACAAAACTTACTGTGTCTCCTGAGCAGTTGATCGTCTCCATGTTGGATTAACGCAGGCGATCCAATGTAAGAAAATTACCTGTAAAGTAGTTTAGCTGTGAAGCGCTGGTTCTACTGACAGTCGTCTGTCGTGGTGTCAGAGGAACCGCTGACACGTTGTCAGAGAGAAGGTTCTTGTGTAACTGTGGTCTACTAATGGTGAGCCACGACTCTTGAGACGTGTTGCTCCCTTATATGTAAGGCAATTGGCTCTGACATAAAGAGGAATGCAAGGTTCCCGGTCGCAATCTCACATAAAAGTGAAAACTACTAAGATTTGAACTACAAAAGATGGGAACAACACACACACACGTACGGGAACACGTATGAAAATAGGGTTTAGAAAACATATTAGCGGTTTGTTTTTTTAACCACGAATGAAAATATTGAAACTGAAACATATCTCGACATGAATATCATCAAAACATATTTTTATTCAGAAACATTGCTAAAATGTAGCGTTTTCCACCAAGAATACAGCAATCTCCGCCATCTTGCTTGATCAGAGCTCTGTAGAGGTCTGCGCAGGCGCACTTGTCATTTGAGCATTCCGTAGGATTCTCTACGAAAATTTAGGCCGTTCTAAATTTCGTAGGATTCTCTCCGAAATTTGAGACATAACTTTTAATACGATATCTTAGGAACCATTTCCTGAGACCACGTTGCAATGTGTGTGTGTGTGTGTGTGTGTGTGTGTGTGTGTGTGTGTGTGTGTGGGGGGGGGTTCCTTGGCAAAGTAGGACTGCATTATTGTATTCATCCACCCTGTCTTTTCATAGAAGCTTTCTTTCTTCCTTTCTGCACCCGGACATCATTTTTAATTATTTGTAATATTTTGGCATTTTTACAAAAAACTAAATTGATGTTCAAAAACATGGGCCATCTTGGATTTCTTATAATTTATAGCTTGTCACATATTTATTCACCATCAGTGTTCTTATGTAAAATTAAGTCATGGTAACTCTCTTAGTTGCAGGGCTGATGCAGAATTCAATCATTGTCCCACATTTATTGCAAACAAACTCTAGGCCCAAACTACCAGGGCACAAGTCACTGTGATGTTTGACAGATAATTCAAAGCTGATCTTCAGTTTTAATTTCCACTGCTTCAGAACTGGAGGGAGTCTAATCGAGATTTGCATGTTGGGTCATTTATAGCAGTCTTTTGAATACGTGTTGAAAATTTAAAGAGTCTTATAAGACAAAATTTAAACAGTAAAACAAAGTGGGGAACAGGATGAGCACAGAGGACAGTATCTGAGGAGGTGGAGGAGATAGCGAGGGGAGCGGTTTCTGCCTCAGATGAGAACAGAGAGCTGGGTGTCAGGGGATGAATCAAAGGTGTCTGGTAATCTATTGTAGCTATTTTTGCTTTTAGATAGTTAGTATTATCTTTCATAATAGTTATTATTTCCTGAGTATAGCAAGCAATCATTCAGTGGTACGTTATAATAATTTAGATATATTGTTATCATGATTATGACAGCATCTAACCATAACAACATTCAACCCTGTATTACGCCTTTGGTGAGTCATGTGCAAAATTTGTAATTATCTTAATATATATATTGGTAATGTTTAAATCATGAAATACTATACAGGATTTTAAGTTTACAAATACAAAATTTATTCAAATGCGGAGAAAAGTTACAGTCAGGTGATGAGAAGACACATCATTCACAGACGAGAAAACATTCAACTGTCCTGCTTTCATCAAAACAGCATTTTAATGTCAACGCCATTTGAAGGAGGGGAGCAACTTTTTACTTATTTTTTTTAATATGCTATTTCAGTAAGAAAAAAGATGAATAGCTCTCTCACATCTGTCTCTTAAATATGAAGCTGCAACCGCCAGGTGAGATCCTTAGCTTAGTATAAAATAATGGAGGGAAAGAGCTAGCTTGACTATTGGATTGTGTAATCTGCAGTTTAGAAGCCTCAAGTTTGGCCAAAAACGCTGCATTCCCACCTACACCTGTAACTTGCACCCATTGGATGTTATAAGCTGTCAATCAGACACTATCCAGGTCCTAATGCTATGCTTTATCTTCTGTTTGTCTCTAAATGGGACCATCATTTTAAAAAAGAACGTCACAGTGTTTTGAAGAATACTTGAAACTAGCCATTGTGATCATAAACTCCTTTGGAGCATGTTTACTGATGTAAAAAATCAAGTAAGAATTAGGATCAGAGACATTTATTCAAACAGACTTCTTTTAAAGCCAGTGGAGTCACCCTCTGCTGGTCATTTGAGATAATACACGAGTCAGGGAGTTCGACATTGGCTTCACTTTCTGGACCTGGAGTCTACATCCATTTATATATGGTTCAAAGCTTCTTAAAGCTTACTTATTAATCCATCTGGTTTGGACTTTTGTTGTCAGTCACGTTTTGTATTATTCCTGTGTTGATTTAGGTATATTGTTACATACTTCTATGGACTCCTGTGTTAATGGGTTTGTATTTGTTTTTTGTATTCTTTATCTCATATTCCTTGTGCGTCTGTTAAGTTACCTTTTATTATCCCTCATGTGACTGCATGCCCCTGTCCGAATGTTTCGCCTCTGTTCTCTGATCCCTGACATTTCTCCTCTGTCTGTGCTCCCAGTCAAATGTGTCAGGTCGTCGATTCAGATTTGCTTTAATTTCCAGTTCCTGTGTCTCCTGATCTGTTTTTAGAGTCAGTTTAGTATCACCAGAGTTCTTCAGCTGACTAGATTTTTTTTATCCAGGCCTTGCGGTTTTTCTTTGTTTGCATTTGGGTCCTGCTCAGCAAGTAACACAACGTTATGTTACCTGTATCACAACCAAGCTATCCTCATGTTAAACCCACAGGAAGTTGGTGTTGAGCTTCTCATTTTGTGAGAAAGCAAATGAGCATTTTCCCCAAGTGCTGAAATATTCCGTTGCACGTTATCAACTATGTTTTGCATGAATTTCAGCAGAAGCTCCTACTTCAGTCGTAAGTAATAACATGTCGTTGTATGATTAAAAAATATCAAAGTTTGACCTTCTTCCATTAAAAGAGTATAGAAATAGTAAGACATCAGTTCATAAATACAAATAAATCTATTCCATTACAATACAAATATGGACATACAATGATCCCAAAGTCTATACTTACTATGTAGCTATTTTGTCAAATCAACTCTGTGTATCTTATGTATCTTCAAATATTTGAAATATTATTTGCAAAAAACGGTGAATCGCAAGGAATAAACAACATATTTGAAGTATGCATATAACAAAACAACTGCAGGTTCAAACATTACATGTTATATATTATTACTACAAACCAATATACTCTGCTATGCATATATTAGCTGCTGCTGATGTGTAATATAATAACACTAAGCGACATTATTCAAATGCTGTGGGATACAGGACCCTGCAGAACGACTAGTATCCTGGCAACTGCTAAATTATAATGTTAAAGAATTTGTCCGACAGAGGTTAAAACTGACACTGTTAAAATCCTCATGTTCGTTATGAGAGATTTGATCGGAACCGCCTCTTGAATGTGACTCTCATCAAGAATCTGCATTTGAGCCATCGCATTATTCAAAATGATGTCTGCCACCAGGGGAGGAGAGGGACTTTCCACTGTGATGAGCTGCGGCCTGTTGAGAAAAAACACACAGTAAAAAGTTCAGCAACCTGAATATATAGCCCACTTAGTTAAAGTGCTGTGAAAATGCCACATACCCCCGTCTGTCCTCTGGAGAAGTTGGCATGAGCATAAAGCAGCACTGCAATGTCGTGATGTCCGGCCTCCAGTGCGATGGACAGGGCTGTGCTTTCGTCCTGAAAACATCAAATCATATAAATTACAAGAGGTTTTCCAGTTTATTGTACATTTACAGGGGACAAGTGCATATTTATATATTTAATGAAATAGAAGCTTCTCTGCTTTCCTTAGATACTTTAAATTCTTTATAAATTTTTTGCTGACTGAATGCAGAGCCTGTGAGTTGTGGCGGTGAGTCACGTACACCGTCGGTCAGGGTGGCGTCGCTGCCGGCCTGGGCCAGCAGGAGTTTCACGATGTCAGTGTGGCCATGCTCGCTGGCACACATCAGCGCGGTGGAGCCCTCGTCATCCTGGAGATTGACCTCCGCCCCCTGTGCCAGGAGGGCCTGCACCACGCCCATTCTGCCGTGGCTCACAGCCAGCATGAGAGCTGTCTGACCGGCCTGGACGGAAGACGGCACGGGTCAACACATCTCCAACATTTCAAATTCTAATTAATTGTCTGCATGACCTCAGGTTTCTTTGTCAGTGAATCATGCAAAGCTGTGAAAAAAACTTTCCACTAATAAGTCTTTAATGACTGAATGAATAGGATTTTTTTTTAAATCTTTGTTAGATAAAAAAATATAAATAACTTTTAAAGGAATAAGTTGAAAGTTATGGACCATAACACGTGTCACAATATGCTAATGTTTCACAAAAATTTATAAATAAACAAAAACAACTTTTGATAACCACACTTAATGGCTGCAAGATTGATTTGTCTATTAAGGGAGATAAGAAATAACAGACATAATAGGTGAGACGCATGAAGACAGAGGGGGTGATGGGACATATATACATATTTTATACATGTATATATACATACATACACAAGCGTTCAAAAAAATCAAGTAAAATAGTAAAAAAGTAAAAAGGGAAACGTTTTTTACTGTGATTTCCCTTATGTATTTTTTATCATGAAGGAACAGAGATATAACCCCATAGCTGACATTCACAGATCTGACACACAGATGTAATAATCCAAGAGAAACCTTCTCTCCTCTTAAAGAAAGACAGAATCAGCAACACATTTTGTAGACATAATTTCAATTAACAAAAGTGCGAACAGGAAGTCACATCCACCACCTGAGAGGGGAATGGCTCACCTGGCTGGCCTTGGCGTTGACGTCTCCCTTTGTGAAGAGCTGCTCCACGACCCTCATGTCATCTGCCGTCTCCACAGCTGCGAGCGCCGCCAGCATGATGGGCGTGTAGCCGGCTTTGTTCTGCTGATTGACGTTACACACCTCTGTGGGGGTGGTGCCCAGTTCAACACAAGAGAGGGAAGGAGAGGATGTAAAGGAGTGTTATCATTTGTGTGGCTCATACCCAGCGACACGGACTGTACTGAGTTTAACGTTAGTTAAAACCCCTGGTGAGAACTTACTGTTTTCTTTTTAAAAATAGAATGGATCTACATTAAAGGTCACATATAAATGAGGTGTACACTCAGACATAGAAACCATGAAAGCACTCTAGACGCTTCAAAGCAGCACTATGTAAGTTTTGCTGAGCACCAGCCGCCTCTGCAGCAACAACAGGTGATAAACTCCTCTGTGCTCAGAGTCTCAAGGCCTATGTATGCTTCTCCATTTTGACGGGCACGGACAGATAGGACCGCCTTCTTTGCCGTGGAACGCCTTCTCTGGGCTCCACGGAGAGCTTTTCGTGCAGCTCTGATTTTCCTAACTACACGTCGGCATGTCGGAGAGCCCACGGATACCCTTTGGCTGTGATTGGTCCGCTAACGTCCCCTTAAGACATTTATTCCCTATAGCACAATAACCCAAAACACAACTACGACTCTAGGATTAAGAGGGTGGTAACAGCTAAAAAAAATGCTGTCACGACTTTAATTCCAAGGCTATCATGACACTGTTTCTCAAACGCCGTCAGGTTAAAAGAAAAAACTTGGTAGTAGTTAGTATCGGGTGTCCCTGCTGACTGTGTGTGGAAGCTGGGGGGGAAGCTAGCTGCCTCTGTGTAGATTCAAGCTGTTGAATTAGCAACGCAGTTTGGAAACAAGGGGGAACCGCTGCGCTAAGAAACGATAACATAAGCATTTTGACCCGCTGGGTGTCACTTTATTTCAGCAAAAACTGTCGCGTCATCAACAGCCTTTGTCTGTTAGTTGCCATCGTTCACTGTGTGTAAACCAAGAGTTTAGCAGGGACCTGGTGGCATGGGGTCTTGTTAGGGGGCTTCTGACCCTGTTGTCATTGCAGTCCACTGTACACAGCCTATCACAGAATTGAAGGGAGTTCTCGTAAAATTGTCATTGCTGTGGACCAACATAATCAGCTGTTCTCGGGGGGCCCCGGCAAGTGCTCACTTTTTGCCTACCTTGTTGCAACGCTCCTGCTTAAACAAAACATGCCGAATGCTGTATATTATCCATCATCCCTGGTGTCCAGAGCTCCACAAATCCCCAAGCTTACATTCCCGCTGTGCAATTAAAAGTTCTCAGAAGCATGTATTTCAAGAATGCTTGAGTTTCACGTAATTGCTAACACACACACTCTCCGTGCATGATCTGAAGCATCACACTTCAAACCTACAGGGTTCTTTTTTTTTCTTATCCTCATACATAGACAGTTAGACAGACAGTTACTTAAATAGCATTCTTGATACAGTATTTGAATATGTTCATTGCTTGTTTTGATTTTATGTTATATTTCACATGTCCTTAGTCGATCCAAAGAGAAAAAAAGCTTTTAGAAAAACGACAGGGAAGATGTTTCCCCCGTTCTTCTTAATCACTGTTCTCTGAACTTGTGTCCCCTCATACACAGCTGGAGAAAATATTGAAGCACTCTATAATGTCTCATCAAATGTGGATAGGACGGAAACATGCGCTGCTGCAGCCGTCCTGGACGCATGAGGATCGATAAATAATTTTAAAAGCTGCTTCATGAGCAAGACCACAAACATGTGGTTCCTTTAAACACTTTTGATAGAAAAATTAAACATCTCCCTTGGTTGGTTTCGCAAACGTCAATAAACTCTTTCTATTCACTCTGCTGCTATACAAGGCCAGGGTTTCATTTGAGCCATATTTATTAATTTACCGTTTAATGGTTTCTAGTGCATAGTACTCTACTGCTTGCATATTGTCCTTGGAAGTTTATTATTTAAAAGAGTTTAAACTCATGATCCACAGAGTAACTCTTTGTAGGCCTATCTGCCTCCAAGTGGCTACTGAGAAGCATAGCAATGCCGAATTTAACCAGTGTGCTTATCTCTATAAACCTGTGTATCCTTGCTAAGGAACTTTGTGAGAATACATGATGACCCGAGTTGCACCATACCTGCATCCAGCAGTCTCTTGACAATGCCAAAGTTGGAGTGAGACACGCTGTAGTGCAGAGCTGTGTTTCCATTGCCGTCGACCATATTCGCAATGTGTCGCAATACCGCAGGCGAAATGACCCGGAACGCTGACAAGTAGTCTGCCACAGCATCGGGAGCAGCCGCCTTGTGGCTGGACGCGGAGAACCACTCCTGCTGGAGCGTTTGCAGGCAGTTTTGCTGCAAGGGACAGAATGATAAAACTCAAATATGTGTATACTTTTTCATGCATCCTCATAAATGCCTTGCAAGATGCGGCCGTAATTCAGTGTGCACAACAATTTCGACTTTGAATCGATGGGAATATCTTTTACAGGGATGAGCGCGACAGAACACAGATGAAGAGCATCGTAAAGAAACAAATAACTATGACACTATAAACTCAATTTGAAAATCTTCAAAACAACGTCTTAAAGGAAGAGGCTTAAGAATCTGTTTTCATTTCACCGGCAAAAACTTTGTAACATGTTGAGTGTTTTTCCATTTCAAGTTACATCATAGAATTTATCTTGATTGTTGAACCTCCTGTAGCTCAAAATGAATATGAAAGTGAGGCGTCTCTTTCACTGTAAAATGTTATTGTTTCTAAGTTTAAGCAAAATGCCACTGCACAAAATTACAGAGTCGACACATTCCTGTGCTATTTGTTTCCAATGCCAACTTGAACACACCCTGTCCCGGCATCTCCCCACGCACGCTCAATCTGTTACATACCATTAAATGTGGTAAACACACACACACACAGACTAATGTAGTGAGGACACTCATTAACATAATACATGCCTTAGCCCCTACCCTAACCTTGACCATCCAAACTAAATGCTTAACCCTAAACCTCACCCTAACCCTAACTTAATTATAACCCTAAAACCAAATCTTAACCCTCAAACAGCTCATTGAAAAAGTGAAGACCGGTCAAAATGTCCTCACTCTGTAATAATAATTATAATAATACATTTTTATTTGTATAGCGCTTTTAAAGGTACTCAAAGGCCCTTATCATGGCAAAACACTGACAATAAAAACAATAATAATAATGTAATAATAATACAGTCATTTTACAATAAAAAACATTTATAAAATATAAATAAATCCTAGATTAAAAGCAGATTTACAAAGGTGAGTTTTGTAGAGTCTATGCTTAAAATGGTCCTCACAAAGATATAAGTACAGGAACCCCCCAAGACACATACACATACACACACACACACACACACACACACACACACACACACACACACACACACACACACAAGCACACACACACAAACACGCACACACACACACACACACTCACAATATCAATACCTCTCACATTGAATATAGAGAACAAAACATACCAATTCCCTGCTGGGTAGAGCTGTGTCATCAATCAGGTGCATCTTTAAGGCTTGACAAGCAGATAAAATCTTTTCACTTAACTTACACCTAAAAGAAATAAAATGCCACAGATTACACAGTGTCAGTTCCCACGAGAGAAGACAACTCAAACATTACACTCACACAGTAAAATATTAAGGTGCATTGGGGCTTTTTAAAGCAGAAATCCTGTTCATCGGAGAGGCTTTGGCTTTAAAGACTCTGACATTACCTCTGTTGTGTGTGTGGCTTTGACGTCTTCACCCCCTTGTTGGAGCCTCCTTTGCCCTTTCTTGCTTGAGTCGCACCTTGAAAAGGTTCCCTTAACTTTCTGTTTCCTCTCCTGTCCCCTTCCTCTGAGTTTCCTTTCTCACTGACCGGGAGCTCGTAAGACGGCATGGGGTCCAGTCTAAGGGGCAAAAAGAAACAGTTAATACACAGAGAAAATATCTATCGTATCACAGCCAAGTGTTAAGCAGTAAAATATTAGTTTAGACGTCAGTTACTAACCCTGCTGTCACCCTCATGAACTTCATGCTCCTCCTGTTACTGCTACAGCCTGGCTCTCCATTCTGTTTCTTTATCACAGGCCGCTGCACGCCAGGATTGGCTGACCTGTCTAGAAATAATGATGAAACAAATGCATCTGAAGCTTAACATAGACAACTCCTAACTCCTGCAGTCTGTTTTATTAAATGCACACATACACACCATCATGTACAACATATATAAATACAGTAGGTTAATCTTGACAGGACTTAGTGGGGATATATTGTTGATTCTTTATATATTCTTACACATCTGAAGGCCACATTTTTAAGGAGAAAGTTTCCTGACACCAGTTCCTCCTACAAAACCATTCAATTTTAGACTCCCAGCCACAAACTGCTATGTGCAAGGAACTGCCTTCCAAAACCAGATATCATTCCAAACATTGCAAGTGTATCCCTCAGAAAGTAAAACCTGCCAAGCCTAAGGCAGCCACTTCCTTTTAACCTAACACAAGTATAAACTGGGCCTCAGGAGTGGTCTGGAAAATGAATATTTTTAACATAAACTAAAGTTGTTCAGAGAGTTTTTGTATCCTTCGAGTGTTGACTGTATTTCTAATGAACATTATATTGAAACATAATTGTTTGGAATCATAACACATTGCCACACACACACGTGTTTACCTTGCAGGGTGGAGGAGGACTGTTGCTCTAACAGCTGTATCATTCTTTTCACCTCAGATTCATTGCCGCTCTGTTGGCAGGTTTCTGGGTTTGTTTTTTCACATTTAGATGAGTGGACTGAAGGTTGAAATGGAGACTGGTACTCTCTGCTGACTGTGGAAGAAAGAGGACATTTTTCAATCGTATCAACAGGACATTACAGCATTTTACATAAGAACAATCAAACATCAAAGGCACAAAGTGGAGTTTTTGACAACTGTTGGTGCTATGGAGCTTTATTTGAATGAGTGGTTATCTATTGTGTTTGCAAGCACAAGGATTTTCTAATTTGGGTTAGAGTATAGCAAGATAACTGATGTACATTGGTTTTATGCTATTTTACTTAAAGAGGATTTTTGGCAATAAGATGCCCCCAAAATGCATGTTCAAAAGGGGGAAGATGGCGTATGAGGGAAGACATTTCTTTAGGATACACACAATGATTTTTGGTGAGATACAACATAAATGTTTCTTCATTAGAAAACTCCGCAGGGTATCTTTAGAAGCAAATCCCTGCAGGGTTACCTGGTGGCTGAGAATATAAATGATGGACTTCAGCTTTGTTGTTGCCGGACCACCTGGAGCTGTCGTTTCCTCGACCACTGTACTGGTTTGAACAGTCCTCTGTGAGCAGGTTCCCATGCTCCCCGAGGAGCTTCTGCATCTTTTCTATGTAGTGGTTAAGCTCAGGGTCCCACTGGGACTGCGAAGATTGCTGGAAACTCTGGGCAGGTGTACTGCGTGCAGATGAAAAATCCCGTATCCTCCCCTCTCCTACACCGATGCTTCTTGTCTTGATAGGGTCAGGCAGATGAGATGGTCCAGAGGCCATATTTCGGGTTTTCAGTCCTATCAGGAAATTCTCATTAATGTTTGTGAACCCAACACCAGTGTCTCTGGTCATTTTGGGAGCATTTCCTACCAGATTTGCAGTTCCAACACCGATGGTACGGGTCTCTGGGGTGCATTTGATGTCTGTGACTCGGTTCCCTACAGACACAGCCCTTGTAAGAGTCTGAGTGGTGTTGGTGTGCTTGTCTTGGGTAATGAGGAGAGTATTAGTGCTGGAGTCTGTGCTGAAGGTATGCCCGGTGTTGGTAAAGCGAGACACTGAGCTGGATGCAGTGTTGGTACGCTGTGAAGCTGTCAGCGGTGATGCCATGATTCCCAGTTCAGCTCTTCTGATTGGATTTGTGGCCATACCTTCAGAAACCAGTTCCTTTGGTTCACAGATGATCACGTCAACAGAACAGTCCCCACAAGCCACTGAACAATACTGAGGCTTTCCTTTCTTTAACCCAGCAATATCCATTGGTGGCTCTGTGTTGGTTTCTGCATCACACATCTTTATCTCCGTCAAAACTCCCTGTGTGTTTGTTAAAACCTGAATCCCCACGCCCTTTTCTTTGGTCTCAACTCGCTCTCTGACCTCCAAGCGGCTCATGGGTATATCTGGTCCTGTGCAAACGGACCTCAGCTCCGGTCCACAACATGATACTCCCACGCTCTTTACCTCTGTTGCCTCCCCCGTGCTGGTGTCCCGTACCTCTGTGTGATTACCCACTCCCTGGCTCGTGGTGTGAGGCCTCGCTTCGATGCCTGGGCTCACAGTGGATGGCTTTGCGAGACATGCTTTGTCAGCTCTGCTCCTAGCTCCTGCTGCCTGAAGCTCCAGTTTCAGCCGACTCATCTCTGTCTGGAGGGCTGATTCTTTCAACTCTGCTTCCAAGTAAGAAATTCTCTCCTTCAGGGCACCAATTAATAGCTGTTGGGCATCAAGCTCTGCTTCCCTCACACTGTAAATTCCAAGATTAACTTCAGACACCTCTGTTGCAATGTCTCTGGTCTCTACTTGATTTGTGGACACACATTTGTTTTCTTTTAAAGGTTTAGGCAACGTGGCGTCTTTATCAATTCCAACTAGGATTGTATTTTCATGAGCAGAGGTATGGCCTCGTCCTAGCCTAGCATACAAATGTCCACCCTTGAGACTTCTTTCCAGAGCCTGCATCTCTTTAGTAAGTTTCCCGAATTCACTTAGGTTGGTTGGGTCACTCTGCACTGTGTGGCCCTCTTTTGTATACACCTCGGTCTCAATATCAGACCTTTCCATGCTATCAGCTCTCCTCAAGAACCCATCGTTCATGTCCTCATTGTCACTCTGGTTCTTGAGCTGAGAGACAAGTTGCCTCTTTTCCTCCTGAAGGACTGATATTTTTACCTGGAGGATAGGGATGATTTTCACCTGCTCTTCCAATTCCTTCAGCCTCTGCAGAGCTACCACCATCTGGTCACGGACATGCTGCAGGTGCATGGAGCCGGGATTCGGAACTGGAGTTGTTCTACCAGAGGTCTGTGGGCTAAAGTTCAGGCTCCCTGTGCTGCCTCTGGTGCCAAGGGATGAGCTAAGGTGAACATTCACGTCACTCCCTGTTCCAGTTGACTTGTTTCCACTGTTGTTCTGATTATATGCCACTAGGCCGGTGAAGGGGGAGAGTGACCCAGCGGAGCTTACCCCTCCAAAGGTGGCCAGTCGTCGCCGAGGTTGGGGCTGAGGTGGAGGCTGGCTGGTCACCTCCTGCTCCAGGTGCTTGTGGGTCTCCATAACAGGTCTTTTTATAGATCTTAGAGTAGGTTGAGGCTTTGACTCAGTAGGTATTTGAGATTTTTCTAGTCCCTCATTCCGTGTCAGCTTAGTATCCAAGGAGGAACCATGTGGAGGAGGAAGTGGTGGTCGACCTCGGGTTGTGGCAGACAAACCCAATTGTCTTGTATCCTCTGTGCTTGAGGATGTGAAGGATTCTTCAGAATAACACTGACTGGATGAATCACCACTCTGCGTTTTTTCTGCATTATTGACAGCCACTCTGGGCCGCCTCTTAAGGCTTAGCCGCTTAATGATGGTGCAGTTTTGGAAACTGTCCACAAACTTGAGGTTTCCCACGTCCGACTGATGAATGTAGTCAATCCCAAAGTAGTTAGGAACACATTCTTCAGTGCTTTGACCTAGTAAAATAGTGATAGATTATTTATTTTTTTAATTCCAAACACAGGGCTACAGAGAATAAACTCTAAAATACATGTCTCTCTGAATGCTTGTAATAAAACACAAGTTATCATTACCATTACGGAGTTTTCAACTATAAAATTAGACATCAAATTCGCAACACTATTTATATTGATCATTTCAAGCATTTCAAGTCTTCATAATAACTGCAACATGCCATGCTATAAACTTGATACCCCCACAGGTTTTTTTCCTTACCTCAGTGTTACACGCTCATCAGGGAACCATCTATTTGAGTCTAGAGTCTTTCGTCTGTCACCTTCGAAATTTGTTTTCTGACTACAATCTCTTTCTCTCTGTCCAACAAGAAGAGGAGGGACGGAGGAGGATTTTTCCAATCGTGTAGAGTAGACAGTCTGTTTTCAGTAGTCACTTCTCTGCAAATGGTATGTCTCTACATAGACTGAACCCACTCTATAATTACTTTGCAACTCTCCCTCTAAATGCCCAGCCATACTCTTGGCAGGTTTTCTCAACCACAGACCATCATCCAAGTATTTCCGCCAGTGAATAAACAACAAGTAACAGAGATCTTACTCATTTATGAAACACTTGACACAATAAATATTATAATTCACAATAAACAGGTATAACTGCAGACGTATGGCTAGAGTCAGACAACATAACTTGATTGAGGCACTTCCTTCTTGGCAATGTTAAGTTTTAATTTACATTTGAATACATTTTGTGAATCACACAACACAAAATGTACAGTTTATGTCAAAATGATTACAAATTTCTGAAATTAGGTTATTGTAATAGTAGACATTGTAGTTACCTGACACAGTTCTCAAGATGTCCCGGCCTTGATTCATGAATCCGTTTCAAAAGGAGCCAATTAAAGAGCAACCCCTGTACATCCAGTTAACTGAATAGATATGGAAATATAACGTAAATGCTTTCCATCTTGATTATTAGCTTTTCTATGTAAGGTATCATTACACCTTTCATAGAAAAGCTCTCTCTCTCTCTCTCTCTCTCTCTCTCTCTCTCTCTCTCTCTCTCTCTCTCGCTCGCTCTCTCTCTCTCTCTCTCTCTCTCTCTCTGCCCAGGTTCAGCAGTCTGTATACTAACCTTGCAGTGCTTACACAAAGGAAATGCTATACCAGGCCATTAGATCTTATAGTTAATTCTGCAGAAGTCACAGTGGGCAAAAGCCTATAGGCCTCAACGCACAACAGTGACTCACATCGTTGCATTGCCATATCATGTTCTCATCAGTAAGCACCTTCTGTTTTCAGCATGCAGAGGTTTTCTCTGGCAAATAATGCACATAGGCTCCAGTTCTGTCTTAGTCAGCACTTGTGAACGAATCCCTAAGAACCTATGTCATGACATTCTCTCATATGCTATGCTATGTTATGGTATACTATGGTAGGCAATGCTAAGCAATGTCATGCTTTTCAATTATGAGTAACATCATTTTGATATGTAGGCTATTAAATGAAATTTACAAACTGATCATTAATAATATAATAGTAGTGTATATGCTATGCCATATATTGCCCAATAACCAACATTACGTGTAAGTTGTATGTGTTTATATGTAGGTAAACTATTTTATATAAAAAATTAATTATCATTGTGCACTAATATCAGACATAACCCAGCCCCCGCTCTGACACTCTTCTAGTTTCAGTGTGAACAAGTGGCCATGACATCTGCAAATTGTCTTTAGATTCAGCCACAGTGACCCTAAGTGTATTTCTGCTGCTGTCAGATTAATGTTACAGGGACATTTAAACATTTAACTGAGAGGAGAAATGCACCATAAACTAAATGTGGAGCAGACAAAAACAATGTGAATGGGTTAGGAAAGACGAGCACAAAAATATAAAAAATCTATTCAAAAGCAAATCACAAACCTCATTCAATCATTCTGTGACCAACTTGCACAGTAGTGAAAGAAGACTGACCCCTTGGGGCCATAGCATGTGTCCCCTCTAATGCCCCTGTTAGAATAGGACACAACCAAATACAATTTTATTTCAAAAATGTTTTATTCCTTTTCATCTACCAATAGGATTTACATAAAGTTGGTTATCATCTATATCAGATTATTAAGAAACGTAAAAAAATGTTTTAACTAATTGCAAGTAAGGAGAAACATAACCTTTGATCAGTCGGAAGACACATTGTTGGATTACTGGATTTGGCCCAGAGGCTTTTACCAGTCCGTACTGGTTGTTTTTCACTGATCAATAAAGATCCTTGAAAAAACTCTTTATGTTGGTCAGCTCAGCTTTTGCTAAATATGTCAGGTCGTCATCGTCAGGAGAATCACATTGTGTTGCAGGTCTGGGGCTGATGTTCTTAATTTAGACTAAATGAATTGTATAAATACAGATAATTGGCAAGTTTTTCTTTTCAACACTTATCTCTGAAATTCCTCATGATTTTTTTCAATTCAAGACATGATTAAAGTAAAACAAAAACCTTGTGGTAACTGATAAACAAATGCAACTATAGCAGTGGGCCACCAGTAAGCGCTGTTTTATCTAAAAGGATCTGAGAAGCTGAAATGACTTTCTCTGAGTTTTAAGAATTCGCCTGATTAATATTTAACTTGTAAGATACAACGAAACAATGAATCGCCCTCAATTTCTGCTTTGTATATTTGAATTCGTGTCTTCGTTTGTATTTTCAGATTATTATTTGCTGTTTTACTTTGAAGCTTCTTTCCTTTACTTCCTATCTTTGTCTGGTTTCCCTCCTTCTTGATTGTCTGCACCTGAATCGATGAGTCACACCTGAGTTCTGGTGTCTTGTCGCCTTTGCACTCCTGGATTGCCTTGCACTTCAGTTTTGCTGGTTTGTCTCTTGTTTTTTTCATTGTGTTTCAGTTTTTGCTCCCTGTGTTGCTTGTTTGTCTCATTTTATATCTTGTCGTTGTTTGAGTTTGTTCTTTTGCTTTGCTTGTTTGAATTTATTTCCCAATTAGGCAATGCTAACTTCTTTAGATTGTTATAATGCAATTTCAAAATGCTGTCATCAAACTTAGGTTTTATTTATATAGTTTTCGATGAATACTCGACATTTCCTACTTTGCACGACATCCCCATTTGTCAACTGCTCACTGAAGGCCTCACATTTTTATAGAAAAAAAGGATAGTTATTTGTTTTAGGTGTTTCTAAGTTTGAGCTACCAGAGATTCCACAGCTTATGTTAATATTCCTTTGCCGTATTGTATTTTCCTTATTGAACCTTGTACAGCGATGTACTGAGGTAACAGATGGACAGGTCGTTCCAACATGACAAACTGTTACACATTTCTGTGTTGATAGAACCGATTAAGGATTTAAAATCAATTTTAAGAGTATATGATTATCTTTTATATTAATCTTTCTTATATGAGTTTAAGTCTATTAGACGTCAGTTCAGCACCAAGTGCTGTTGCAGTTGATTAGCTCACCGCTCTCTGACACCCTGATGGAAGGAGGGAAGCCCACTAGCAAGATAACTATAGATGCAGTTTACACACTGATGTGTGAAGTATGTATTGTGCAAAAAGCTAATCAAACATCACTGTCAATGTATCAATGTTGTTAAAAGTCCCAGGAACCCAGATTAAAACAAAAGGGATCATGGGTCATGGTTTGAACTCTGACACTTTCAACATCAGATCAGCAGAGTGAGTAGCTCAGTTTAAAAAGCAGTTACAAAGCTGTTCTGTATACATTAAAGTTTTACTTTTATATTTTACTGTTAATTATTATTTAATTCTTCTTCCATCGGCATCTTGTTGTATCTTTGGTTTTGAAAGTGCTGTAGAAATAACGTTTATTTTTATTTATTTAAGTAAAAAAACTCTAAACATAAATTCCCCCCCACTGACATATGAGCTAGACCTTCCTAGAGCTGAGTGATACTACACTTTTTTTATTATTATCCGGTAGGTATTTGTATTACGTCATTGGACCTAACCTGCCCTAATGCTGCGGTTCCAGTTACAAGCAGCAGGAAGTGCCACGCTCCTTGGAATAGAATATTTTCCTGCACCTCCTTTTATCCTACAGCTTGTAAATTGCACAGTGACATCATGTGGACACAGTGGAGAATTGCATTTTACACATTTGTCACACCAAAGTAAAATGATCAAAATACTCATTCAGAGTTTCAGGCAGCAGTTGCAGAGGCATTTTAACTGCAGTTGTACCATTTACCATAAACAACAAGAGGAGTGTGTGTGAAAGCATCACACATGACCTCATAGTAGTGGCTGTTGTTTTTCCTGGTGTCTTGCTCAAAGTTCAAAGTTCATCTTCAGCCTCATGTTGTGAAATGGGTCATGCAGGTTTACACTGTGTTGTAAGTCCAGTCCCTTCACCAGCCCTGTCAGGTCTTTTTTACCTTATCATGTTTTTGTGCCACACGGAGCAAACGGATTACATGCACACAATGCGGTGACACAGTAGCTCGGAGACGTCACTCGGCACCCCTCCGTCTGAATGTTTATCACAAACACTGATTCATCAGCACATGTGAAATTAAAGGGATTATACAAAACCAGGGTAGAGAAGGACAAGGAGCCCCATTACTTGGACTTTGCCCTGGATCATGCAGGAAAGGCATGTTTTTAATAGTTAACAGTGCTGAGTGCTAAATCCTTCATGTCCAGTACAAGCTGTGATGACACTTTGTAAAACAAAAACAAAAACAGTTTGAGTGAAGGAATTTATTTTGGCAAGGAAATGGTGTTTCTTGTTACTAAACCAATTAAGTAAATCTCAGAATTGTTTGGCCCTAATGGATGATTATCTACATACTAATTCCATTAAGATCTCTGTATGTATGTGGAATGTGAAAATAATGCTATCTAATAGGCTTACCACTTTAAACCTGCCCAGGAAAGTGTACTGTCACATTTGTTGTGATTTGGACACACAATATGTTTAATATAAATAATAACTTAATATACAAGTGACCAGAGCTCTGTAGCAGTCAGTGTGGGCAGGGCAGTGAGCCTTTAGTCTGTGGACCAAGTTGAACATGTCTTCTTCTACTGTAGCAACTGGCAGTTTGCGGCAAATGACATGTGTTATTTTTATTTCACCATATCAAACTGACTTGGACATTCTAGGGAGTCACGGTGCTGATCTCCATCATAGCAACAATATTCACGGAATCACTTCCTCTTTACTAATTTATCTTCAAAGTAGAAGCACAACATTCATTTTGTTGTTCCAAGTTTTAATTTTTTTTCTTTGTAGCTGGATTACAGAGCTTTTATTTTGGAAAGTTGTGAACTTGCTTAACAGACCTGGGCCAAAATGCAATGTATGAAAAAATAAGAGTAAATGATTTAAATTTATATATAAACTTTGACGATAAAACCTTGGTAGTAGGTAGGATAAACAAAGTTTTCTAATTTCACTCTGCACCATCTGATGGTGCTCCGGAGCATTAACACAGAACAAGACAACATAACAGGCAGGTTTACAACAGGCACTGCACTAGAATAAGGAAACAGGGATAAAGCTATAGGTGAATCATGCAGTGCTGCGTTGCAAACCCTGAACACAATGTTCCAAAAGTCAAGTGTGATGGTTGAGACTGACTGCTATTTCAACTCTAACATCACAAAATACCCCTGCCAGGGATGTTCTGTTTTCACTCCTGTCTGTTTGTCTGTTAGCAAGATTACATGAAACCTGATGCAAGTGTGTGGTATGGGTCAGGGAAGAACCTATGACATTTTGATGTGGATCTGCATTAAGGGCCTGATCCAGGAATGTTTTTTATCTTGATGAAGAATCAGGCACATTTAAGGAACTGACATCTGTGAGTGTGTAAACTTTGGTGCAGCTTAATAGAATCTAAGCTGATTGTTGGGCGTTGGCAGAGGTATGAACCCATCTGAGTGCCATTGAAATGATTAATAGTGCATTTTTAATTCTAAACTTTGCTTACAACTTATATTTAGCTTAGTTTAAAGTGCAGACTGACTCAATCAGATCGAGTCAGACTACAGGTTTGTCGTGGCAATTTCTCCAGTCCCACTCTACCAACGAGGGACGAGACACAATTCTCTTGCAATATTGTCACACTTTAATTCTCAGAGCATGGTGCATACGACAAAGGTTAGTTTCGGTGGTAAACAGTCTTTTCTTTATACATTTGGCCCATCCCTCCCACTTTGGTTGGGGTTGTTACAAAGTCAAAGGTCAGGATCTTCTGATGAAATCTCAACAACAATGCTCTAGTTAAAGCAATCAGGCCAAGATTCATTCAGTTGTACAGGATACAGCATGATCAAGGTTTCATTGTATGAGATTCAATCATGATCAATCAAAGGGGAACTAAACATGATCATATTGTGGTCACATGGGTACATTTCCCTTACAGTTAACACAAGAAATGTCCACTATCTTTGGACTTTGCTCTCGTAGTAACAGAAGCGATCAAACCATTCCCTAGACTGGGAGAACAGATGCTTGTGATTGGTTGGAAGAGCTGCACACCCCTGACCCTGCCCCTATCTCTGTTCCACGGTCTACTTAACTTGGGGCCAACGCTCACCTGTTTCACTTTAGGCATTAGGTCCCGGTCCCACGCCTGAAAGCAACATGTCTGACAAGGGAGTCTTCGATACCAACGTGCAGACCCTCACCAGGTTTGTTCTGGAGCAGGGCAGGAAGGCCCAGGGAACAGGGGAGTTCACCAACCTGCTCAACTCCATCTGCACAGCCGTCAAAGCCATTTCCACGGCTGTCAGGAAGGCTGGGATCGCTAACCTGTGAGTAGTGTTTCATTTAGAATGTTGCAATGAAAACAAAACAGTGTGTCTGACTATGAAGCTGAGTGAAATTACTGAGGGAAAACTATGCACTGATTTACCTGACTGTGACACTTTAACCTAGTCAAATAACAGGCCAACTGCACTTTGGACAATCCAGCTCTAGTGTTTAGCGTATTGCGTATCTCTCCCCTGGTGCTTTTTTTATATATCTGATTTTTTTTTCTTTTTTTTTAAATGTATACCACAGCAAAGACTTTGTTGCCTGGTATAAAACCTGATTCTGATGAATTGCACAATATTAAACCTTTACAAATTAATTTTACCTAATGATTGTGATTTTAACATTTCTTTGTTTCCCGTTCTATTCTATGTCAAGACATTTATTTTTCTCCCATTTAAATGTCGGGAAAGCAGGACATGTAGCATACAGTCTGGAGTAGTACATTAGAACCAGTTTTGACTGGGGCCCTGGCCAAAGGTAAACTCTGCACATGTTGTGCATTGTCCCCCAGGGCAGAGGTCGTCAAGATAAAGAGCTTTTCAGACCTTCCTTACAGTATGGGAAAAAAAATCAATTAACAAGCATAAGAGGACAGTTTGTATATGGATTGTTCATCACACAACCTTAACTGTGTTTTAGATATACTTAGAAATCCATAGCTTTAACTGTAAAGCTTTAAAATCTTCAATCTTGATATCTTTCCTACCCTGGAAGATATGGGATCGCTGGAAGCACCAATGTGACGGGGGACCAGGTGAAGAAGCTGGACGTCCTGTCCAATGACCTGGTCATCAACATGATCAAGTCCTCCTTCTCCTCCTGTGTGCTCGTGTCGGAGGAAGATGAGAAGGCCATCATCGTGGACCCAGACAACAGAGTATGTGCATCTGTACAGTCTACACATGCATGGCTGCTCTTTTTCTTTATGGAGAGTTTTATATTGCCAGTATTATGACACTTTATTATTTTTTTCATCCGACAGGGAAAATACATTGTGTGCTTCGATCCACTGGATGGGTCCTCAAACATTGACTGTCTTGTTTCCATTGGAACAATTTTTGCTATCTACAAAAAGGTTAGTAATGATCCTGCATGTTGAATCCTGTAATAGTAATTTTACTATTTGGTCAATGATTGATAAATGAACTACTTTAAATGTTGAGAGAGATGAGCAAATGGTTCCCTGAGGAGTCAGGGGGTTGCTCAACTGAGTGATGTTATCTGACTTCCTCACTCACAGGGTCACCTGACAAAGACTTCACAGTACGGGGATTTGTGGTGATTGTAAAGATTGAGACGAGGGATGTTTGAAAGCAGATGATGCACTCAGGCGTCAGGATAAAGGTCACCTGTTTCCTAACAGTAAAGACGCTGATCAATAACATCTGTTCCTTCCTAAGGAGGGGCTTGGATATGTATAAAGTGCTGGTTCTCCTGTGTCTCATTGCTCATTGTATGAAATCTATTCTGTGGTTTCGTATGGTGATGCCCATCTGCAGATGTAGAATAAACTTCCGGAAAGAAATTGTAATGACTTGTGCTTGACTATTGAAATTCCCATGACAATCCATAAAGTTATTAAATCAGCCTATTGTTACCAGGGAGGTAAATTCTTTACTCCTATCTTTGTCTGTTAATGTGTCAGCAAATCTAATCAAAAGGGTTAGCGCACATTGTCTCATACAGTGCATTGATGTGCAGCACTTTCCCTATCACACATCACTCACACTGCCAAACAAAGCAATCAGGGGCATTTTGGGGTTTAGTGTCTTGCCCAAGGAAACTTCGGCAAGTGGAATGGGGGAGACTGGAGTTGAACCTTTGGCTATTTGACGACACAATTTCACCTTTAGTGAAATATTTTGCCAACTGTCATGCCCCCTACAGGATGAATTCCAATAACTTTCATTGCTATACTTTCCTTAAATGTGTAAAATGTATTTACCCTGTGGTGATATTTTCTTTTTTGTTCTGTAGAGCACGGACGATGAGCCTTGTGAGAATGATGCTTTGCAACCTGGAAGAAACATCGTTGCTGCAGGTTATGCTCTGTATGGCAGTGCCACCATGATGGTCCTCTCCACTGGGCAGGGAGTCGACTGCTTCATGCTCGACCCCGTAAGATGGCGTCCAAGACATTACCATTACCTGGATATATGCTGTATTCATAAACTTGTTGTTGCTGTGATCACTTTTGATGATGTGAGATTTCTCTGCAGGCAATCGGTGAGTTCATCTTGGTGGATCGCGATGTGAAGATTAAGAAAAAGGGAAAAATCTACAGCTTGAATGAGGGATATGCGCAGCACTTTTATCCAGATGTGACAGAGTACCTGCAAAAGAAGAAATACCCAGAGGTACTGGCAATAAATTAACTGTTAGTCATTCGGATTTTACAAAAGACAAATGTGAAACTGGCTCCAAGTGGCCATCTTTATAGTATTGGGTAAATGTTGAACATCATGAAACTGACTTATAAATTCTCCACATTCTTTTTTCCAGGATGGTTCTGCTGCATATGGCAGTCGATATGTTGGCTCAATGGTAGCTGATGTTCATCGTACTCTGGTTTACGGAGGAATCTTTTTATACCCTGCTAATGCCAAGAGTCCAAAGGGCAAGGTGAGCAGACAGAGCTTCAGAAAAAGTCAATCATATTATCTGTGTTAAGTCGCTGTATAATGCACGTTATTTGATATATACGTTCACATCAAGTCTGTCGGCTCCTTGTTTTTCAGCTGAGACTGCTGTACGAATGCAACCCCATGGCCTTCATCATGGAGCAGGCAGGAGGCATGGCCACCACAGGATCCATGAACGTTCTGGACATCCAGCCCACCAATATCCACCAGCGAGTCCCTGTGGTGCTCGGATCCCCTGATGATGTGCAGGAATACATTTCCATCTACAAGAAGCATAACAAATGAGGTACTTAGATCTGCTTAGTATAAAACTAGCACACAAGACAGAACAATATCAGTGTAAATTGGTAAACTGTCTTGGTTAATAAGTTATGTTTTCCTCTTTTAACTCAGCAGGCAGAGTCCGGAGCTTACAAGACTCAATCAGGACATTTCTTTCTACTCATTCCATTGCTGCACTGATGAAGGAACCTGGAGCCTCAATGGACCAATGACCACCTCACACTGTCGTCAATACAAACACTTATTTAAATAAACACAAATGAAACGATTCTCATGTTCTTCACAGAGTTTCCAAAGTTGAATATTTATGTGTGTATTAAGGATTATATTTCTATGTTTGAATATTTGTATTCTTACATACCACAAACACTGTTGGTTGGTATAACTTTGACTAATTAGCAAGTGCAAGTGGATCCTGTGATATCCTCTCTAAGCGAAGAGCGCCTCCTGCTGCCACAAATACTTTTTTGAGATGCAGGGTCACAGATTGGACAGAAGTAAAACGTTAATTTTGGATGAGACAACGGAGGACATTAATAGTGTTTTTATTCCATAGACTGCCTATAAAGGTAGATGACAGCTCATAACATGACAGCTCCTCAAAGTAAATTCAACATGTCTTGGTCGCCACCTTGAGGCTGGATGCAGTATAGGTCAAAATCCTGCCTCCTCTGCGTTTGAGGAAGAGACATGGGCTAAACTAAAAGGTCTGAATATTTTAATATTTAATAGTTAAAAGTCCACAGTCTATCCTGAGGAGCAGAAATTGTAACACAGCAGGAAATCCTTTGAATAATTCACTGCGACAATGTTGGTGTGTTGATGACGTGTCTATCATGAGACAGATGCAAAAAGGACATAAATATATTAGGATGAAAACATGGTGCCATACATGTAGAGGACACAAATATGTAGAGGACAAGAGCTGACATATCCCTAAATCACTCAAGTCCAAAAGAGTTCCACCACAAAAAAGGGTTTTACTCTTTGTTTTTTGGATGGATTAAACAAGCAAGAAGTATGATAATATCTTTTATCTTGCGTGTTTAAACTGTACAATGATCAAAGAGTAACCAAAAAGTGAGCTGTCAGAATTTGGACAGAGCCTGGTTAGCCCTGCATGCAGGTTTCCAGTCTTTATCCCAGCTAAGCTAACTTGGTTCTGGCTCCAGCTTTATATTAAATGGACATATATATATATATATATATATATATATATATATATATATATAAAAGAGGTATTGAGCTTTTTATTTGACTGTCTGCAAGAGAGAATATTATATCTCTCAGAATAGTGAACCGTTCATCCGTCTTTGTTGGAACTTTTGTCCATTTGCTGCTTTCACTTCTCTGAGACTCTGTGTTGACAGATTCTGATGGTTTCTAGTATCAGCAGGAAACCCTAACAGGGCTCAGCGGCGGCAGAAAGGTTTTGGCTGTGCCTCTGCGCTAATGAGCCGAAGAAAGTCACTGAGAAAAACCAAAAGATCCAGCAGTGTGCTCGCACTCTAGCCTCATTCAATCAATCAAGTTTATTTAGGAAGGCAGTCATTATGGTGCATAGAACAACAACGTCTACAAAGACCAGTTTGTATCTCTCCCAATATGGTCCTGTAGCTTCCAGCAAAGGAAAACAATAGATTGGAGGTTTGATTAGAAGCTGAATCAGATTTTAATAATGTTGAAACACAATAATAACAACCCAGCTGTGTTGCTCACTGGCTGTGTCACTTGGAAACTTGGCAGCGTGGAGCCGAGTGGAATTTGTATTGCTTTTTTTACTCACATCTTGGCAATTTAAAGCCTCTTAATGTCAGAATATTGTAAGTCATATGAAAGTTAAGTCATGTGAACTGAAAGCAGATGTTTGATCAGACATGGAAGGCTTGGTCGACTTTGAAAGGAGTCCTTTGTATATATAGCACCCGCAAAATAACTTGTGTTGCTCCAGTGTGCTGGATGGAATCCATATTGTCTGGTGTTCACTGAAAACTGAACCACTTCCCGTATTTTGTGTGTGTTTGTCAGTGTCAGCACTCAAGGGTCCCGGTGCCCATGAGACTCACAAACACTTACACATTGCAGGCGCACATGTTTATTTCGATTCTGTTCAGACTGCGTATGATTATAGGTTACTGAGTCAATATTTAGATTGCGCAGAAAAAGCAAAACCCAGCCTGTTTATTTTCCCCCTGCTACTGTGTGTGGTGAGTGTGTTTGTGCTGCGTGTACATGCGTTTACTCGTGTCTAGAGGATGGAAGAAGAAAAAAGAGGAGATGACGTATCTCACTTTGAATTGGTCTTACTGTAGGAATAACTCTTTAAAACTAGAATGGCGCTCAGTAGTGCACATACCTCTGCCAAGGCTCAACAGTCACTTATGAAACCACAGCTAACGGTTGAATAAATGTCGGATCTCGCAATCATTCTGAAATTCCCGGATACTCCCCCTGATTCATCTTTAATTCATTTTGGTCATGACCCGGCCTTCCACAAAATTTAATGGAAATTGTCTGAGTAGTTTTTCTAACATATGATTGCAGATAAAAATATAACAGAGGTAATGCGGTGGAGACTATAACGGCCATTGTTGAGTGTGTTAGGCTGCATTTTATTCTTTGCCATACTTTTCAGATTGGCATTTCTTTGTTCCGTTTTTCTATATCCGTCACTTTCGGTCTATTAAATTGTCCTGTGAACAACAGAGGCTTGAGGCAATGGCAGTATAATTTAGCCAGATAATTGTGATTGTGGATTCATAACATGATGACATATACCAGATCCTTGTCTCTCTGTTATTTAATTTTGTTTATGTAGCTATGTCTTAACCTTTTTTTCCTTCTAACAATGACTAGTCAGTACCAGTTGTTTCCTGCTGTTGCCCCTTCACCGTGTGTCTGATATCCGCCCCGTGTCCAGACAGGCTGTGTTTACTTTGCACTCTGATGAAGAGTGTGTTATTGCTGTGTGTCTGTGGTGTGTCTTTGCGGTTGACAGCTTACTCAGTCAACAACCGCCTTTTCCTTGTCAGCCCATCTCCGTGTTTCAGACACTAGACTTAAAAGAAGATCCCAAAAGGCAACAGGTCTTGATCCTCTTCATGTTCATCCAGAGTACAAGAAAATATCCTGAAACAAAAGTAAAGGATGGCTAAATCAGTTGGCCCATTATTTTTGTCCGAACTTAAATGTTCTAATTCACTCCAAGGTCCAAGCTGATATAGAAACTGGCCCACAAAGCCCAACATCTCACATCCACCGGCTCCCAGTGGTGGGAAATGTTAATGGATTTTTAGGAAATCTGGATCAGACATTTGTGGTCCCCAGTGGATCACTCATACAAACTTCAAAATGGGCAGCTTATACATTATAAGGTTTTTTTCCCCAACAAATGGACCCTTATTGAAAAAATTGGTAGAGAAATTATATCCCCCTCATTCTCTCTTCATCCACTTTTCCTCTGACGCCACCATTAGGTTAAAAAATGTTATGTATCCACTTTGGTTTGGTAGCTTCAGAACAAATTGCCTTTGCTCTTAGTGGTAATTTTGCTAACATGCTTAATAAGAGGATGGTAAACATGGTTGCTGAACATCAGCATGAAACAAACATCTTAATATGCTGATGGTAGCACTTAAGACAAAGCAGTAAAATTGTCTTTGGAGCCACTTTTCTTTATTAGACAGCAGACAGTGGAGAGCTGGCAGGAAACAAGGGGAGAAACCTGGGAAGGTGCAGTTCATCTTAACGGGGGCCACCAGGGCACCAATAAACATCTTATTCTCTGGTGGTCCATCTCCATCTTATACCAAGTGAAGGAAGATATATACGCACGGCTGGACCCGGAGGAGCTGGCACACCATATTTGGTTAGTTTTATACGAGCTGTTTCGGTTGTGGCCTCTGAATCTACAGTGATCTCATCCTCTGTCAAGACTGATACATGATTTAGTAGTCGGGGGGTGTTCTTGATGTGAAACAGAACCAAAGAATAAGTAATATGTAATGAGCAGAATTCACGGAAAAAAAGATAGGTCTGTAAAAAAGCTGATTGTGTGACTGTGGTAAACTGTAGTTCACAAGCAAAAGTTGGACAACTGTTTAGCCATTGACTTCCACAAAAATGAAGATTCTCTGTCTGGCTACCTCAGTAACCTCTTTCACCAGCCTTCATATGTGAATTGCACATCTCTTGTTTAAATGATAAGTTCCTCTCAGCGCAGTGACAGTACGCAGACCCTGAGAGCCCCTGTTTAAATTAAACATAAACTCTGTATGCCAGACCACCCTGATGCACCCAGCAGTTCACTCCAAACTCTGTCTCAACCCCTTTCCAAGAAGGATGATTTCCCTTGGTAGTGTTACACACCACAAAACCGCAAAAATCTCAAATTCAACCTGACATCTGATTGACTTTTGTAGCATTTGAAAACCCTTTTGTCTTAGACGAGGGGGAATTTTAGTATAGTCTAATGACATCAACTTGGAATAAAAAATAAACACATTTAGATGACGAAGAAGTAAAATACGTTACACAAAGTTGCGTTACTAGGCAAGTTTAATGTTTGCAGTGCTCTGAGCTGGTCCTGTAACTTCCTCTTATAGCATATTTTAAATGTCTCAGGGCAATGTGTGTGTCGTTAGCAGTGCTGCTACACTACACTACATTCTGTACTTTAGAAAGCTTAGAAAATGTTAATGTATCCTAAAAAACTGTTATGTTACTTTAAGTATCTTTTGTTACGTGGCTCTTTTCTTTCAGAATATTGACAGGACAAGGGCACTGTTGGGGCCAATCAGATTTCAGATGGAGCCAGTGCCCCCCTGGCCCCACCCCAGGATCTGCCCCTGGTACTTAGCAAGTTTATCGTGTCTCTCTCTCTCTCTCTCTCTCTCTCTCTCTCTCTCTCTCTCTCGCTCTCTCTCTCTCGCTCTCTCTCTCTCTCTCTCTCTCTCTCTCTCTCTCTCTCTCTCTCTCTCTCTCTCTCTCTCTCTCTCTCTCTCTCTCTCTCTCTCTCTCTCTCTCTCTCTCTCTCTCTCTCTTTATTTGTTGTGGTTACAGTTCAGTCTTTTTGTGCTATGTATGCATAGAAATGGGAAAAAGTCCCCGCAGATGATCTCGATTTATTCAATGGTGTCATGGATGGGGAAAGTTGGACCAGACCACCGCTGCTGCCGCGCCTTACAGAGTGTGGTGTGCTTGGATTAAAAGCATGCATGTGGTTACTGTCATTGAGGACAGTCTCATCCCAGCTCTGAACACCAGAAGAGAGTCACTATGTCTTTTGCTTGTAGCATATGGGTATAGTAGCGTTAGCAACAACGACTGTAACCACATAGCCGGCAACACTCAAGACCTTTTCAGCCACCATAAAAAAAATACAATATAGGATGGAGAGTATGCGTACCCATCTTCCCTAACCCACAGTTCTGCAGTCGTTGGCAACTTGGGCCTCATTCAAGAGTGAGCCATACAGATGGATTCATTTTTAAGTGGCATGTTTGAGTAATTTAAGTAAATTCAGGGCATTCGTCTGTTTTCTAGTTCTCAGAAATCTCTCTCAGCCAGTGGCGAATTAAAGCTGGTCATGGCCGCCTAGGCTACTCTTTTTGTGGGGCCCCCCTTACTCGTTACGCTTAAGCAGAAAAAACTGCAATTTAAGAGCAGCGCTAGAAATGTTACTAAGCCCGAACACACTGAGGAGCACTGACATACACACACAGATTGTTGAAGCCGGAGCTGCCAAAAGCTTATAACTAAACCAACAGGTGCAACCTAACAAACTGGCACAAACGACTCTCCAGAATGGCTCTAAATAGGCTGAAACTTGACAATGCTCTTTGATGGAACCATCAGTTGAATCAAACCATGTGATTATTGTTAGCTGGTCAGTCTGTGTGTTGAATTGAAAAGTACTTTGCCTCTTTTATCTGGCTCATTATCTTTGTGAGGACTCGCTTCCATCAGTTCAATAAATGTTGTGTTGTTGATGAGAGGTATGATGGTTGTCCCTCCGAAGCATTGCCATATTTTTCTAAATGTGCTTTCAAGAAAGGATCAAACTCTCTGATAATGTCCAGCACTCCCATTAAGTTCCAATTATCAGATTGGCCTAAAATGTCAACGTTTTCACTGAAATGCAGCCCTCTTCAAAACTTCCGGATCTAACGGCATCAGCACAGCGCATACATTCTGAAGTTAACAGAGTTTGGTGAATCCAACTTGGATCATTTATGAACTTTAGGACCAGAAAAATTAAAATGTTCTTTCATGAGGACAGATAGAGACTCATGTTTATCATCTTTATCAACTGCTCAACAGCAAAATGCCATGAATCAGTCCACATGATTCACATTCATGTTCTATGAAAACCACGACTCAGAGAGCGTTGTGATCACTTGGGTAAACGTAAGAGAAGCATTGGGTCATGTCTCATCTTCTTTCTCATGTAACAGCAGCTACCCTTTAAAGACTGAGCTTGGGTGTCCCACATTGGCAGGACGCCAGAGGGTCTGAATTACAGGATGTAGCATGAAATGAAAAAAACTAGAAGCCTCATATCATGCTTCTGCAACTTATACTGTGGGACTGTATGTGTGTATGTGCATGCAGAGTATCATTCCCACAGTAATAAGCAGCCACATAGACTAGCTTAGCTTAGAACGGATGGCTATGATGGAAGGTAAAGAGCACTCTCTTTATTCAGCACAGTTCAAGGCCCTTTCCCAATTCACCCCTTTGCACTACCACTTGCCCCTACCCCTTCATTTTTTAGCCCTTTGAATAGCCCTTCAACAGGACCCCCCTAAAAAATGCTTTACAAACGGAGGAAGCAAATTAACCACTGTGGGTAAAATGCTATATGAAAAGAACTTGCGAAATAACCATGACATTTTTATTGAAACCCAGCGATATATCTTGTTTTAATCCAGTAGAAAATGATAATGTAATTGATTTGCTTGTGTTTCAGGAAAATGGATATTCACGCTGTCAAAACAAGCCTGTAAACAGTCTGAGTGAGAGTAAGGAGTAAGGATTGTTACTCACGTGATCTGTATATGAAGTTTGAAAAAATACGCCCGGTCCTGTTGTAACGTTTGCATCGTGAAACGGAAAGTTTCGATACGCGTGTAAAGTTTTTATGGACAGGACTAACATTACATTAAAATAAATGATGTAAACATGCTGATTGAGTATGCATTGATCAACAGATTTTTCTGTTCCGTTTGTCCTCTAGTTGTCAGATGTGTCACTGTTATAATGTTGGTTGATAAGGGTTATTAATATGAAAAAGTTGATATTGTTTGTCCCTGTAATAACGTTGGTTAGCTGCTTATTAAGAGATGCAGATGCATTTTATTATCCCAAACACATCATGATGATCCTGGGGAAGATTTTCTAGCCCTCTCCCTTGTGGCTCCCTCCCAGTGAAGGGCACTTCATATCTATGGGTAGGGCCAAGGGAGAAGATTTTGGACAGGGCCTAATTCAAAAAACTAACACTATATTTGATTAGCCTAAACAAAAACTGAAGAGTAAAATGTTCCTTTCCTTTTCATTCTCTTCTCTCTGGTGTCTAAAGCCTGAAATCATAAACAATGATTCTCTGTGCACAGGTCGTGTTGGCATTTGTGTTTTCCTGAGCAGCTATTTCCTCTGGGAGAGATTCGTGATCACTGTTTGAAGAGGACAGGTCACATTTCAAACAAAAACTAAACCTCCTGTCTGTCCCAGAGCTGTGGTTTTCGTTTTTTAGCGGTGCACGCTTCCTTCTTTAGGCACAGATACTGAGTGGTATCACCTCAGGGGGCGTTTGCGTCACTTCATTGTCCTCCCCTGCTTTGTACTGAAGGGAAATGAGTCCATTATCTTATCCTTACCTGACCGGTGTAATAGAGTACCTTTGTACTGAAGGCCTTTGCAACCCTGGGAGGTCTTCATTGTTCCTTATTACTCAGATTTTACTGCAGGTGTCATTAATCCACCACAGCACCCAATATCAGTTACCCTCATCTCTGATGGCAATACCAGCGTCTTCCTCTCTGTCTGGACTGAAGCCTCCTCTTCCAATCCTTTTAACAGCCCCGTCTGCTTTCCTATGAAACCTCATGTGAAACGGTGCATCTGCTTTACCTACTGTCATAGTATATGTTCCATCAAATAAACCAAAGGAATCTGAAAGTCTTGTTAATGGGGAACCAGTAACAACTGTCCATCGGTTCAACCTCTCATCATACTGTGTTCTAAACTTTTCACTTAGACGATTAAAACTTGGAGTACTCTCAGCTAATTTACAGCCGGAGTGACCCATGTTTCAACCTGTGGCTCTGTAATCCTCGGTGAGAGCAAAGTCAAATCATTTTCCTGCTGTTGTGTGTGGCCTCCCCCCAGAGAGATGCACATAGTCTCAGAACATGTGGTGCCATCCCAAAACATCTCTCTTGTGAAAAAGTTATGGAGCGCATTGCTTGCTTTGAAGACTGATTATGTCACAGGCCCTGTTCGGATATGATATTAACATCCATCCTGAGAGACCAAATCACAAGTGGCCAGCGTTAGGTTTCTCTGTTTACACTTTACATTAAAATGTGTCCTGAATGTGTCTCCTGTAACTTCTGGTGGTTGAATCTCAACTCCACAGCTCTATATGCAAATAAGACCGTTGTTTGCAATCACAAAGACCAATAGTCTTATGTTTATGTGTGTCTGTTTGCGAGATAGGGGGATAGTGGAGGAGGGAGGGACTGAATGAAGGAATTACCATGGCTAGGAAGAAATATTTTACCAATTTAAGAAAATGCATCATGTGGTGCTCAGTGTTGATATTATAGCTACAAATAAATGAAAATATGGACACTGGGAAGAGAAAAGTTCTGTTTACACTACAGCAGGGTTTTAAGATGTCAACTGAGTAGTTGGTCCTTTGCATGTGGTCCAGGCTAATATTTGTGTTCGTACAGTGAAAAAGAATCTAGCTACATGTGTCCCAGACCACCTCCAAGTGTCGTTTGAGTGATCAGATCCTAGGATCCGTCAGTCAAGTGATGAAAACACAAATTTAGCCCTCGTGATGGCAAGGGGAGAAAAACTCAGGGAAGTCACCTCAAGTCAGGATTCATGGTCTGGGAACCAAGAAAGTTGGTAAGAAACTTTGTGCCAATTCTTATAGTCAATGTTGTAATATTTAATCACATAAATGAAAACTTTTACCTGCGGGAAAAACTCAATGAAAGGTCAGGAGATAAACAACATTATTCAGATTAATCCCCTGGGGATCATGCATCTGAACCAAATTCCATGGCAATAGGTTTAATAGTTAATAAGTCATGTTAAAGTTAACTTCTGGTTTTCACTAAAGGATTCTTCTTTTGTCTGTAACAGAACTTTCCATGGGGCACAAAGGAATACAAAACGTAGACAGAAAAACATTTGGCATCTTTTGAATATTGACTGCTCCCCCCTCCTCTGTGTGTGTGTCTGGGCTTGGAAGCACTTGAATACAAAGTTCAGTGAATTGTTCTGGCAGGGCAGCTCGTGTGTAACGACTTCTGACAGCAGTGGAGACAAACTGAAGAGCATGTCTGTCTCTGCACGAGTATTTACAAATACACCCTCGGGAACCACATTCCATTTCTGGAAACCCGGTTACATTGGTGAACGTCGCAATGAACAGCCGCACGAACAGATGCATATCTGAACGTAAACTCTTTTTGAAATGAACGGACGACAAGACTGTAAAGGAAACGGTAAAGGCCTCATATTTGCCCCTAGTACCGAATGAGACATTTGGTATAAAAGGAAAAAATGCAAGTGATGTATTAGAGTAATTTAAGAGGTCCAGTAAGGGGGGAGAGCAGCTGCCTGCTCCATCATACAGAGCTGCTGGCTCCACTGAATCTGGCCCTTGTTTTTATCTGGCTGACGTCCAGCACTGATGGGATTTGGGTTCTGCTAGGCATTATGAAAATCCAAAATCAAGTGTGGCCAGGGTTTGTGCTTTAGTTTGTCCCCGGTTGTTGAAAAGAAAGCTTTGTACAGACTTGTGGTACAGACTTGTGTTTTTACTGTAGCTATACAGTAAAATAATCACACTCTTAGCAAAAAGTATAAAATATGTTGACACGGCAGCCTTATTTATACATATATCTCTGTTGAGTACTGTCTTTGGTCTCGGCTGACGTCCGTTTCTTTGCAGTTAATGGGAACCATCGAGCAGTTCCCCATTTGGGCTTTCTCTATCCACCACTTTGATGTTGCTCTAAATTGAGTCTGCAGTCACCCTGTTGCTCTGGTATGCCAGCTGTACACGAGGGAGTGAGGTGGGTGTCTGGTTTGTTTGGCTAAGAAACTCTTCGGCACTTGTCCCGACTCTTCTCTAATCTCTCTAATTGGAATCGGGGGTGTCCGAGGGTCCCCCCCGAGAGCTGCCAGCTCTTTGTGGGTCATAGCGCGGTGATGTGCCGGGGGTCAGGAGAACCAAGTGGTTTTCTTTCTTGGTTCTGTTGGCCTCAAATGATCCATTCTACATCCTTCCCTGCTGGCCTCTTGCTCGATGTTTGTTTACACGGCGCGCCTGTGATTGCAGTTGCTATTCACACTTCTTTTTCTTGTTAACTGTTATTGTTAGGAAATAGGAAATACCCTACACCAAAAGGTAAAGCGCTTGGTCATTTTCACACCACAGCTTGCTCACACTCGTAAAGAAAATACCAAATGTGTTAGTGTGAAGGCCTCTGGTACTTTCCCAGCTCCCCATGTGGAGACGATGGCTCTTTCAGCTGGCATGCCTTTATTGGGGTGTGTTAATGTGCCTGTGCAGCGTCGATACGTATGTTGTAGCAGAGCTAGAAGACTTGTCGTGTTTCATGGGGGAAAGTGTAAAACAGGAGCTCTGCGTGTGTTAGAACAGCTGCTGTTGCTCCCTGCAGACAGGAAGACCACACAATTCACGGGTTTTATACATACAATTATTACAAACACAATTTCTTAAGAATCACACCACAGTAGTTGAACTGTGTTGTAAATCAAAATCCATGATACAGAGAATATAACTCCAGAACAGTTTTTGGATAATTTAGATTATGGGCTGGGAGATATGTCCCAAAACAAGTCAGTCAATATAATTATAATAATCATGATAAATGTCACAGATTTTACTGCTGAGTGAAGGCTGTGGTTTTAAACTCTTTACGAGCAGAGAATGACAAACACAAATCTCAGATAGCTTAATATTGGACCTCCTCACTGTGCTCATACGATGCATAAGCATTATAACAAATGGGCTATATATAATAAAACTATATTGTGATAATTATTAATTGGCAAAGGGTACAATCTGTTGTTCATTTTCTTTTTTAATCTATATTATACTTTAACATATACCTCTTGTTTTTTACATTGAGGAAAATGAAAAAAGTAAGGCAGGAGAAATCCCCTGTTGCCTCACTTTAAATTAGTTTATTTTTCTGACTTTATTTATTCACAAATGTGTATAAATGATGATGTTGCAGTAATAAATAAAAGGTCATTCAGTTAAATAAATAAAACAGTACATACAATATATATCAAATGATTATATTTAATATGATACAAAGGAGATAAAATAAAAATAAAAAGGGAAACAGTTTCTTATAGCTCACTGAAGTGTTCATTGCACATTTGGACAGCTTTGGTACTTTTTTAGTGTTTATACATTTTCTAAAGTCTTGATATTTTCCTGGAGAAATCCTGGAAATTTGTTAAGCATCTGAATTTATGGATATAAAATGAACCCAACAGAATCATGACGTTTAAAATGACGTCCGTGTCCTCATCTTTAAAATGTGTAATAATAATTTAAACAGTCAAATATCACGCTAAGAATAGATTCACACAATATACAATCCTTCAATCCAGTCTGGAAAGTAATTGAATGGTTACGATGGTTAAATTATTACCTCAATGTTTCTATATCATCATTTAAAATGTTACATTTGTTTTCAGTATCAAACATTTGGAGAGATATAGATTAGTTGGATATTTATTTGTTCATCTTTGATTGTGTGTAAACTTATTGGCTAACCTACAGAACTATAGCCTCTGCCATTTCAATATACTGTCCCTATACTGTTTTTAATTATTCTCTCTTTAAATTCATATTTATATAGTTGCATTTCGTGTTCAGGACATCAACACCGCCCATCTATTGTATTTATTGGGATAAACCATCAGGAGGAAATCTCGCTGTTATACCTCAGTTTAAAAACAGTAGCTTGCGTCACTGGCCCCGTGTGACGAGCGAATCACAACAGTGTGACGGACCAATGGGACGTGGTGGTTGCAGTAATCGTCCCATCACTACCCTGCCCTCATCACAAAGCGGCGGGGCTCAGGGTAAAGAGGAGGAGGAGGAGGAGTGCAGCAGGGAGCGGATGAGTGACTTCGGGACACTTCTGGAGAACTTATAAGTCGTTGGGTCTTTTTTGCAGGACATGTTGAAGTTTGGAAAAGTTTGCTCGTCTTTGCGGTTCCTCCACGACGCATAGACGATCTGAAGCGAGCGGACCTGAACATGACTGGCTCCGTGCAGCCCTCCTCGATGAGCTGCTGCTTACTTTGTGGCCCCTCGGTCGCTCCGAGCCACCAACCGAGACATGATAACAATCCAGGAGAAACGCGGTTTTTACGCAGCGTCGTGGAGTTACAGAAGTCCACATGAAGTTGGACCGTTTTAATATTCATTCTTCCTGGTAATGGCAGGTCGTGCCATTTTGATGGAGCGGGCAGCGGTGTTGATCTGCAGCGTGTTCATCCTGACCGTCGGTCTCTGTGTCGGGTCTCCCAGCCACAGCCGCCGGCTGGTCTGCTGGAAAGCCATCCTCAAGTGCCATGGAGAGCCGGAGTGCCATTACGCGTACGACCAGTACCTCTACGCCTGCGCTTCTGTCCTCACCGGGGAGCGCAAGAAGTGCCCCAGCCACTGCATCTCATCCCTGATCCAGCTCAACCTCACCCACAGCGGGCCGGCTCTGGAGGACTGCGACTGCGCCCAGGACCCGGTGTGCAGGGGCACCAAGCAAGCCATCGAGCCGTGCCTACCCCGGACCAGGACCCTTGGCTGCACCGAGGCCCGGCGGCAGTGCGAGACCGACCCGGCCTGCAGCTCCGCCATGAGGGATTATTTATTTCACTGTCGGAAACTTTTCGGAGGGGAGAGGTGCACGGACGGCTGCCGCAGGGAGATCGCCAACATGCGCTCCATATCCAAGGCGCAGCAGCTGGACACATGCGTGTGCGACGGCGCGGAGAGGAACATCTGCGAGTACATAAAGGTCAGCATGAAAACTTTCTGCCAAGACCCCGACGACAGGTTCGCGGGAAGCGGCTTCTCGGACACTGAGGACGATTCGGAGGACGAGTATCCGGACCAGGGGGATTATCAATATGTGGAAGACTCCGGTGCCTCCACACCGTGTCGGAGTGTGCTGCAAGTCCTGACCACCATCTTGGTTTTAACCATATTATTGTGAAAAGCTGCAGCCACCCAGGGCAACTACAGTCAGTGGTGTTGTTCTTTGTAAAGTCAACCAACCTCTCTAGCATCTGCTTTGTTGGAACCAAACTCTTTTGTCTATAAACTTAAAAATCCGCACAAATTTATATAATTCAAGACATTTGCTGTTTAACTGCTCATGTGAGGATCATGCAGAGGACAGTTTGTGGGTTATAGCACCTGAATCCTTGTTATATTATCAGTTGGAAATTCATAAACGTTAGTCATCTTGTAAAGTTGGAGGAGCCTATTTTTGTATGTAGTCAATATAAGGATATATTGTACAGTATATTGTGTAAAATAATTTTTGGTCCAAAATGTTTGTATATGTGATTTAAGATTTGCACTGTAGGCGAAGAGCCTTGTCCCAGCCTTACTGCATTATAACCACAGAGGAAGGCGGTAATGATTTGTTTAAAAGTGCCTAAAAGTCTAAATGTTGTTTTTTTATTCACCATTAAGTGAGCGGCTGTGAAAGCAGCTCTCTCCACAACCCATTCATTAAATAACCAAAGGTGACGTGCAGCCAGTAAAACCCTGTGGATATCTTACATCTGGATAAAAGAAGCCCTTGAGAGGCATTGACTTGACCTTGTAAACATCGGTGTTTGCAGAAGGTATTATCTGTTTGTTCCTGGAAACTGTTCAAACGTGAGAGAAAGGTATAAACTCCTCCTCATCGGGGATTTGCAGCACTAATGGAGCCCAGAAGCTTTTGGTAACTTTCTTTATCTTCACCCTGTGTATCGGTTAGAAGTCATCAGTAAGACACACTGAGAAAAACATACCCCTGTGTTCTTGTGATCTGAGATATTATGTGGCCCTTTATGAAGACACGCCTCTGAATGTACGTGCACATTAAATAAATAAGTTTTAAAACAATTTTAAACTTTTAATCTGTCTTGATTCCTTGTTTGAAAAATCCAAACTTCACAGTTTTTGATTAATGTTGGTTAATCCGTGTTTGATGTGTTTAGCTACTTCTTAAAATAATTATTTACCATGTGTCATTGAAACTCCAGCACTTTCAGAGGCTTACAGTGGTTTTCAAAATATTTGCATGCAGCAGCCGTATTTTTGTATCTGTACCATGTGTGCCAGTGTGCATGTTAAACATCTGGCATGAGTCCTTACCCACAATGACTCTTCGGCTACATCCATCAAATGTGTTTTCATTTTAAAACAGCAATTTAAATCTGACGTATTCTAATCTACATGTGCGTTATAGCTCTGCATTAAATCCCTGTCCATATTAACCCACATATATCATGTGGACTGGATATGTGCATTAACAGGAAGCAGATTGCCTTTACTCTGCAGTTGGTTGCTTGGTCACAGAAAATACAGCAAATGAGAAACAACAAAATGAAAAGTAAGATAAGGGATTCATTTTCTCGGACTGACGATTGGGTGGAACTGAAACTGACAGTAGGTGTTTACAACATTTTGTATTCATTCCAATAAGAACTAATCAGAAAGTGAATGTGCGGGACTGTGCCATCTCTGTAAAATGTAGTAGCGTGAGTGTAGCGTTTGAGTCACAGTGATAATATGTTTGGTTATACCAACGAGCAGTACAGGCCTTGTTTTTGTGGTGACAGCGTGTGGTTGTCAAGAAAAATCAAGTGCTACACATTTCATTGAGGTTTTTGTAACTTTTGGATGATCTAACAGCAGTGATACTGTAGGGAACATGCATTTATTTTCATGTTATGAGTCAGTCAGCTCTAAAAAAACACAAAAAATGGTGTCCACTCCTTCATTCGTGATGATGAGTCTTGAAAGCATTGATGGCAGCCATATTGCTTTTCAAGGCAAAGCGATGGGCCCTCCAGCCCATTGATTGGAAGAGAAGTCGAGTGGCACCTCTATTATGGAGATGCAAAACACACAATGGTGCTGCTGCACAATGTGGGGGCACTTCATTCACACTGTTCCTCTGTGCCCCCTCTTCAGGGAGTGGGGGAGTGCGGGAGGAGGCGGCCGTCCACGGGGAGGACGGAGTTATGTGAGAAAGTTCTGGTTTATTGCTTCGTCTAATATTCTCCCCACAACTTTCATTTGTGCAACAGGTATTTCTTTGGTATCTGTATGTTTACTCGTGTTATCTTCTCCCTGCGGCTGTCGGGTTAACTCACTTTATCTAACAGATAAACAGATAAAAAACTAACAGGCTTAAAAAGAACGACCCCAAATAATAAATCCTAGGATGACAGTGAGTGTAAGGAAAAATCAGACAAACGAAGTGATGTGATGAAGCCTTTTCTGGGCCCTTTGTTGTGAGAAGCAAAATAGCCTGCCACTGTCCCTTTAAGAGAGAATGCCTCTGCTCCAGCCATCAATAATTGTAATGCCTTTTTATTATTGTTAGGGATAATGAAGGGATGAGAGTCATATGGGGGCCCCAGACCATACTTTACCCTGAAATGTTTTCAATTAACTTTTGGCACCAGAGAAAAATAGGAATGCTGTGTGTTTTTTTCCATGCTGAAATAGAAAAGAGTCAACTGGGGCTTTTGGTGCCGGCACTAGAAGCTCATTAAAATTGCCTCATCATAACTCACTCTGTTGCTGGGCCGACCTCCCCTCTGTCACGCCTGAATCCTCCGTACTCTAGGTTTCACTTATGAAAAGCTAACAGGGCTGGGACTTAAACTTTAGACAATATTGAATCAGACCAGTGACGTTCTCACTTAAATATTTTTTAATTGACTACTGGTGTAAAGTAACAAACTTAATCACCATCTTAAACCCAACATAAATGTTTGGGGTGTAAAATTATCTTGACAGACACTGCTCCTCAGTTCCATCGGCATCACAGGCAACAAAATAACTCCCTTCCTCTCAAAGTCCCAGTGGAACGTTGCAAGACATTTTAAAAACAGCTCGGCCACCAGACCGACTTATTCTTGGTGAGGATATTTGGAAACTCCCGCTCCTGATATATAGAGAACTGCTTCTAATTCAGTTCTGCTCATGTGAACCCAAAGAGACGTGCAGGGTGAACAGACAGGACAATGTTAGGTTAACATGATGAAAGCGAACACATTTTCTCCACAACCTGATATATACTGACAGACAGCTTAGAGAAACATGTATCTCGGTCAGAAGGCCATTTTCATCCAAACAGCAGAATAGTAATGTCTTAAATTTTGCAGATGTTGTGATGTGTGGTCTTAGCTTTTGATTTCTCTAGCTGCACTCAGTCAAAAAGTTAAAACAATCAACTAATTTATCTATTTTATCATCATTGATGTTTCTTTGAGTTATTGTCAATGAAATATCCAGTCTTTGCTGATCCCGTTTTCTAAGGCTACATCCACATTACTACGTTTTCTTTCAAAAACGCATTGAACTCTTTAGTTCTGTTTTAGTTTGAAAACTCTTCATCTATTTTTTTGTCTTATCGAGCAAAAACTGAGATGTTTGGGAATGATGACGTAGACACTAATAACCTTCACTGATTCGACAGGCTCCTGTCACATGACCCCTTCCAGAACAACCAAATACTTCCTGTTTACACTCGCACACGCTCAGTGTATGTGAATGATCATCTCATCTCATCATCATCTCATTTTCGTCCGCTTATCCGGGGTCGGGTCGCGGGGGGAGCAGCTCAAGCAGGGGGCCCCAGACTTCCCTTTCCCGGGCCACATTGACCAACTCTGACGGGGGGATCCCGAGGCGTTCCCAGGCCAGTGTTGAGATATAATCTCTCCACCTAGTCCTGGGTCTTCCCCGAGGTCTCCTCCCCACTGGACGTGCCTGAAACACCTCCCAAGGAAGGCGCCCAGTGGGCATCCTTACCAGATGCCCGAACCACCTCAGCTGACTCCTTTCTAAGTGAATGATCATGTAATATTAATTTTTAATGCGTATTGGTATGGACAGGGGATAAAACGGATACGGAGCCAAACAATCACGTGGACAGATATCGATTGGCTTGAAATTGCCATTATCAAACAAAGGAGGAGTCATATGGATCAAACCTAAGACTTGATAATCTTTCAGTTTTTATCTTTAAGTTCATCATTGTACATCCAATAGTTAGAACATGAAAAAACTAACTGAAAAAACATTTGACAATAATAAATAAGAGTTACAGCGCTACTATATCTTGATTGGGCAAATGCACCTGTTGGCAGCTGTAAGGGAGAACTTTACCATATATTTGGTGTCTGTGTGATTCATTAAAATTAAATACCTTAAATTTATAGTATGTAAAAAGACTAAATGCTAGTAATACTGAATTTCACTTTCCTTTTTTCTTTCCAAGGTTTTCTTGTTATTTTATTTTTGTGATAAAAACCATTTAAGTAAAGAGCTTCTTCAAGTCAGCAAAATTACTAAATTTATTTTTACATTTATATATATATAAATATATATATAGGTATAAACTAATAGTATCTATCCACCCAGCTGCTGTCCTCATCACACCAACTGAGGCTGTTGCAGCAAAACATCCAAGTGTAAAATTCTTTCACGCTGTGTTTTGTTGTTCATACATTTTTCATTTCTTTTCTATAGAAAGGATTGTGTTACTACTGTTTTCAAATGCTAAATAATTCCTTATCACGTCACTGGTTTGGGGCGACCACAGCTCAGGTTTGACTATAAGTAAACAAACTTGAGCAAGAGCAAAGTGCAACGTATGAACCCCAGAGACTCACAATAATTGGAAGGTTGGGGGTTGGATTTGAAGTGGGTATTTGTATCCCCAGCTTTTCGAGAGGTGGGAAAGGTGGAGGAGGGGCTGATTTATGATTGGGGGTTAATGGGGGAAGGGTCTGGTTTGGGAGAAGGGCTGCGCTGGGCCTGAATGTCAGGGATTTCAAGGCTGTCTGATTAATGATGCAAAGAGGGGAATACTTAATCGGCCAATCAGAGCAGGTTCTCTCTATCTGCAAAGGCTTGACAGCGATTGTCCTTTAGTGGCCTCCTCTGTTTCCCCCCTGCCGGCCAACCAAAGAGCACTGGTGCAAAGTTTTCATGGAGTGAGAGAAGAGGAGGAGGAGGAGGTGGAGAAGGTGGACACAAAACATAGCTGACGAGGGGCATAACTTCATTTCCACGGTGCTAGGACAGCTGTGTGGAGTAATCTGCCGTGGCAGCCCTCTGAAACTTCAATGCCTTTAGTGACCCGGGGAAGTGGGGAGGGGGCAGCTCCTACTGTGAGCAGGCATTTAGTAGTGCGAAGGGGCTCCTTTCACACCCTTCTAAGGGCTTTTGTTAACAAAAATATCCCTTACCTCTTCCTCGCTGAAAGCAGGGACTATATGTTTATGAGATGAGGCGACAATGGGCTGCACTTTGAAAGCAAATGCAGTTTCCTACAGACTGTGAGAAAGAAGTCTCAAAGTGAGGAATTCTGGGACTTAAGTTATTACTCAGTGGAATGAACTGTGTTTTCTCTGTTTATGTTTCTCGTTACGTGCTTCATTAAAGTGTGAAGAGCTTATCTTTGAATAGTTTTAAGGCAGAAACAAATCAAGATGAATTAATGTGCAATCCAAGTTTCTTCTACTAAGAACATATAGGGTAAAATAGTTATTTGGGACTGTGGATTTTCAAATTGATTTTGGCTGAAATGGAATCTGTGCTCTCTGTGTTTAAATTGAAATTAGAACCTATATGCCAGCATCTTGAGTATCTTGGACATTAAGGCTTCAAATCTCCCCTTGTTCCTCAGTTGAGTGTGAGCTAATATTAGTAAAAGACAATCAGGCAGTCAATCGATGAAGAGGGGTTCATTATTTCGCGCTAACTGTTCCGTTGAAGGCCGGAGGAAGAACAAAACATTTTAGGCTAAGATAATGGCCTGGGCCTGGGTTTCTCTCTGGAGTGAATGGGGTCTTCCAAGAGCTCAATAAGGTTCCAAAGTTTTACTCCATTATGCTGACATCCCAAAGGCCAGGGGCCACCACCCCCAGTGGTTACTTCTCAAGCATGCATTTATCACCCCCCACAACACACACACATGCATCTGTAGGACTTCATCTCCACGCTATTTAAGAGGTGTTGTTCCCAGAAAACTTGCTGAAAGAGGAATAAGTGATAAATGAATCAGAATGACCATAACTGATGAGGTCATTTTAAACTATTGTTTATTGAAAATAGTTAATTTAACAAAGCCACACTCAATGATACACACTATATAAAGAGCCTACATTCAGTCCTGGTGCAATATATGTTACTATCCTCTCAGTCTTTCTTTTATTAAAGTCTGTTGAGGATTTTTTAAATCCATCCACTCATCCATACTGCTTATCCTGCAGGGTTGGGGGCGAGGGTAAATCCAGCAGACTTTGGTGAAAGGCCGGTGGATTTTATTTTATATTAAAGATCCCAAAGACTTCATAGTCTCATTTCACCTAGGTAAAATGTCACACTTTTCATAACATCTTTATTCCCAAATACTGTGCCAGGCTGTAGTAGCAGTAGTAAACTGGCTGCTGGGTCACTTACTGCTGTTTACTTTACAGGGCCTCCTCTGACACAAGGATCTGCAGTCATGCCTGCAGTGTTGGTGCTAAATGACTGAGTCTAAGTCTGAGAGCAAACACAAAATCAAAGGCCATTAAGCTGAGCAAATATGCCAGGCAGCCTTTTTTGCCCATTGTGATGGCAAATCAATGAGCATTAGAGCAAATACCCAGTGGTAAGTATTCTTACCAGTAATGATTAGAAGAGGTTAAACACACTTCTACAAAAAGAGAAGAAATCAATATGACAAGAAAGAAAAGATCAAGTGGGTTGTAGCACATGACGGGGACGAACAGCTTTCAGACCAGCACTAAGGACCACACATTTTCCTGAAACTCTCCAGAGCTTTTTCTTAGTGTGAATCAGTGAGATTAATATGATGCATTATTTATGATGAATGAGGAATAATTAACTTTACCGATATTTCCTACTTTGCCTACTCCTTTCAAAAGCCTATGTATTATTTACAATGTGTGCTGCCATGTTACACGGCCTATTCACCAGTAGAGGGAGCACAAAGTTCTACAAAAAGCAATAATCTGCATTTTATATATTATTATTTTCAATGTCTGAGTTCCAGACTTCCAAACGTGTCTTTCTGTTCCCGTATTTCACCATATGCACCATTTATTCAAACTGTCGTCGCATTTATGAGAAACATGTGTTTAAACACACGTACATGTGTGAAGCAGTTTTAAGCGACACCCAACAAAGGGAAAAAGAACACACACATGAATTGTCTTCATATGATGTGATCTATATGTCGAGTTTACATCTAACACCTTAATCTCTGATCTCTGTCCTCCAGTTATCCACTTCTCCCTCCACCCATTCGGCGTCGGCTCATCTGGTTCTTGTTTGCGCGGCACATCCAGATGGAATGTGTCTGTGCTTTTAAAGATGAGTTATTAGGCCATTAATACACACTGCAGCCTGCACCATGTTCAGAGAGCTACAGCTGTAAGACACTCAGTTTTGTTTCGGCGTGAAAAAGCCCAAGTTCTTTTGGATCTAGGTCTTAGTCTGATTAATGATTGATAAGGACACTCTGTCTAGGTTACTGTCGACTGTAAGAGCCAGCGCTGAATCTTAAATGAAAAAGAGAAATTGTTCTTAAATTCATTTATTGTATTATTATCGAGCCATGAAGTTGCTGTGTGTGTGTGTGTGTGTGTGTGTGTTGCTGTATTTAAATGTGTGTGAGGACCATTTTCAGAGTAGACCGTACAGAGTGAGGACATCTTGGAAAGTGAGGATATTTTGTTTGAGGGTCAAGACCTGATTTTAGGGTTAGAGTTGTGTGTGTGTGTGTGTGTGTGTGTGTTTGTGTTAGAGATAGTGAGAAACTGATCATCTTTCTGTTCAGCAGAATTCGTCACTGTTGGTGTCGCCCCTGCACACAGCTCTCTGGAGCCCGTCTGCGTTACAGCTGCGGGTCCTGGCACGTTTCCCTCCGTTACAACCGGACCAGGCCGACCAGCACGACCAGTTACCTTCCTGATTGACAGCTGGTCTCGTACCTGGGAAAACATTTTCCAAATCAACTCAGAAGAAGAAAAAGCTTCATGAGTGGCCTTGTTGGTATGTTGGCACACTGTATGCTTTGTTTATTCTCTTCTTACCTGGCTGTTTAGCTTTATCGCCCTTGAAATTCTGGCAGCTCATGCCCTCAAACAGGTGAGGACACAGACACATGCACTTTCCATCGAGCAGAGCGAGGGTTCCTCCGTTATGGCAGGGCTTACACTTGCACACGCTGTACTCTGCTACATACTCTGCTGTGGCCCGCTTTAGGTTGGCTATCCTGGAGTTAGCGCCAGGCATGTCCAATGGGATCAACATGTAGATGGGCTCTGGCTGCAAGAAACAACAGAATATGGGCTTTAATTCACTTGCCATTACACTGTGACAGAAAAAACATATTACATCCCAACAAAATTGTATGATTCTAATAAGACTTAAGCTGTTTTCAGCCATGAACTCCAGAAAATTGGTTCACTAGAAGGTCTGTGAGGCTGTACTAAGCACAGGCTGCAGCTAAAGCTAAACGTGCAGATTTCCTATAATTTTGACCATGTATTTAGAAGAAAAGTGTTTACCTCAATGAGGAAACGTGAGTCAACCCAGAGCTTTACAAGTTACCTCTGAGCAGGACATCACTATCTGAATAAAATGTTATGGAATTTTTAGCTGTGGGGAAATTTCAGTAAAAACCTTCAATATGAGTTTCATCCAAGTCCTTACTCTCCATCCTCTGGAAACCAATAATACCGATACATTTCCTAAACAACCCATGAGTTGTGGAAGTGTTTCCCTCTGGACCAAAGCGGTGGACTGACACAACATTGTCATCGTTGTGTGACAGTTTCCCGATCAGAAGTTCCTACCTCACTGTAGAGCAGCGCTGGGGCCTCAGCGACGGTCCGTGCCCAGTTCTGATACGTGGCGAGGTCCATCACCCCATCCCGGTTTAATTTAGCTCTCATAGTGACTGCACTTTCTAGAGTGCCTCCTTTGACTGATGTCATCACCTTGTCCACCACTGCCTTGCCATGAATACTTCCTGTGTGCCAGGAGCAGAACAACGTTTAGTAACTTTGAACTATTTATACATTTGTGCAAAACTGTACATAAACTCATCACAGTGTCTGTGTCCTCTTAGGAAAGTAGATTTTTAAAAGTCTATCTTTTAACCAGCGTACCAAAGTTATAAAATTCCATCTTGGTATTTCTACTGACAGATATGTTTAGCTGGGTCAATGTCAAGGTCTATCATGGGACAGAGAAAAACCAAAGTACCAAACCTTACACACAGTCATCTTCCAACTCAGACACTATTAAAGCCTCGTATTTATCGTCTTTCAACTTTAGAACAGGGGCTGTGGATTTCATAGGGTTATCTTGCTCAGGCATTGTTTCTAGCCAATGTGGACAGGATAAATGATTATGAGCATTTTTTTTTACAGTGTACATATGGTCGGCAAGTATTGTACTAAAACAGGCTTGAAAATCCTATGATATAATCCAGTGTGCAATCGTGAGGAACAGGGAAAGCTGACCTTCTTCTTTCTTGGTCACGTCATCACACTTGTCGCTTTTTACGTTTCCTTTTGTATCTTCTCCAAAATCTGCTGAGATGCCTATTTTGACGCACTCTTGAATCGTTCTCTCCGTCAGATCTGCAAGGATTCAAAAAGTAAAGATGAGCACTCATCACATTTGTATCACTTTAACAAGTTTCACAACATAAAAATTAGCTGTGGATTTGAAAACACACATACTTTTTGCCTTGATGGTGTCCTGGTCGAGGACGTAGATCAACTCGTATTCGCCGCCAGCCTTCCCGTTTTTTGTGTAATGGGTCCCGTAGTCTTCCATGAAGGCAAAGTAAATACCCTTCTCATACTCCAGGGGTAAAGACTCGACGTGCGCAAGGAATTCATCGGCCACTTTGAAGTCACGAGAGCGCAGCCTGTAGGTGCTCAGCTGTACTCGGCCTTTCACCCGCATGAAGCTCTTGTTCTGAGCATGGAGGACAGAGTTGTTCATGAATACAGATGTTTTTGAAGCCGCCCTGCCTCAAGCATTGTGTCCTTCTTTAGTTTGGTTAATGGTGCTGAATTGCTATATACTGCTCTGTGAATTATTTCATTTACCTTAATGGTGCTGTACTCCGTGACCTCCTTTATCATGGTTTTCTTCTCGTAATTGTAATCTAAATTCACCTTTACAGGCGTTTTGGACAGAGACTCCTCACTCGCACTGAATTTGAAGGAAAGGCCAGCATCCAATTTCACCGTCATCTCTTTCAGTATTTCCCTCAGAAGGCTGTGTGTGTCTTCGTAGATTTCTCTCGAAACAGTCTCCTCAGCCAGAGTCTGGAAAAAAACGTTTTTGAACCATCACGGCCATTATATTCATCCCCATTTAAAGCACACAGATGTGGTAAATACATCCCCGTAGGAAAAATAGTTGCGGCTCACCTGATAGTCCAGCACACCAACATTCCATGGAAGCCTGTCATACCGCTGAGTGTTTGGATTCCTCACTACATCACATCTTCCGTTGAAGTTGTCATTGTTGAAGGGGTTCATACGAGGATCTGCACCCAAGATGTTGATTCTGGATCATGGACAGAACAGACACTTTCAGAGAGTTTAAGTTTGAGGAGGATACATTATTTTACTTGTACTCAAAGGAATAGTTTGATGTTTTCACCCCGTCTGCTTTCTTTTAAGCACGATTATGTAAATACTATTTGTCAGATTACCATTAAAATGTGTGGATGTGGTATGGGTCAGGAAAAAAGCCATAAAATTGTGCTGCATTGCCGGATCAGAGTTTTTTTTCACTTTCTTTAACATTGTTCGTTTTTTTTCAACCTTTTCATTGATATGTCTTAATAATTAATGGATCTCAATGAAAAATAAGTCATGTGAGGGGACAAATATTTATGATTATGTACAATTTGTTGGCAATCAGAATAAGAATCTGGATCTCGTGTATTGAAGGTGGTCTCATAATGGGACTGTTGGGACTTGGCGGAGATATGAACTCCACTGAGTTCCATTTTAGGAGAGAAATTAATTACAATAACTGGCTCTTACCCGTATCCTGCAGTTCTGCCTTGCTCATTGTTTTCAACAACCCTCGTCCCACACGGTTTGCGAACAGGATCACAGTCCTCATCTGATCCATCCTCACAGTCATAGTCGCCATTGCACATTAGTCTCTTCTTAATGCAAGGACCTGTTCAGATGAGATCAGATTGGGGGTTAAATTGCTGGAGCTTAATAACCAAGAGAGATCTATTGTAGGTGGAGTACAAGTACCTGTCTCACACTGGAACTCTGAGTCCAAGCACTGAGGGGGCGGTGGTCGAGCACATTCAGTATCTGGTGTACAATGCTCCCTGTCCCCGAGTGAACCCTGGCACGAGTCACCTCCGAACTGGCCAAACACTTCGACGGTTCGAGAACGTCTCTGTGGCGTTGAGAGAAGAAAGGTTTAAAATATGACAAACTGTATAACAGATGTTGTAAAGCTTGATTTTATGCATTTCCTATTTTAGATCATTGTAACAGGTTTTTTACAAAGGGCCAAGAGAAAACATTATGGGTGGTTTTTTCTTTAGCTTTCTCGTCCAGATTGTGAGGGAAATCTTGATGGCGGATTCTGAAGATGGATGACGTCTTAAGCAAAGAATTTATTCTCAATTCCAGATGTATCAGGGAGACCAGGCTGATGAGGTGGAAGTTCACAGTTGTATTGTCACGACCAAATCTGACCTGTCTGTGCCACGTTGGCCATCCATTAGGCTTTAAGTGAAGCTACTCTATTGGACCAGTTCAAGCAAATAAACCATTATTGTGTGTTCTCAATCCATCTCCAAGGAAGTCAGAGTGCCCACTCACAGGAATATTACTATTTATAGCCTTTTATTCATTCAGTTGTTATGTATCTAGCTTATTAACCAAACCTATTACATTTAAATTAAGATTTAAATGTAATATAACCTCATCAAGTAAACTCTGGTGTTTCCTACTTTTCTCTAGATTTAGCTTCTGCCATATGTATGTTGCATAACATACAGAAACACTAAGCTGTTAAAATATTAACATTTATTTATTTGTGTTGCAATACTTGACCAGGTTTCCCTTGTCAAAGAGATATTTCTACTATCATGGCACTAACCTGGTTGAATGAAGGCTAGTAAATAAATATACATATTTTTCAGGGTCATGTGAGTATGTAACAAACTAACCCGTTTGTTACAAATCGCTGGTTGACTTCTCTGATTAGACTAAGTTCAGACTGGAGTTTGGCAATCACTGGCATAAAAACTGTTTCAAATGATCTCACCCTGGTTTGTGTGCACGGATCACATGCAATCCACGGTGACCAGTCGCCCCATCTACAATTCACTGCTGGTGGGTCAGGAAGCTCCACTGCCCTGAAATGCACACATTAAATACAAAGAACTAAGATCCTTAGTTTGATTAAAAAACAACATCCTCATATGTCTCATATGTTCTGGCTCAAACGACGCAGGACGGATACATACATTCCTTCTCCAAGAAGAGCCAGAGTCAGACACAGGCCACAGAAGCTCAGCTGGAGGGCGACCTCAGTCCTCATGATGAACCTTTGAAAGATAAATAGTGTTGAGCGTCTGTTCTCTTTTAAGCTGCGGCTCTGTCAATGATTATCAAACTGTCGGAGGACCACGCTGTCGTCAGGAAAGTCAATAGTTTGGATTTCAGCCGCAGTGACAAAATGAAAAGCTGCCAAAAGGGCTCCTCCTCTTCCGCTACGTAGCCAGGATGGCGCCCGTTTAGGGCGAGAAGTGTCCATTGTTTTACACTGAATTTTTTGACCGTTTGCAGTGCGCCATCCGGGTACTTTCAGTGCCCTGAATTCTGCTGGTTCTGTCAGTGTGAACGCCCTAAGCCCTAAAAGTCGCGGTTTGAGACACAGCCACAGTCTCTGGCTGTGTCTCAAACCGCGCACTTGTGCACTTCGAGCACTGACTTTTAGGGCTTAGGGCGTTCACACTGACAGAACCAGCAGAATTCAGGGCACTGAAAGTACCCGGATGGCGCACTGCAAACGGTCAAAAAATGCAGTGTAAAACGATGGACACTTCTCGCCCTAAACGGGCGCCATCTTGGCTACGTAGCGGAAGAGGAGGAGCCTTTTTGGCAGCTTTTCATTTCATTTCTAAAACAGATTTGCGTCCGTCACCTCCGCCAAGTGGTTAACGTAAGTGTTCCATTTGAGACAGCACTAAGCAGCGACGGAGTGCTCTACAGATGTAAGTGCACTGTATTGCAGTGCACTGTATTGCAGTGTACTTCGTAAAGTGCGCGGTTTGAGACACAGCCACAATGTTGTGTTCTTCACAGTGAAGCCTCGTCATAAACTTAACTTTATGTAAAAGTGATGATTCATCTGTTATCATTGACCCTGCAAGCTTTTTTTTAAAGTACATTTATCTGCAGGAAAATATGAAAATTGTTGGACATTATTAAATAAATTACTTATACTTCAATTAGTAACACACAAGTGAATTCAGTTGGTTCAACTTAAAGTTATATTAACACGATTGCTAACTTTAAGTTGGAAAAACCCAAACTTATTTTTTGTGTTAAAGTATTTTTATTAAATTGGTAATACATTTATCAAAACTAATTTGAGATTACCAATAACCATTAAAACGTATTCACTTTCTCTTTTCCCTAATCCTTAGCACTTTTGCAAAAAACTTGGACAAAAACTACTGAAACTCTTAAAACAAATTAAGACACTGAAACCACACAAAACTTTAACTATTTTAAGGGCATATTACAAATAAATATAATAGACTGGTTTTCTATTTTTCTTATATAATACTAAATCTATTTTGATCAACTTGATAATACAATTTGACAGTATAAATAATAATTATTTGAATTAGTGTTAAAAGGCTTCAACTTGAGTTGGATATAAGTCAGTTTGAAGAAGTTTGATCAATGATACTTGCAATATTTGGCAGTAAATATCATAGTAAATATTATTGGAGTTTTTGGAAAGTGTTATTGGAGTATTATGCATTTTGATGTATTATATATTTATGAATTCAGTCCTCCTCAGAGTCAGGGGAAGTTGGAAAGCATCCCAGAATGCACAGGGTGAAATGCAGGGGGACGATTGTCACACAAAATCTGACAAACATTTGGGTTTCCTTCTAATTCATACACATAGTTCATACACAGAGCCAAAGCTCATGTCATGTCTTAGTGTTTTTAGTTGGAGAACACTCATCCTGACTGAAGACAATTTGTTAATTTCTGTGTTCCCCATATGATGCAATTGTTTTGGCTGGTTTACCGCACAGCAGAGCAAATATTTGCAGGAAAAGGGAGTTTTTCACTGTTGTAATACATTGACTAGATTTGTCCATGATGCATCAAGGTCATCATCAGAAGTTGGGAAAGTGAATGGCAGGACTCTCAGAACTCAACCGGGTACTTAACTGATCTACTTGCCAACGTTCATGATATTAAAGAAACTGTAACGTGCATGAAAGGGGTTTTGGACACTGATTAGAAGTGCACATACTGAAGTGCTACGCTCTGTCCACAAGATGGCAACATTGAACAGACCATTAGTATTAGTGTTTTGTGTCCACGTCTTCCAGTCTCACACTGTTTGTGTATCTTGAATGAAGCAAAACACAGACACAGAGACTATAATTACTACACGTAGTGCACTGTGTGTTTGCACTAATGCGGTTCTGTACCAGGTCAAACACACTTTTCTTGTGTAAATATATCGACACCAGCCTTGAGTCATTTACAGGAAGTTTTAAACTGTTGCACCTAATGATCTGTCATGTGATCTCGGAGGCTGTTGCTGAGTCTGCACTAGTTGGTTCTTCAAAAGGAAGGAGTGCAGTGTGTGTAAATGACAAAAAAAAAGGGAAAGGACGATTTCTCAGTGTAGGCATTACTCGATTTGTTTTTAAGGTTATGATAAAACAAGCTAATTGTTCATGATCAGGTGAGTATTGATTCGTGGATACAGAACCGCAGCAGCGTGGACAGGCCGATAAAAATGTCCGCTTTTATCTATCTGAGAGAGTGTGAAGCTGAGAATACTCCTGACCCGTGTTTTCTGCTGACTTAAATAAACACAGTTGGACTATTCCCTGATGTCTCCAAAGTCAATGTGGGGCCTGCCCTGTCCTCTTTCTTTCGCTCTATCAGGAGTGGGGTGGTTCTGGGGGCTATGTGGTCATGGCCCGCTGGAGGGGCACAAATATGTGCTGAAGTCACCACTTTTAAGAGTTTCTGCAGTTTCCTCCCAGCTTTCTCAGGAAACCAGAGGGTAGGTAAGGTGCTTGGCCAATATTTCTCCTGACTAGAAAGACTTCCTGTTTTTTGGGGGGGAGGAGGGGGTGGCTGGAACTGTGTGGAAACACTCACAGAGCCTCTCTTTTTACTGTGATTTACAGACTACATCCCAATAAATCTTGTCCGAATATGATGACGTTGCTTCCTGAGCCGCCACTTGCGCTCCTGCTTCATACTGTATTTTTAGACTGAATTGTACAAGAGCCGTGATGGCAGCTGAGAGTTAAAAAAACAGAGAGGATAAAAATCTAAGACTAGCTCAATTATGGACTGGAGATAAGTGGCTATCTTAGGTTCTGGCTGTGGTGGCAGCTGGTTCCAGGAATCACGCCCCAAATGCTTTATGTTTGGATTGTGTCCTTCCTGTCATAAACGAGGGAAAGGACACTTCCCATTAGATTGTCTCTGTCAGCATTCTGTCATAATAAGAGCTCCTCTCATGTGCCATCTGTAATCTGACTCTTGATGGAGGCAGTCCCAAAGTTCTTCCCGTCCTCCCGGAATCCACACTCAAATCCGTACTCAAATTCCACATGAGTAAGTAGAACATGTCCGACATGTCCTCCTGTGTCCACATGTGCGGTTTTGCTGGAAGTTGCGCGGATCTAAACAGATGATGAATCACATTCAGAAGAACAAGGAACCAAGGGACCTCAACGTCATCGGAACAGAGATACACATCCTGAAAGGAGGATTTCAACATTCTCCACATCTGACTAATAGAAAGCCCATTTTGTTATTGTCATTTGTATATGATGACCCCTACTCACACTGAGTAATACATATATGATGAATAAACACATGTGAAATGACTGATTTTCCAAAGAACACCATTAAAGGCTATGTAAAAGATAGTTCCCTTGGTTGGTGATTGTAGGGGAAAACAGACTCTCTCATCTAGTGAATTATCTGGTTTCTGTGGGGCTCATCTCCAGCAAAAACCAGCCTCTGTCAGCAGAAGGCAGGATGCAAAGCCAGGAAGAGCGTCCTTCCTCTGTCCCAATCCCTCTCGCTTCTTAACTCTCATCCCGCAACACATTAAACATCACACATTAAGGGTTTCTGTTTGCCCAAAGACAATCATTACTTTGCCGTCTGCGAGATGCCAGAACTATGTAACTTTGTAACTTTGTAAATATGACGAGGATCTGGGTTGAAGATGTGATTGTTGCATCTGGCTGTTGTCAAGTTGTGGCTTGCCGCCTCTGTGACAGTTTCAGTTCCACGGCATCAACAGGTTTACATATTGTGGCAGAGACGCCGTCTGTGAAATAAAAGCCTTCATGTTCATTACTCATAATTTTTGGTTAAATAATAAGTGGTACGGAGCTTGTGAGATGAGTTTGAAGAAATGCAGGCTGCAGGATGAGTCAGTGGCTGCCTTTGAATCCAAGCTCAAAACACACATTTATCCTACAGCCTCCGATGATTTGATCTAATTATGGTTTAATCATGTGTTGGGTGGGCATGCTTACATTTCTGTCCCTTGTTTAGTGTTTTTTTAAATATTTTATGTATTTTATCATATTATCACTGTATAATTATTATTATAGTTGTTTTTACTATTATAGATACAATTAAATATATATAAATATAAAAATAAATAGAATCATAAATCTGAGTATATGAGAAGGAGAAGTTAAGGCCTTATATCTTTTATGAAGGTTGTCTGTTGCTCCTCATGATGTCAGTAATAATATACACACATTTAATTAATTGAACAAAACACACCACAGCATCAGCTGGCATCTTAGGATTAAGTCAGCATCAGTCATTTTAAAGTTCTCTGTGATTTATTGTGTTACACGCACATTTAGAGAAGTGAAACCAGATCACAGGAAGAGGCCACATTGACATCACTACTCATGTCGCTGCACATCTCAGTGTTTATGTTTACTCTAGCTTTTTACATACAGGTCTTGTGTGTGTTCTTTTGTATTTTCTGTCCACAAAGCGTGCCAGCCCCTGCTGACACAAACCACACACTTCATCTCATCATTATCCTGAATAAACATCCATTGGTGCTTCAGCAAACGCGACACAAAACACTTCCTGTGTGACCTGAGGATTTTTTCCCCCTGGGAAAGTAATTATTAAACGGCACCTGGTGTTTAGAACAGCAAATATAAAAACTGTCATTACATGGGCCATTTATTTCATGGCGTGGTGAATGGTAAAATGGACGTTTATATTGAGGAAGTTGATGACCCATTTTCAGCCGTCAGTTGACTGTGGCAGGACGAGTTCATGGCAGAGGAAATGTAGAGCCTGCTCTTTCAAAAAGAGACGTGTCAGCAAAACTGGAGCTTTCCTCCCTAGGTTCTTCTATCCCCTCACTCCTACATTTCATTTTTAAGATACTTGTTGAACTCTGTGTTAAGCTGTTACCCTTGTTTTAGTTTTACAATTTGAATGTCACCCGGTTTGTGGAGGAGGAAGGATATAGTGATAGATTTACATTTATTACTGACTGTAGAAAATTTGGCTACACTCATTGAGCAACAAAGGGTCTTTGCTTCATCTCAGTCAAGCCCATTTTCTACCTTCTGCTGCTTTCGCAAACGACAACCACATGTTTCAAATGAAGTCTCATATTTCACTTTAAATAAAAGTTATACTGAAAGATATTTTGTTTCAGCAAACAATAAGAATGAAAGCTGACGACTTTCACCTTATACTCCCATTTGGCCTCTGAGAGGGGACTTGATTAATTGAAAATTAAAGCTGCAGTAAATACATTTTTGGGCAATTGAGAGCAGCAGTGACGAAATGGAAACACAACATTGACATATTTCAAATGAATGATTAGTAACAACTCTGATTTAGGCCCCCACCAATATGAGGGAAATATCTGGCTGGCTCACTGTTTTCTAACTAATCTTCGTATTGCCAAAAATCCACTATTCTATTCAGACACAGCCCACCACTAATATGTTGGATTACCAAACTTCATAACGGGCTAATTCTACCAGAAAAATAAAACACCTAAACTCAAATCTATCACACTTTCGCCCAGTCCACATACCACATGGAGTGATGGCACTTGGGCGGTCTGCTCCTGTTTGCCAGATCTTGGCCACAAGTAAGCCATAGCAATACCTTGTCTTGTCAACCAAAGGTGCCAAAGGTAGCTCAGATTTGTTTTCTGCTATTTGGGCCATTCACCATTTGCCACATGGCTCACCTATTTGGTGGGAAGTAACGAAGGGCAAAGATTTTGTTAGAATACTTAAGTACATTTTTCAGGTATCTGTAATTTGCTTGAGTATTTATTTTTCGGCAAACTTTTCACGTTTACTCCCTACATTTAAACACACATATCTGTACTTTTTACCCCCCAAAAATACACACATTTTACATCATCGAGCGCTGCCTTTCAGATATCAAGACAGATTTCCAGCTGAATGGAAAATAACACTTGTTCTGTATCTATCAAAGACAACATACGTTACATGGCGTAAAGGACGTATTGAAACGAAATAGACTAGAGAGAGAGACTCAAGCACAGAGAAGAGGCGCAAATATGTAGTAAAGAATTGGCCAACATTAGTGATAATATCCACAACATCTCTGACAAAGCAGAGCAACACATTTTCCTTCCCCGGCCTTATTTACATTTAGGATACCTCATTAAGTGACATGCCTCTCAGTTTGCTTTGCGCAGATACAGCAAGAGAACCTTTATGTAAAGAGGTTAGGTACTTAGGATTACTTAAAGGATGTAGGTAATTTAACAACTGTGCAAAAAAAGAAAACTGGGCAACATTTGCTATTTAACAAGTGGGCAACGTAAGCCCAGAGATTCAAATTGGACTCAAAACGGTATCATCCACACCATGCTTGGAGTTTTAGGCTGGGGTGTGGGCACTTGGATGACACCACATGACCAGCAGTTCTGTTGAGGGTTAGGGTTACATTTTAAGAAGTGGTCCCCATTTACTTCAGCTGCATTGGATTTGGCTACAACTCTGTTCACACCTAAAACTCCCAACAGTGTTTTTGGGACTCAAACACGTCACCCACCCCTCCACTGGCACAGTGGTGAGTAGACATCAGTGAATTTTCATTTTTGGGTGAACCATCCCTGCAGGGCTAACATTAATTTTGCAAAAGAAACCCACTTCTTTACCTGAAGTGGCCATCATCTCCAGTGACAAGTCAACAATTGTAAATCTTACATCACCCAATGGAGTCATCCAAACCAAAGGAACAACTCTTTGACCCCCCCAAAAAAATCATTCTGTGGTGTGTGTGTGTGTGTGTGTGTGTGTGATGTAGAGGGTAGAGAACAGACCACTATTGTCAAAGAGTGTGCTGTATGTTTTTGGGGGAAAATGTTCATGACCCACTTAAATTCTGCAGGACTGGTGATGTTTTCTTCCACGTGAAGGGACCGCCCCTCTCTCAGTGGAAATGTGCGAACTGTGAGTTGGTCTGTGTGCGTCAGGGAGGGAAGGGGTTAACCCGGGCAGCTCTCAGCAGCAGTCTCTGCTTTCTGTCCGCTGCATTAAGCGGAAAACATCTGACTCCTGCTTCGCTTTTTGACCGAAGCTGGCTTTGATTCCTTTTTTTGTTGTTGTTGTTGCTCACTTCGCACCGGGGGCCGCGGAGGCATCACGGGAACCACACGCAAAAAAAAATCCAGCCACAAGCAGCGAGTCCCACAAGACGGACAGCAAGGATCCCACCATCCCTCCTCTGCGCGCATTCACACAGGTACCGTGTTTGTATTGTGTTTTCCATCCGTGCGTAAAGTTACGATTCATTCGTGGTGCGCGTGCGAGATCCACAGTGAAACTCGCACGTAAGTTTGACTTTTTTTTTGACTTTCAGCCTTCGAACCGACTTCATTCCAACTTTATTCGCTGTTTCTGTCTCATTTGTGACTCAGCTCTTGGGTCTGGTCCTGCCTCCACTGCAGAAATAACAAACACACTTTCCACTGGGTTTGCCCTTTTTCAAATCAATGCTCCAGCCAAATAACGTTTTTCCCCTTTAAATCTATTCTACACTTGTGAGTTTTGATCTGATACTCCAGTTGTGTTCAGTGGGAAAGTGTTTGGCATGCTCCCTGTCCACAGTGGGCCTGTGGTATTTCACCATCTCATTCACTTGCAGACTGAGTCATTCCATGATTTCCTCCAGATGTGCACTAGTTTACGTTTCCTGACGGCCCTGGATTGTGACATTTCTGCCTCTTGCTCTGCAGCCGTTCTGCTGACAAAGAAGAATTCACACTTGTTCCTGTAGCCTAAGGTTTTCTTTCTTTTTTTCTGACACTGGCTGGATTGCTGTAAAACAAACAAACCTTAATGGGGAGAGCTGGGACGGCCTCTTGTTAAAAAAAGTAACCCTTTAACTAAAATCCGCAATGAAGTGCTGACGCTGTGCAGATTTTTATTAGCCTTTTCCCTCCAGTGAGTGGGACTCTGACACCACGGCGGTGACTGGACCTGAGCAGTCATGTGTCCTGATTGTGTAAATGGAGCATCAACAAGTGTTTACGGTCTTGTTTTTTCACGCTTGCTTGCACAGCAAAAAAAAAGAAGCACCAGAGCCTGGCAGGGATTTAAATGTCACCATAGGGATCTTGCCCCAAGTTTACACTGCTTCTCTCCTTCACTTCAAAACTAGCACCGGAAGATAAAATGAAGCTTTTATTGTTTTACAACTCAGCTGTACAGTAGCTCTTGTGATGCCATCCTCTTAAAAACAGCGATTTCTTGATTACAAAAACATTTCCAGACACATTATCTCTTCAACCTTGGTTTTGAATTCACAGTTCCTGCATACTTGTATAACTCCTAGTATGCAGCCTAACTGGGAAGCACTTGTTGACCTGAAAGTTCACACGTGTTATCTCATCCTGTTCAGCTCTCATTTCCTTTATAACTCAAATTAATGGCCTGCTGGATTCATCCATCACGAGCAGCCGCAGTGTTTCTGACAGTTGTTCTGTCTTTTAGAGGACAACAATCCAGAATTTGCACACAGGTTCATTTGCACTTTCTCATGATTCCACGTCACCATTGTGTCCAGTTACAATGCAAGCTCTTAGGCGTCAGGATAATTACAACATTATGAGTAAATGATCGTTCCCGAGGCTCCAATTTATGTTTATAGTTAGCTGGGCATCACGGGACATCTTGCTTTGCTAGCGTAAGATTAACCTCAGGTAATTGCTCAACCTTTGCCCACTGACAACCTTTGGTCTCATCCCACAGTACTCGCAACCTCATTCCACCGGTAGTTGAGCCAGGGTAGCCGGTGGATGTGGTGCTAAAGGTATGTACGTCCCTTTATAGTGCACTGGTTGTGCAGAGCAGGACTCTTTTGTGGCTTGTTTTTCCCGGACTGAATTTGTGTGATTGTCAGCATTTTCTAGTGATGGTTTAATTTATGAAGAGAGCATTGAAATATCAATATTGTTGGGTTTAATCGTAGCTGGGAAGAAGAAGGTGAATCTCTGACAGTGCCTTGACTTTCCTGCACATTCTTTTGTGGCCGTCACTTGAATTGATGATATTATTGTGTATGTGCAGATACATATGATTAGCATGTTGCTGGTTTGAGCCACAGCTCGCACAGCTCACTGGATTTTTATGGGGTAATGCATCACATGATGTGGCCGTATGATCGGAAAATGTGTTTTCCTTTGTTCATCCCTGGCATCTGCAGTGATACTGACTTATTCCATGTACGATAAATACAAATTTCAGTGATGTGATTCATGGACATTTATGAGGAGGTCACCGTATTTCGGGAAGTTTAATCCTTTATGAGGCTGAACAACTTGCCCAGCTTGTATAAAGCCGGGTTAAAGTGTTGGGTTTTCTGTGCTCGTTTCCGCATGAGGCCATGATGTTTTATTGGTCATGTGTTCTGTTATGCTTCTCCCACTGAAGGATGTTTCTGTGGTTGTAAATGTTTACTGTGGATTATACAAGTAATATGATTGTGAGAAAATTAGCTGCACATCACAAACAAAGTATTTTAATTCTAGTTATTTACAGTCCAACACCAGGAATTATTGCGTATTAACCACACATATTCTCCCTTTTCTTCCTCACTTAACACACTGTCCCCACTTCACTTTTTTCTCCTCCAGACAAATAAAAAAGAGAAGCATGTGTGGGTGTTGAGTCATCTGCTCCCTTTGACCTCGCTGCCCCTGAACGCCTCTGTCTGCTCTACCTCGCCTGACCGTCCACTCGTCCAGTGAGGCTCACTCCCCGCCATGTCAGCCGAGGTGGCGAACAGCGTGCCCGTCCCTGCCGATGCCGGCGCCACCTCCCCATGCGCAGGCTCGACCTCCAGCACTCCGCCGGCCTCCCCTGCTACGGCCACATCCAAGGTCCCGTTCAAGAGAGAGAAGAAGAAAGGTGAATGGTGAAAGACGAAACGCTCATGATCATACCGTCTTCTATTATAAACTAAGATCCGACACAAATCCCGCTTGTCTTGATTTTTTCTTTTTAACAGCTCCAGAGAAGACAGATGAGTACCTGCTGGGCAGGTTTCAAGGGGATGGCGTGAGGTACAAGGCCAAACTGATCGGCATTGATGACGTCCCAGAGGCCCGGGGAGACAAGATGTGCCAGGACTCCATGATGAAACTTAAGGTGCAGCCTGAGACCTGAGACATTGCTCTACTAGCTTTAAGATTCCTAAAAGTATGAGGAGAATGGATATATAAAGGTGGTGTCTGTGATGTTTTCAGTTAATCGTGACATCTGTTTGGAGGGTATCATAGTCAACTAGAAAAACATGCACATTTTCTACTGTTACCTGCATTTGACAAATTCGGCTGATTTAAATTCCACGCCTGCTTTCCACATTTACACAATGTTTGCTAACGACGTGTGCTTCCTGCAGAGGGCGACACTGTGCAGCACTTCAAATTTTCATATGCTTGGTTTGCTTATGATTGTTTTAAAAACCCTTTTTATTCCAGGGCATGGCAGTAGCTGCCCGGACCCAGGGTAAACACAAACAGAGGATCTGGGTCAACATTTCCATGTCGGGAATAAAGATCATCGATGAGAAGTCTGGGGTGAGTCGGACTGTTTCCCTCCACGTCTCTCAGATCAAACACTGGAGATGCTGAGATTTTATTTTCAGTGCTAATTTATACTATGACCTCCTCCCACAGGTGATTGAACAAGAGCATGTGGTGAACAAGATCTCCTTCATCGCCCGAGATGTGACGGACAACCGGGCGTTTGGATATGTGTGTGGTGCCGAGGGACAGCATCAGTTCTTTGCCATCAAGACTGGACAACAGGTAACACTGAGGGACAAACACACAGCCGATAAACTCTGCTGACCTGGGACACCGCAAGACCCCCTCTGACAGGACTCGTCTGATTATATTAAAAAAAAGATCGGGGGAAGGAAGAAGGACAAAGTGGAGGAAATGCAAGAGGGGAAAAGGAAAAGGAAACAAAAGAGAAACAGCACATACGCCTGTGCACACAACACATGAAATTCCTAAAACAATCATGAATTCCTAAAACAATCGAGAAGTAATGTATGAAAAAAATAACAGCCCACCAAAACAACAACAAAAAGTGAACGTATAATGTTGAACTGTTTTGAGAATGATTCACCATGGTTTCTCCAAATAAAAACAACAACACAATATCATGTATTCCCTCTCTGTTACAGGCGTTTGACTCTGTGCTGTCTGTTATTCTCAATCCCAACAGGCAGAGCCGCTGGTGATCGATCTGAAAGATCTCTTCCAGGTCATCTTCAACGTCAGGAAGAAGGAGGCAGAGGCCTCACAGAAGGTGAGCGGCTCGGGTGCTTTTCACTTCACACTGGAAAAAGTTTCTTTTTTTCTTTTTTCAAGAGTTGGACAGTGAGAACATTTTCTTTCTGAAAAGCTTTTATGTGTTAATGTGGGAGGACTGACAGGAAACACTGTATATACCTCAACACTGCCTCTCTGTGCTCTCTCTGGGAATTACATCTTCCCATGAGACATGAATGACACACGGCTCAGGAAATTACGAAAATAAGTGCAATCATTAACAGTCTACTTGTGTTTACAGGGTGAAAATGGCACTGGGGTGGTTGAGGTAAGCACTTGGAAGCACTTGATTTTCTTCAAATAGTTTCTCGCTCCCTTAATTCAACCTCATTTCGTTTCTGTTTTGTTTCAGAATGGAAACGATGCCTTAAATATGGAACGTCAAGTAAAAACTGCCCAAGTAAGAGTTCCTGCTCTGTTTTAAAGCCCAGCATGGAGTAACGTATCACTGTTATGGTGGTTTTAGTAGCTGGATAAATACAGTATGTTTCTGTTTCTTTTTGACATCCAGCCAGTGGAGCAGCTTGACCTTTTTGGAGACATGTCAACCCCCCCAGACATCCAGGCTCCAAATGTAAGTGTTGTGCCACAGTGTCAAATGTCCCCTTTATCCACCATGTAGTGGAATTATACTTAGTCAGTGTTGTGTGGCTGTGTATTAACAGTCTTATACTTACTATGTGTTTTTTTTTACACATATGAATCATTACAGTAGTCTTTTATCCAGTGTTTTCTCTATAGCAAGAGTTTTTGGCAAGCAAAAAACAAGTGATAATATTGATACAGTAAGTGCAATGGTAGAAAACTGTTTTGCTACGTGCTCCACTGAATAACCTCAGCAGATCATTCTTTTGTGTGTGTCTTTTTTGTGTAAACTCAATTCTTAAAAGATCTAGGGTTTGTGTTAAATATAATTTTTATGTATAAATTGTCAATTTTAGGATTAGGGCAAACAGCTCTCTTAAGAATTGAGTTTATTCTTCATGATTACCAATCTCATTGTTGTTCATCAAACCTTTAAAGCTGCTACAAGTTGAATTGAAAGCTGTTTGCAGACATAGACTCTGGAGAAGGTCTGCCAAAAAGAGGTCCGCACTTTCTCCAGTGTCTGCAGCTTAAAACTGAATATATTTGTTGAATTTGGTGACCCCCTCAGGTCAATACTGGTATGGCTTTTGCAGCACTGTTGTGACAGCGCTCCTTCTTGAGTTTTAAAGGGATAGTTCAATTGTTGAATATCATACATGGCCCAGTTTTCTTTTTTTGCAGGTGTTCAAATAACACCCATCCTTTAAATATACACTTTACTTCAATTGTATTGGGTTTGGCTGACATGCTGTTTTGTGGACTCAAACCACCCCTCTATTGGCATAGTGGTGATTTTCATTTTTGGGTGAACTATCCCTTTAAGGTCAAGTTGCTAGTGCTGACTACCTTGCTGTTTTTGACAGTATTCGGTCATTACATTTTTCCAAGTTGGAAAAAAGTAAATTCAATTCCATCAATTTAAATTAAAAACTTATATGAAATATTCAGGTAGCAGGTTTAAATCTTAACATCCTCTCACACCATGTGATTCGCTTTTCATTGTGTTAACACATATGTTTACCTCCTTTTTGCAGACATGATTTATAAATCCTTTTTTTTCTCTCCCACTGTCCCTCACATGTTAACCAGGACTCAAATGATATTCTCTTGCTGGACTTTTCCGCTGAAGTTGACAGCAATCAGAATTGCATAAAGGGAAGCTCCTTTGTAACGTCCTATGATCCTGACCACGGGCTGTATTCCCACACAGAGAATCCCTTTTCCTCCACATTTGGTTATTTCCCAACTCCAGTCAGTGACCCTTTCAAAGACGACCCCCTCTCTAAATCACCTGATAATCCCCCGATATTCCTCTCCAGCGGTCACCTAGATGGCACTGCTGGTGGCACTGGTCAGACAATTATTAACGGTCCTTCGAATCCAAACTCTGAACACCTTAGTCAGCAGATGAATGGGTTAACCAGCAAGAATATGATCCTTGCTCTCAGTAACGGACAGTGGCCACTAGGGGGCAAAATATCTCAAGGCAGCACTACTACCATGATGGACGGAAATGACTCTGGAGTCCTCTCGACCAAAAATCCCTTTTTTGACTCATCTACGAACACTTTGCCCGTCACTAATGGCGTTACTCCTCACCCGCAACCCCCCGTGGCTCATAGCAAGGACTCAGTTGTCATAAGCCCCCCTCCGCAGAGCTCTAAGGCCGGACGAGGTCGACGGAGTGGAAAGGTGAAATTTCATAGATGAAGTATAGCTGCATGTGCGATGCCTGAAAATGGAGTGTCTGTACGTATTCAAGAGAACAATAATAATAGTTGCTAACATCTCTCACTGAGCAATTGGGTGATGCACTGATGTCAGACAGGGCGTGTTATGCTGGAGAATGCATTGGCAAGGCCTGTAATTTGCGACCTGCGGTTAGGGGCCTCGTTGTTTGGATCCGTTCTGTCTTCATGCATGCTCAGGTGGTCACGTGCTTCTCTAACTGGCTTTGGTGAATGACACTTTAACTTTGAATCCACTTCTCTCTCTTTCCTCTGCTCAAAATCCCTTTTCTAACATTCATGCTACAGTGAAAAAACCCCACTGGTGAGTGAAAAAGCATGCATTTGTACCAGTTTTCAGGTAGATAGTGTCTATTTCTGACATATACATATTTATAGTAATGTATTTGTTACTGTGGTTTATGAGTAACCATATATATTTGACATGTTGCTTGATATTTTTGTTGTATTTTATTGGACCAGTCGGCATCCAGTGACCTGTTTGGAGCAGAGCTGTTTGCTGCTCCTGCTCCATCTGAGGGTTCATCTGCCCCAAGTGACTTTTTCAGCAGTGCACCTGCCAACTCCGCCCCCTCCTCATTAGCTGGCCTTGGTAACACACAAGAGGGCAACTTATGCAAAAGTATTTCCCAGGCTATATTTTTCATTCCCTCTTAATTTCTATATTCGGTTCTTTCCTCATTCAGGGAATCTTCATCTAAGTCCTCCAGCTACCACAAGCATCCCTGCTGCAGGCATGTGGGGAGCCCCCACTACAGCGCCCTCCATGTTCCCAATGCCAGGAATGACCGCTCCAGGCCCACTGCCGAACTTCCCACAGCCGTCGGCCTTCGGCGGTCTACCCATACCACCCACAGCCTGGGGCCAGCCAGTGCCATCCCAGTTTGGCGTCCCGCCCCACGCCTGGGGCCAGCCTCCACCACCTGGCCAACTTGGAGCTCCAGGTTGGGGTCAGCCTGCAATGACCAATCCTTTCCACGCAGGCCAGTTCCCTTCGATGGGCGAGCACCAAGGTCCGTCGCGCCCCCCTCCAAGGCCACCAGTAAAAGAGGCCCCTCCAAAGGTAGAGAACAGCGCCTTCACAGCTTTGGACCCTCTTGGAGACAAAGAGAAGAAGTGTGGAAAGGACATGTTCAAGGACTTCCAGATTGCCAAGCCTCCAGCCATCCCAGCGAGGAAAGGGGAGCTCGGGACCAACTCTGCTCTGGCCCCCATCAGCAGTGAGCCAGGGTCTTTCGATCAATACTTTTCCAATAAAGTGGGCCTGGTTCAGGATGTTGCAGATCATGATGACTTTGATATCCATCAAATGTCAGCAATTAATGGTAAACCAGTGGCATAACACATGGAGATCAACTTTACCAGTTGGTGTTTGCATCACCATGCGATTTGTCTCTAATTTTGTCCTCTGTTGTATTGTGTTTGCTCAGATGTCCCCAAACCCGCTCCTGCTCCTGCTGCAGCTCCAGCTCCAAGCTTTAACGCTGGCCTCCTCGATGCCTTCTCCTCTGCCTCCATCTCAAATAACTCAGCACCAGCCCAGGGACAAGGCCTCAATCAGGACATGTTCGATGAAGCATTTGGGTCTCCAAACTCAAGTCTCTTCGGGGGGCCGCCTGTAACTTTGGTACGGAGATATACACCTAGAAACATATTTACACCATAACAAGCAGCTTCCAGTAATTCTGTTTCTCATATGTCATGTTTTACTTCATCTCACAACAGACTGCCACTGTTGGTCAGACAGCTGCTTTCGGGGATCCCTTTGGAAACCCCTTTGCTTGACCGCAACTTTATTCCCCAGGTAAGTGTTTTCTTAACTTCTTATATCACTTTGTCTGTTTAAGCTGCTGACAATTTTCACAGTTTGCTTGTCTTTTCTTACAGAGGATTAAATGGAAAACGGAGATCTTCCCGTCCCACCTTTGGGACAAACAGCCGAGACAATGCCCGAGACAATCCAACAAACTCTTTTCCCTGATGTTTTATTTCTGTCCAATCAGTAGTGCCCTTATTTTTGAAGACCACTGATCTGAGAAGTAAATGTTGTGTCATGATCTGCTGAAGATAGAAACAAGGTGTGTGTGTGTGTGTGTGTGTGTGTGTGTGTGTGTGTGTGTGTGTGTGTGTGTGTGTGTGTGTGTGTGTGTGTGTGTGTGTGTGTGTGTGTGTGTGTGTGTGTGTGGTGTGTGTGTGTGTGTGTGTGTGTGTGTGTGTGTGTGTGTGTGTGTGTGTGTGTGTGTGTGTGTGTGTGTGTGTGTGTGTGTGTGTGTGTGTGTGTGTGTGTGTGTGTGTGTGTGTGTGTGTGTGTGTGTGTGTGTGTGTGTGTGTGTGTGTGTGTGTGTGTGTGTGTGTGTGTGTGTGAATATATGTCAAAAGAGGCTCACTGCTGAAGCTGTGTGTATTAAAGAAATAAAATAATTCAACCATGATGCTGCAAAGTGGTGACAACTTCATTGTCTTCCTCAGATTGAGAAAGTGACTCAGCCGCTAATTGCTGTCCACTTGGGCTTCAGCTATCAGGCGGATATACTTTTTAAGGGGAAAAAAAAAGGATGTCTCTACATGATTATTTTTTGTTACGCCCCTACATGGTATCAGCAGGTGTAATGTAAGTGACAGTGTAAAGCATTAGCAAAATTGAATCAAATTTGTATTAAACTTGTGCAGAAATGTGTTGAATACATTTACATTCATATACAATTGAAATGAGGACCTGGCATGAGCTGAATACATGGAACTTGGCAATATTACTGGAAATGATGTGTGTTAGGTTCCCAGAAATATTAGATCATTTGGTCAGATGGTGGTGCCGTAAATAAGGATCCAACAATTTTTCTTTTTTTAATGGCTATGCCCCTCTCCCTGTGTATGATTGACTTGAAATTTGACACATAATCCAGCTCAACGTTATCTACAAAAAAGCTTCTTGGACAATAAGAATACTCTAATAATCCAAATATAATCGAAAAGGCAAGGTTTGAAAATTGTTGGCCATAACTTATTACCATTTGTGGAACAAATCTTGGTATCTAGAGGCTTCCGTTGGGAATACACCTTTTTATTTTAAGGATGAAGGCATTTGTTTGTCACATGCACAGATAGACAAGGTAAAAAATGCTGCGAGATATGGGGGTTGCTCTGTTTCTGTTTTGGTGAGGCCATATCAAGGGCTCAACAATAAAAGATTTAATTGATAAATAAGGTTAGAAAACAAAATAGCATAAAAGATAAATCGTGCAGGGTAATATGTATATATATGTATATATCTATGTCAATAAATGAGGATAACAATTTTACATACAAAGATCAAGTGTGATCTTCTCATTAAATGTTTTGGATTATCAGCAAAACTGCCCAATCCACATTAATTTCACTCAACTCTATGAAGACACAATGAAAAAACTTCACACAGATATTTACCTTGCAAGTTAATTTATTTATTATTAATAATTTCATATATTTCAGTAAACGTTGCATCTAATTCTCTAACTGATTTAATGTTTTAAATTAAATATCTAAATACGTATCTAATGTAACGCTCCTTTAGACAGTGAGGACCAGTCTTACTCATGAACTGAGTAATCTTGCCTCATGTGGTTCCTTACAGCCCACCTGACTACATTTCCCACAACCCCTTTCACCCACGAGAGTAGCGCGTCATATAATTAAACATGGCGCAGGGATGCGTGCGTGAAGTCCGCTGTTTGTCACTCTTCGTTGAATGAAAGCGCATTTCTCGCCGCGGAGGATATACCGCGGAGCTGCTCCGTTAACGTGAGTCACACGACACATGTAGACGTTGTAAAGAGGGGAATATGGCCGCCTCAGCTGTGTCCACGTTGACACGAGCTCAGTGGGACTGTGGACTCGCAGCAGCAGCAGCAGCTCGGCTCGTGTGTGTGTGTTTGTGTGTTTGTACTTGTTTAGTTCAGAATGAGTCCGTTCACTGCGTCTCTTCCTCCTTGGAACAGACTGCTTCTCTTTGTTCAACTTGTGCTGATGGTTCCTGCTGATTGTTTTCTGTGCAGCCGGAGGTGACGGCTGTCAGCCTCCCTCGTCCTGTCAGAGGTCTGCACTACGTAACGTAAATAACGTATTCTGGCTAGGGCGCCACGCATGTACCGTTTCTGTCTAACGTCACAACCACAGGGTGAAAACTTCTCTAGCACCTCTTTTGCTGTGTGGGTGTGTGATTGAGTCAGTTAGTTATAAGGTCGATTTTGGACCATTAAACTTCATTGTTAGGACATTCTGTCTGGTCCTCATAATTGAGTCTTAAGGCTTGTTTTGCAGGCTTTTTTTAAACGAAACGTTCACCCCAAAATTAAAATTCACTGATTATCTACTCGCCAGACGCCACTATGCTGAGCGAGGGGTGGATGAAGTATTTGAATCCATAAAACGCTTATGGAGTTTCAGGGGTAAACAGTGTTTGCAGCCGAATCCAATACAATTGAGTTAAATGGTGACATTATTCTCTGGAAATTCCTTTTTATATCATGCAATTTACTCCCATAATATTGCTCAGGTTAGGGTCTTTGGTGCAGATAACAGAGAAAACCCACATACATGAAAGTTGCAAACAGACGTGTCCAACACATGCAGGTAGTCGATGGACGTTTAAAGATCTGGCAGTGCCGGAACTGGTGATATAGGTGGAATTTACCCATAATTATATATTTCACTTGTTGACTAATATACTAGTAAGTTAATTTTAAACGATTTGTATGGATGTATTTACCATCCTCCAAAATCCCATTTTACAGTGTAGTTGTTTACTTAAATTGTGAAGAAGAGCTTTTAAAGGGATATTCAACATCTAGTCTCATATTCTAAAAATACATATGACTACTGATCAACAAACTTCTTAATTAACAAATCTCTCTTTACTCTCCTACGTTTGACCATGAAATCTCACTTGCTTTGCAAATTTGAACTCAGTAGTATACTCAGGAGAGCATATAGCTCCGCCAAGGCCCAACAGTCCTCGTAACCAAGCGGCACCAAATTGCACACACCACTGTAAGCATGTCTTGAGTTTTTTCATAAGAGCTCACACATAATAAAGGTGGAAAATGTTTAGAAAGCCCCATCTGACAATGTTAAACAAGGTGAACAAAATCTTGAGTGTGCCCTCTGAGCCATATCCATATCAAAATGTATTGTTCCATTATGCTTCATGGTATCCCTCCTGTAGTTCTTGTGAAATGCTGCTAACTAGTAAACAACCGGCTATGATAACATAACTTCCCTAGCGGAAGTTAATATCTATGACAAATTTGGAAATTCAGGTTGATTTAGATGCTTATTCATCATCCAGTAAACTGCAAATGGCTGTAAACACACTGAGTCCTGTAGCAGATTGCCTGGCGCCAACAGAGTCCATGATCTTAACATTATGTCTCTGTGGTTTTTACATGAAGACAGCGAGGCCTTAATCCACAGAAGAACTGTGGCAACGCCTCTAAGAGGCTTAAAACAACTTGCATGACGATTACCTTGAAAAACAGTGCCAGTATAACTATAGGAGAATTGGTGCTGCTATGAATTAAACAGGTTGTCACTCTTAATGATGACCTGATTGAGTTATTTATCTGTCTATCATATATGTATAGAGTTATTTGACTTGTAGAAATGATGGTACAATAACTGTACAAATAAACAGTATGAACTGTATGCCAGACAATTCATCTGTCACAACATTTTAAACAGTTGTTTGCTGTCAAACAGCAACTAATTCTAATCTGGAGACTGCATTTGCCATTTCCTTGACGTTATAAAAATGGTGACCAGAAAAAATACCCAGTTTTATGCAGAAGTGAATACTAAAATGAGGAGAATTTAGAATTACTCTTGAAAACCCTTCACGACAGTAAATTAGGCATTAAAGGCAGAATAGTGAAAGCGACTTGTACTTCAGGACATTGTTCTTACTTTTGGAATACCAATGCAGCTTTTTATTTTTAGGTCAAAATGTTTCGGCGATCGAGGTTTAGTATTCGGCCTAATGTCGGTACGGCAGGCAGAACAACAGCAACACCTCAGGAAGCATCTTCATCAAACCAGGAGTCCAGTGAGACCCCCAAAGACATCAGTGAGAGCAGCACTCCCATTGCTGTGACAGATATCACATCTGACGTGGCCCCATCTGAAAAAACAACAGCCCCTGTGTGAGTAACAGACATTAAAGGACTACTGAATGACATTACCCACATTATGTATAACTAAAACAACTTATCTCACTGCTGTTTAGGGATGGCAATGACCAAAATGCGGAAGGGGCCAGCTCCTCGGCTGCAGTCCAGAGAAGGAAGAGGTTTTCTGTCAAGCCCAAAGTGGCTCCTGGCCGCCCCTCCACCCTCGCTCGGACATCAAGGTCCCTCGCCAAGGCAGATGCTGAAACTCCTGTTGAAGCCCCCGGCTCAGACCTTGAAAAGCCATCAACATCCATCCAAACTGGGACAACGGCTGCCCCTCAAGGACTCCAGTCCCCGAGGCGAAGAAGGCGCTCGGAGGAGAGCAAGCAGCCCAAAGCGCAGCCTAAACCAGCCCCTGACTCCTCTGAGCCTTCAGCTGTCCTTCTGCCTGAGGATTCACTAGAACAGATGGATCAGCCCGTGGACAGTGGCCTACAATTGGAAAGCAAGTCAAGCAGCCAGGTTGAAGAAGTTCCTCCCAGACCACCTGATAAAGTGCTCTTCTCTATACCAGACAGAGAAGCAGTTGAGTTGTCCGAGAGGGCCAAGTCTCTTGTCTCATCTAAGAGTGGACATTCATTGTCCCAATCAGCGCTCTCTTTGAGTAGACTCCTGAATGACCCATCTGATCTGCAGAGGCTCGCCAAGGCCCAAAAACTTAGAGAGTTACTCAAACAGGAGAAGCACAAAGAAAAGGTGAGTTCAGCTTGTTCTTTACTTATCCTCACTCTCAGTTGATCAAAAATGTATTCAATATCGTCACCCTCTTCAACTAATGTCCCTAATAATTTTTTCAGTATTTTCAGAAAACACAAAAAAATGAACCGAATATATGATAGTTATTAACAATTTCAACCAAAAAGGTTATGACAATAGATGACTATTGACATACTAATAACAATGTCTGTCAATTATTTAACATAATAGGAATACATTTAATTTTTGAACATGCGTTGGTGACTTAAGCAATTTTAAACCTTCAACTCTGTCAACAATAAATGATAACTAAAAAAACAACTAAATTTAATGCTGACGAGGCATGTGCATCTCCTACTGTAAAGAGGATCCTTTACATTTTTTAGTTATACATGATTTCTAGCTGTTAGATTACAATACGGTATTCAAATCTTTCTTAATTAGATCATGTAATGTGGAAAAAATGAAACAAAAACTGTAGATGAAATATTGTTTGAAAAGAGTTAGAAGAAAGCCGATCACTTGTAACAACCACAGATTCTGGAGCCTCTCCACTCTTTGTTAAATGCAAGCCTCATGGACCTAGCTATTTTGCTGAATAAAATGTTTCCTAAAAAAAGACGATATCTATTGTTTGTTACAGAAACTCAAGAAAATGAAGCCACACGTAAAGGAATATACTTTAGATCCCACCAAAATGACCATGAGGGACCTTATCCATTATCTACCGCTGTCCAACCCCATGTCGTAAGTCTCTTCAGTGTCTCTATTGTTTCTTTTTGATTAGCATTTAATCCAATTATTTGGAAAAATAACATTTGTGGTTCCTCATCTTATGTGAATATAATTTGCTTTTTTTCCAGATCGTCTGTAGAAGACATTACTCAGGAAAATGAGACTGTGCTCCCACCCTCACCAGCAAGAGAACCGTAAGGATATCTCATCCTCTTATAAATACCTTTCATTTCATGTTTTCTTGATATTGTACTTATTGGGCAGCAAAATTGTTGTTGCCTTCTTTCTGGCTTTCCCTGTTTATATTTAGCAATCAAAATGAGTTTTTCCTTACATGTATATAGCAGAAAGATGGCGGAACACAGTTATTGGTCATTGAAAATTTGACATGGCATTGAGTATTAATATTTCGGATTCAGAAACAGTTTTTGTTTCAATAATTGCAGAAGCAGCATTAGCTTTCAATTTTTTTTTCGACATGTATTAATTTTTTTGCACATCTCATAGAGATTGTTTGCCTAATTTATAAAGCCCTGGATAAAATACATGAATTATCTAGAGGGGCTGTGGGTGAGAACGTAAAGGTCCAACTTAGAGGCTCCGTAAATACAGTCTTTCCTGTCAGTGATCAAGTAAAAACACAGGATAATGTCCGAACTGTGAGCCCACATTAGAAAACGGCAGGATATTTTCCGGAGGACTTCCCACAAGTGAGTTGATGTGTTGATGACGTTTCTAACACGTGAAATACTGAAACATCCAAAAACAAACAAAAGATCATACCCATAGAAGTCACCAACAAACGCATTAACTTGCAAAGAGGATGAGATTCGAGAGGTTTTGATTATATTGGCCGGTATCGATGTTTTGTAAACAAACTCATGTGATCTCCGCAGAAGAAGTTATGACCTGCCTCCTGCATGCTGCACCACCCCTCGCCTGAATGTTCTGTGTTGCTGTGAATGCGTCCGATAGGAGAATGTCCTGCTGCGTTCTTTATTTATGATAAGCAATCTCTGGACAAAGTCCTGACCCCATTGTCCAGACATCTTTAGCAGTACATGTCTGAAAACGGCCTAAATGATTGACTGAAAGACAGAATAGTCTGGATTATCAATAACCAGTACAGGTTGCTTGTCCATTTGTAAAGCCAGACCTATCAGTGCTGTGTCGGTGCTTGAGAATGGTGTGGCTGCCCCCTTTATCTTTCTGCTTTAAGAGCAAAATATGTCCAGGCTTGTTTGTATCTCTTTAAGCCAATCACGAACGCCCTGGTTTGTGTTAAGCCCAGGATGCATTGATTCTGCATTTGTTAAATGGTGGGGGGGGGGCTGTTTTGGTTTAATATTTGCATAGTGGAAGGGAATCGGTGTCATTAAATGTAAAGCTATGTAATTGCTTGATTCAAATTGTTGTCATAACATTTTTCAGGATGCTAGTGGGGGGGGTTGCTATTGTTGTTTCCTGTACTGAAGTAGATTTGAAAGATTGTGGAAGGAGAGCAGAATGCCACCTAACCCCTTCCTTTTCTCTGATGTTTATAATTTTTCGCCTGCAGGTCTCCAGAGAAAGTGCCGGAACCCGAAGCTCCACCTGAACTGCCGAGCACGGTGGAGGATGAAGAGGAGATGGCAGAGGAAGAGGATGACTCACTCATGGTTCCTCAGGTCAAAGTAGCAGAGGATGGCTCTCTCATCATTGATGAAGAGAGGTCGGTGCATTCTTTCATATTTAGTGACTTCTCTTCTCTTTGTTTTTGTTGGTGAAAGGTTGTACACGCTTCAGTTTTTCATTATCTTGATAACTAAAAATGCATCCAAACTGTACTCGTAGATGTGAATTGTGATTTTAGAGATGATGGAACCAATTGTCTGTTTAATGATATCCTCTCTACCTGCATCTCAGCTTGACGGTGGAAGTCCAGCGAGCAAAAGGACCAAACCCAGCACAGGATCGAGATCCCATCTTTGAGCGTGGCTCCACGACAACGTACTCGAGCTTCAGGAGAAGCACCTATTCAAAGCCCTGGTCCAGTGAAGGTTGACATAAATAATGTTAAAATCCAGAAATACACTACCTTTTTAGAACAAAGCTTTTTCTCTGATGCCTTGTTCATTTGTTTTTAATTAGTTGAATATTTTGTTTTCAACAGAGACAGACATGTTCTACCTGTCAGTCAGTATGGTGGGGACAGACTTCTCCATGATTTGCCAACTGTTTCCTCACAGAGCTCGATCAGAGATAAAGGTCAGAGATGTTTAATATGACCAGGCTATGACTAAATCAATACAGATATTTCTATAGTAGGATAAAGAAGAAGATTCCAACTGTTTCAGTAAATTCAATAAAACTATTTAAACTGTATTTGAACTTCCAGAACAAATTCAAAAAAGAGGAGCGAGAGAATTCCTGGAGGGTTGACAAGGCGTTCAGTAAGTATTCAGTAGCACTTTATTTCGCTGGTTCAATATGACATTCAATTAATGGCCCATGTACTGATGCAATATTTATTGCCAATTGTTTTGTAGGAGAGAGACGTAAGCTGGATATTGAGTATTTTTCGAAGCTTCTCGAGAAAATTTTGGAGGTTCAGAACACCAGGAAGAAACTCAAGACACTTGTTAAGAAGAACAACTCCCCGAAGAAGACAAAGAGAACGGCAAAGGGTATTTATCTTTTTTACCATGTTTTATGCTCAGGGTTGTGTATAAAGTCTGGAGTCAAACAATGTTCTCATTCCGTCTACAGGCAAAAAAGCTGAAAGCACGCTGAGTGATGTTGAGGAAGAAAATGAGGAAGATGCCGATGAAGTTCCAAATCTGGAGGATGAGGAAGAGGAGGAGGAGGGAGAGAAGGAGAACGAGAATCTCTGTAATGAAGGAGGAACCCCTGTTTCCAAGCCTAAGAAACAACGCAAAAGAAAGGCTAAACAGGCAGCTCTGAATGAGGAAGCAAATGATAAGAAAAAGAAAAATGGTGAAAAGAACAATGAACAAGGTACAGTAGTGTTTACTTATTTCAGGAAAATGTTCACGATTTCTAGATAGCCCGGTAGAATTAAACAGTAAATATTGCTTTGTAGATCAATGGAAGCTGCCATTTAGTTTTACTTAATTGGTTTAGCAATACATCAGGCGTTTTTGATTTCCAGGCTGCTATCAATGTAAGATCAAGGTAATATGTGAGTAACAGAAGAATGTAAAAAGACAACAGCATGGACCCGTTATTTTTCTATCTGATTCCTCGGCAGAGTCAACTGACATTCCTGTTTTACACTAAAATTAGCGGGTATATGCATTTTTTTTTGTAAACGCAAGTGAAACCTAAAAAAAATAGTTTGTCTTTTATTTTTTTCTGAGCCTGAGAAGCTCTCTCACATCACTGTCTTGCCAAACTGGTGCTTTCACCTTGGTTTCTCATCTCCATCACTGTCAGTCCAGAGTAGATAATTGACCTCTGTCTAGTGCAGAGGAGTTATTTGACCTGGGAGTGAATGCCAATTTAAATTATTCCCATTGTAGACAAATGCCAGACTTTGTTTGACCTTGCGAAAATGCACAACTTGGTTGTCAATAGAAATGCCCCATCCACGCTCCAATTAGGCGCTACTCTGTCAGTCATTGTATCATATGCCTTATTTTAGAGAAATGGTTGTGATTGGCTCAACCAGTTTTAGAATGGATGGGAATCAACATAAACATCCTGATTGATCTGTTTACCAGGCTATAGAAAGGGGGCATTCAGCCCCAGAAAGTAATTTGTGACCACGTTATTCCTGTTTCTCCATGTGTGCTTTCACATTGTATTCGGCCTCTTGCAACTTAATTTTGATCTGCTCCAATGCTCAGGTGAGGCCTGCATACCTGAAGACCCTGAAGCCACTCTTGCCGAAGATCAAACAACCCCAGACCTGTAAGTTAACTGTAAACATTTTCACTAAGTAAAGTATGTTTATGTATTTTAAGTTTGAATTTAAACACATCGTTTTTTCCGAATAATTAGGTCTGAAAAGACTGAGAACATGAATGCTTCCAAGAACACAGCAATCAAGCCAGCTAAACTTTCCAGAGGCAGAGCGCCAAAACCACTACTGCCTTTGGGACGAAAGTGGAGTAAAAAGCTTCCACCAGACTCGACGAAGGCCAAAGATATTTCCTCAGATAAAGAAGACGAAAGTGTGACTGATGGAGCCTCGAAGGAGCAGGTTATTATCTCAGTTTCAGTTCACAGTCCTCACATTTTGCGACACTTTTTTATCTTAACTGTATCTCACAAAAAGCTATGTCAACCCTTTAGGTAAATCAAGATTCATCACCTTTAAGAGAGGATAATAGGAGGAAGTCAGACGATGCTGACATTTCCTCTGAAGAAGAGGATGTCACTGCTCCACCTCCGAGACCTACCAGGTACAAAATACTTGAGAAATACTTGAGTGTCTTGAAAGACACTCTCATTCAAAACTGTAACCAGAAACACTGACATTTCCACCCCTCAAAGAAACTACTATCTAATAAAATATTATTAGTATCAATATTAGAAAATTATACTTGGAATACTGGTATATAATCATTCTGACTGTGTTTTGTAGGTATGGAAGAGTGCCCAAGCCCACCAAGCCCCTGAATTACCCTGCCAAAGATGAATCCACCTCTGCGGCCAATTCTTCTCCTGCCTCACCAGTGATGTCTGCTGCTGCTTCTGCTGCCAAGCCTAAACCCAAAGGACCAGCCAAGAGGGAACGATCCTCAAAGAAACAATCAGCCCAACAGTCCAAAAAGCCTAAACTGGTCACGCTGAGGACCTCTCGGTCAGATTTCAGCGATGATGATGAAGAGCAGCAAGATCGGGAAGAGATTGAGGAGGAAGACTACTCTCTGTGTAGCACCGGTGAGGACAGCACTGCCCCTGTGTTTGTGCCGGCCAGCCTGCGCTCCCCGCATCCTGTGATTTCAGAGGTGGAAGAGACTATGGAGGAGGTACGTGAAACTGTTTCCCTTTCACAGACATCTTGGACAGCTACCATTCATTTGATTTAATTTGACATAATTCCTAAAACACGCATTTTTTGTATTGTTTTTTGCATCCGTGTTTCTTTGTGCATGGTTTTGCATTCCATAATTCACACCCTCCACTCTGACTCCCCCCATCCCATCCATAGCTTGATATTTTGGCCAATATGCCTGATGTGTTGGGCCTCTCCCAAGATGTACTGTGCCCTGATTCTTCATTCGAGCTGACACAAAATGACACAGGATCAGCTGAACCATGTGAACATCAGTTGGACCTGCTGGTTGTAAGTTTCTCATGACAAAAATGTATTACCGCTGATATTAAATCTTTAGCCCCTGTTACATTAAACATTATATATAATTTCAAATTTTTTAGTTTTATCTATATTGATAAAATTCCATTTTATGGAATGTTTGCCTTTTTCAGTTTTAATGCATGTATTTGTTTGTTGCTGGATCACTATCATATTATGTTTTAGCACATTAAATGAAGAAACCGATTCTTCCAGCTTTTATATTTTATAATTTGCTGAGCTGAATGAACATATTGTAGCATTTTATTGTCTGGATGTAATCACCTTTTAAAGAAGGCTCATACAATGATCAATAATAATCACACTATTTGTTTCCTTTGCAGGATGTTATAGATTTCCTCTCTTCAGAACACCCAGAAGGTATGTTGAAGAGGATGTCTGACTACTTGCCAGTGGATTACTCATCTTTTAGTTTTATTTCATTCATTTTTTGCGGTTTCTTTTCTTTCAGTAACTGAAGACGAGAGCTACAATGAAGCTGCTCAAACTCTGTTGACCATTGGCAACCTGACTCAACTCTCAGAACAGAGTCAAATAGGCACAGAAGACCACACAACAGGTAAGAGACAGATGCTACAAGATCTCTAAGATTATAACTTTTTTTATTTCATTAAATTGAATATGTTCCGTTATCTTAAAATGCAGGGACAACATCACTGAGTGCAGAAGAAACGGAGCAACACCTGGGAGATGCTGACCAAGAGGAAAACTGTGAAATTCATATCATGTTTGATCATGGAGACACAGAAATATCAGAACTTATTGCTACTGTGGAGCCACAACAAGGCACAACAGACAGTGGTGACGCTCCAATGGTTGAAACCAGTGAGCAGTCGTGTGGTGGGCAGAAGACTGTGTCTTATACAGATTTTAGCCCTCAGTTAGAGTCAAGTCCAGAGAGCGCAAATAAACACTCTCCACAGACCAGAAAAGGACGCTTGTCCAAGGTTATACCCAAACCTAACCTAGGCGGAGGCTCCAGGACTGAGAAGCCCAAATCCCAACCAGGTACATCAAAAGAACAGACAGCTGGAGAGACCAACACACAAGCTTCAAACATTCAAGTCACTGAATCACCGTCAGTTAAACACACAGAAGAGCTGCGTGTCACTCAGGACAGGTTAGGTGCAGCAGCATTAGACCAAAGTGCCTCAGAACACCAGAGTCAATGCTTTTCTGATGCCCAGTTGGAACCTAGTGGAGAACAAGCTACCAGAGACGAGATGTTGGATGAAAAGCTGAAGTCTCATGCTGAAATAATTCAGAGTTCCTCTAGTAATTTTGAAACATCTGAAACATCAGATTCTGTTCCAGTTCACGAAGGAAGTCAACCTTCTGCTGCTTTCTTCACACCTGTAGACGATGCACCTATCAGTCAGAAGGAAACAAGTGAAGCTGCATCTACTAGCCAGATCAAGAGAGGGCGATCTCAAAAAGTAAAACCCAAACCAATCCTAGCACAGGCACCAAGAACTGCTCGATCTAAACCCCAAACTACAAAAGCCACAGTAGAGAAAGACCCTAGCCCGACTCCAGAACCCCAAATCCATGCAAATACAAGAGAAGTTGAATCCGAAGCAACCAGCAGCGACTCCCCTGAAAAACCAAATCAGAGCAGTGGACCTGCTGCAGCTTTGATACCATCAATTGATTTAGGCTCTACCCATACACCGGCAATAGAACTGTCTACAACTGAGGAGAAAAGGACTGAAGGTGGATTGGATCAGAGTGTCTCACAAAACCAGATCCTCTCTGAACCCAGTAACAGAAACACAGGGTCAACATCTGAATCCACAGATGAAAAGATGGCAACAAGTGATGACGCAACTGAAAGTAGGGATAACCTAGCTACAGCTGTCACAGTATCACAAGTTGGGCAAGACTCGGCTCCAGTCCCAGAGAGCAGTGACCATCCTGCTTCATCTGTTACACCTGTAGACGCTGTAGCTGTCAGTCAGAAAGAAAAGAGTGAAGCTGCATCTACAAGCCTGATCAAGAGAGGGCGATCTCAAAAAGTAAAACCCAAACCGATCCTAGCACAGACAACAAGAACTGCTCGATCTAAACCTCAAACTACAAATGCCACAGAAGAGAAAGACCCCAGCCAAACTCCAGACCCCCAAATCCATGAAAAAACAATAGAAGTTGAACCAGAAGCAACCAGCAGCACCTCTCCTGAAAAACCAAAACAAAGCACTGGTGCTGCTGCAGCTTTGAAACCATTATTTGATTTAGGCTCTACTCTTACACCCATAGAGGAGCTGTCTAATCATGAATTGGATCAGATTGTCTCACAAAACCAGATCCTCTCGGAACCCAGTAACAGAGACACAGGGTCAACATCTGGATCCACAGATGAAAAGATGGCTACTCTTGATGCAATAGCTGAGAGTAGTGATAACCTGGTAACATCTGACTCAGCTGTCACGAAATCACAAGTTGGGCAAGACTCAGCTTCAAAATTCAATGACTATCCTGCTCCATCAGTTATAGCTGTAGACGATGTAGCTGTCAGTCAGAAAGAAGAGAGTGAAGCTGCATCTACTAGCCAGATCAAGAGAGGGCGATCTCAAAAGGTAAAACCCAAACCAAACCTAGCACAGACAACAAGAACTGCTCGATCTGAACCTCAAACCACAGAAGACTCAGAGAAAGACTTAAGCACGACTCTAGTCCCCAAAGTCAATGAAAAAACTGATGTAGAATCAGAAGCAATCTGTGGCACCTCTCCTGAAAAACCCAGTCACAGCACTGGTCCTGCTTCAGTCTTGATACCACTGTTTGATTTAGGCTCTACTCTTACAGCCACACAGGAGCTGTCTACATCTGAGGAGCGAGGGACAGCTGATGCACTTGTTGGTCAAGTGTACTCGCAAAACCAGAGATTTTCTGAAACCAGTTACATAGATACAGGGTCAACATCTGGATCCACAGATGACAAAATGGCAACTGGTGATGCGGCTTCAGTCCAAGAGAGCACTGACCCCCCTGCTTCATTTGTTACATCTGAAGATTTACTGGTCAATCAGAAAGAAGAGAGGGAAGAGGCGTCGACCAGCCAGATCAGGAGAGGGAGAGCGCAAAAAATCAAACCTAAACCAAACCTAGCACCGACATCAAGAATCGCTCGGTCCAAACCTCAAACCACAATAGACCCTGTCATGCAGGTGCAGCTCATGGAGACGCCCTCCAGCCCAACTGTAAAGCCTCAATCCACTAAGAAGACAACAGCAGAGATGGAAGCTCCGCCAATTTGCAGCATCTCGCTTCCAATTCAAAGTACGGACACTTCTATGGTTTCTGTACCATCACTGGAATTATGCTCTACTCAAAAACCCACAGAGGCATCATCTGCAACTATGGAACAACAGACAGAAGTTGGACTAAACTCAACCCTAAAAAGTTCAAAACCAAATGTACCTCATGGAAGACAACAGTTTTCCAAAGTCAAACCGAACTTAGGATCATCTTCCAAAACCACACAGATAAAACTGCAGAAGACAATCAGTGAACCCTCTGTTATGGACACCTCTTCAAATGTAACATCAGAACCATCATCTGCGCCTGCAGAAAAAAAGGCAGAGGGTACATCTTCTGATGGTATTGTCATGGCAACATCATGTGTTGCTGAGAATCAGTCGTTGTTGCCAGACACAATCCCTGAAAGTGAAATCAGTGAAATGTCCACGTTTGAGAGGAAATCCACGAGGGACAAAATGTCAAATAATGACAGCGTGGAGGCTGGACCTGTTTCACAAGTCTCTGATACAGAGTCAAAAATTTCTTCGGTTTTGGCAACGAATGTCTTCTCCATAAAAACCGTCCATCCAACAGAGAGCCATCCTCATTCATGTCCAGAGAGTGACTCAGAAGTAAAAAGTCAATGTTCAGAAACAAGAGAAACTTGTCAAACATCAAATGACAAAACTCAATCCACCTCAAGGTAAGATATGCGTTTCATATTCCTGGATCTATGAAAATGTTTATCCTTTAATCTAAATACTACTTTTATACTTGGAACGTCATGTAATATATTTTAAGTAGAAAGTTATCTTGTAACTGTTTACTTCCACTTATAGAACTGACAGTTCTAAGCTAGAACTCACAGACTCTTCCAAGTCTACAAAAAAAGGCCCTCAAAGTCGAAGAGGCAGGCTTATTATTCCCAAACCCAACCTGGGACGCAGCAGTCGGCCTCCACAATCCCAACAAGTCCGGTCCCCAGCACGAGCACAAGCAGGTTTGAAACCATAAAACAACAGTTTTCTTGTCTGCCATAATGCTGGGCAGTTTTTTTTTAAATTACTGTCACTTGTGGTTCTTCTATTTTCACAGATTCCGGTGCTCAATCACAAAGTTTTGACACTACAGTTTCCCTTAACCCCGTGTCTGAACTCCGACCCGACATTCCAGATCCAGTAGAGGGAGCTGTTGACTCACATAGTCACCAAGAGTCCTGCCCTAATGATGCTCAGTCCTTACTGGGTTTGACGCAATTTATTCATCAGGAGAGTGACTCCCATTCAAACGATGCTGTGTCCTCTATGGGTTGTGGGACACAAGCAGTGGACAATTTTTCTCAAGTAAGATATTAATCAATATGTGGCCCAGGAGGCGTATCATGTGGGGTTACATGTATGATTGCAGTGTCTTTTCGTATTGAAATGCCTGCTAAGCTTGTTTATATTGGTATTGTCCAGATATATAACATCATGCTAATAACACATGCTAAAAACTTTATTCTTATTCTATTATTGTATGATACAGATTCCTTACCATGCTTGTACTCTGCAGTTGGCTATATATTACAGTGTTATGAATGCATAATTGAAGTTTAACAGTATCCACTGTTATATAAGGAATGGTGATACGTGACACCCAACCACATTTAGAGGCTGATTTATGCTGCCTTCAAATATAAAAAGACATCTGTCTGTTTTAAACAATGTAAACACTCCACTAGAGGGCAGCGCAAAGTCACGAGTGTATGACAACAACACACATGGCAATGGTGGAAGAGGTTGTATGTATCTCCTAAGAAAGAGGCAAAATCCTCTGTTGGTCCATGTGCCCAGAAAAAATAGCATCATATAGATTCCTGTAGTTTCTTAACAACTTGTTTTGCTCAGAATATTCCACTTTTGTTGAAATGTGTTGCTTGTGTCTCCATGGTCGTCTTGCTTGAGCGATTGGCTCCACTGCCCTTCAGAATTTCCAGTGGTACTGCTCCCTTTCGTTTCAATCCATAAGCTTACAGAAGACGTGCTCAAGATGAAAGCAGAGTACAGATAGAGGGCTACATCCATTTCTGTTTACGTATCTAACAATGAGTTTTCTAGTCTTAAGGATTTATCCTGAAATACTTTTCTCTGATTCCTAAAATCCTAGAACACGTCCACATTAGGCACAGAGGGGACCCAAAGTCATCCATGTCTCACAATATTCCCAGACTGTAAGTCAATCATGGATCACATTCCACTCACATCAGATGATTTGTGTTGTGCAGTGTGTTGTCATTATGGTGTTTGTGAAAAACCTCTCTCCCCCTGCTTCTCAGTGACGTCCGAGCCGATGTCTCCAGGTTCAGATGTACCGTTTTTCATCCTTTCACTGAGTGAAATCCCAGTCGGCTCCTCGGGGGAGCTGATGGACAGTGGAGAAGGGCACCTACCTTATCTTCCAGATGGAGATCCACCAGTACAGCAACAGAGGTTTGTGCATTCCTCTGATTAGCTTGCTACCCAGGCAGACTTGCATCCTGTTTTGTAAAGCGTATGGTTCCTAAACCGTCCTTCACTTCTCTGCAGTGCTCCTGGAGAGAGTCTGGCACCAGAGGAATACACATCTCTCTCTATTGTCCCTGTGTCCATGTCGCTGGAGGGTAGTAGTGAAATGGGCTTCCTCGGTGTAAAAGATGATGGGCGAGACTCTGCTGTACATGAAGTGAGTGAAGCTGAAAGGTACCACTTGTGTTAAATGTCAATTGTTAGCTCACATTTTCTTTTACCCACACCAGGTCTCGGTCATGGAGAATCCAGAAACTGTAGAGAGTAATGCCAAGACTGAAACCCACCTTGCCAAGAAGAGGATATCAGGAACTGGAAGACGAGGTATGCAGAGGAAACACAAACTCTTAAGAAACTCATCCCATGCACTCTAACTGGACATGTGTATTTCATCATTTACTTGTCTCTTCAAACAAGCCAAAGTGCAGGTGAAGCCCAATACTACAAAGAAGACACAAGCCAGTAAGACGGTTGCTGCGAACACCAACCAGGAGTCAGGCCTTCCTGGGCCTTCCACGCAGGCAGAAGCCTCTGATACAAAAACAACCACAGGCAAGGTCGGTGTCACTGAGCCTCAGAAGAGAAGTGGTGACCATGGAGACAAAGAAAAGGAGACTCCGTCCGTTGGGAAGAGTCCAGAGGATGGAAGTCCAAGAGCACAAACTCAGACAAAGACCAGAAGAATGATCACTCGTGCAAGGTGAGGAAAAGAAATTTAAAATACTTAAATTGAACAGACCTAAGGAGTCTGCAGCATGTGAGCAGCTTTGCAAGGCTGTAATTAAATGTTAACAATAGCATGATAACACAACATAACATGTCAGACAATTGTTAATTATTGATGGTTAACAGGTTATATTCCAGGGGTGTAAATCAACAGTTTTTATCACAATTTAGCTACATTTATATCAACTCGCAAAAATACAACTGTAATATGATTTGAGCTCAGTTTTGAATTTGATTAAAAACATGTTGCCTATTTCATTTCGCCTGTTTCAAGGGCCTTTTGTCTTTTATTGTCTTCCTCCTCATCATCTCTTTTGTCTGTGGCTACGAAAGTGTGAATCAATGTTTACCAATGTTTGATTGTCTCCATATATCACTGTACTGGCCAAAATTAGATGTCCTCATGGTGATGCTTGACAAAGAACAACCATCATGATAATTCCACATGTCTGATGAGGATCATATTATTGAAGTTTTTTCTAATTCTGACAGAAAACCCGATGATTTCCCTTCTTTCCTCTCGGACGCCAACACCAGTGACCCTCCTCCTGGCAAAGCAGTTTCCAAGGGCCCTAAGGTCCAAACTCAACGCTCAGGAAAACACTCCTCCTCGACCCCTGCAGCTTCAACAGCTCCCTCACCAGGGCACACAGAGCAGCCACAGAAACTCAGCCATTCAACCTCTTCCACCACATCACCAGCACTGACCACTCCCAGCACCTCTCAATGTACAGCTGAGGTAAGGCAGGTTACAGGCTACAGAGCTGGATGGACAGTTATCTTACTTCAGTGGAATTGATACATTGATTACAGCTGATCCGTTGTTCTTCTTTCTTGTAGGTTTCAGCTCCGCAGCAAAGTGACGGTGTGGAGAGCAGTGCTACAGAGGTGGAGCCCACCAGTGTGTCTCAGTACTTCATTAGTGATATTTTTACTGAAGTGGAGTAGGGATGAAAGGGGGAGTGAGAGGACCTGCCAGCGCCTCAGCTTTTTCTTCATTTTGTTGTGTAAAGTTTCTCTGTAAAGATTTATTTATTACTAAAAGGCTTTTCTTTTCCCTGTAGTGAAGTCAAGCTGAATTTACTATGTTTACAAAAACGTTTTCACTTTCACAAGCATTTTGAACGTATAAACATTATACAATACATGTTTACAACATTGACTGCATATAAAGCACCTCACAAACAAAGCTTAAATGACCCTGATCTGAATGCCACCATCTTACGGAGACAGAAAAATTAGCACTTCCTTTCATATGATGCTGCCCCTGAGAGACACACTTTGACTTTTATTTTGGTCCATGACCCATCCATCAAAGAGGAGACTGCAGCCAGCCACTAGGTGGTGATCAGGACGCTTTGTCTTCACTTAGTGGGAGCTGCAGTGTCATCCATCTTTATTTACTGTCTACGGTGAACTTATTCAGTGTATATACTACTTGTGCCTGCCAAGATGTGTTGGTCACCTTCATAGCAAACACAGGTAAATATCCAGTTTAATTGAAGGAGGCGGCAGCTTTTTCTCAACAATTCATTGTGTTTCGAGCCTCCAATTTCTTAAGTTGTTTATTTACAGCTTTAATAATGTAAATATTGTAGAATAACAAAGAGTTCTTTAAATGTTCCCCATATTGCTTTCCAGACCACAACATGGGTGACACGACTTGATTAGGTGACACTGTACAGTTGTACATTTAAATGCGCCACTTTTTTAATGTTTATGCGCATATGTATTTTTGTGATCATTTTTAATTTATTTTAATCTCAACCAATTTTGTCTTTGAATTTGATTTAGATTATTTCATTTAGAAAACTCTAGACATTAGATACAGAATGCAATTGCATTGTAAGGTCATTACACACAGCGTTCCAGGTGCGTTTTATACTTGAAACAAAACATAGTGTCCTTAAATGTTTCATGAAGAAATCGAAAGTAAAAGATGGATTTTTATAGCATCTGAATAAAACCTATTCTTCCACCACCACTGGATTGAGAATTTTCTGTGATGTACGAGCAATATTAAGAAAATACTGCTCATATATAATACTATTGTAGGCAGTATTGTGTATTTTATTAATAATATGATGATCACTTTGAGCTGTTAAAAACATGCTGCAGTGTTGGATACTGCTGGGCAGTTGTGGCCTGTTGTCATAGAAGTCAAGGGGCTCAAGTGAAAGGCTGGCGTCACTCAATGAATGTTTTAATGAACCTGCTTTGAATGTTTACATCACCGCTCACGTCCTAGTTTGCACCACATGAGGGATTTACACTCTGAGGGTTCAAGCCATTGCACCATTCAATAATCTAATCCAATTCAAGCCGTCACACCTCATGACCTCAGCAACCCTCAGACACCATCACTGTATATTCTATAATCAAAATGTACTTTAATCTTTTACCGTTAAACTCTGTGTGAATCACGTGTTTAAAATTCACTCGGGCCAGTGATGGAGCTGCGGGACTGAGACACATTAAGGTTTGAGACTCCTCTAATCCCTCCTGCTGCAGCGTCTTGTAGTGAGGCTTAAGACCGAGTTTGATCTGTGTGTTGAGTAACTAGCGTCTGCGTCTGCAGATCCACTCTTAACGCTTGTAGTCAGCTGTAGGATTAGTCAGTCCACCCACTGCACCGCCTGCTGACTGTTCAGGGACTGGAGCCGACCTCCGAGGCACAGTGGAGAAGGAACATGAATGAAAACACTCAGGTCAGTGAAAAGAGATTTGCTTTCCCCTGTTTTGTATTTCTGATTAATATGAGCATTGTGCTCCAGTATAGAAATTCATTTTGGTGATTTCTGGAATAAAATTAAATATCGACAAATTCTTCAGAGATACAAGGGTAATGTCAGATAAATGATCATTGAATTGATGTGATTACTATTCCAATTCAATGAATTATCTGCTTCTGTGGGAAAAAAAACGTCTTGTAAAACATGTTTTTCCATATTTAGCAACTAATATTTACTTATTAATCTGAATTACTGTTAATATCTACAATAATGAAAAAAGAAAGATAGAAAAATTAAATAAATTAAAGGTAAAAAGTAAAGCACAGGTTATTGGTAATGGCAAATTCTTAGGAAACTTCATAACAAAGACAGAACACCGTATCGAGGCTTAAGCTCCGAATACTTCACTGAATTATGTAGCAACCCTCTGATCCCTGAAGCTGAACTTCTCCTCACATGTTCTGTTTGGCTTGTTAATACATGTTAAACCCCAAAACACTGTGTCCAATTTATGGGATTCATAAACAAATAGCACACTGTCATGATATCCGCAGTGAAAAATTTAATTCAAATTATTATTATTAATATGAAACTTTTATAGTCATCACACTTGAAATGATTAAGAGGCTTTTAACAGTTTCTTTACAATAAATATTTCACTCATGTGGAAACATGCTACGATAAAGATTATCAACAAAAAATATCCACACTCACGTGGACTTTGAAATCCTTTTCTCCATCGCTCTGTTTTCATTCTTGCTCACTTTATATTTTTAGAAAGATAACGGTAGCCCCGTCTCATTGATATCTATCCAACTCTCCTGCTATGTAAGCTGGATTGTATCCAGGGATTTAATGTGTTGCAGTGTGGTAAACATTAATGTAACCTACACCAGTTCCGAGTTCTCATTTTGTAACCGCGCTGGCTCAGGATGTTCGAACCTACGTGCCAAACCATTCAGGAGCTGTCGACTTATTTACGTCTGGAGCAAAGTCCTGGATCAACTGACGCTCACTGACATGGGGCTACAGTGCTGTAGCCTGGGCTAAGAATGCAGTGTGTTCATGCTCTGACACCTTTACTGTTTGGGTCCTGAAGGCCTGATAAACCTCACTACCCTCCTCGGAACACTTTGAGCTTCCTGTTTGGTTACAATAATATCTTTATCCAGGACAAAGAGTTGCTACGGCACATTGAGAGGGAGGTGCGGATGCGAGAGGGCGCCAGTAAGCTGCTGGCCGCCTGCTCCCGAAGAGAGCAGGCCCTGGAGGCCTCAAAGAGCCTGCTGGCCTGCAACGCCCGCATCCTGGCCCTGCTCAGCCAACTGCAGGAGATGAGGAAAGCGCAAATCCTACGGGGAGCAGGTCGCAGGTCAGATGGTGCACAAAACTCAATGCGTGGGTGAATACTGTGGATAACAGATTGGTGGGTGTAAAGGTTATACAGTTATACAGAGATGTGAGGTGATTGTGGATATTGTTATGTCTGCTATCAGCCACTAGAGGGCAGACATTTGTCAAGATTATACAGTAGATGTGAGGGATTTATATCTAACATTACACGTGTGCATGCAGAATCGACACACATGTATGTCTGTAGTGAGACCTACTTCATGTTGTTTCCCCTGTTTGTGTGGATGGTTGATCAATGATCTTTACCTGCAGGTCGTCTGAAGACACAGTGCCGTGTACCGGAAAAGTGGCCCTTTCAGGTGAGTGGGAGCAAAAGCATCTTCCCGCAAATGGACAAAAATAACTGTTGTTCTTATCTCCTAACTACAATTTTCACTCTGCAGACCTCCGGGTCCCGCTCATGTGGAAAGACTCAGAGTACTTCAAAAACAAAGGAGGTGAGTCAGAACTCAATGATGTGAATTTCGGAAATCAATTAAAATACTAGAACAGCCCTCGGAGTGAATCCCTCACAGCCCCAGGCCCAACAGGCCCCTTATTAAAGCACATAGATGCACGTTTCAATTCAATAGGTTCAGATTTTTATGTGAAGAAAGTTTTTTTTAAAACTGCATCTGCATCAAAATATCATTGTTTCGTCCCTGACTGTACTAGTGGTGATGAGGAACGATTTGTCTCTTTGCTGCAATCGAAGGATCCAAGTCGTACTTAAGAGACGTTCTTGTTATATCAGTGTCCTCACAATGAATCCACTGCCTTTTAAGTGAATATTCTCCGACAAGTCATCTCCCAGAGGAGAGATTACGTTAAGCCCTCAAAAGTGAGGGAACTTGTTTTCTTGAATGTAAACACAATAGATGATGGCACCAGGCTGTTTGGATGGTAGTGTAACAAGCCTCAGATGTGACACAATTTGCCTAGTTTACACAAAGACAGAAAAAACATCAGTGGGGGAAGGATAAATACCCACTATTTGTACTAGCTGTTGGATAAATAATACATGTAGGATATATGTTATTTTGTTGTAGAAGCATTATGGTGATAAATTGTTAAAGGTGAATGCAGTTTATAGTTTAAGAGTTATACATTTTTCTGTGGGGAAAAAGAGATTGTTTTCCTGTATTTCATCTTTCAGGGTTGTTAACATTTTTTATTGTGTTGTTGTGTTATTGTTTGAGGCCATACTTGTTTTTTTTATTGTGCCAATAAAAGGTTTTCTAATAAAAAGGGTTGCATGAGTTGCATTCAAGACAAGGCAACTTTATTTTCATGACACATTTCATACAGACGGTAAATTCAAAGGTAATCCCTGACAAAGCTGATGGGTTATATCAACTTGTGTAATGTTTGCATTACGGATTATTGACATTAGGTCTGGCAGTACCAGTATTTAAGTGCTGCTGAACCGAACATACAAGAAGACATTATATTGGTGGGATATCTAGTTTGAATCCGATCCAAACCAATAAATCATCATTATATCCGAGTGGTTATTTTGCAGATAATCCTAGTAACCCCACCCCCTTGATAAAAGAGAGAACGACAAAAGGATGGAGAATAACAAAAGTCGGCTTCTTCCAAGGAGCAGTCATTTCAATTGTTGACCTGTACACGACCTTCAACTAAGTTTCCTGGTAATCCGTCCAGTAATTTTTGTGCTGAAAAACAAACCCTTCATGCAGAGTATAATAATGCAAAGTCTCTTTGGCTGGACATCATGGAAGCTTTTTTTTTATCTTTATCCAAGCCCTGACCTCAATGAATGAATATTATTACAGCAGATATCTTTTTGGTCATTTTTCCATCTTGACCTCTTCATCTTTGTCTGCAGAGCTGCATCGCTGTGCCGTGTTCTGCCTGCTTCAGTGTGGCACAGAGATCTATGACACCGGCCTGGTGATGGTGGACAGGACCTTAACTGACATCTGTTTCGAAGACACCATCGTATTGTACGTCACATTCACTGGGAGCTTCTCAGAGTTTCAGACCTTCTACATGTGATGCAGAAAAAATGTCTCCCCTCCGCTCTCTCTGTGTTTGTGTGAGCAGCACTGAGGTGGATCCAGGCTTCCATATTCGCGTGGAGCTCTACAGCAGTTGTGTGGTGGAGGATTTCTCCCCCGGGGCTCTAGGACCCAGGAGAGTGACCCGCCTTGGGGGCTCCTTGGGATGCTCCTCTGGGAAGAAGATCCGTGCTGCGTTCGAGTCCGCAGCTGTTTGTGGGTCTGCTTCCAGTGGAGGAGCACAGGGGTACTCGTCGCCGCCTTTATCCACTCATCTGTCTAAACTGTGAGGTTTGACAATTTCCCCCGAGAGCCACATTAGAGAGGAATGTGTGATCGATGAGTTTTACCCACACAAAAAAATTGAATTAGATTTCTCCCACTGCTTTCTGCCTGAAGGGGCCCAAAGTACAACCTGCTGGCTCACACAACACTGAGGATCGAACATGTGCAGGAGGGTTTCAAGACCCATGATTTGTCCTTAGCAGCAGCGGGTGAGTTATAGATCCTCTCTTTTCTCCTCCACTACTTTACACTCCTTTTACTTTCTTGTCTCCTCTCTCCTTCTCTTCTCTTCTCTTTTTTCTCTCATCTGCACTTATTATGTTTACGCCGTTGTTTCCTCTCCTTGAGCTCATCCCCCTCTCTTCTCCTCCCTTCTTCTTTTTTCTTGTCTCTTCTCACCCGGCCATCTCCTCCATAATTAGTCTCCTCTTCTCTTACCCGCTTGTATTTTCTCCTCTTACAAATCCTTCTCTCCTCTCCTCTCTCTCCTCTCCTCTCCTCTCCTCTCCTCTCCTCTCCCTCCTCTCCTCTCCTCTCTCTCCTGAAAGTCAATCCTTACATCTCTGTTCTTTTCCAGAGGACAGTCCATACTGGTTACCTCTCTATGGAAATATGTGCTGCCGCTTGGTTGCTCAGCCTCTGTGTATGTATCAACCAGTCATAAGTGGTCAACTCGATGTTAAGGTGACTACATTTTCTTCATATTTTCCCATCTGCTGATGTTTAAGTGAACAGTCACTCACAGTCTAACTTTTCTCCCCACTCTCATTCAGCTTGGAGAGGACCTTGATTGCTGGGAAAACCTCTATGGGGTCCTCAGGGAACAAAGTCTCCTCTGCTATCAGAGTGGAGAAGAGCTGGAGTCCGAGGAGAAGCCATTACTCGTGATCCCCATCAGAAAGGTTGGTTCTGAACGAGCAGCACCTCATGAATAAAGAGAAGACATAACATGCTGAGGCCACCAGAGTGCACTTGTGAATTATTTAAGGATTTCCCAGAAGAGAAAGAGCCCATTGTAGTGGCGAGCATCTAAAGATTGGAACATTGTTCATACACTTTGAAACCAGATCATTTATCTTTCTGTTAGATAGGTGTTCAAGCATGAGAGGGAAGAGACGGGCAGCAAAGGGTTGGAACGCAGCCGCTGCAAAGGACTTGCTGGATCTTTGACCATAAAATGAAATAAATGACTACTCTTAGACTCAAACTAATAATTCTTCATATAAATGTCTAAACAGTACCAGACCTATGTTAATATTTTATTGACATCTTTATTTACACTCTACAAAATGTTTCCAACAATGTTTAAACCAAGAGAAATCCACAATTGGATTCAAGCTACATTTTGGTCGTTTATTGCATCATACCCACTTCCAGACCCCTAGTTGCATTTTGTGCATATAACAACCAAACACTACAAATAGTGTGGTGGAAAGTAAAATTACTCAGTGAACTACTTCCCAATGAGAAATACTTAACTTTTTCCATTTATATTTATCTGACAGGGAGAATAACCAGTAACTTTTCATATGAAGGTTTTACATGTCAAACATTGTATAAGTCTCAGAAATACAAGGCGTTGTTATAGATCATATTGTACAGCTGCATTTTTGGAATAGCATGAAAATAACTCACTTATTATTAATCCATAGAAGACAAAATATATAATTTCTTGAACTTATATTCTCCACCGGTTATCGTCCAAAGCACACAAATAAAACAAGTTTCCACCAACAAATAGTTGGGGATCTATGTGGACTCTGCATAGAGTTCACATATGGACAACATCTGGAGCAATGTACAACCACACATCTGTTTATTTTGAAAACTATAAGGTCACTTGGAGCAAACAAACACATTATGGTATTCTTTTTTCCTGATCTTGCGCAACATCGAATCAGTATCTCCTTAAAGATTGTGGGTCGACTGCTTGATTCAAGCTTTCAAGCAGTATCCACCTCAACAATCTGACCCATATCATGTTTTATTCGAGGAACATCAGCTTCTGCCATCTAACCACTTTACAAGAGACGCTTTGGGGCCTTAAAGGTTTCATTCCATCTGCAGGGAACACTGCGTTTGAAACAAATTTAACATGTTGAACACCAAATCTTTTAGGTAATCAGACGTGTCATTTATATGAAACCACACGGCTGAGAGGTAATTCAAAAATGTGTGGTCTAGGTCTAAGCACGAACAGCATACAATGCAACTTCCTTCTGTTAATGAACTAGGATCACCTTTATTTATTTGACTGTTTGTTAATCACTATTTACTGTATTACTGATAGGTTGTGGGGGGTTCATACGCACCCTCCTTTCAACATGTTGTCTCAAGAATGCCTCAAAAGATATTACGAGCATTCAGTTGGAGGCAAATATGCACTGGTTAGAAGTTGATGCTCAAAGGTCCAATCCCAAGGTCACGGTGGCATTGCAACCCCCTTTTTTTTTAGGCCTTGTGAAAGCATTATCTTAAGAACACCTCAAGAGAATCCTTTCAAAATCTCCACTTGGACTAATTAACTGATTTGATTTGTATGGTCAAAGGTCAAGGTCACAGTGTCCTCAGAAAACACCCTTTTGTCCTCGTGAAAATGATGTCGCAATTTCTTTTGACCAGTCCTCACTTGGACTCAAGGAGGAACTGATTGGATTGGTCAAAGGTTATTGTATATTATTGCGAATGTAATATTACAGGAACACCTGAAGGAACTGAAACTGCTGGTTGGCTGAGACATACAACAACAGAGCCCTTATTCTAGTTTTGTAAAATGTACTAATGCATTTTTATTTGTTTTATTGTAAAAGTATTTATTGTAAAATTGTCAGTTGCAGATTTACTCTGAGCTCCTGTTGAACTCCATTTTAAACTGTTGGATTATGGTAAATGGATTTGTATTTATATAGCACTTTTCTAGTCTTGATGACCACTCAAAGCGCTTTACAGTACAGTTTCACATTCACCCATTCACACACATTCATACAGTGCATCTATCCCAGCACTTTGTTATTCTAAGGGGGGGCCATTCGGGGTTCAGCATCTTGCCCAAGGACACTTCGGCATGCAGATGGTTCAGAATGGGAATCGAACCGCCGACCTTCAGGTTGGAGGACGACCACTCTACCCCTCAGCCACAGCCTCCCCAGATTATCCGGTCTATAAACATGTAAACTGCTGATGTCTGAGTAGGGCTGACTGTCCTAGTGTGGCTTCATGTACAGTAATTTCTTAGCTATGCGGGTTAAAACCACAACAACACTGACTCACTCCGACACTTTCCATGTTTGTGTTTTCTTATTTCTGTCAGGATACGCTTGTCTGTGCGTCGGAGAGAGATGCTGTTCATACCCAGAGAATACACATGACTACACAGTGTCAAGGAGAGGATGTATCCTACACACTGACCATGCACATACCTGAAGACACGCAGCGCTGGAGCGAGGCCCTGGCGCAACACATCTACAACATAAGTGAGACCTGGTGGAACAACAGCACAAGTGTTTATTTTAGCTCCTGACAGCACTCATAAATTCATTTTTCCACATGTACTGAAAACCTGATGCTCACAATGGGTCTTTCATCTGGGCAGGGTTGAGTTTTCCGTGTCACATGAGGTTGCTTTCTCTTACCTTATTTTCTTTAAATAGTTTAAGGTGTGAATTTAAGCCGCGGGACAATTAAACATCTTTGATCTGTTGTCATCTTTAATTGGAGTAACTTGATTATGCTTTGATGGCATGCTAAGTTATCTGACAAGCACATAACAACTTTTGGCACCTTTGTTATACTGGCAAACACTTGTACTTTGGCCAAGGTTCCACAGCCGGCTGTTATTATAAATATAAGCCAGCTGTAGGTCGGCTTTGTTCTTCATCTGCATTGAAATACTTATGTACAGTTCAGTAGTTCATGTCCTCACAGTTATCCACGTTGACATTTCCCCCCAAAGCACACAACACGTCACACTGCTGACACTTGTTCTGTTGCTGAGTCAATGTCCTGAGTTGGCAGCAGTTTTCACTCAAATATGAGGGTAGGTTTTTGAGATTGCGGACGAAGACAGATGGAAGAAAAAACGTAAACTCTTATAAAGAGATACTACTACTTTTTTTAGTTACTTCATAACTGACGGTCAGGAATTTGGATTTAACATTCTATATTAGTTTGGAGCAGATTTGATTTGTGTTGCGTTAGTTGAGACGCCTTTTTTTGACTAACCACAGTGACATCCTGGACGCTTATAAAAACCCTTGTTGACATGCAAGCGGTATCAGTCTTCACATCCAGCTCAAGACAAACAAACAAAAGCCAAATACAAGCACACACACATTAAGACAAACATGCTTCTGTAATCCTTTGAGAAATACTTGGACATTAATCGTTTCTTTCACAACAAAAAGTCTTTCACGATAAACCACTTTAAATTTTTGCCGGGAATGTGGAATCGTTGCCAAAATTACCAAAAGAGTCTTACTCCACATGTTTATGACCCCAGGAGAAGTTGCATACCGTACATCTTAAACTAATTCGTCTCAATCCTAAAATTCTATAATGTGCTGCAGTACGTAACAAAATGTAACTGCAGATTCTCGCAAGACAACATTCTTCCATGTTGTGTGTGTGTGGTGCAGTGTGGAATGTCACAAAGAAAATAATTGTCCACCCGTCTTCCCGAAATTATTTTTTATTATCTAACACTTCCTCATCCGCTGTAAACGAAGCCAGACTTTAATTATGTCTCTCTCTCTATCTGTCCAACAATGCAGTCTGGGTCTGTGCTGGTAAAAAGTTTACACACACGTGTGACACAGTCGTGGGGAATCTCTGAAGTCAGTTTCTATGTATTGCAGTATTAACTTACAGTATTTATATGTATTTAAGATGTGTGACGTCCAGCCATGTGGCGGAGTAAAACAAACTCTACATAGAGGAAACTGAAGGTTAAAGGGGAGTATGTGGCATTTTGAAATTCAATCTAGAAACAATGTCTTCTTGTGCTACAATCAGACATAGCTACAACATAAGGTAACATTTAGCGCTCTAGCCATCATTACACAATGTGTTGATTACTTTATTTGATTCAGTTTTTTTACAAACTTTGACACTGACTGACCAACTGGCCTGTCATCGCCAGGTTCATCACCTTTTTTTGACCCCTTGATACTCAGACATTTGTCTCACTTCTGACGCATGTTTTGTCCATTGTCCAAGTGCAATTGTACAGATCTCTATTTGCGCCACATACCACCAACCTGTCGACTGACGTACAATCAGTCATTGCTGTATCACCCTGCCGCATGTCCCCACTCCCACTTTGACCTGCGCTCACTTTACGAGTTAACAATGTTCACATTCACTAATCAGAGCTTATTAGGATCTGAAAAGTTTTGAAGTTTATTTTTTCTGTTTGTGATATGCTCTAGAGTTTATGAGGCATGTATTTGAACACATTGAAAAAAAGTCCAACATTTGGCATGCACACAGTTCACCTGCCAAACACAACACGAGACTTGACATGGAGCTCATAGCCAGGGCATCAGTGTTAAAGTGACCGGAAAGATAAGGATTGATGACACACACACACCCACACCCACACACACATACAACTGCAGACAGAAGTTCTTCCTGCAGACAAAGACGCAATGATGCGTTTTAACATCATTGTTGCAGAAGAAGTGACACCCCATTTATCCAGGAACACTAATATGAATTAAGCATGTGTGATTAGATAAGAGCTGAGAAGCAGAGTCTCTTGTTGACAGGTCAAGCCTCCTGGATACTATAAAGGCTTTAATCAGCTCTCACCGCACACGCCTTCTTACCTTCATGTGGAGAGCATCAAAATAATCAAAAAAACATCACATATGATTTAACATTTGTCAGGGGGCGGGGGACGACAGATTGTTCGTACACTGCGTACAATCAATCATCCATCTAGCTGGCAGCCATTGCTGAATAGAAACATTTTAATATCTGTATTAGATATTATAATGGTAGATCTTGTAAGGTAGCTTGTCACCTAAATTGTGCAGAAGACCATCTCCTTGGATCCGGCATGGGTTAGGCTACCCATACTGGCAGGACCCTATAGGAATTGGTATTCGAAGACACCCGCTAATGGCTACGAAAGCAACTCAACAAAAAATACCCCAAGAGTCAGCGAGAGTGGGGTCGGAAGACAACTCAGGAAGTTATCTCAAGCGAAGAGGCAGTAGCAGAAGAGCCTATAGAGCCCACTCAGCCAGGAAAACCAACAAGGGAGAAGAAACCTTTACACAACAAGCCAAAGGTTAACTGGCCTGGAGCATCAGAAAAAGCTAAATGGGAGGCCATAAGCGCAGATCTAAGCACTGTCCTGGAAAAGATAAAGGGCACAGTTGAGACAAAACTCGAAAGGATGGGTAACTTCATCTATGACTACGGAGCGGAACACTTTGTTATGACGCAGGAGGAACGGATAACACAACAAATGAAACCAAGTCCAGACGCAGCTGGAAATAGAACACCTAGTACAAGAGATGAGGCAGCTTAAAAAGCTGTTGAAGAAAGCATAGGAGGAACAGAAGGAGGGAATGAACATACAGCAGGGGAGCCTCAAGAACCGACTGACAACTGTAAGACAAGCAGAGCGCCTAAGAACAGCATGCTAGAGAAAAGAAAGAGCAAGAATCCTTTTTTTCAAGACCCCTTCAAGGTCGTGAAATCTCTCTTCACCACAAAGAAGGGAGGAACCCTGAGGACCTCAAAGCAGGACGTAGAGGAGCAACTGGAAAGAACAAACTCTGAGCCAAAAAGTAATGATCTGATAGCTATTCTATCTAATATCCCACCCATTGAGGAGCCAGAACACCAAATGGATGTAAGCCCTTCGAAATGGAAAGAAATGTAGAACACAGTGAGGGCATCACCAGCCCCAGGCCCGAACGGTGTCCAGTAAAGGGTATACAAAAATGTTCCTGATGTTCTATGCTTCTTGTGGAAATTAATGAGAGTGGCATGGGTGAAGCAAACGATACCCAAAGCTTAGCGCTGAGCGTGAGGAGTACTGATACCAAAAGCGGAGGAATCCTCAAACATCAGCCAATTTCGAATCATCAGTTTACTCACTTTAGAAGGCAAAATCTTCTTTAGCGTCATAGTCCAAAGGCTGACTAGCTATCTTGTGAAAAACAAGCTGGTGGAAACAAGGGTTCCATAAGCTGGAATTCCAGGGTTCTCTGGGTGTTAAGAACACTATAGCATGATCTGGCACAAAATACAATCAGCCGAAAGTGAGAAGGTAGATCTACATGTCATCTTCCTTGACCTCACTAATGCATTTGGGTCAGTACCACATAGTGTCCTCTCGGCTGCTTTCGACTTCTTCAAAGTACCAAGGCCTACCACAAATTTGAATGCAAAAAGGTGCAACTCAACAAGCAAAAGCAGATGTCGAGCACACTGACATTGTGGGCCACGTTCAACAAGAAAGAGAAGGTTTGGGCCAAGGTCAGAGTAGACCCCTTGGAACAAAGCAACTTCTTCAGAGCGGAGAAAATTGTTATTCCTGGAAATCCAGCATCAGGAAGAGGCAGCAAGATGTGCGAAGGCTGTCACTCAAGCCAGACAGATGCAGTAGGATTAGCTTTGTGCTTAAGATCTTCCTGCCGACTAGCTAAACTCCAGCTTCCCTCAGGCATATCCTCACTGGTTGTAAAATTAGTCTCTCCCAAGGTAGGTATACATGGAGACACAACCAGGTACCTAAATCCAAAGGACAACTTTTGTTGTGAGACCTGACCTTATACTCTGGTCCAACACCTTGTGCATCATATACTTCCTAAAATTGACAGTGCCCTTGGAGGATTATGGTGATGAAGTGAATGAGAGGAAAAGGCAGTCATGGCATTTGAGGCAGAGCAATGAGGCTGGAGGGCAATAGTTTGCCCTGTGGAAACATCCACCATCAGGCTGCTCGAAGATCAAGGGATCCACAGACAAGTCCTGCGCCAGACTTTAAAGGGAAATTCGCACACTGCAGCACCCTGCAGCACCCTGCAGCCAATGGCTCTGGATCAGGGGGAAAGATCCCAAATGGGCCTCAAGGTGCTAGGGACATGCACCCAGGTCTGATCGACCTGTGGTGGGCCTGCCTGAGAAGAGAGTGTCTTGTGATTAAAAGGCCAAAACACCTGATTACACTAAGGTACACAACTGAAGATATGTCCCTAAAATCCGCTGGTGGTCACTAACATCCGAATACATCACTGTATATCTGCAGTCGTGTTTTGTATGTTTTAGCTTGACATTATCTACAACTATGGAGAAGAGCGCTTTGGTGCAAACGCTTTGGTGTAAACGAAAGGAGAAGTGGCAAGACACCACCCGCGTCAGCCAAATCTAGGAGGCAGCAAGAGATCGAGATACTTGTCAGAGAGAGAAGGCAGCTGAGAAAGCAGTGGAAGAAGGCCTCTGATGCAGAGAGAGAAGGTCTCATGCTACTCCAAGCAGACATCAAATGTCGGCTGGCAACCTTGCGAAGAGCAGAAAACTTAAAGAAACTTCGTAGGAAGAAGGAACTCTCAAGAACACGGTTCTATAAAAACCCCTTTAAGATTGTCAAAGACCTCTTCGCAAAGGAAAAGTGCGGAATCCTAAAAACTCCAAAACCAGAACTGGAAGAATATCTGGAAAAGGTCCACCAGGACACGAAAAGACATGAGCAGATAATCATCCCACATGACATCCCACCTATTCAACCACCAGAATTCAATTTGGACACTGACCCTCCAAAATGGAAGGAAGTAGAGAACGTTGTCCGACGAGCAAGAGCGGCATCGGCTCCTGGGCCAAATGGAGTACCATACAAGCTCTACAAGAACACCCCGGATGTTCTACGCATTCTTTGGAACCTGAGATTGCTTCTACCAACCTTAGGCCGGACATGGTATTCTGGTCTCCTTCACGAAAGGCTGTATACATCATAGAGCTCACAGTCCCATGGGAAAACTCTGTTGAAGAGGCCTACGAGCGTAAGAAACTGCGTTACACAGAGTTGGCAGCAGACAGCGTGGCTGGAATGCAAAAGTCTGGCCAGTTGAAGTGGGATGCAGAGGATTCGTGGCTTCTTCCACCATCAGGTTGCTGAAAGAACTTGGAATCCATGGACAGGCTTTGCGACAGACCGTCAGAGCAGTTTCTCAAGCAGCTGAAAGAGGCAGCCAGTGGATCTGGATCAAACGGAAGGACCCTTGCTGGGCTATAACTTCATGACCCCCAATACCCACCAAGTCAGATCCCGCCAACTTGAGGAGGGCATATGAGGTATGCGGTCAGCTGTAGGGCTGGCTCAGGGAAGAGGACGCCCCTGCCTTGCATAGTCCTGTGGGAAATCTTAATCTGGCATGGGACACAAGCTAAGGCTTGATCACCCTTTAGCTGGCCACCTTTGATGAGGGTGTTTAGTGATTAAAGGCCGAAACACCCACTGATTCGAAAGCACACTACTGAGGATGTGTCCCAAAATTGACATCTTAACCCAGCCTAAGAAATTAACCTCCCATGCCACTCTATCAACATCACGGCAAATCTCATGTGAGAGCATACCATCTATTGGCACAATGGACAGTTTTAACATCTCGTCCCGTGTTTTATGATTCTGAAGTAACTCGATCCCTTCGGCTCTAAAGGTCTGTGCAGTTATTTTGTTTCGCCTTGAGTCATGATTAGAGACACTATTTGTTTGACATCCATTTCAGATGCTTCACTCTTGTTAAGCTAAATGCATGGATAATTACCGCACACGCCTAAAAAAATAAACCATGGGCTGTTTCACTAATACCAAATATTTGTCTCAGGTTTTTAAGAGGAGTGTTTGACAATTTTTCTAATGAAAGAGACAGACTTAGAGACACACCCTCTGTGCCAAGGGTGTGTCTCTGAAGAACAAGTCTGTTAATGCTTAATTAATTAAATACTTTCCACCTTGGGGCTATTATTGTAGAAATAGGGTGTATTTTGGGGTCCAATGTTCTATAGTGCAATCATTTCTCTTGTAAAAATGAATTTAGAAGGTATTTCCAATCTTGTTTTGTTTTGTCTTTTGGTTAACATTCGAGGAACATGTTGGAGTGTTTCTTTGAATCTGTAATGACAGCAATATCGTGAACAATTGTCTGCGCACTTGTCATTTTACCTTGGAGAGAAATGATAAAGTGCTATGATATTCAGGCCTTTACAAATGCACATTGACAAAAACGTGGGAGTTAATTCTTGCTATTTTTAGTCCTTATCTGTATACATATCTTACCTTGCATGACAGTGACTACATTACCCAGTACAAGAGTCAAAAAGTTATTTCTGATATGTAGGGGAGCCTTATTTTGATTTATTATCATCCCTTCAACTGCTTTGGTGATATGTTGGAATGTACAGTTGTCTGTGTGCACCACTTTTTCAGGGATCATAGGTTATCCTGTGAAGTTAAAGAAACTGCTCAAAGTTCCATCCGATTTTAAAGCTGCAAGGTTGTACATTTAACTCCATCCCAAGGAAAACAGAAATAGTTATCCTGCAGCAAAAGGTAAATTTCAATAGGTGGAACGGTATGTTGTGATATGTTATATAATAAATCACCTCAATTGGTAATGTCACAGAATCTAAGGCTTTACTAAGTCTTGGGATTCGACCAGCTGGCAAATCATGTAAACACAATGCGACAGTTTAATGGAGTCCATGTGTTTGAAATCACCACTCATACTGTTTGTTGCAGGCCAGTGGAGGCAGTGTTGTCATCACCTCATGAAGATTGAAATGCAGAGCCCCAGGAAATCCATCGCAGTGAGGCAGGGATCACTATACCATGAAATAGGTAGTGTAACACAAGCAGAGTGATGCTTGACATATTCTCACACTGGCATCTCCCAGTCTGATGTCAATCAAACAAAGTCCTAAGGGCCTTTACCAGCAGTTCCGCCTATCACATTTTATCTGTGGTAAAGTTTCACATTCGCGTGAATCAACAATTAAACTGCATAAATAATTCTATGAGGGTGCAGTTACAGATTTTTTATATCTTGGCCAAATGCAGGTTGTTGTTAATTAGACTCAAAGGAGTGTACCATTGAATAGTGGAAGGCATACCAGTCCCTTTTCATCGCGGTTAGATTTTTTTTTGTCTCAGGCAACTTTGCAAGATTTCTGAAAATATTTGGAATTGATAAAGGTCACATAACAATGTAGCATAACTACGGCATATTATAGGCTTCTATTGTTTGTGGCCTTTATATTGTACGTACACAAAAAAAAGTCAGACAATTGCAAAATGCTTGCCAGCGAGTATTTCTCATATTCATAGTGATAACGTGATTCATGCAAACTGATTACAAAATACACCTGAACAAGTCTTCACTATGCTAGTCAGATATGCTAATAAAACTTCAAATGAACATTTGTGTAGTCTTCCCCTGCAGAAAGCAGGAGTGATGCCTGGCAACAAAGTCGGTTTGACAGGTTTAAGCAAATCACAGGATCTGAAAGCGATAAATGGGTCAACAACAACCTGGGACAATAGGGCAGATGCTGCAGACGTTAATACAGGTTGACAAAAACATTGCTTAGTAAAGATAGCTTGAGAAATGAAAACTGTCAGAAGGAAGAGGGGCAATATAAATCTAGTGATGTTTCTCAGAATTCCCTATAATCAGTAATCAACTTTGACATTCAAGTCAAAAAGGCACATTTGAAATACTATGGGAAGAGTTTGATATGATGTGTTTTACAATAAAATTAAGTGATTCAAATGATTTTTCTCTCTTTTCTTTTTTTTTAAGTGACACCCTCGTCTCCTGGAGACGGCCTCGTGGCTCCAGATTTATCTTTAGAGATCCGCACTTTGCTCTCTTCCTACTACAAGGAAAGGTAGGCTTTCCGTCACAGAGCACTCGTTACATGCCAACCTCACCTTCTCATTATAACACACATAGTTGACTGTAATAACTTGTTTGTTGTGTCACTCACACAAGGTTCGCCACACAGCATCTACTGTGGAAATATCGAGGTGTTGCCCTGAAAATAGCTCTAAAAGTGAAATATCTTACCTCAAATTCACTGTGTTATGGAAAACACTGGCTAAAGGTAGCTTTTTCCAAGATACAATCAGTAAAGTTAGAGGTAAAGCTGGATAATCTGAGAGTAGATAAAGCAAAGAGGACATCCTAAACTAGGAGAATGTCCTCTGGTTTGGAAATCAGTGGAAACATTTAAAGGGACCAGTCGAATTTGCTTTATTGAATGGCTGTATTGTTATTCTGTGAGTATAGTAAACACGACTAGTGTACTAAATATACATACAGGACAATTGCCTTTCTAATGCATTTTTTTTATTTTAGCGCCTATCCTGCTAAGCAACTAGCTGCTTCCTTGTTAAGAAGGTTAAATCATTGTTGAACAAGTGTGGTATTGTTGGAGCTGTGGATCGCTTGAATAAGTTTGTGTCAGGGACAGATAAACGTGTTTTACTGCAGAATAAACAGAGAAAATTATCTTTCAACTGAGTTTTAGTGTTTATCTGATTCTGTATGCATTTCAAAATTAAATCACTCCAGCGTTTCTGTTGATGGAATCTATTCTTTTGTTTTAAAAAAAGGGGTTTATTGTGAAATATTTGCAGGAGCGAAAAATGCATGGCGTCATAAAACATAGTACTGGTATTTATTTGAGTACGCAGGCCTACTTTAATACAAGGAAATAGTCATATTTATCTCCACTATCATGCCAAAGCCTGTATGTAAAAACGTTGTGCTGCAGTAGCAGCTCCTCTGCAAAAAACATTGTTGAACTGAGAAGCTAAATATTGTGCACTGAACAGATGCTGCAAATATGAATTCATTTGAATGTGAATATTGTGCATTGAATAGATAAAGTTCCACAACTGCGATTCTTTGTGTATATAGTTAAGCTTGTACATTCAGCCTGTAAAAGAAAATTGCAAAAAATTATAAAAACGACCTTACTGAGTGGGTTTTTTGGGAAGATATCAGGGTGGTAGATTTCGGCTTACGTCTGGAATTAAAAAGTGATCCTGGACTCTAAAAGGTTGGTGACCACTGCTGTAAACTATACTGTCATATTTTTTTATTTTTCTCCTTTTATATCTCGATGCAAGTAGTCTTCTTGACTGATCTCAAAAACCATCAATCGACTTCTCTTACTCACCCACAAGGATCCGTATTGGGCCCTCTATTTTGCCTATACATGAATGTAATAGATATAGATGTTTGATTTGATTGGGGCTCAAATATATACTGACAACACTGTAATATACTGTATGTACACAGAAAGCCAGATTGTGTCTATCTTAACCAAACTGAACTAGAAGCAGTACAACACTTATCGGGATATGCTTCTGGTTCCGAGGCATGGAAATAAATGCTGACCCTGCAGCGAAAAAAGAAAAAAAGCCTACAAGAATTTAACTCTCCAGCACTCACAAGGAGTGTTGAGTGAAGAACTTCCCACCCACAGTTTACCTTAGAATGCCATGAAGTTTTTTCCATTGCATGTTTTTCTGTCAGTATTTCACAGGACAAAAAGTCTCAGCAAAGGTGTCAGCTATATATGAGATAACAGAGTAGAAATATCTATTGAGATATCATCCGTTTTACAGGATTTCATAATCTATATGAATTATTTTTCCATCGGTTAATTAGTAGTTGTATTAACTTCTAATTGTTCCGAGAAATCGCAGCACACACAACAATGGAACTAGTGTGGGTGGTAAACTACTCATGATGTGTAGCTCTGAGTCAAGCTTTATTAAAAAGTTGTAATTATATATTTGGCTAGAATATCTTGTTTGGTCGGTTCATTCTTTATCACGGAAAGGGCAGCATAAGTCACGCACTGTTCTTTCTTGTACCCATTGAGGTCAACAGGGACATGACTGTGCAGGTGACATCAGAGCTAAGCAAGATAAATACCGCTGTGACTCAAAATACATGATTGTCCTACTACATAATGTGGTTTATGTCATCAAACATCAACTGATTTATTGACTGATTAGAACGGCAAACACACAAGGTTACAAGTTTAAGTCGGTACATAAAGCACCTGGGTGTCAAATGCTACAGATATTGTTCAGGAGCGTGGTTGTTGTGTACAGAGGAAGGCAGGAATTTGGTCAAGAGATGTACCAGAGAACAGGTTGTGCTGGTGACTTCATATATATAGAAACAAGCGAGGAAGTTGTCCGGGTCCAGCTTCTACAATGGTGGCTTTGTGTAACTTTGTGGTTGCATCTTTGTTTCCAGAAGTCGTGTATGTTTTTTGTTTTTTTTAAAAACCAATGTTACCAGTGACTTATAGACTAGTCACAATAAGCAGGGCCACCCTCATATTCTCCAACAGCAAAGGCATGTCAGACATAGGAGCTTGAAGAATGCTCTCGTCTGATGATACACTGACACCTGGTGGGGTTGGGTACTGAAATCTGTTGCCAGTCAGGCACCGGTTCATACCCTGTGTTACCCACCAGACCAAATCACAAGCCACGTTTCGGTGCCTGAGCCATGCCCTGAAATAGTACCCTGCTTTCAGGCAATATAAGAATCACTACACTTGTCTCGTTGACATTACACTTAACTCTGGTGACAAAACACTTTCTATAGTAAACACGACTAGTCCATTGGAGGCTGCGGCCAAACAGGTTTTTTTCTACGACATACCACATGGCACATGATCACAAATATGGCATGTTTGGTTGTTTCACAGAGCTCTGCATAAAGGCAGTACTGAAGAAAATATACATACAGGACAATTGCCTTTCTAATGCATTTTTTTATATTTATAATATTTTTTTTTATTTTAGCGCCTATCCTGCTAAGCAACTAGCTGCTTCCTTGTTAAGAAGGTTAAATCATTGTTGAACAAGTGTGGTATTGTTGGAGCTGTGGATCGCTTGAATAAGTTTGTGTCAGGGACAGATAAACGTGTTTTACTGCAGAATAAACAGAGAAAATTATCTTTCAACTGAGTTTTAGTGTTTATCTGATTCTGTATGCATTTCAAAATTAAATCACTCCAGCGTTTCTGTTGATGGAATCTATTCTTTTGTTTTAAAAAAAGGGGTTTATTGTGAAATATTTGCAGGAGCGAAAAATGCATGGCGTCATAAAACATAGTACTGGTATTTATTTGAGTACGCAGGCCTACTTTAATACAAGGAAATAGTCATATTTATCTCCACTATCATGCCAAAGCCTGTATGTAAAAACGTTGTGCTGCAGTAGCAGCTCCTCTGCAAAAAACATTGTTGAACTGAGAAGCTAAATATTGTGCACTGAACAGATGCTGCAAATATGAATTCATTTGAATGTGAATATTGTGCATTGAATAGATAAAGTTCCACAACTGTGATTCTTTGTGTATATAGTTAAGCTTGTACATTCAGCCTGTAAAAGAAAATTGCAAAAAATTATAAAAACGACCTTACTGAGTGGGTTTTTTGGGAAGATATCAGGGTGGTAGATTTCGGCTTACGTCTGGAATTAAAAAGTGATCCTGGACTCTAAAAGGTTGGTGACCACTGCTGTAAACTATACTGTCATATTTTTTTATTTTTCTCCTTTTATATCTCGATGCAAGTAGTCTTCTTGACTGATCTCAAAAACCATCAATCGACTTCTCTTACTCACCCACAAGGATCCGTATTGGGCCCTCTATTTTGCCTATACATGAATGTAATAGATATAGATGTTTGATTTGATTGGGGCTCAAATATATACTGACAACACTGTAATATACTGTATGTACACAGAAAGCCAGATTGTGTCTATCTTAACCAATGCATCAGCCCATATCACTAAATGGTTGATGTCTACGACAACTTATGTCAAAAATTCTTAGCCTTTACTTCTCAAAGACAGCTGACAATACCATTGACCCACATATTAACTCGAACAAGGACAAGGAATTGACAGAGCCTTTAAATACCTTGAGATTGTGATGCATCTCGTTTATATCTGATGTTTGCATAAGTGTCATGTATAACTTTCAGTTTTCACCTTTGAAAAATACTATTAATCTTTGAGCTGGGACAATCTAATCTCAAAAATCCAAATACATGTCTAATGTCTAAATTGTTAGTTACATGGCCACTCCCCCACTCAATTTGTTAGGCACTGACAAGACAAATCAGTGTCAAATACATATTATTTCTAGTCAATCAAGCCAATAAACCTATCAGCAGTAGTACAGATGCTGTCATCATCTAACAAAGGACTGTCAATATATAACTTAGATGCAACTAAATGTGCTAAAGGTTCTGTTTCTGACATGTCTGGTTTTGCGTCTATGCTCATGTCTATGTCTGTTTTTGCAAAGCGTTTTATTTATTTAAACTGTAACTGGTTGTTACTGCTTCGTTTAACCAGTAATTTTGTTGCCTACGTCTTTTCTCAAACAATGTCCCATGTTATACAAGATGACTATTATTTCAAACCTGTTTCTTGATTCTAGGCTTTCAACTTTTCACAAGGCCAAGGACAACATACATAAAAAATACTATATATTGCCTTTTGGCAATGGCGTATTCAAAGAAAGGTTTTTTATGCGTACTGTCCCTGAGATAACTAAACTGAACTAGAAGCAGTACAACACTTATCGGGATATGCTTCTGGTTCCGAGGCATGGAAATAAATGCTGACCCTGCAGCGAAAAAAGAAAAAAAGCCTACAAGAATTTAACTCTCCAGCACTCACAAGGAGTGTTGAGTGAAGAACTTCCCACCACAGTTTACCTTAGAATGCCATGAAGTTTTTTCCATTGCATGTTTTTCTGTCAGTATTTCACAGGACAAAAAGTCTCAGCAAAGGTGTCAGCTATATATGAGATAACAGAGTAGAAATATCTATTGAGATATCATCCGTTTTACAGGATTTCATAATCTATATGAATTATTTTTCCATCGGTTAATTAGTAGTTGTATTAACTTCTAATTGTTCCGAGAAATCGCAGCACACACAACAATGCAACTTCTACAGGTGCACCATAGAGAGCATCCTGACTGGCTGCATCACCTCCTGGTATGGCAGCTGCACCGCCCTGAGCCGTAAAGCTCTACAGAGGGTGGTGAAGTCTGCCCAACACATCACCAGGACGGCGCTACCATCCCTAGAGGACCTCTACACCCAGCGGTGCAGGAAGAAGAGCAGCCGGATTATCAAAGACCCCTTTCACCCCAGCAAAAAACATTTTTGCCTGCTGCCGTCTGGCCGACGGTACCGCAGCATTCGGGCCCGCACCACCAGGCTCAGAGACAGTTTCTTCCCCCAGGCCATAAGACTTTTAAACTCCTCTTAACTGCAATAACTACACTTAACCCGCACTGTGACATCATTGCAAATTTGCACCATTACACAAACTGCACTTTTGTTGCTTTATTTCTCTTCAGTTGTTTTTTAATATATTTAGATATATATTCCTTATTCTCTTTTTTATATTTTGATATTCTATTTTATTCTATTTTATACTATTTCTATTTTATTTGTTAGGTTGTATTACTTGAGCATTGTTAAAAGAGAGCCTGTGACTCAAGCTTTTCATTGCCAGCAACTGCTTAATGCTATTGTTGTGTATTTGACAATAAAAAAAATCTTGAATCTTGAATCTTGAATGGAACTAGTGTGGGTGGTAAACTACTCATGATGTGTAGCTCTGAGTCAAGCTTTATTAAAAAGTTGTAATTATATATTTGGCTAGAATATCTTGTTTGGTCGGTTCATTCTTTATCACGGAAAGGGCAGCATAAGTCACGCACTGTTCTTTCTTGTACCCATTGAGGTCAACAGGGACATGACTGTGCAGGTGACATCAGAGCTAAGCAAGATAAATACCGCTGTGACTCAAAATACATGATTGTCCTACTACATAATGTGGTCTATGTCATCAAACATCAACTGATTTATTGACTGATTAGAACGGCAAACACACAAGGTTACAAGTTTAAGTCGGTACATAAAGCACCTGGGTGTCAAATGCTACAGATATTGTTCAGGAGCGTGGTTGTTGTGTACAGAGGAAGGCAGGAATTTGGTCAAGAGATGTACCAGAGAACAGGTTGTGCTGGTGACTTCATATATATAGAAACAAGCGAGGAAGTTGTCCGGGTCCAGCTTCTACAATGGTGGCTTTGTGTAACTTTGTGGTTGCATCTTTGTTTCCAGAAGTCGTGTATGTCGTGTGAACATCTAAAATGAGAGTGCAGCATTCAGGATATTTCTGATTCCGAGAAGAGTCGTTTTTCGGACAAAGCCAGAGTGGAAAAGGTTCAACTAAAATGTTAAAGTGACCAAAATTATATATATACATCTAAAAGCAGTTGTGGGTCAATAATTGTTAGCAATAATCAAAGCTGAAAAATATTTCACTCTTTATTTTAGAACTCAGTGTGTGATTGCACCAGTCTCTTTTTCTACTGGACCGTAAGTCGTCTGTTTTCCCAGCGACGCTCCACCCTTCTCCTTTGTGTCATGACATCTGATGAGTCACTGCCAACTTTCTATACCCTCAGTCATCCACAACGAGAGTTTGACATAATCTCAGATGTCAACTCAGTGAGGCCTGAAATGTACTTTGCAGAGACGGTTTAAGTAGAGTTAGGAAAATTACAATCAGCCCAGCAAAGACACATGACTGAATGTAAATGCAACTAAAATATTGGAGTATAAACGTGTAAGCCTCCACACCTTATCAAGGTGCATTTCTGTTTCAATTTGTGAAATATATTTCCCTCTGCAGCAGCTGAGGGAAAAAAACCAGTACCAAGATGTTTTCACATCCTCGTTGCAGCGATCAGGAAAATACAGCTAATGTTTGATGCGTAGTCCGGTTAGTAAAGGGACTATATCCTCATACCAGTAAATGCTGTGATAAGAAATTGGCAGACCTAGCTTGGTGAGCTGTTGTTTTGACGGATACATGCATGAACAGTTTCAAAGGCCAAGGGGGTGTGATGCGTGCTTTGGTTTCCAACTGGAATTCTAATTGGGCAGGTGTGCGTGTCTGTGTGTGTGTCACCAGGAAACTATGTCCATGGCAAGACATTTTTATCGAAGACCACTTCTTCCTGGAAGCCTCTTCGACAGTACTACATCTGATTGGATGTCACTTCTCTGCTCCATTTGCGAATATTCCCAGTCCTCAAATGATCCAATCATAAGCCGAAAGACGATCTCAAATATCCAAGCAAGCTATATCCAGTAACAAACATACGTCATTCTCTTCACAAAGATAATTATATGTTCATCAGTCCGAGTGTAACAGACAATGTGTTTGTGACTGTGTTTGTGACAGAGATAAGGGCAAGGTGGGGCTGAGTGAATAAGTGAGCCGTACACAGTTTAATAAGGATTTAATTTGATTTGACATGTGATGCTGAGCAGTGTAATAGCACTGATTCATTTAGAGATGACACTTTGTCAAAATGTCATACCACGATTATTCAAAAATTATCACAATTAACATTATTGTCACAATATAGTACTCGTACACAAACTGAAGTAGGTTCACAAAGTACACTTTTGGCCTCAGGGAGCTTTAGAGCTATCCACTTGTGACCATGATAATGTAAGACTTATGTGATGCGTATTAGGTGCATCAATGTCTTTTTTTTTATACTTACAGTTTTCTCTGGTTTTATTCTTCACAGTTATTGATGACCCTACCACAGTTGCATTGGAGGAGTGAGAACACGTTTTATGTGCTTTCCATGCCTGGTCAAGGAAACAAGCATGGTCCTGATAAATGGGGCCATCTCTGAATCTGCAGAGGATGCACCCGAACTTACTTTGACATCAGATATGTTTTATTTCTCTTCCTCTCATCCATGTAGCTTAACTATTTTGAAAAATCTAACTGCACCACTCTCTGCTTATATGGACAATATACTAATACTGATTATATATATTGATGCAATATGTTTCCACCCACACCACATCCTCATGGTTTAAGTGTATGATTACAAAAATGAACCCATTGTCCCTCTCAAATTGATTGAGATAGTTAAATCATTTATTTTTTAATTCATATTTATTTAAATGCTCAACAACATTTGAATCCAAGCATGTAGTGTTTTCTCATGGTGTAACAGCCTTTTTTCAACATTATGATGTAGTAACACATGTACAGCAAATTTTTTGTCAACATAAATCTATTACTTTATTTGACAGCCAGTCGTTAATAATTTCATGCTGAAAACGGAGAGGAAGTTTGGCCTGCTTGCACCCCTCAGACTGGTCACCAGTGGATTTGTGCCGACATGATGATGGACGATGACCTTTCCCATTGACTGTATACAAAGATGGTGGAGCCTGTAGCCACACCTCCTGGATTCCATTCTACGTTGATACAGTGCATGTAGCTTCCTGGTGTTCAGCTCTCACAATCAGCTCCTCCCAGCCGAGGTGTTTTGATCGTACACGGAAGGAAAACCAATATTTATTGCTAACACACATATGAATTATGTTTTTTTCTCAGTTGCGTTGATTTAACCTGTTAACCTGTTAAGGTGATCCCCAAACTAATCAACGATTTTGGTTTTTATGTCAAATAAATTAAGGTATTTGAACCATTTCAAAATACACTGTCATCATTTTTATTGTGCCTCATTATTTAAAATTACTGACACATACAATACTGTGTATTTTGAAGGTTCTTATTATTGTCAAGTTTGTGTTGTTATTTTATAACATTTATTAAGGTCTTGCTGTTTCTAATAATTTAAAAATGGTTCCACATGGTTTCCTTTGCAAGTGAGTTGAAGCCTTAATTACAACGCAATAAAGCACAATAATTAACCGCACAAAGAAAAAGGGTGAACTATGTTCATGATTAATTGGCTTAGTTTCTATGTTTACGTCATCCAGTCCTTTTCATGTCATGTATTTATAATTATAGGTGGTCACATGACCTTTTACGTGGTTAGTAAAAAATCTGTACACAAGATTTTTTGTTAGGACATGGGGAGTGTCCTATTTCACCTTCATGTCACACCCTACGTATTCCACATATCCTGTTTTGAATCTGAGCACGTACTGATTATAGTAATTAGCATAACAGATAATAGATGTCTGCGTATTTTAAGCTTAAAAAAATGCAAGTATGAAACACAAAAAGTGATTACTTGAGCACAGTTGTTGTGTCTGTGTTCTACTTGATGGTTTACACACAGTAACACAGTGCCCATATCATGTTGTTACAGACCAGGAGCAGCAACTGTGAGATTTTAATTTGGAAGATCAGACGCAAACTGTCTCCATGATTATTAATAAACTGCGTAAACCTGAAATGTGCCTCTCCTTAAGGATCAAAATAACAGATGATTAATTGGACACGTCAAGCTATGAATGTTTATTGTTACTTGGATGTTAAAGAAGTTCCGTGATCAACCAAAATGACACGGGTGTGTACTGTCTATAAATAAACGATTAATGAGATTGTGGAAAAAACAAAAAGCCTGTATCTCTGGCTATCGTGGCAAAGGTTTCCACACCTCTCCCTGAATGTCGCATGAGGTTATCCTTGATTCACCCCTCTCTTGTTGGTGACATGAGTTTTTGGGCAAAACTTTTCAAGAATAAACCAAGGTTAACACGGCCAGACATGTTGATCGCTGTTTGCCTTCTCGATTCCGGTTGAAGAAGACTGGGTAGAAATCTGTACATGCCTGGAGTGAATGGGTGTTTGAAATTGTGGTCGATCTGTTGCAGGGTCATTCCATTCAACATGCAATGACTTTAAATACAAATCCATTAAATACCAAAGAAGAACATTGTGGTCAAAATTTTTCCAAACATATCTAAACTAAACAATCGCTTGACTTGATTAATCTAAAGAAGCCCATAGGAGAGTGATAACAGTAGGATCAACAAATGAATCATGAAACATTTCATTTATTTATATATCTTAATTTATTTAGATTTACATTATTTGGATAAAATGTATAATAGTCCAACAAGTAGAAAAGGCTGTACAAAATTGATACAAAATAAAATAAAAAAAGGAACTGTGCATATTATACATCAAATAAAGTTTCATCTCATATTCAAATTATTCATTAAATGATCATTTTATGAATCCAAAGAAAAGTCATTTTGAAACCGATAACTTATGGTAAATGGAAAAGCAACATAACATAACAGTAACGGTCAGCTTAAATGTGATGTTGGAGTATCTGTGGAATAGACTGAACTGATCTTCATGATGAGCTCGAGATGATTTTCTTCAGCTTCATCACCTCTTCAGTGGTGAGGTGCAGCAGAGAGCTGGAATTCACCATTAGCAAGGATGAGGGCGCCATCTCTGACCTTTCTTTTCCTCCCTTGGGTGCGTCTTGGTACAAGGACTTAGTAGTAAAGTCTTGCTGAACTGTGATGGGACTGGATGCGACTTTCCCTCGGATGTGGGCGGCGTGGGTCTCTTTGTCATAGGTGTCCCAGCATCGTGAGACTTGGGAGCCGTACGACTGAATATTATCCTGCTGGTCGACTTGGTAGACATCTCGGCTGGATGCGTGCTTCAGAATGCCACCGGAGGGCAAAGACTTGTAGCTGGTGATATGGTTTTGGCTCGTGCTATTTTTCTGGATGGTTGGTGTGGGGCTTGATGCTGCCCTCGGCCTCATCCTCGGATCCTCAGCAGCTGGGCTCCAGGGGTGGGGATCTGAGCGTAGGGAGAGATTGGTGGGTAGGATGTCTGGATCCGAGCAGTTCCTCTGTCCTGATTGTTCTTCCAGTGAAGGAGGGGTCTGTAGCTGCTTAGCTCCATGCATCTGGGCTGAGGACCCATAAAGCCTGAGCCAGCTGTGGAGCATAGACAGCGGTATCTGAATTTCCATCTTGCCTCCGTTGTCTTGAGGGGGGCTGGGCCGAGCGTAGCTGATATTAAGCCCCCCTACTTCAGGACTGCCGTCCCTGTCTTTTTTTGGCCGGATTGTATAGTCGGTTTCCGGAGACCTGGGTTTTGGTGCCATAGTTGTGATGCCTCTATCTGTCGTCAGAGTAGGTTCAAGGTTGGGGCTGCTTGAGTCTGTTAGAGCGTCGACATCAATGACATACTCTGGAACCTCACATCCGTCGTTTCTCACCACCGGAGGGTAATGGGGTGTGTACAGAGGGGAGGGTTGGTTCAAAAACTTCGGGTTCTTGCTGGATGAAGGGGGGGCAAAGGATGAGGCAGGGTTTCTGTTGGCTTCCTGGCTTTGGGCTTTGACACTCAGGTTCAGGGGCTCAGCCAGCCCGGACGAGGTCTTGTACTGTTCTGCCAGGTGGCGCAGGTGCTCCAGTGGCTTCTTGACCCTGTCTGTTGGATTTGGATGAGGTGGACAGTAAGGGAACTGTGGCTCGGGGGAAGGGGGACTCTGCGATGTCAACATGGGGGGGGACATCGGGACATACGGGGTCAGAACTGCACGGTTTGGGCGATAGAACTGAGAGTAGTGTCGTGGCAGAGGGAAGATGTTCCCATGTGCATCGGACTGGAGCTGAAGAGCGCTCTGTGGAAAAGCAAGTGTTCCATCAGTGGTTGTAGGAATGGTTTGGGGAATTATTTTTGGGCAATACAGTTATTTGCTTCCTTGCCCAGCTCGAGAACAGCCAGTACAACACAGACAGGAGAGTGGTATCGAGATCTTTCTTACTCTCGGCACTTGGTCGAATGTATTGATCAGTGTACTCATTTATTCAATATACGTTTGTGCAAAAGTGCTGGGCAACTTTGCTGTTATTTGAGGGAAAAAGTGGACCAACCTGTTGCAGCGGCACTGACAACAGTTTGCGTTTGGCTGGTCTCTGGCCGTCCTCATCGTCTTTGATGAAGTTGACATCATGCAAGAGTCTTGGCTGATGCTTAGGCAAGGGATTCATCACTATTCCTCTCTTGTGACATTCATATGTCAGAAGTAGCCTGAACACGGATCAGATGAAACAGTTAGAAAACAAACCACCAACACTCCACCTGATAAGTCTGTATACCCTTTGTTGCTCTCACTTTTCGTAGTGTCTACGAGTGCACGTGGCTGCGCTCGTGCTTCTGGGGTTTCCTCCAAGCCTGTTGTAAACTTGCTTCCACAGCTGCTGCGCAGTTACCTGAAGAAGTGCAGGGTACTATTAGTTTATAACTGGATAATTACCAATTTTAAACATGACCTTTATTTTATTCTATATAAATGGAGTGACAAATGCCCCACCCCACAGCAGTTAAAGCCAAAGCATATTGCATCATGTCCTTGTACTTCCTTGGTATGATCAATATTGGGCATAGACATTTCCAACGTGAGATTATTTAAACATATAAATACTATATAGTGTATTAAGAAAAACCTTTGTTTTGCTATTAAGTGTAAATTGTTTATACCAGTAAATAAAAAATATGTAATTACCTGGTGGTATCCTCCCAAGTCCTCGACAGTCTTGTACATTACAAACAAGTCAACTGAAAAATAACGAAAATATACAAAATTAAATACCCTTCATTAGTGAAAATTAGGTCTTGTGGAATCTCGATTGTTCTGTCAGGTGATCCCTTAATTGTTTCTGTTGTGAAATGTCATAACATTTTTATATAAAAACACCTATCAAGATTACACAGAGCCACTTTAAAATGTTGTAATGTGTTTTTGTATCTTTCTTGTAAAAACAGAGATTGCGCAGATTACATTGATATAGACATGTTATGATAATGTAATGCTTATATTTGAAAAGCAGAAATTAAGGACTTTTATTCTTTAAAGTTTGTTTTATAGCATATGTTGGCATCTAACAGTGAAGTAGCATATTATCTATTGAGGCATGGAGAGTGTGTGAAGGGCATAAAGGGCTCAATCTAAGGAACAGAAAACTCAGTGATTTCTTAGTAACAGGTAACACTAATGAAAATATAATTATCTTCCATTCTTTCAAATTAATTCCCCAAAAGCCTTCACACTGGTCCTTACAAATGTACTTAAATGTTCATTGATTGTAAGCTGTGGATTAATTTTCTGAATGAAGAATCAGTGATCCTAATGCTTTCCTTGTATCCTGGATGCTGCTGTGCACCTGCTCATTGACCTACTACACATGCGTTGTGTGAACCATACTTTCTTTTGGCACATAACACAAATAACAAATTAAAAGCAGCGGTGTCTCACTAAGAAACTTTATGAAAATGAACCAAACTAAAACTTCTTATTATTAGGGTTGCAAAATTCCGGGAATATTCAAAGCTGGAAACTTTCCATGGGAATTATCGGGAATATACGGGAATATACGGGAATTAACGGGAATAAACTGGAAATTGTGGGGGTAATTTATACTAACTGTATTTATCTTGCCATATACAGACATAAATATAAACATTGTGTTTTGTCATAGGCCGATTTGAGCCCTGAGGAAACTTTGGGCACTTGACTATATGCTTCTGGATCTTTGTGTCATTCTTAACATAGGTCTTTGCACATTATTTGCAAATGTACAAAGCCTTTCCTTCTACATTGGCTGGGGTGAAATGTCTCCACACATGAGATAGTGCACGTAGCATTGCTCTTTAGAATAAGATGAGAAAAAATCTTGTAAAAAAACACTAAAGCAATGCCAGAGATATAAATAGTTGGCCAATTGGAATCATCCTTAAAAATATTTTACAATTGATGGATAAATTAATAGAAATAGGCTAGATCGACAGATGAACAATCCTCAATCAGCATGGTAACATATTTTCCCCAGTAATATCATCGAAACTTACCTGACTAGTCCTGCACACTACAGCAGGCCTCAATAGCCCTGCTGTAATGTGCAGGATGCTGGCAATTATCTGTGTATGTGATGGAGAAATGCACAGTGCAGGGTTGAAATTCAACGTGCAGCTTGTGCTGCATTCCATACGTCTTTAAAATAGAGTTTTTAATGATTTTTTTAGTGCTCAGCGTTTAATTTGTGTATATTTTTTTTTCAAAATTCCCGAGCTGAATATTCCCATGGAAATTTTCCGGAAATTTACCGGAAATTTTCCGCCCCTTTGCAACCCTACTTATTATAGATATGTATTGTGGATTAAATATTTGTAAGTACTTTGTTTGAAGCCCAGATGTGGGATCCTCTCTATCGGCGTGTCTTTCTTCCTCATGAAAATGTGGAGGTCTTTAAGAAACTGTTCCTCCTTGATCTCGTCCACCAGCTCTCTGGTTTTCTCTGTTTGAGCCATTTCCTTGTGTGCCTGAAAACACGTAAGCAGAACAAGGAAACATGTTAAACAAATCATCCTCACGACAAATGTTTGATATCTTGGTATTTCAAATTCTGTCATTTTTTGAACCAAACTGAGATGGCATGATTAGCGTCAGCGAATACACCGATACTCTGGGGACAATGCCTCAGTGTTTTCAGGTCCCATCATCTTTGACTGATGATTGTCAAACATGAAACATACATCAAACTCAACACACATTTGCACTGGCTTCACTGGTGTCAACCTCGTCCCTTAAAGTAACATACCATAAATATGAGTCTCAAAAATGAAGTGACGCCTGTTCATTACCTCATTCTTTGTTTTTCTATTTCTTCACAATAACGTCATGACTTCACAGTATCCATAAGTTTATGTCAGTGTTTATGAATATTGAATATTAAATAATTTCTTATTTAAAAAAAAAGTTTCCACTTATAATTTCAGAATTTTCAGTACTGTCACATTACTTCCATTTAGTGTTCATGTATTTCATTGTTTACCAACATGTAACTTTTATCACATTTATGCTTTTTCAACACATAAATACAGTGATGCAAATATATAAATAAAGCTAAAACTTTACTAGCCTGATTTTGATGTTTTGCAAAATTACAGAATAAGAGTTAAAGGTATACCCAGTGAAAGCAGCACATCGTCATAGAGCAACTGTGATATCTGATGAATGAAATGTTGATCCTCACCTGTGTTTCACTCGCGAGAATATGGATAGAATGTCCCAGTGATCAGAGAACAAGCTACTGCATCGTACAGCGCGTGTGTTCCCTCCTGTGAATTTTGAAAGAAGTAAATGAAAAATCTCTGCTGCCAGAGGCTGATGCCGTTCCAGTCCCACACCCGTCCTCAGTGTCTGTGTGACAATGAGGCTCACAGGAGAGAGGGGGGTGTTTACTCTACCGTCTTCCTGCTGAGATTTCTATCGTCAGACCGGTTCAACTTGCTCCTGAGCATGTGCCCCATAATAGATACACTGACACTGTCCACATAAATTGACACAATGAGACGGAAACTGGTAGAAATGGGTCATATTTTTTTAAACAGGGCGGCCACTATCTTCTCATTGTGTTTGCTTTTAAGTGTCTTGTTTGATGTCAATCAAATGACACAGTCAACACCTGGTTTAGCAGTTGTAATGAACTGAAATCTTGTTGTGAACTTATAGGAGCTGGTTAATCTCAATCACTCACACTGGAGGAGAGGAGAATCTCAGAAATGTGAGATCTTATTGGATTCGATTGGTCCAAATGACTGGGACACTGTGTATAGAACAATGAGGACGGCCATTCTTTGGACTGAATACAAAGCTGAACTACAGAAAAGATTTCTGAAGGATTTTTTTAACACTGCATATTGTATTCAGTGGTGCATTTGGCCTAAATAATTCAAACACAGCCTCAAACTTCTATTGTCAGCAATATATAACTGTGAATGTGTCAGATGAGATTAAGCCTGATTTCATTCTGGATCGTTTGGGCCGTGATGGTGAACGCACTGTCTCTCCGAGTTTTCAGAGTAGAGTCATTAAGTGGCAGCAGACCATTGCCCGGAGATTGCAATCTGTGCAGAGCTAAACAGGAAATTAAAAGAATAACATGTTTAAATCAATCAGAAAAAAAACAAACAAAAGGTGTTAAGTTAAAAACCTAGCTGATGTAATATTCTATTTTCAATTGAATTTCCTCAATTCCAAAAATGCAGGGGTCGAATCCAAGGGGGCACTGGCCCAAGCTGAATTCAACTGGTCCTTGAAGTGCCGCTCTCCTGTCAGCAGAATTTACAAAATAAATAAATGACTTTTAAAAAAAAACTAAAATAAATGGGACATATGTTAAGATTTTTTATTTTCCACATAATAGGCTTGAACGAGGAACAATTTTCCAAATAAATTCAGTGAATTGTGGCTTTGCTCAAAGCTCTAAAGCCAATGGTTAACAAGGAATGACCTAAATGTGCACGTCAAATCAAATCCTAGATCTTCCACTGCCGTGCTGCCCTTCTGTTTGAAAACCATTTTAAGAACACAGTTTGCAGTAAATGTTTTGTTGTAAAGTAAAATAAAATAAAATAATAATAATATCGACAACAAAAATCAACAAGGAGAATCAATATTATATGCCAGGAGCTGCTGCGGAATAATTTAGAAGCGCTTTGTCCTCTGAATGAATCAGCGTTTGCAGGAATGTGTTTTTGTTGGCATAGGACGTCTGTCTGTAATAGATTCTGAGAAGCTCATCAACTGACAGTATGCATTGTTCCTGCTTCTTGTCGAAGGACCTCGCTGGGTGTGGCTCTGCCCTATCAAAACAGCACGGTGTAAGCTGTGTTCACTGCTACAGAACAAAGATAGAAACCTGACATGGCTGCTAGAAGACAAAATGAATCGGCGAAAGTCATAGCTCAGTCGTCCTCGGCTGTGGATGACTGGAAGTCTAAGTTGTGAAATCCTCCCGTTGCAAAGGACGCATGGAAGTTTAATACCGACGCCTGTAGTTCATTTATACTTTTGCTTGGAAGAAAGTGTTTCTATTGTCTAAAAGAGCAGAATAAAGAGATTAAAAGGGGTAAAATAAATAACAAGGATAGATATGCATAAAAAATATAAAGTAATTGAAGTTATACAAAAGAATAGATAGAAATATTTTAATATATAATGCAAAGATGATATGAACTTTCATTAAGATGATTAAAAGTTAAAACTTGTGGAAGATAACCACTTTCTAAAGCTCATGCTGACCCTGTGTCTTGCACATGACGAAACTTGACCTATTGTTAGACTATTAATACTCTGATTATCTTCATATAATCAGAGAAATGTGGAGTATGTCCCCGTCACAGAGTTTTGATGCTGAACTGAATATCTGTATGATCAGGTGCAATGATTACAGCCCGTAAAACCAGTTTCAATGTCTATGTAGGATCCTGACTACTGTGAACCATCCCTCTATATACAATAGGCAATGCCGCTCACACTATAACGTAAAGCTCCATGTTTTCTTTAGCCCTGTTTCAGGGTTCAGCCCTGTAGGCAGAGCAGAGGTGGGACCAGGTAAGGTTATATGTATTCATCGAGACGTTAAAAAAGCATCGTCAATACAATGACATAGTCTCAGTAGGACGTTATCAGACCTTTGACGTACAACATACTCCCTCATTTGGTTTACTTTTCCTCACTTGTGAGTTATTTTTTTTTCCTAAAACAAAACCAATGAATGTAATATAACAAAAATGTGAATGGGGTGCAGTAGAAAAACAAAGATAGTTTATAATCGCTTGACAACAACTCCCAAATATACCAAAATCATTTGAAATATAAATCATACAAAATCCTCAACAAAGGTTAAATATTTGTATAAATTAAAATACTGGACATATATTAGCATAACAGAAACAATGAAGAGGGGAGAATATTTGCTATGAATACAATAAGAATTATAGAAATTATATGCTGTGTCTTACGTGAGAAGAATCGCTCACCATTCAGCCACACTTGCATCGGAAGAGTGGTGAGAAGATAATGAGTGCATTTTCATTTTTGGGTGAACTATCCCTTTAAGAGAGTTTTAACAGAGAATAAGGGTGTTTGGAATTTTTTTGTTTTGGAACGGCGAGTCGGGCCTATATGCTGAGGTTACGACCGGGCAAAAGATATAAAAAATGTATTAGTACGAGGCTTAAAAATAATTTTTTTAATATTAATATCTAAAATCAAAGTAAAGTAAATACTTTAGCTGATTTAATGAGAAGCCTGGCAGCTGACTTTTGGACGAGCTGTAGCTTTATGTAAACTCTGATGGCTCAGGCAGGTAAAAGAAAAATTACAGGAATCCAAATGATTTACAATCTAGTTTTCCTCTTTTAGATAAATATTTGATCTTTGAGAATTGCCTGAGCTGCAAGCACAAAAATCAACGTAGATCAGGCAGCCAAGCTGAGCTGTTGGATGAATGTGCTTGTGAACGCCACAGTGCCCAGCACCAAACCTGACTCATGTATAACCAGAGGCCCTTGTGCCTGTCGCCCCACCCAGGCATAAAAAAAAACGTCACAGAGGACCTCATGTGACACGGTGCAGTATCTCCTCAGGTGCGACTCACTCCCTCCTGGCAATGTTGGGTTACCTGTCTGTGAGCAGGAGGAGGACCTGAGCACTGGAGCATATATTCAGAGCTGGTATAAGCAGAATCCCGAAATAAAAACACTCATTGCACTCAGAGCATCACCATCACTTCATAATATTAGTCCAATCAAAGTCTGATTATTATTTTATCCATAAGAAAAAACAGTGATTGTTATGATTGATATGCGGCAACACAAAGGGACGTCATTTTGATATTTCCCCAGTAGCAGTAATAGCAGTTGCAGATGTCAACAACTGCTTTTTGCCTGATTAGAATTCCAAGTCATGTATATAATATAATATTGACAAGTAGAACGTGTATATGCACAAACCTGTTCATACACAAAGGGAACAGTATTTATAAAGCCTACAAGTAATTGTGAGCTATGTTATTTTTGACATTTTGCCAATTGTCATATGACCTGGTTGACTTCAGATTCAGAAGGATAAATGCATGTACAAATTGTTTCTGTCTGCATGATTCAAAGAGTTTGAGACCATCTGACAACACTACACAGACACACAGACACTGATCCGGGCAAGTGCCAGCCTTAAAACCACCACGTGTCATGTTTGGGTATCACAATACACACCTTTACTATGGACATTTTCTGGTCAAGACAAAATGTTGTATTGGACAAATTGATGAAAACAGTTCCTTCACTTGTCTTTTTCTGTTTAATGCAATTCCCATCTATTGAGCAAAAACAGACCTTTAACAACTGTCCAATCTTCCCCATATCCCACATACACAGATCGCTCCGGTGAGAAAATGTTTGTTGTGCTAGAGAATGATTTCTGGTCTTAAAAGAAAAGTCATCAACACAATATTAGAATCATGAAAGTTTGAAAAAATCCTAGGGACAAAACGTTTGAAGGCGTCTTGATGAATTGACAATTACAAGATGTTGCAAGTGGAGAACAAGTAGAGAGAGGGAGAAACGAAATTCCTATATTTCACTCTATTATTTGACACAGACAAATCATTACCTGATGTAATTTTTTTTTGCAAATTAGATATAAACTAGAATGGCCCTCAGTGGAGTTCACTCCTCCACCAAGGTCCAACTTTCTCCTTAATCTCAATCTTTCATATGTCGTATGTGCAGTTTAACAAACACTCCCTCAACAGGCACATGGCGTGTGATCGCCGATGAAGCGGTGTTATTCAGTGTGACTTTGTTGCACTGCTGACGTGTTTCGAGAAGCTAACCACTGAAAATGCTTTAATTGAAAACTGGATGAGACGTTTTGTCTTGCCGGAGCAGGAGAAGAACAGGTTTTATTAATCAAATTAACTGCAGCCTCCTCACGCACACCAAAGTATAATGTATCCTCCACTAATAATTATATAAGTTGCACCACCAGCTGGAGTCATTTAAGTTACACCTGACCTTTTGACACACAGCCGTGACAAGTGTCTGCAGGAAAAGTAGGCGCTTCCGTCACCTCTTCGTCCATTTACAATGGATAATTATAACTATCTCTGTCCCTGATTGTCACAGGCAACGCCTTTAAACCTTGGATTACTGTACATGGGAAACTAGCAGCGTGTGTATGTGACCTGAAATGAACGAGCTAATAAAAGAGTAATTTGTTTTTACAGGACAGTCTATCAAGAGGTTAAACAAACAGACTCAGCTCAGCATTAACAGTGGCTAAGAAAACCAATATATATTCGGCAGTAAGAGATCAAGCACTGATCAGAGTAAAGCAGACACATTTCAGATATTTGCTTATTTAATTATGCATCAGACACTAGAGCTTATACGTTATTATATACTATAAATATGATATAATGAAATAAAATGTAACCTCGGCAATGCTCAGTTGGACTTTGTTCTTGGCACATTTTAAAAGTCGGCCATGATGATAAAATTAAAACAATTAAATACAGACATCCCATTCTTAAACATGTAAAAAGTCATGAAGTGGAAACAGTAGGTCGGTGTTGCTCATCACAGTCACTGTTTTCATAGCTTTAGAAGCCTGACTGGGTAACAAAGACAGAGAAGACAATATCCCTGAGAGGAATGCAGACGTGCAGCTTATAACGCAGACTGGGTGATGAGCAGGTTACGTAATGACTGGAGTACAATGACACGTCATGTACCACTAGTCATTGCTGATACTCGGATATCATCGTCATTCAGATACAAACAGGTTGTACGCTCACCCGGCTTCATACGTTTGGGCACATTGCGATGTCTTCTGAGGGGGAGTGGACGTTCACATTGGGGCAGCAGGCGTTAAGAGTGCAGGTACACAAATTCAATCTCAGTGATGGATAAATGTGGTAAGATAAGAGGTTCCTGAGACAATGTTGACTGTTAGCAAGTTAGTTGATTTATTGAAAGAGACAGTTTTGCATTCCATGTGTGATTATAGTCAACGCTGGTGAACAACATGGCATACGTCTATGATTGCTTTCAAGAACTTAACCTTCTGATGGCTCCCTTCCTAAAACACAACTAAAGTTTTTTTAGATTAAGTCATTTTAGTAAGTCATTATCTCACAGTGTTAACGAATTTGGCAAAAAAATTTGATCTGCACCTTAGTCTGAAGCCAGCCAACCAAACAACCAACAAACCAACCAACCAATCAACCAACAAATCAACTAATCAACCAACAAACCAACCAACCAACCAATCAACCAACAAATCAACCAATCAACCAACCAACCAACAAATCAACCAATCAACCAACAAATCAACCAATCAACCAACCAACCAACAAATCAACCAATCAACCAACAATCCTGCAAACCAACCAACCACCCAACAAACCAATAAACCAACAAAGTAAAAACAAATAGATAGATAGATAGATAGATAGATAGATAGATAGATAGATAGATAGATAGATAGATAGATAGATAGATAGATAGATGATGGATAGATAGATAGATAGATAGATAGATAGATAGATAGATAGATAGATAGATAGATAGATAGATAGATAGATAGATAGATAGATAGATTGATAGATTGATAGATAGATAGATAGCTAGATAATAGTAATATGTTCTTGAACCATCTGATTATCTTACAACTATATCTTACAAACATGTCGCAGGCGTGGCCCTTCGACATCTTCTCCACGACTAATCCGTTTTTATTGTGTCTCATCTTTGTGCTTAAATGACATCATCACAAAACAAGGTTGCAATTTTGACACGCATGCTTGCATTTCTGGTAGTCGTGCTCAAGCACAGTCACAACAGACAGGTAGTTCATCACAAAAGGACAGGAATTGCACAACATTATTTGACATGCCATGTTGGTATTGGTATTCACCAGAGGGATTTATAATAATAGATGTAATAGGTGGTTTCTGAAAGGAAACAATGAGTGACTGACGCAGTGCTCATGTGGTGCAGATATGCAACAGGGGAATTGTATGGAGAGAAATTAGTGTCAAGATTGCTGTGAAATGAAGGTGTCAAGATCCACATACAAAATAATCTAAAAATAAAAACTGTTTGTGAAAATATTTGAAAAATGTATTGTGTTTACAAATGTAATTTAATTTTTTACAAAAAATGTAGTATATGTATGTATGTTTATATATATACTTATATACACATATATAATGACTTAATTAAACATTTGCTTCTGAAAAGCTTCATTCTTTGTATAAATAATGAAAACAGTTTTTCTCATTGTGCAATACTATAGTGACTCTAAATAACTATTGTTGGAAAATTGTTGGAAAAATATGACTTGCATTCATGCCTGTTCTCCAGAAGTGTGGCAAAAATTAAGTGCATTTCTACACAATTGTCCCCTATGTCTCCGATTCAAATCTGATAAGACTCTTGTGAAAGCCTTCTCACACCTCCTGCAGTCGCCTGGCACAAATATGCATCATCCCTGCATGCCAGCGTGTATGTCCTCAGGTGACTGAGGATAACCGAGTGGTGAAAAACTCAACAGTGATTGTCTCTGCAGCAACTACCCTTCCCTGGCTACATATTATAACACTGATAATTAAATTAAATTGGAACAATATATATGCAAAGGAACATTTTCAATCACTTAATGGTTAAAACAAAATAGCAAAAAAGTAATATAATTGGAGTACATCCAAATCATGTATCAATCTCTAGTACAAAACAATTTAAATTAAAAAAACGATTTTGTCTGTCGGTGTGTCGTTGTTTTCGCCTCTTTCCAAGCCCACATTCCTCTAGAGCCTCACTTTAGAAAAAACAGACAGAAACCTTTTGTTGTATCTTGAGAAATATAGACGGGCAAACTGGTCCAGTGAAATGTGTCTCTCGTCCTTGATGTTTTTTTCCATCGCTTTGACAATGTCCTTGACAATGTGGGGCTGTGGCTATTTGACATGAGACTACATAAATTTTTAGTAACTGTGAATGTGGGTGTGACAAATTGACTCATCCTCTGAGTGTGGCATGAAGGAAGGGAACCAGGTGATGATCAGGGAAATTACCTGGAGTGCGTGCAAAAAAACATGGTTTCCTGGAGTATTACATTACATGATCTTATTGTGGTAGATTAGAATCAAAAATATGTTTACTGTCGCTTTCTGTGTAACACAATAGCCCTGGTGTATTGTTTGACAGAGGAGTGGCACCAGTGAATGAGGATATGAAGACAATGAGCCCTTCTTTTCATTTTTTTATATCACTGTCATTAAAACCTGCGCATCCACTTTTGCAGACAGTTGCTGGAATAACCTGTTGCCCAGGATTCTAATATGATTTGTTCCAGTCAGCTCTTATCCCTGCAGCTTTCAGCAGTGACAACTTTAAGAGTTTCAAAAAATTCCCCACCATCTGGCTTCAAGATTTATCTTCCACAATGGTCTGTGCTTGGACCCTTTGTATTTACCATTATACAGTATATGCTTCCTTTGGAGAATATTGTTCCATTAATGTTCATTGTTATCTAGGACATACTCTGTGAAGTCAAAGAAAACTACACAGTTTAACATAATATTATGTTATATAATTTTCAAGCAAGCCCTACGGACATGAAGAACTGTATGACCTGCTATTTTCTGCCATTACACTCAAACAAGACAGATGTTAATGTACTTGGCCTCGAGCTGCTCAAAAACACATGATCTAGTAATGGCAATACCTGTAGATGGCATTGCCCTGGCCACCAGCACCACCACAAGGAATCTCTATGGCTTTTTTTACTGTTCATTTAAAACAAAGTTTCCTTCTCAGCGCTGTGACAAATAAAAAAATCAGACACATTAGGTCTCAAAAACATGTCTCAAACTTGGACTATTGCTATATCCTATCTGCATGAGTATGGACAGGAAATACGAATCTTGACCTGTGATTGCAAACCACCCACTGCTCACATGATCCTCTTCTACTTCCAATTATTACTATAAAAATTATTATTACTATACATCTCTATGAGGATCTTGCATTGTATTGATTCTGCTCAATAATCTGTTAAACAGCAGTTTTTATCAAGTACAAGTCGTTCTAAAATAATATAAAATGTTTAACAGAAAAACATATATTATATAACATACATAGTACTTCACTTGGATTGAAGGGCAGATATTTGTTATTACTCATAACTGAGGATATATTCAACTTGAAGCCACAATCGTCTTTTTATCAGTTCCATACATGCATATATACTTACATAATACAGTTTGCTCAACACACTGGTAACGTCATCTCTGATTATCAGTTTAGATGTATCATACACAGATATTTGGGAAACACAGTGGTTGAGTGTCTCTCTCTGTGGAGTTTGCATGTTGTCCCCGTGTCTGCATGGGTTTTCTCTGCTTCTTCCTCCTACAGTCCATAGACATGCAGATAGGAGTCAGGTTGATGATGGATGGATCTTTGTATTTCCTATATCACTGCTGTATTTGCATGGGACTCTCATACAAACTCCTCAGTGTTGAAATTGCTGGTAGTTCAGGACATCACCACACAGTGGAGCTGTGGCTCAAGCTTCCACATTGCTTCGCCTGCACTGACTGGCCTATGAGACACGGCGTTCAGATTATGGATGAATATAACATATAATATTCAGTGTGTCTAATCTTAAATCGGAGTGTGTTTGTGTGTTTTTAATATTTCATTGTGATCCCTGCATGTGTTGGTATCGATCTGGGGCTGGCATCAAACTAACGTCAGCCATGAAGAGGATTCTTATTACTCTTGCAGCTTGTGGTGCTGATTGTATTTTTCTGCTCATAGATAACATTTTGCATTTTCTGTCAAGGTTTTCTGCCCCAGCATCTAAGGAAGACTGAGTCGGTGCACAGGAAATGATGAGCATAGCTCTGCTGTTTCCCATCTCAGATGATGGTTCCTCGCCTTTGTTTTGCTGTGACGTCGGGAAGACGCTGCGGCTCCTCGCTCTGCTTCAACAGGGAGGGACATTTTAATTTCAGAGGCAAACAGTTAGATTGACACGAGATGTGTTCGGTGAACTGCTGCAAAGGTCACGCCAAAGAGACTCCAAATGTCAGTCGTCTCTGAAGTTTAAGCCTTTGTAAGACCTGATGGATTGATACTCATTTCCAGACTTGAAAAAGGTCACTGCTGATATTCAAATTCAGAATAGACTTTTGCTTCTCCATATTCCTAATTGATCATCGATGGACATCTTTGGAAGAGACTGGTTCACTGAGATGAGCTTCTGATGTGCACACGTTTATTTGTAACGATACTGGAAGTCTTTTTTAGAGCAAACACCCCTGAACTTTTCTACCCTCTTAGTGCCCTTTCAAACCTAGATGGAATTTCTAACAGCGATAACCACCCGAGGCACTATAAACCAAAAGGGGCATATTAACGGTTTGGACGGTATTTGCAATGTAGCAAATGTCACTATTTGCATGCCAGTGAATCTCTAAGGCAAGCTACTGTTCAATACTGAAACTAAAAAATATATTCTGGAGGTTTTCCACCTGAACATACACCAACCCCTCTCAGTTTTTTGTTCTAGTGTCTCTAAGAACATACTTACATTAATTGAGGTGCTGATATCTTAATATCTTAATCTTAATATTAATCTTAATATATTTAAATCATTTAACACAACATAAGTAAGTGCTGACCATTTTATCTAAACCTTAAATTCCCTTTTATGATGATTTGTACCTATTGGAGGAACATTCTGAAACTATTCTTAGTGTACTGTATATAAGGTCCATCAATAGCAGGTGAGTGCTTTGCAGGTGATGGAAATGCAATTTGTGCACAAGAAGCAATCTGGGAAACAAAACAACAGGTTTCAGAAAAAGATTTGCACCATTGAAGCTCAAAATTAAAGCAACCTTTCTGGGTAAATGTTTTTGTATGGCCAGAGCTGGGAAAAGTGAAGACGTTTGCTGTTTAAAGTGGGGAAAACTAAGGGTTGATTTATTTTATTCTAGATTAACCATGTGTAGAAAAGTTTCTGTATGTGGAAAAAAATAAAACTTGTGATGCATTCACACATTCACACATCAACTTTGAAACCAACTTAATTGACATATATTTTGACTTTTTTCTTTGGTTCATGTCCCATCCACTCTCACAAGGGAGGTGGGTTTATGACCTTATCTCCCCCAGCCACTAGTCATATCCTTATTTATATTACATCTTTATATGTAGCGTGTTTTCTACACACACAATGATTACATAGCTAAACATCAAAGGTTTACTATTGTGATGAGCTAAATATCGACTATACCTTAAACGTTTAAATATACGAGTTTGATTTTAAGTGCGTTCACATATTCAACTTTATTCATGACATATTAAAGTAAACAAGCATTCAGGAAATGCTTGTTTACAAACCTATATCTTATACAATAATTTCCTCCATATATTTAGCATTTGGTGCTAAATGTATATATACAGACATGTCCATATAAAAACTTTTAATTAAAGTTTAATTAAAATACTGTACGCTCCTGATTGAAGCTAAGTGTCACAGCAATAGACATGAGCACACTTCTAAATGCTTTCAATTAACAATTTCAAATTCAGTAAATCAACTGACAACACTTGTAACAAGAAGACGAGATGTAACACTTTCAGAAATGTGACACAAATATCTGCTTTTGTAATGTCACCACTGACTGCCAACAATGCTTTCATTGATTTATCACATCTGTGTGTTTGGGTGTGTGTTAGATGAAAATGTGCAGCTCTGCCAAAGAGGCTTACACAGCACTTACAAATCAGAGTAGGAAAGGGTGTGTACTTGTTAGTCTGTGTGTGTGTGTTTGTGTGTTTGTGTGTGCGTGTTTGTTTGTGTGACTGTTTTGTGATTTGATGCTGATTTGAGAGTTTCTTTCACCTTGGACAGAAACAAACAAGGCACCTTTCAAACACCTCTTCAACTAAAATTGTGTTTTGTTTAACTTCCCCCCCTGGGCTGATATATTTCTTTCTCAGAATCGCAGCGTGAAGGGAATAGTTCTGGGCCTCAAGCAGAAATGAAAAAGCTAACAGGAGTTAAGTGGTAATGAATTCAAGTTTCTGCTGTTGAGATCTCTCATGATCATTGATGTGTTGCGATGTGGGTTGCAGGGATGTGTGAGAAGAACTTCATTGGTTATAAAAGTGGAAAGTTTGAGCGTTTCCTCCTCCTCTTCTTCCTGCTTCTCCTCCCACTTGTCCAAACATTTGCTGCACCCCCACATCCAAAAATGGAGCACAGATGGGGACAGAGATTTTGTGTTTTCAGTGTCAGAGAAATAAAGAACATTTTGAAAATATCACACCGAGGAAGTTTTGGTTTTCTATGCCCATCTGCCTGTCTGGCTGTTTAGCTATCGATTACCATAACACTTGTCAGGGAGGAACCCAGTCAACTTAGCTGCAGTTCCAGGATTACATTTTTTTTCTCACTTTCTTTAACATTGCGAGTTCGGACATTTCTCAACATTTCTGTGGATAGAATAATCCTAACTTAAAAATGAATAAGTCTGGATCTAGTGAATTTAAATGAGGTTCCATAAGGAAGCTGGTGGGCCTCGGTGGAGGTAGCCTACACGCTTTCTCCCTTCAAGTTATTTTTTTTCTCTGTTGTCAATATGAGCTTTGCTGAACACCATACAACATGATTCACGTATTTATTGATTTCAGGTTCAGATTATGCATGCTCTCAGTCAAAACCCTGCACTCGCACTCTCACTCAAATAGCCCCTGCTTGTGCTTAGACCCCCCTTGTATTTGAGCTTCAGCTTCAAGGAGCAGGAGTTCAGCGGATCCCTGGTCAACATGGAAGGACCAAATTAAAGATTGTTTTTTATGTTTAGGGATCGCTGTTGCCAACAACTATAATAACTGCATCCTGTTTCCCTCCCCTGTACTACCCTATACCTGTATATATACCATTCTTGTTGTTTGGTGTTCGTCTATAGCCAGGATGCAGAAATACAGCACATCTATTAATACTTTTTGTTTAAATTAATTTGAGGTGATCTTTCCCACTTTTCATCACAGAGACAAAATAGTCATAAGTGTCATTTCTATTTCAGTATCTCTTGAAGATATCCAGAGTGATTTGTTCTGAAGAAGTCGACAGACTCTTGAAAGACAAGCTGTCGTCTTGTCCAGCAGGGGCAGCACTTCTGAATGATTTAACAGAACTGCAGAGCTTCAAATTTGAGCCACAGTACAGAGAACATTTTGACAAAGTGAAACAATTAGTCAGCAAATAAATTGCTTAGTCAGTGAACGACAGAAAGGTGATATTACATCAGTATTTGTGACGTTCTGAGAGACTGTTTGTGTTTGGACTCTGTGCCATGGCCTCCGAATTTCGTTGTGTCTGGACTTTCTGTGTATATTTGGATTTGTCTTTGTTTGCACTGTGAGCTCTCTTTACCTTGAATTGTCTTTCCGTGTGTGTCCCTCTCGCTTTACTTCCTGTCTTTGTCTTGTTTCCTGCCCTTGTGATCGTTTGCACCTGTCTCAATGTGTTTCACCTGTGCCTCCCGTGTGTATACGTGTCTGTTTCCCTTTGTCTGGACATCTGTTAAGTTCAGTTCTGTTCAACCCCCGGTTTCCCTTATGGTCCCATGGTCTGTACGTTACCAGAGTTTTAGATTTAAGACCTGCAGATGCACGGCTTCTTACCGTAGAATCCTGGCATTTAGTTGAGTACGTATAGGACTAGTTGTATTCGAGGAGATGCAGTAAGTTGAAACAGAAACCTCACTTAGCAGGAACGCTCAATGTGTGAACAACATACCAGCGCACGACCCAGCAGATCAGCAAGGCAGCTGTCACACACTGCACACACACCCAGTGGGACCCAGACGGATGATCTTTACTTCCTGTGACAGTAGAGGTTTGGGGCTCAAACCCTGATTTGTGATGGGCTGTTCTATGAGGAGTCTGCATGTTCCCCCACATCTCCAAAGACACTCAGGTCAATGGGTGTCTCTATATTGCCTGTAGGTGTGAATGGTTATTGCGTGTCAGCCCTGTGATGGACTGGTGACCTGTCCATGGTCTCACTCAATGGCAGCTGGGATTGGCTCAGGCCCCTGTGTGACCATCAGTTCAGCTTATGGACAGATGTAGAGCATACACCTGCCCTTCCCCTGTGAAGCACAATTTGAGTTGTGATATCCTCTTTCAAAAATGTGTTTCACCATGTAATAATACATAATGCTCATTCTCATTAACAGCCTTCATGCAGTCTGTATATCCAAGTGCACTTGAGTCTATGATGGTGCTGCCAAGGACACAGTGTGGAAACCTCACTGGGCCTCATACCCTCAGCCACACGTCGAGCTCACACCATGTTGCTCTGCAGCTGTTGGAAATGTGTGAAAGTGTCTAACATGTGAGAAAATGGTTAAAAGGGTTACATACAGTATGTTAGGATAGTGTTGAATCTGTGTTTGCAGTACCGGTATGTGTTGATGTATGAGTGACTGCATGAATTAATTTAAATAGAATGTGTTGCTCTGGGTTGTTTTGGCACTCAATGTTTTTTTTAATGAAGCCAATTTTTTGTGTATGTTGAATATCAACTGGAGATGAGTGGTTATTTATTGTAATTTTATGTAGTTTTTGTGGGACGCAACAAAGTAGTTTACTTCGTTACTGTACTTAGTTACATTTTAAATGTGTCTGTGGTTCACTTATTTATTTTAAGACAAGATGCTAACTTGGTCCTTTCTAGTCTAAATCCACAATTTGTATGTTGGCTACAAAGCGTATTGTTTATCAAAAATGTGAACCTCAAGCTGCCAGTCCAGATTTCCCCTTTGACCAGTAACAAGTAGCCTAACTGCTGAAAGCCCCCTCCAGTATGTGTGTGGCTAAGACACCTCACATCAGTGCATAAACACAAGAAAATAATGCAAAAACCACCAAACAAGTTGAGGAAATATTTTTATATTTGTATTTACTTCTGATTATTGAATCTGTATTTGCTCTGATGATGTTATTGTGAGCTATAAGTTCAATATGCTTGTTATCACTTTGACTGTCAAATCTTACAGAGAATAAATCATGTCAGGAGAATTAAACAGCTCTTTTTTTATATATAAGTTTTTTCTGCTCAGGGGCAACAACAAAGTTGCATCATCTTAAACGTTGCTGCCGCAATGAATTGTGGGATGCCCTACTCTTCTCTCCTTTCATAAAGGATGCTCCAGTGTTCCCTATGCTCGAGGAGAAGAGACAGGAAGCATTCAAGCTCTTCTCCTTGTAATTTATGGTGGCCAATGAAATCCAGGTAATTTCCCTCTGGTTTCGAAAAGGAATGGACTTATCGAACACAACTCAAGTAACTCCACTTGTTTCCTTGTAAAATAAGTTTTCCCTCACTTTTGTTGGGTTTGTGTTCCATTGGTTGTGTTATGGCTTAAACATTTGTGTTTCCTGTTAATGTGCTTGTGTGAGACGTCTTACGACTGCTGAACACTAGAGACTAATCGGGCCTATTTTAGACCCGATTAGTCTCTTCCAACATTCACAGAGTCATTCCCGACTGAAGATCACTCTTTGCCGATTATCAACCCAAATAATCCTGAAGTGTGGGGGATTCACTAAATAATCTTAATGCTACCATCTGAGTCTCAGCCTCCGAATTGGCTCTGACAGAAACCTGAAAGGCCAAACTGCACAGGAAGCATCTCAAACCGGATGTTTGGGGGAAATACATTTCCAACTCACCTCTAGCTCGCATTCCAAAATGTATCTTCCTGGCATGACTACATCCTTATCTGTTTTTTTGCTGCAAATCAGAACACAGAAGATGGCAGCAATGTTGTAACAGTTGTTTGCCAACCGCCATAAAGTAACTAAAGAAGTAGAAGAAGATGTGGTGAGTTTCTGTGACATTTCAAGTCTCTGGATCCACTACTGTGAAATCGTGTGTGGTCTGGCGTTCTGGCCAAATCGTCAAATGTGTGTATTCATAAGATTATAAGATAAAAAAATCTGTTGATATGTCTGTGGGGTCCTAGTTTTCTTTAAATCGGTCAAAAGTTTTGGAAAGGTGTTGTCCCTATGGCATTTGTGTCGCGGCATTTGCATTCACGTTATGTTTTTTTGCCGTTGTGTTCTCACTTGCATTTGTGTCGTGGCTTTTGCATTCAAGTTTTTCTTTAATGCGCTTGTGTGAGACAATATAGAATGTCAAACAAATTCAGCGTTTCTCTTTGCTTGGATCACCTAACAATCAATGCTTTGCCTTGTGACTGAGGTGCAGACTCAGACCTCTCTAAAATGAAAATGTCACTCCCTCCTGTCAAGGGAAGGAAAGGTCTGTCTGATGGATGTAGTCAACAGCAGCAGGATTTATGTGCGTTATCCTCACCGGGAGTTTATCGGACTTCCTTGGTTCACTCTTGCGAGCTGTTCCAGGTCAGTGCCATTTGAAAAAGTAGCACCGACCTGTTTGTCTGCTCCTCTAACAGGTTGGGGATGATTTATGCCAAATCTCCATAGACATTGATTTATCTGGGCAATATCAATATTGGGCTCCAGCATTAGAGCAATGTCTACAGTAGACTTTGTCTTCAGATAATATGACTCAGCCATATTTGTCATTCATCCACTTCCTGGAAGATAAACTTTTATTTTTGTTAGTGCAGCAGTTTATTCAGTTTAACTCAACATGAGTCATTGAGACCTGGAGTTATCTCTTTCAGTCGATAATAATTTTATTTTTCATTCAAACCTATGACGTTCAGTCTACTGCTTACACAACCGACAGGGTCTTTACCTGATCGTGGAATCCATTACATACATCAATCAGCTCCCCATGGCCAAAGTCACACAATGCAAGAAGGTGAAACATGAAGCAAATCTTTCCAAAATGTATTTTCATTTCATAAAATGTAACTTTTTATGAAATGAAAGTTACAATAGGGTCATTGTTGTCACGTCTAGACAAGTCTAGACTGTCAATCAGTCGAGCGCATTTACCTCTACCAAGGCCCAGCAGCTGTTATGAAATCAATTGTTATGAAATGTTACAAATCAAGTGAGAATGAGAGTCATTTTCTCATGGACTATTCATTTAAGAGAATGCAGGATTCAGGCACTTCTGCATTGGCTACACTTTGTAGACACTGAGTCTACGTCCTTTATAAATGCAGTCTGTGGTCAGATCTCAGAGTCTTCGTGATTCACAAAGAAAAGAAACCAACATACGGAGGCTGATTCTTCTCTACGGCATACAGTACAGTCCTTTTTGCTCAGGTGGACCGTGGAGAGTTCTGAGGATATACCATACATTCAGTAATTGCGTTCTCAGTAAAGTCCTGTTAGGATGGAAGGTCTCTGTGACACAAATTAAATTGGAAGGATGAAAAGATTCAGAAAAGTATATATATATTTTTTTCTTAACCTTGAAGGGGGAGAAGGGACTGCTCTGATGGCACACTCACGCGGGCGCCTCTCTTGTATGCGTACCTTAATCGTGTTGGAAGGAGATATCTAATTAAAAGAGCTTCTCTTTCTCGCCTGCGATGTGTATTAGAGGAGGACAGCCTCATTATAAAGGCATTGAAGAAGCTAGCATGAGTGAACTGCAGACGCCTTTGTAGTGATGCCCGCTTTTGACAGAAGGTTCGGGGATTGAGCACCGACTCGCTTGCTTTCCTTTCAATTACGGACCACGTCGTTTTCAAGTTAAGGGCTAAGTGTCCCCTCCTTCTGCGTGGGTGTGCCTCTTTTAAACTTTGCCTTCTTCTCTCCGCCGCTTTCCTGCCCGGCTTCCTCCGCTGCCTCCGGCTGTCAGTCGCCAGGAAAACACGTCGCCGTGGTAAATACTGCTCTTTCGACGACTGCCGGTTAACCTATGGCTGATATTTATCGTCTGTTTTGTTGATGTAAATTGAGAAAAAAAAAGAAGCTTGTTTTGAATGACAGGTACCTGCTGAGATGACAGTGATGCAAATGACTGTAGCTCCATTAGGTGTAATTTTTCTAGACGCTAATACATTTTCTTGTCGTCAACCCCTGACGTCAGGACCCAGCGAAGCACATATAGATCCATCCGTCCATTATCTAAACGGCTTTGAGGGTCGCAGGCGTATAAAGATGTTTAATTATACATAACTGTGCAGTTTTTCTGCTGCCAGAGGACTGTCACTGTTATAACCATTATGAACGCACTGTTTAAAACTCATGCAATAGAATAGATTTCCTGTATATGAGGTTTGTGGTTGAGCAGAGTTAAAAGTACTGTCAGCAACACCAGAGACTCACAACATGTTTTACAGTTAGATTCTCTGTCGTTCACTTTTCTTAAAGATTTCTTGAGCTGGAAATTTATTTTTAGCAATTCTTATAAAATTACACAAAGCCGAAAATGATGCATCACAGTGATAAAGGTCCATGTATGAAGTAGACACATGCACATTTACTTTGAGGCTGAGTTCTCTCTGTTTACGTGTCTTTCCTTGTTCTGTACAAGTTGGATGAAGGAGCGCGTTAACTCTGAGTTGTGCTGAATTAAATTCTACATCTTCAATCGATGCGTAAACAACACAGGCAAATGTTAACACCGTTTAGACAACATTGGCTGTCAGACAATTATATCACACCCATCACAATTCATTTACATCTCTACACGAAGGATAATGAAAGGAGGAAATGTCCTCCGAGGGTGATCTTTTTCAATATACATTATGAGCAACTGCAGATGATTTAAAACTGCCCAATGTTCTTTCCATTATATACACTTCTTATCCTTTGAGGGTCAACATGGGAAGTGGAAGGAAGCCAGAGTACTCAGCGGAAACCCCACTCAGACACAGGGAAAACATACAAATTCCACCTTAACCAGTATCCAAACTGGGAACCTTCTTGCTCTGGGGCGACAGTGCTACCGATGTTTATGGAGCACATTTACGTATCTTTTTGTGTCCAATTCCCAGACGCACATTTTGAGATCCCTACACACATATGTTGTTGAGTGGAAAAAACTCCGACCTGTGTTGAAATGATTCTTTTTGAGGACAGAAAAGCTTTGGAGAGAATAACAAAGGCCCACAGGTGACAGCCGTGGACTCAGGTGTCCAGCTGAGTCTTGCTTGTTGTTCTACCTAGGGAGTTTCTGTGTGTGACCTCAGAGGTCATGTGTGTTTTATGAGTGGGCTTTGTGTGGGTCTATTGACGCTGGCAACAATCTGACTCCACCTGCAGAGCTGTCCGCCGAGGAAAGGCCCGCTCTGCAAACACTGTCGGTCACAGCTGGGGAGCAGAATAACAGAACAGCCTGCTGCCCTCTCCTCATACGTTCACTGTCTCTGGGAGTCAATGGGAAAACACACATTTCAGGTTGTTTTGCTCCAAATAAAACATGTATTGTTTTAATTTGAAAGAATTGTGTGGCTCCTTGGCGTGCTGACATAAAGTTTCAGTGGCGACTGCCGACGCTGTGTGATGTCTCCTATACTTAGTAAAGAATATGGATACATAACAATAGGGTTCTCTCTGTGTGATTTAAAAGGAGGAAATAAATGCAGGAGATGATTCATTGTGGAGCCGGGATTCAATAATACAGTTTAAATGATTCTGTGTCTTTGCCATAGACATCTAAGGGAGAAGAGATGTGAAGGGTATAGAGCAGCAGTTTGTATTTTACCTCAACCTTTTTACATTTTCCTTTCAGCAATACTGTAAAAACAGCCTTTGAGCATCGAATGAGTGGAGACCCAGCGACCCTTACTGAAAAGAGAGTTATTTCGCAATTAAGTCGTCAAACAACTTAAGTTCTGCCAGACACGATAACACCCTCACCTCTTTCTCTACACAAACATGCTGGACAAGGAGGATACAGAATCCCCTGAGGCATTTTCAAAAGATCTTTTTCTTTTTTTAAAGTAGGTGGAAGTCTGAAGGAGAACTTCTTAGTGAGAAAATGAACACTTGCAACATGAAAGTCTTTCATCACGATGTGCTCATTTGGGTTTTACATGGATAATCTGGAGACTGACATTTTCGTCATCTAGTGTCTTAATTTGTTGGTTGGATTAATTGAGCTAAGGTTAGGGTACATGGTTTGAATGAACTTGTGCGTCTGTTCTAAACCAGCCTCTTTGGAATGTTCTGTTATCTTCTTCTGTGTTAATGCTCTGGAGCTTCTTCAGTAATAAGTGAGTCCTCCTGTTCTGAAGTTCTACAATACACTGTCACATTTTATTGTCTGTGGAAGCATGGTGTGTGCAGAGCTTTTATAAACAGTCTATGATTTTATGATTTTGACTGGGAGCTCTCTGGTTTGGCTCCTCGCAGTGACAATAAAACATACCTGGATGGACAACACCTGAATCTGTTCCAAAGTCTAAAGAGCACCCATCCCTAGCCCCACTGTCTAAGTTCCCCTGAGCACCTTACTCCCCCAACGTCTGCTCCCCGGGTGCTGTGCATGGATGCCCACTGCTCTGTGTGTCCTGTGATGTTCAGCTGATGGTTCAAAAGCAGAGGACAAATTTCCCTAATCTGCATGTTGTTTGACTGTGCATGTGTTTGGATCAATAAATGTATCTTCTTCCTCCTTTCCAGAATAATACAATGGCGCAGTGTTCATTCCTGTTAAACTTCCTTCCAGCAGACAATAATCCTCTAACTACTTTACACTGAACACAGTAACATTCAGTAATTCAGCCTGTGCCTATTTTACATGAACAAGCTGATCCTCTCAGCAGCCCCCTGCAGGATTAATGCAGCGGTACTCACCAGCACAGTGTCACTTCCCCGACAGGCGTTCTGCCAGGGCCTGGCACTGGAGCACATGTCGGATCTGAAAGGTCCCAGCCAGTTTCCTCAAAATGTCTTTTTGTTTTCCCATGATGCAGTTATTATAGGAGTGTTTCGAGGTACGCTCTGTGTGTGTGTGTGTGTGTGTGTGTGTGTGTGTGTGTGTGTGTGTGTGTGTGTGTGTTTGAGGGGCTGTGCATCAGCTTTAAAGGGTCCCCTGTGGATCCCTCCCTCCTTCAGTGCGCCTGCCACTCTTAAACACATCTCCACCGGCAGTCGTGCGGTTGCTAACCTCCTGATCTGACTTTCTCTCAGACTTTAACTCTCTGCACCACTGCCAAATATGAAAGTAAAGCTTTACCATTTCCTCTCAAAGCTAACTTGTGTTTACCTTAATTACCCGACACTAAAACTGCAGCCCTCTCCAGTTAAAATGTAGGTCTTTCCGTGCATAATGGTGCAGGTTTATCAAGCAAAGCCATTCATCCTGAGGGACACAAAGGGACAAAGGCCCTTTTCCCAAATTGATCTCTCTTCAATAGCACTTCACCCTCACATCTGTGGATGGCTCTCCACATTAAACGGTCATGTATTAATAAACAGGTAAACTGTGGGATGCACACAACACTCTCCACTGCAAGTAGGAGGAATCAGTCGCCATGGATACTGATAGATACCTTGCCTACCCAACCGTTACTGCTATTGTGTGGCGTTTCCCTGTGAATGTACTTATTGCTCTCTACGTAACAATGGAGACATGTTTGCTCTCATTTGAAAGATGAAGTGTCAGTGTGGTTTTAACATTGACTACGTTTATATGGATACTAATATTCTGATATTTACCTGATTAAGAGCAGTCTGAATAAGACTACAAGGTAAACAATATTTATTAAATACCTTAACAGGTACAAGTTCACATGCAGAATAAGAAAAAAATAAATGAGGACATGAAGTGTTCTGATCTAAGTCACATTAAGTAAACAGGTATTTGAAAGAAATATACTATCAGCAACTACAGTGAAAACTTTGACCAAAATAATGTCCTTTACTGAATTAGGTCAACAGACCGAATATTGATGTCCATGTTTGCATACTGTTTTTATTCTTATTTAAAAGGTAGTTTAAATGGAGAGTCTAACAAAAATGTTTTTCTTTGTGACTTTCATGTTTTGGACTATACAAGAAAAATGTGTGTGTGTGTGTGTGTGTGTGTGTGTTCTAGCAATTATGATATATTAATAAAGTCCTTTATTAGTAATTATTGCAATAGGGAAATCTGGAATGATACAGCAGCAAAAAGACATCACATAAGGAGCATGTAGTACTTGGTTGAAGGAATATAAAGAAATATATATATAAATATATTTTTTCAAATATAGAAGAATATACTGTCATTACACTATATAGAGTGTAAAGAAATATATGATCTATCAGAATATGTACAGTGGATTATTGCACCAACAGATGAATATGGCACAGTAAATACTGCACAGCTGAGAAATGTTAAAGTTCAGTCTAATGGTGGGGCATGTAGTTTCACTGGGAGCGGAGCTGGTTGTACAGTGTTTCTGCTGCAGGAAGGAACGATACCTCTCCTTCAGACACCTGGGGTGAATCCGTCTGTCACTGAAGGAGCTGTGATGGTGTCCTGCAGGGGGTGGGACTGGTTGTCCATCAGAGAAAACAGCTTCGCCATCATCCTCCTCTGTCCCACCACCTCCACTGGGTCTAGGGGTGATCAGTCTGTCCAGTCTCTTCCTGTCAGCAGTTTAAATGCTGCTGCCAGTAAGGGATATATTAGACAGTTTTGCGTGGCATAAAAGATCAACTGTCAAGACTCTGCAGTTGAAGTGAACCTTTGAAGAAACTCATGAACTCTTTTTTTGTTGTACTTTTTATGGAGCTTTTATTTATTGTTGTGGATCTTTTGTTGGACGCATGGATTGTTTGGCCTTGCTTTGATTGCACTTTGCAGTTTGTTATTTTCCTGTTTTGTTTTAGACTCACAATTCAGAGCACTTGTCTGTCCCCCCATCCTTCTTGGTTGTCTGCCCTTCCTTGTTTGGTTCCCTCCGCCAAGGATCTGTTATCAAGTGAGATTAAAAAACAACTACAGGGAGGATCCCCAAGAAACTAGCTGGAAGGATACGATATTTTCTTTCTTCCACATTTGGCATATATATTTAGAAGACATATATTTAGGAGCGTGTGCAATTTGGTGCAGACCCAAATCAAAATGCAGATCAAGTGAATATAAACCAGTTTTTTTTTAGTTGGGGACTGTCGGGCCTTCTGAGAGCCATTTGAATTTCACCTGTGCATTTAGTCTGTGTGTTTCCCTTCGTCCTGCTCCAGGTCCTCTCGTCTGTTTATGTGACAGCATTTCTCCCGGTGTTTATTCCTCCTGTTTTTATGACCAAGTTAAGTTTTTTGACCTTTTGCTTTGCCTCTGTGGTTCTGGACACCGTTGCCCGATTTAATTGTGCAAACCCAGGCCCTGTCTGCATTCTGCTCCGCATCTTGCTGTCCGTTCTGACACAAACCCTATATGATGTTTACTCCCCATGCAAACTGTCAGGGCTCGTGGAGTGGTGTCAGCACCAGAGGGTTTAGTTGGCCCCTCACACTATCCGGTAGCTGTTTCGGATCATCTTTGATTCAGTTAAGCCTCCACAAATCTTGTAAATGGCAGCAGAATCAATCAAGTGAGGTCATAGGGGCTAAAATGAGCCATAGTGTTGCACTGTGAGTAAAGCTATTCCATTTCTGCTAGATACGATTACTGGGTACCATTAGTGATAATTAGAGAAACACTGTGATGTAGGTGCCAGAGGTTTTAAAAAAGGAAAAACACGTGGAATCAAAATGACAATGTCTCTGCTGCTGCATTCATTTTAATGCATTTTCTCAAACCGTCCATTATGAGTCTGTTATGTGATAGAAGTGCAATGCCTAATCAGATGAGTCCTCTTTTAATTACTCTAGTTAGCAGTGCATTGAGCTCACAGTTCACATATTTCTTAAGCTGTGCTTAATCAAATTTTCCACAATTGAGCTAATCCAGCCCTGTGCTGGATATCACAATTATGTGTGGAGGATATCAGGGCTGGTGATGAAGGTTTGGCTTGACCTTGCAACAAACGTGTTTAAATTTAACTTGAAACAAAGAAGTGTTTAACCTTCAGTTATTTAAGTAGCTTGTCAGTGTTAATCTTTGCAAAAAGCAGGAAAAACAAACAAACAGGAAGAGGTGTTTACGCAAAGATACGTTTTTCACCTTGCTGTAACATTCAACCATTCTCCAGAGTGTGTGTGTGTGTGTGTGTGTCTGTGTGTGTGTGTTTTTTTGATATCATCATCTCAGAACGCACCTTAATTAAGACGTTCCCATCTCCTGCTTCGTTCAGCATATCAGTGCAATGGGAATGGACTACAGAGACAAACTGTGATGGTTTATCTTGGATGTTTGTTAAAATTAGCCTGAGTTGCTGTTTTTAGACAATGCAGAAAACACCCCCAGGATAACCCCAATTAACAAATGTATTAAAATACCGCTATTTTCACTAATCTAAGTATTTATCTAATTATTTTCTTTCTTTTTTCCAGATGTTCTCTCATGAGGCTTCTGTCTTTATTTATTTTCTGCCTCTTGTGTAGTTTGTGTTTGTAGACTCACCTTGAGGAGGAGGAGGAGCGGTACAAGGGTGCGAGATCCGGATCTCATCTCAAGCTTATATCCCCCTGGTAGAATTTCACTGAGCCAAAACAAACACTCAAAAAATGCAGTATATGTTTGGGAAGATGCTCTTTGATTAAACCGAGATTAAAATGTTTGCTCTAGATGAAAATACACATTAAAATGGATCGGGGACATCTAAAATCCTACATCAAATATATGCCTAATGCCTGCAAGACAAATATATTTTTCCTATGTAAATCACAGTGGTGGTCACTTTGTTTACCCCAGTGAGGTTTTCTTCAACCTGATTATGACTGCTCGTCTCTCTCTGATATTGACCTACAACAACCGAGCAGAGTGAGGCGCGGGCTAATCTTGTGTTTGCGCTTTAAAAATTAAACAAGCACGCTCACTGTTTATTTTTTTTTATATCCCAGGGCTGGATTCATAATGCATCGTGCCGTGTACTGTGTGCAAAATCAAATGTGGTATATTGTTCCTCATAAAACAACGTGTAATGTGTTTCAGGGGGGCTGTGCATGTTTACCTGGCTGAGTGAGGGGAGACAAAGGTAAAAGACAAAGATCAATAGTATAAGCTTATTATTTACAAAGCCTTGATTATGCCTGGACGTCCTCCGCGGCTTCCTCTGAATAGAGCGAGTTTCCATTATCGCTGGATCTTATGAACATTCACGGTTAATGCTGGTGCTCGGTGTGCGTGGACGCTGCCAGGAGAGTGGCACCGCATTAGCATAACATCAATGTCAAGCTCACATGCCTGGATCCAGCTATTCAGTATTCATACTGTCATATTAGCGTGGCACTCAGAATCTCAAACATACAGGTATCTGGTAATATCACCAGTCGAACATGCCTGTGTACAGTAGACTGTGCTGCAGTCTCACTCTGAGGGAATTACACCAAAAAATGTAAAAAGGCCACTTTGCTGCCCACAGAGGTAAATCATAAACAAGAAAAGGCTGGAAGAGGTGATGTTCTTAAATGAGAGTGCATATTAGCTCCACGGTTGTGGGGGACAATGGTAATGTACAGTATGTTCCAATGGTACACGCTACCTTTCACTCAGAGGCAAGCAGAGATGCGGGGATGGTTCACCAGTGGGTTCTGTGAATTTAATAAATATAGAACACCAAGGTGGCGTGATCTTGAGGTGGAACAGTGCATGTGAGATTTTGAGAGCAGTATGTGTTTAGTGCAAAATGAGTAATTTCATGCATGTGGGTTTAGAGTATGAGTGAATCACAATGAATATTGGTTGAATACCTCCACCAAGACCCAACAGTCCAATTAAATTTGGACGGGTGTGGTTCAGGGGGTAGAGCGGATCGTCCTGTAACCACACTATCGTGGGTTTGATCCTAGTCTTCCCCTTCCTTCCTTGGAACAGATACTGAACATTTCTCTGACCACTGTGCTGTTCTCATAGAGCAAGTGCCCCACATATGATGCACTGTATGAAAATGCTTGTGTGAATGGCAAAAAACTACAGGCCATAAAACGTTTTTTGATTAGTAAAGTGCTTTATAAATACAGACCATTACAAATCTGGTCCAAATTTTGACACATAGTTCTGAAGCTGTTGAAGACAACATAAACACATAAATACAATGGTGCAGAAATATAAAACAAATCTTGGATATGTCCCTTTGTCTGGATCGTCGTTAAAATTGAATGAGTTCCTCGTTGACCCATGTCCCATCCTTCCACCAAGTTTCGTAGAAATCAAGCAAAAGACAAAGAGACGGACATAATTAAAAACTAAATATCCTTGTGGGGGTATAGTTACCATCCTGTGGCCGCAGTTGCTGTGTTTGGCAGCAGTTGTTAATGGTGAACAAAGTCATGTGAGAGTGATTCTGTTAGCCCTGGGATAATGTGCATAAAAATGTGAGAATGATAACTGAGCTCAGAGAGGTGGAAGATGAGTCGGGGGCAGTTTGATGCCACGGCTCAAACTAGAGACAATGGCCTGGTGCTGCCACAAGTGGGCGGTAAATAAAAAAAATGAATGCAGGCAATATTAGCTATTTTGTTGGGTAGAATATTACCTTATCAGATGTAAGGAGAAATACCACTTTGATATAGGTAACATTACATTTATGTTTTTTTTTAACTGTTACAGCACAACAGGTTTATGGAGGATTCTTCGTGGTTGTTTTCACATGACATTGTTGTGACAATAAACTGATCTGGGGGGCATCTGGCTTCTTTTGGAAAATACCAGAAATAAAATACAAATAAATGAAAACAAATTATAATTTATAATTAATAACACTTTACGTTGTAGCTGTCCAGTGAACGCCATGAATTCACCATATAAATTGAGATATTACGAGTTCATTTATGGGAAGAGAAAACTCTCTCACTTATTAAATAAAGTTGAAAACTTACTTCTTATAGCTCATAAAAAGTTGATGTTGCAGAGATTCACGATTTTTATAAGACTTAAAAACCCATAATTCTGTATTCAGGTACATACATGCTAAAATTGAAACCGTGTATATACAGCGCAGAGTTTTTACCATGGCTTAATAAAACCACTAGAGAGTCTCTATACTCTGTCTGTGAGGAGAACTTATATTTCACTCAGCTTTACTTCAGTGCAGTTTGTGATGAACACTTTCCTGGCCTCCCCTGAATGTTCATAATAAAGCTCTAAATGGTCCAACAGTGATATTTCATTTAACAGGTTTATGCAGAGGTAGAATAAATGTGCAGCACATTCCCAGATTCCTCAATCCCCATAGCTGCTTGTCAGATATAATGAATATGTACCTTTTTATTTAACTAATAGGAACAATAGTAGAAACATTCAGAGGTAATGATGTCTGGAATTGAATATGAGAGTTTATGCTGCTGTTAATTCAGAGAGCATGTACAACTAAACTGCCCAGAGGCAGTTTATATATGTGCTGTGGTGAGTGACCAGCTTCTTTGCTCTAAGCTGCACATTATGCATGAAACATGCAGAAAATCCTCTGCAATTTATTCTTATGCTGAATGCAAAGCAAACACATTTACTCTAAGGCATGCTTATGCCATACAAATATGTATTTGGCATGATAGAATCACATGGGAGGAGATTCATTATGGTCCATGCGATAAAAAGCATAGCATTTTACACACGCTTTAGGGCAACTTGCAGAAATGCAAAGCCGTGCACACAGATGAGCCACACTCAAATCTGTGGGAACCATGCTAAAAACACATGTATAGGTGCATATTTAATCAGCTCTCACCTCCAATATTCAATATCACGGATAATTGAATAATTATTGTCTCTGCATAGTTTTTTCTGCACTGTCAGCAATGATTCCTCCAAATCTAAATGCACAAACCCACCAGTATAACAAACTAATGGTGAATTAGCAGCCTGAGGGTTCATTCACACCCTGTTCTGACAGTTTAGTCCGAACCAATATAAAAAGTGTGAACTGTGCTGTGCGTCACATCATGGTCCAGTCCAACGAGCCAACATTTAAAGGACAGTGGTGCAGTGGTCAGCTTTGTTACCACACAGGGTTTTCTCCGGGTACTTGAAACCTCCCACAGTCTAAAGACATGCAGATTAGGTTAATTAATGATTGAAATTACCTGTAAGTGTGAATGCAAACTGTTGACGTGTCCAGGGTGTACCCTGCCCCTCGCTAATGCTAGGATTGGCTCCCGTCACCCTGGGACCCTCTAAAGACAAGTGGTCCAGCTAATGGATGGATGGATGTGTCTCTTTAATAATCTCTGACTCCAGTTTCAATAAAGGCAAAAAATCAATACACAGGAAAAAGGAGATAATAATACGATTGAACCCTTTTTGCAAGATGCCACTGAATCCTACACACTCAACCTTTGAGACATTTTGAACCTTCCCTGTAAAGTTAGTATTAGTTTCTTCATGTTAGCAAAAATCATGAACAAAAACAGTTTATATATTGTTTGGTTGTTATAGCAACACATTGGACCACATTGCCAGGGGTAATGATGGTAATATCACACGCATAAGAACACCAGTTTGAAGACGACATAATATTACCACTGGTGGGCTTTCATTGTTCCCTTTAACAATCATGTGACGGAAACACGGTCACTTATCACACTGTTAATTCACACACATGCATAATGCAGAGCGTCAGACTGAGAAGGGAAAGAATTACAGAGGTCCAGAACTGAGGGAGCTCATATCTGGCTGTCGGGGAACACCGGACAACTTGTGTAAGGCTTCAAGAATACAAGATAAGGGTCACAATATGCTGCAAAGCATGCTGGGGCAGTGCAGTGGTCAACACAATGACAAGTCAAGCCACTTTGCTGCCTAAAAGGATCCAGAGCCACTTGTCTGACTGTCACTTGCAAGGCAGCTTTGCCCCCTGGCAGACAACGCTTATTGCTTAGCATTCTTTCAGCTGTCTAGAAGCTACAGTGTATAATATTGTTTGGCTGTTTGCAAGGCTCATTGTCATCGTGGTGCTTAGCGATGTCCTGCCATATTGTTTCGCTGCTTGGCAGGCGTCTCGAATTATCTGCAGAATTTGTTCCCGTCTGCCTCGAAGCTTTGTATTATTATTTTCTCTGTGGGAGATTTTGTGATTTTGCTGCCGAGCTGCCTGTGGTGCCCACATTGTCAGGTCCTTAGATTCAGTGGAAATGGCCCCCAATAGGCCACAATCAGAGAACATAAACAATATACTGTGTGTACAATGTAAGAACTATAACAGGAAAATGACTTGGCTTGGAACTTCTATGATTTTAAATATAGTGAAATGTGCTTTGCAAACTTTCCTTCAACAAACATAATTAGATTGAATTTTTAATTATGTCCCCAAAACATGAAATTAAAATTTTGGACCTGTGTTGAGGGGAGACAAGTTAAAAATGGGGTCTACAGAGCAGTTCTGCGGGGGGGGGGCACATGCTGAGCCACTTCTCATCTCTCTTCAAGACAAACCTCCTCCAGTCCCTGGACAAGACACTGAACCCCATATCGCCCCTGGCCATTGTGCCAGCCGTGTATGAATGATGTGTGATAGAGAAAGTGCTGCATGCTGCATGGCTCCTGGCGCCCTTCTCTCTCCCTTCAGTGTTTGACTTGCCATTTTGCTTGAGTTATGTGTCGGTGTGTGATGCCTCACACTTGATTGGACAACACTGCTCTGATGTCAAATTTGATTGGATCCTCCAGTCTAGCTCTCCAATCAAGACTGAGACGTTTAAAAGCCGAATCATCTGGGCAGCTGAAGCTTGGCTAGTCTGCCAGCCGCCTCGTTATTGTCGGCTAATTCGAGTGAGATAAGGGTTTTTCAGCTGCAATATGCAACTTCACCACTAGATGTCACTAAATTCTACAAACCAAACCTTTAAGGAGATATCTGAGTTTTGTTTGCATTTTGTTTCACAATATAGTTGAATAATTGTAACTCTATTAATAAATGACTCCGATTTTTACCAGAAACACATTTATACAATACATTTTCATTTGATAAACATGTCTGATATTGTGAGTAACAATTTTTACATATAGAATAAAGGATATAGAATGCACAGGACACTGCTGAGCAGTGTCATGAGAAAATGATAATGACAAAACAAAACATAATTAGTAAGCAAAGCTGTAAGTGATTTTCTTTGAGGCTTTAAAATTAGGCTTGAATTACCACCCTTCAGTACTATGCTCAGTACAGTTTTAGCCTATGTTCACTTTTCGTCAGACCTTTAACCTTTGACCACTGAAATCGGCATATGTTTGAGTCCAACTGACAATTGGTCAAAATCCCTAAAGGCAAACTTGAGATGTGATATTCAAGAGGCCAAAATGTGGTTTGCAAAACCAGCTTAATCTGTTTATTTCTGAGTGTGTACCAAATTAAAATTAATTTCCTGGAGCTGTTATAGCCATACTTTTATTTAAGGCAATACAATAGTAATCCCGGAAACCTTGCAGATCCCCAGCCGACACACTTCTTGTGTGAATAGACGATCACGACACGCAGCAGCTCATGCAGACACTGTGGCCTGGGGCACACGTTCCCTTCAAATTATGAGTTTTCCTTACTTTCAAATTTTTAAGTGTATATATGTCTGCATAGAGGCTGTGGTGATATCAATCATCTCATCTAACTCACTGTGAGAAAGCAAATAACTTATTTCCCCCAAATGTCAAACTATTCCTCTAACACACTGGTTGAAATCACTTTGATATTTTGTGCGGATGGTGTGATCTTTATCATGTGGATCGCACTGACATTGTAAAAATGATGCCTGTGTGAGAACAGCATTTAAAAAAATAAATGTAGTCCAAAATATTTATATTTTCATAAGCTTTCCTGGTTTATTGCATATATAGTGCATTCACATATTGGGCAAGTAGCACAGTATATTTCCCCAAATTGATTCATCATTAAAAAGTTCCATCTTCATGCTAAATTCAAAATCTGAAATAAAATATAGATTAAAAGAAGGTTCAAAAAAGTTCAACCAACACTCTGGATACAAACCCTGGCTGAGCAAGTGCATTATTTTTTAATATCTGCACAGCTTGTAATGGATACAATTTGAATAGCTTCCTATCTGTAGACGACCCTGAGGGCCCGTCCATACACTGCTACATTCTACATTTTATGCTGCAAGAATAACCATGCTTTTTTTGCATAAGAAAAGTTTCACAGGTAAATTGAGTGTATGATTCTCCCTGATTGTCTAATCACAGCTGGACGTCTGTCAGCAAATGGTATGGAGCCTGAGAAGGACCTCTCGCTGACCCCTACCAGAAATAATTTCCCCGCACCGTGTCGGAGCTCCGTCTGCCTTCTAATGATCAGGCCCAGTCCGAACATGTGCGTGCACTAAGTGGAGTCAATTAGAGGTTTGATTCTTTATAACCTGTGGAATCGACGGAGGCAGAAAGGCAGAACACTCTTGATAGATGCTCTTCAGCAACATAAAGAGACGATCTGACAGCCGGTGTTTAATCTGTCCATGACGATCCATCAGCGTCAGACATCACTGTCACAGGCTCACACTCAGGGCGCATGATGGTAGATGGAAACAAAATGTGTGTTGAGGGCAGAGCATCACAAATTTAGCTCTGCTCAGAATCACAGTGTGCATCAGGCACCATTTTTTAATGCGTTACATTTTTAATATTTGGATTTTCTAGTACTGTCCTTCATCGCATATGCAAAGTCTGAAAGAATCCACTTTGTAAAATGTATCTTTTGAGTTTTAAAGAAAGTTTGAATAAATGATTGAATAAATAATTCAGATTAAAATGACTCTAGGAAAGGGTAAGGATGAATGAAATAATTATTGAAACACTTCTATTGAATAATATTTAATTATTTTAATTACTTGCAGTAAAAAGCAGGGTCAAAGACTGAGAAGAAGTAAAGAAGTGAATAAAAAAAAAGGAAGCCAATAATTTAATTTGCTTACTTTTTAAAAAGACGAGAATAATAAACTATACAAAAAAAAACATAAACAATAAAAACATAAATATCCTATAATCAGCATAAAATAAAATAATTTGGGTGGCCTGTATTGTATGTTAAAAAGGAGAACATCTGTTAACAGCCTTTTATAGCCTAAGAAGGCATTTGAAATAAAGACTGTGACCCAAAGTCAGTGACTGTGCATTAAAAAACTACCGTATTCACCAAGGTTCCAATTCTGTCCAATTCAGCTATTACCGTGACCAAACAGAGAGAGGTGCAAATAAAGATCTCTCTGTTGTGTGAAACCCACTTCAGCAAATATGAGGATACGTTATAAGCTTTCACCTAGTGAGAAATTAGGCTGCGGTATGAGGCCCAGCAGAAGGTGATAGAGCTCTCAGCTCTGACAGTTTTTCTGAAGGGAGGGTGCGTGAGCGGTGGGCGCTGAGATGAGTCACTTTTGACCGGAGGCGTCTTTAAAACAAGGTGAAGACGTTACAATGTCTCCAGTGTCGGTTTTTAAGTCCGTATGATTTAAAATGATCCGTCATGGTAAATTGAGTGATAAAACTCGAGTGGCAACAGTGTTTAACTTTAACTGTTGTTCGGCTAACAGCCACAACATCGTCAACAATGAACATTGTCCTGGGGGTGACAAAAGCACAAGATGAAATGTGATTGTGTTCCTTCGTTCCGAGGTGATTGCAGCGAAGGAACTCTCTTCAGGCTGTGTCTTAAAAGCTTCCTTCACATCCCAGAGGTGATTTAATTTATAGTCCTGCCTGGATGCATGGAATAAACACACACAGTGTATCATAACACATGATAGAACCCAATCATGTGTGAGGGATCTATTTTTTGTGCAGAGGTGTTATCCAGTGAAATCTGAAGTATAAATCAGAACATTCGCCTTCATACAGCAGGTAACGTGTTAACCACTTGTATTAATTGTACGTGCACAGTGGCTTTTACAATAGGCTGTTTGTTTGGTTTGTGTTGTTGCTGGTCACTTCTGTATGATACACTCACACTCAAAATGATCACCAAAGCATCATGCTTAGCTCCCTGTAGGAACTTTGCTTTGGACATCCTCTTTTATTTTGAAATCACTGTTCCCATTTGTATGTTGTGTGCTTGACTTCCTTTCTTCGAGTGTTTTCCCTCCAGTTTCCTGTTGTACCTGGGTCTCATTAGTGATTCGTTTTCAGTGTATTTAAACCCACCTTGTGTTTCCTCTTTTCGTCTGTGGCAGGGATGTTCGCTCCATGTTTCTGTTCTCTTCCTCCCCGTGTTCACCTGTTAGGACTGCTCCCTAATTGGTTAAACATTCAGATGTTTTCTTCGGATTCCTCCGTACTCCATTTTGGATTTGTTTTGTTGCCTGTTGGACAGCTCTCCCTGGTTTTGACAACTGCCAGCCTTGAGCTACAGTAAGCCTTGTCTTTTTGTTGTTTAATACAAGCACTGAACTGTTCATCTCAGCCTCAACGCCTGCTTTTGCCTCCCACTGTGGTTCCTGTGGAACAGGAAAATGACTTTGAACTGTTCTATCACAAACTAGAGTTGTCTTCCTTTTCTGAAATCTGAAATGTTGTCCTGTGTGTCTGAGAATAGGCTATTCCTTTATCAAATAATTCATTTTGGGGACTTTAAGTAAAGAGAACAACTTGTTAAATAGTATTGACTATACATACTGCATGAAACACTATTTAGATATATTCAAGACACAATAGTTAATTTAAGAGAAATCACCCTTGAGGTCTTGGAAAGGGAACATTCGCAATGGTCTATGGGGATGCATAGTTATTTCACTCTTAAAATCAGTATGCACAGAGTTTTGTACCTTTTTGCTTTTTCTCGAGTGGCCAGAACATCAGATCCTAGATACCACTCTTTGACACCCCCCCCCATTACACTGTCACCTACAGAGGGCTGGTTGTACTATTCTTCAATGATTATGTTGTGTTCACTTGACACATCTAGCTTGTCCTCAAAAACACACAGCTACATTAACGGGGAAACAATTTCTGCTTTTGTAACCCATCGCTCGCTAAAAACATTAGTGGCATCTGCTTGCAGAACATAAAATGAAAATGAGACACATTGCTAATTAGTTTTTCCTTCTTTCTCATTTCTTGAGTGCCGTAAAGTGATGATCTAATTGCAGGTCTGTCCTTCCACGCTTGTGCATTTTTTCTAGTTTACTGTAATGGAGCCCTCAGTCATTAGGCTGCTGCAAATCATAATGTTGTTTACCATAAAAAATGTCATACAAACCATCAGAGCTGTTTAAGTTGTGGATCTCTGCCAAATGGTTCAATTTAAAAGAAAAATAACAATAAAACTCACATATGTATTATATTACTGACATTTTGGCATCCTGTTAAAATACAGCACCAAAAGACTCCGACAAAGTATGACTGTACGACGATGGGGGGGAAAGGATTAGTATGAAAAATGTTTGTACACAACAGTGTTGAGTGGATAATTGTCAGTTTAACAAAGAGCCCCAACAGCAGATGTTTCATTCCCGAGATGGAAACCCTCATGGCTATGATAATGAACATAAAACTAGGGGAAAAATGGAAAACGCACACACAAAAGCTATTTTTGAAGATGGTGAGCTTCTTCTCGTTTCTGCGGAGGGGTCGTAGATGCCAGTTTGTTTTTTACTAAATTACCATCACGATAAGGCACTGGTCCATCAGACGACAGGTGTTTCCAGGTAGGTATTCAGCCTCTAAACGGGACATTAACATCAGCTATAACAGTCCTGTGTGTGTCTGCCGCCTGCGTAACCATGATTACTGAAGCCTTAGAAGAAAGGTAGTGCGTTAGGTTCATTATCATAGTCAAGCCAGAAGTGCCATGTACAAGTACTGTGCTTAAGTAGTAAGAGCACTGTGATGAAGGACAGCCTGAAGGTGTTATTTTAAGACCAAGGCCTAACATGCACTTTGAATCAAGCAAGCTGTACCACATTGCAAACACTCATAGATATGGTGCCCTTCATATGCCAAATTTTTATTTCCCATCAAGATCCATTCATCATTTTCGTCGAACTCTGAGAAAATGTTGCATAATGTTGTGTCTTGCATGTTGTTAAAGAAATGTGAAAGAAGCAACAAAATGTGATAGTATATTCTCTGACCCATACCACATCCTTCCACCAATCTGCCCTGTAGTTTGTTTAATGCTGCGAAGTAACAGTGAAAGAAACAAACACAGAAGAGAACAGAACCTCCTTAGTGGAGGTAATGATGAAAAAAAGTAATTTAGGACTAACTCCAAGTCTGCATGTAACAATCTTCACTTTGCCTTGCCTCTCTTTTGTCCCACAATGAGCGGTCGGATTGGCATTGTACTTTATTTCTTTGTGTGTCCTTGTTGAAGGCTCAGCATGGTCAAGTGCAGCCGGAACTTCTAAATATACACCAAAGAATATTGGGTGTTTTTGATCTGCTCCACACCTTTCAGATTTCCAGTTTCCTAGTAACACGCTTGCTATCAAGAACACCACATGTAGAAGAACAATAAATCTGCATATTTGTATGTATTTTTTTTAAGGTACCCTCATGGTGAAATTATAAATAAGTTATGCAGGAGGGCAAAAGATGTCTCTCATTGTTGAGTGCATACACAACCTGGTGCCTGCATTACCCAGAACACAACTCAAGCTCTTACAACTCAGTCAAAGACTCCAGTGTGTTAAACTAAAAGCAGCTAATGTCGCCTCACTTGAACCAATCATTGGATTTTGCTCTGCTCGCTTTGAAGCCACAAAAGGCTTAAACTGTTTTCACATATGCAGTGGTACACCCCATGACTCGCATACCCACTTTGATGTGAAACTGGAGTTCCCCTTTGTCTGATGCTGCTGCCAGAGTTATAGAGTAAAGCTGAGAAACAAAGTTCATCTTTGATGCAAGCTGCGCACTTATGGATTATGACTACAAATTGCTTTTCAGATGGTTCAAATTCCGACTCTAATGTTTTTTTTCTTTTGGGTATAATTCATTGTTTAGGTGGGCTTTGCTGCAACATTTGGAATATGAGTCACACGCCAAGATGGAAGCTGAAGTGAAATGTACATGGTAAGTGACAGTGACATAAACACAGCCAGACAATTGCCCAGAGACAAAAGCATAGGTGCCAGTGGCAGAATGAAAGTACACAATTCTCCCTCTACTCCCATGTCCTCTTCAGTGGCTGTTTTTTCTAAACCGCTGTTTCCCTGCAATCTTATGATGAATGTTCACAGTGGAGATCGAGTTCAAACAGCCAAATCCTCTTCTGACCATCAACTGATACCTTATCTAGTGTGTAATTAAAAGGATTCGGGGGGAGGCCTGATAAGCAGGGTTGAGAATGGTGCAGAGTGTAGGCAAAAGTGAAAAGTGAGCGCACCGAATGTGTGAAATGAACAGTAATTGATGGTGAATAGGAGAAGTTGCAGAAGAAAAGACCAGCGCATGCTTCTCCCATCCAGCCTGCCGCTAATGGGAATATGATTGCATTCTGTCTTTTTTCCTCCTCATGAGGGTTCTTTGTCTAATTCAATCAATACTCAAGGCCGTTCAATGCGCTCTGAGTGGATTCTCTGAATGAGGGCCATCAAAGCAAAGCGATTCCGACAGCAAATGCAGGCAGTTTGACCTGTGGTCTAATTTAGTTAAGAGCCTGTTAATGCCGGAATGTTCTCAGAGATTGTGACAATCTGGTCATGAACAAAAAAAAGTATTTTGGGGGCGAGGGTTGGTGATGGCATTTCTAGAAAAGTGTCTCAGGAAACATTTAGTCTCCACCAGGAGAACTCTAACCCGCTACTAGGGATGGTCATGAATTGGAGATTACATGAATCGGTAACAGAGGTTGACCTGTTCTTTGTCGAAATGAATTTAATTGGTCCTGTCCGAGAAACCTGAGGGACAGGATCCACCATCGCAAGGTGCTAAAGTGCTTCTCAGACAGCTATTGAACCTCGTCTGACTCCAATTAACTTCTCAAGTCATGTAAACGCAAAATGTTGACAGGGATGAATGACAAGTGGCCAAAGGTCCAAACAGTGTGTGTGTGTGTGTGCAGAGGCATCAAATGTTTGGATTAAACATAATATTGGTAAGTATTTGATTCCATCCAACAATAGTGTATAATTTAGCAGTGTCTAATACATAATGTAACACAAGTACATTAAATTATACTATCTATTTATTCTAGTGAGTTATTACTTTGTGTATTCTGTCGCTGAGGTCGTAACACATGTGCACCCCACACCTCAATACCCACACCTCTGCTGCTTTGTATGCATTGTATCTGACACCTCAAGTGCTGGAGCAGCGATTTATTTGCATCATTTGAGCAATTTTTACTGAACCCACCTCCGACGCCAGTGATCCTTAGTGTGCAAAATGCCAAGTGACACGCGCACTTTCATGTTCCCGGCCTGACATGCAGTGAGTCAAATTGAATAATGGATCGAGGACCATTTAGCATGATTGTGCCACCAGAGTGGAATTGACAAGCATAACACTGTACGGGTGTGAAATGGCTGCGGCTCGCACTCCTTCGCTGTGAAAGAGGTCAATATGTTTTCCGCGAGGTGGGACCGCAACCTCATTCGATACAGAGTGGCCAAACATTCTCACTCATGCACATCACTCAGCTGTTCTTCAGCCCTCCTTCCTCGGTAATTGTGTTTTTCTTTGCAACAATAAAAACTTGCTTCTGTTGCCTCTCCCCCTCCTTTTCCCTCTTTCATTGGCTCCAGATGTTTTATCAATGTCAAGTGATCTCTGGCTTCAGGGTGCTTGTATTTTTTTCTTCTCTCACCTTGGTTTAGATGAAACCACGCCCACTTCAGTGTTAGTTAGGAGTAGACCTCGGTCACTCGGGCGAGGGGGGTGTGGTTTCGTCTCAGTCGCCAGGAAAACAATGAAAATTATGGTTTTACAAGCTGCGGCAGGACTTTCTACAGTCCCCTCGAAAAAGATGCACTTAAAGAGAATAACATTGGAGATAACCTGTGGTGCTGCTGCAGTCGTGGTTTTCTCATTATCGCTTCAAGGACGTCATCGGATGCCATTCAATGCTTTGCTCAGCGGAGACGTTATAAATGTCTGATAAAAGTTAGTTATAACGCCTTGTAAAAAAAGCCAGTAAAGGCACAGTGGATTTATGTAGACAACTTGAGGAATGTCACTACACAATACTCTGCACTTACCATATCACACAGCTTCTAATAGAGTGGTGGCAGTAAATCACTCTCACAACCAGTGTTGCTGCTTTACTAACCAAATTACAGCCACAGCCTCCACATCGACCTCTGCTGAACACCATTCCCTCTCAGCCTGCAGGCACTGAGATGTAATCCAACATGGAATTGGGTGACAAAATTGAGAGAAGCTCCACATTTGGCAATTGCACACTACTTCAGTCAATATGTTTTTATTCGGTAACTCAAACGGTGACACAGTGGTTTGATACAATGATAGCCTCTTTTCTATTCAATCTTTGAGAAGAATAAATGATTTATAATTTGCATGTCAATTATCCTCGTAGATGAATTTCACGAGATGCATTCTGCCATTTTGCAGTGACCTCATTCTCTCATAGGTATGCGCCATATTTTATTTGTTGTGCACTTATTTTCCAGCAACCGTGGTAGAAGATCCACAGCGAGGTTAGCAGCTCTCGCTTTTAATTAGCCACAGCGGTGCTTTGAGCAAAATGAGAACATTAGCATCTTAACACGCTCAAATTGGCGATGCTAACGTGCCGATGTTAAGCAGGTAACAAGATCACCATCTTGCTTTGGTGTGTTAACATTTGCAACATGACTGAGGAGGCCGTTCAGAATGTCACTATAGGTTTGCAATTATTGGACATTAACCAAAGTTTTAGACATTTTTTTATTTGACCTGATGATCACTGTAATCATTAGGATTCAAACCCTGGGGACCCGGCGTATTTATGATGCAAACTGAGACCTTTTCCAGTCTGGACACTGCCATCCTTAGATCCCTGTCAGTAGTTTGATTTAAAATACACACCATGACACGTTTTGTGTATCTTGCACAGTTGTGAAGCTATAGCAGAGATACGTTCGGCTGATGGATGGACAGGGAGCTGAAGATACACACAGGGAGAAATGTCCTCCTGCCAAACATCTCAATATCACTGTCCCAGCTGGTATTAATGTAGTAATGCCTACTGAGTACTCATGGGTCAGAACGCCAATGTGTGGACTCATTGCACGATGTTCCATGTATTGTCTTATCGAACTTGTCTTAGAGTTGATGCAAATAACTATGACTGAAATACAGAAACGATTTCGGGTCAACTCTATCACCTATATATCTGTATCTTTGCAGAATGTCAAACACCATTATAGTGACAACATTTGTCCACACAGACAAGCACCTGCCAAAGTACTTACCACGGCCTCTGTGGCTGGTGTCACAGGAACACATTTTGCCATTATGACACACAGACAAGGCGGCTGCCTCAGGGCTAGAGTTTGGCATCCACCAACCAAAATATCTGCAGATACTGAACCCCAAATTTCCAATGACAGCTGTGGTGGCAGTTGATGATAGATCGATGATGGAGAAAATGCTGCACATAGATACACTGTAGGAATGTCCGGTGTGAATGGGTGACTGGCAAAACATGTCCTGTAAAGCGCTTTGAGTTGTCATCAAGATAAGAGAAGCTGCTATATTAATACAGACCATTTACACACTCAAAACAATATCTAGCTGGCAATTTGGTTAAGCAGATATAAATAGTGACCCTTTAACTCAGCAAAGAACAACACAATGCCTGGTGACACTCATCAGGAGGGAGTTTGTCCAGTCGGGAGGTAAAACCAGCAAAGAATGCAGGTCACCCACCGGCACGCACACTGACATACACACACACACACAGGAAAAAAAAACCTTTCACTGAGTAAGAACCTCCATTGAAATTCCTGGCCATAGTCTGAGCTCTAAATAAGCACCGAGGTATAAGGAGAGAATCACCATCTCCATTTAAAGGGAGCAAAAACTTCACACCTCCAAACATCATTATGCTTATCCAAGCCCTTATCACATACTCAGTCTGGCTGCAGTCAGATCACACAGGGCCCCCAGATATAACCTTCCAAGAAAGGAGTAAAATAAAAATAAGGTGGAATAAAATGCTCACTGCTACTTTACAGCCGTACTATCGGTGCTAAGCCGGCGCTTTCAGTCGGCATGCCGAGGGTGTTTTGTGCTGATAAATTTACCTTGTGTACATCTGTGTGCTGCAGAGGGAAGGAGTTCAGTGCCAGCCCCAGAGATTTGGAGACGCTGAGGAGGATTACAAACCACCACCACCTCTACTATTCTTGTCGGGGCCACAGGCCTTTATTAACAGCAATGAAAGAGAGACATAATGACTTAGAAAAGCAATATCAAGAATTTGATAGCTGTACATCTTCTACAAATATGAACTTAATCAGTTTGTTAAAATATTATCCCTTGACCTCTACGCTAATCCCTCCATGATTATTATATAAAATATTGGGTTGCATTATGATAGTTATCTCTCTGTGGGTGTAGGGGAACTCTTGCTTTTATAAACCTGAGACCTTGCTAAGAAGCAACTGCAGAATCAAATAATAATGTGATTATTTTAATAATAGTACTCTAATCACAAAATGTAGTTATTAACTGAAGACAACTCAGAAGTCACAGTAGGGTAGATTGATTCCGTCCGTGCTCAAAGACCTTGGCTGCCAGGTAGGAGCAGAGAGGTGCAGAATATAAATATGAAAAAATGCTTTTGAGCTTCAGGGGTCACAACCTGAGACATTTTAGCCAAGGCTCCAATCAATTCTAATTTGTCACTGCAACATCCCGGTGTCACATTTGCGAGCATAAAAATGGGAGGAAATTGTTGCATTAGAGAAGGGACAAAGAGGATGTTCCAGGTCAAACCTGACACATTTGCATCCATCAGTTATGCAGCAAAGCATTCTGGGTATTAGTCATAATTCTGTTTTTCGCTGTGTTGAATTTCTCCTAAGTACTTCAGCGATTAATACGACGTGGCGTTTGATGTTGGAAAAACCCACTTTAGATACTAATGTTCCTCGTTGATAATTTTGCTGTTGCTGAGATATTTTAACCTTGGCTTTGAGTTCAATGTATTTTTAGAAACATCTGTTCATTATTTAAGTGAGGGCCTTAGGGAGAATTACACTCAGACCATCACCTTCCATATTCCATCTCGGCAAAGTTACAAACACCAACATTCGTTTACCGGGGCTCAAAATGAGGTCCCAGGTCATGGCTCCACGAAGGAGGAATTGTATAGGCTGAAAAGAAAACGCGTAAACAAACATGGATAAACAAACATGGATACCTCCTCATTGACAAATCCATACATGTAAATATGTCACACAATAAAAAAGCATGAAGGCCAAGCATATTGGACGCACAGAACACTTTTCCCTGCAAACGCAAAAACAAACAAACTCGCCCGCAGCAGCACAGCATTGCGCGGATTAAGGGTCCGCTGTGGTTGTTTGCCTTTTTAATGTTGTCCTAATTATCATTTAACCCTAATTAACCTGCATGGATAGGAGCCGCGCCTGATTATCCTGCACATTGTTGGTCCACTGTGGGGGGGAATCAACTTCCTCATTCACTCTTTAATCAGCTTTCTGCCAAAAGCGTTGAACAGATGATGCGTTTCGGTGCAGGCCCGCGCGCTCACATAAATCCTTTCAGCAGTTTCTTTGTTGGCGCGTGCATCACTCCACAAGGACAGACAGGGTGTTACAAGGCTACATAGTTTCTGTTCCAAAGTTTTCTTACCTTCGTCACACGTTTTTTTTTGCTGAAAAAGTCCTTCTGCTTGCCTTTTTAAAGTAAAATCATAAATAAAAAATCAGCTTTCTCTTTTATCAGCTTTTCAGCTCTATTTTTTGATGTTATGCGAGCGTTTGAGTTGTGATATTGCTTTTCCCACGTTTCCGTGTTGCGTTTTATATATGAATTTGATGCCTTCGTGTGCTGTTGGCCCTCCTCACATGTATTGGACTCTGCAGAATTGTTTTTCGTATCCGTTCCTGGGTGTGGAATATTGGGTGCATTTCATTTCCCAATGGCTGAGGGAAGGAAAACAAATAAATAGATCTAGAACCGGACCGAAAACAAAATAACGTCTGGGCTGATGTGGTCCTGTGAGACACAGAGCTACCTACAGTGCTGCTGGGGAAGTCCGACATGAGTTTGGACGGGAAGAATAGTGATGCATACAAATATCATAAAAACACAATAAAAATATTTCAGTGTTATACCTCTTCCGTACTTTTTGACATCATTGTAGGACTGAAAGTATGTTTGTGTAAATTATTCACTACCATTATTGGAGTAGTGAGTTATATGGCAGATACAACTTTGTGGTTTTTATGTCTTATATTTAGTGTATATAAAAAAAAGTTAGGTTTTAGGTTTCTTACTATGCACGGAAACCTTTGTCTGGGAGTTTATGACTTTATCCTCAGTCCTACAGCACGATGTAAGGCAAAGTTAATGCCATTTAAATGAACTGTACAAATCCATTTACGTTTGTGAACCACTATTTGTATTGTCAACTCGTGTCGAGATTTTAACGTAACTTTGAAAATGAAAAATTCCCTGAGGTTCTTGATGTTAGCTGATTCCTACGTAAAGAACTTGGTGAGAGCTTTATTTCCAACGGAACCCTTGACACCACAGACGCACGTTTCAGTAGTTAAGGACATTGAATGTTCAATATAAAACCTCTAACATGGTTTTTGTTTTCAAACGAGTTACAAAAGCTCATTAATCAAAATAAAATACTCTAACGGGTGATAAACTGGCCAACGGCTCTCTGGCACTCAGTTACCCTCCATCAACCTTCATTTGTATGTGGTTAAACTGCTCACCTTTATATATCTGTACATGGCAATTCTCCTATGTTTGTAAATATTGTAAATTATAGCATCACTTATGCTGTAGTACTCACTTTCCTGCAATTATCTGTAAATAATACTGGCCTTGCACCCTTGGTTAGATACAAACTGCATTTCACTGCTGTTGCACTTGTACTCTGCATAAAGCTGAATGTAATCTAATTAGTGACCGTTCAGCTGCGTAAATTACAGTGCAGCTCAAAACCCAGACTGAGTTTCAGTGTCAGTCTGACGATCAGTTGATTTTAGTTGATTTGAAATCAGGTAAACAATCGTGAATTTATTGATTATCTCAGTAACAGTTGTCAGTTATTGTAATTCAATTAAGTAAGATATTATCTTATTATCAGCCTATTTTAGGGACCTAGAATAAAATCTGGGAAAATCAACAGTATTGGTTTGATTTTCTCTATTTTATTTGTTGTATTTACTCGATTTGAATTCAATGACTTTTATTGTTTTAATTTGACTGAGAATCTCTTGAGAAATGCTCCCTTCTGTTTTGATGATAATCATCCCCAACTGCAAAATACACAAAGAAATTATTTGAGTCAGAACAATAGCATCAATGCAAAACCAAACAAAAAGGTTTCTGATGCCTCCTTCCTATTTTTTCAAAAAGACTTTCACATTAACTTGTTATCATACAGAACAGTGACATCGGGTGATATTTCCGGCGAAAACTGAAATTCATTACCAAGCAATTATTTTCCAATCATGGGCTGACATTATCACAACATTGTGTCCTTTACCTGTGAAGGCAATATTCTGACAATGACACTATCTTCTCCAATATACCTTTTCCTTTGCTTATCTGTCTTCTATTGGTTCAGCCATTTGTGCACTGTTTGCCCAAATGCAGAGGTTCTGATACATTGTGGTCCACTGCCTCGTGGTTGATAAGCTAACCCGGAAAGCTGGCTGACATTACTTATTTTCTATGTAAGAGATATTCTTTATTTTTTCCCATCCAATCCTTCTCTCCATTCATTTCACGCCACTTATCTGAGCCTGTGTCGCGGTGACTGCAAGCTAAACAGGAAAAAAAAGCAGACGTCCTTCTCTCCAGTCACGTCCTCCAGCTCCTCCAAGTATATCCCCAGGTGTTCCCAGCCCTGATGGGATATGTATTCCCCCCAGTGCGCCCTGGCCCTGCCCCGAGGTTGCCTTCGTGTTGGACATGTCCAGAATGACCTCGCCAGAAGTCGTTCAGGACGCATATTGATCAGATGCCAGAATGACCTAGAGTGACTCCTTTTAACACAAAAGAGCTGCTGTTCCTCACAGTTATACAATCTTTTCAAAACCCACATTACACTTAAGGTTTTATTTATCTCAAAACTTTCTGAAACTTTTCATATCTTAAAGTGTTTGGTATAAAAACTTAACACTGCCTGTTACAGGGATTCTTTTTTCAATTCAAACTTTGGTTAACTTTAACAATTTTGGTCAAATTATTATGGCAGCTTCCTTCTCCACACCTGCCCCTGCTGCTCCCTCTCCATCTCCTCCTCGCCGACATGCTCCTCTCTGTAGGCTCCCCATTGCTCACCTCCACTCCCTCCTCCATACTTTTCACAACATTTCCAACAACTATAAACAGTTTTATATATTTCTTCTACACACAGGGCCTCGAGCATAAACAACAGGGCTTCAATTATTTTTTTGTATTTTTCAATTTTGCTGGAGAAAGTTTTTTAAAATGAGATGCACCAAAAACGGTTGAGCATTATTGAAGACCAGTGCTGATGTTAATTGAAGCTATGATCTATCATTAACGCATTAAAGGGATAGTTCACCCAGAAATGGAAATTCACTCTTTATCTACTCCCCCCTATGCACCACACAGTGTAAATGACCTTGTTTAGAGTCAAATATGAATGTTCAGACACCACAGGAGCGTTATGGAGACATGCCATAATGCGTCTCTAATGTCTCTAATTGTATTGGATTTGGCTGCAACACATAAAGTGTTTTGTGGACTCAAACACTTTATCCACTCAGCCCAGTGGTGAGTAGATAATGAGTGAATTTTCATTTTTTGGGTGAACCATCTGTTTCCCTTCAAAACTGCTTTTGAATGTTTGAAACATCAGCAGCATTTAATAAAAGTGCAACTTCATTCATTTAAACAATTATTAAAAGAACTGTACCGAGCCAGCAAAAAAAAGAACATTCACTTTTGCAGTGAAGCTGAAATCAACAGTCTTCATAAATCTCCTGAGCCCTCTGACAGATGAAGCCATTTGAACTTGACCTTACCTTAACGTGGTAGTTCTCTAAGCAAACATTGCTTTGCACTTTTTGATATTTACCCTCATGCAAACAGGCAGTTGAACTAGGCCTCATATCTACTTAACAGATCTTCTAAACAAACAGTAAGCAAGCATAGTCCAATAGTTTAAGAATGTCTGTCCTGGGACAAATGGTAAATCTCCACCTTCACTTACATCACATGTTTGATAGTTCTATATTATATACAATATTTTATTATCCTATACTTTCTGTGTGCCTAATGTGACAGTTCTGTAAGGTCAAAGTGAATATTGTTCTCCATCAGTATAATAGGTCTTTGAAAAACAAAATAATGAAAACCAGTGCTGCGTCACGCTGCTTCCTGGCTGACAATTTAAGGTGAACCGATCCTGTTTTAATAGGTGCAGTAGATGCTGTGAAATCACTTTGGTGCTCGTCAAACCGAGTCGTGCCACCGCTGCATCCTGGACCCCCTGTGTGTTGCATGTGCTGAAAAATATTCAGCCAACGGAGCAGAAAGAGCAAACTCTGGTGTATCTCAGTAGGGAGGGTATTCCACAAACTGGGACTGGCAAGTAAGCCGGAGCTGATAACAGTTAAATTTAATGTTCAGCTCACCACATGCCAAGAAAAATCCACATTTGAAACTATGCAGGTTTTGCAATCAGTAGGCCCAGATTCATATTTTTGTAAAATCGAACTTTCCAGCAAGTGTGACTTCTTTTGCCCATCAACAATTCCTCCTAAAATTTATTGCAAAATTAAAAAAGCTGCCCTCTCTCCATCTCTGGATACCTGTAGTTTTCCACACGTCAGTTAGAAAGGTATAAATAATTCAAAGATATTTGCACTTCTTATTTTTTATTTTCCCTGCTCATTAATCAGTGAGGCTCATTAAAGAGGAATTCGACTGAATCGCAGTTTATCCAGTTTTAATCAAGGTGAAGGATTTACACACAGAGCAAAATTAACAGCTTGTTCATTAATATTTCTCAGCTTTTAGGTATTCACAGCTGCGTATAGGTGACTCGGATATCTCCCCCTTCTTCCGGCAAAATGGGAACATTTTTAAATCATATCATTACCCGGGAATAATAGGAATGTAATGTACATTTCACATTATAGTCTAACTCAATACTCCCATCCCCTGTCAAGATTATCATTGTTCGGATGAGAGCAAAATGTGCATAGTTCAGTCTCTGTTCATTCACCAAAATTGAGTCTGCGCTGGTAATCATGAAATCTAGATGTGCGGTGTCCAATGCAATCAATTCAAAATTAAAGATTAAGTCTATGATTAATTAAAATGTTCTTCCGTGTGCCCTCCTGAGTAAATCAACCAAGTTGACAATGACCTCTAAACACTCTAACTTGTCCACCAGTGTCAAGATTAGACTCATTATTGTCACTTCAATATATCTTTCCCCACCAACGCTAACCTTTTCTTTGCCCTCTTCCTTTTTTCCTTCCCTTCCATGCTTCTCATTCTTGCTCCGTCTTTTCTGCCTCTCTCTACAGGCAATTTTCCCCCATTCACTTTTCCTCTCCTCCTCATGACTCAAGTCACGAGTCATTAGAAAAGCCTGACCTTCTGGGAAAGGTCTTGGGTAAGCAGTGATAAAGTAGGGTTGGCCCACTGAAGAAAGCTATGGTGTAGCACTATAATAGGTGTAGCTATAGTCCAGGGAGCGGACTAATGATCCTTAACCTCCATGTGCCATTAGCCTGAAATAAAGACCGGAGGGAAGGATGCAGACGAGAGGGAGGACAGAAAAGTAGTCCCCATCTCCTCTAGTCTGTCTGACATGGAGACGTGGGTGATGTGACCATTAAATACACTTTATGTGCCTCTGTTTTGACATTTCTTTTCATAGTCACCCCATCCACTGAGGACATATTATTGATTGTTAGCTTGAATGTGAGTGTAATACCTTAGCAGAGAGACAAAACAGATTATGATTCGCCTTATGTGTCAGAATGTTTGTCAGTTTTCTGAAAAGATAGAAAAGAAAGGAACCTTCCTGTTAATCTCATCGATAGATAGCACAGCCACACAGGCAACATCTTGTTGTATTTCTCACTCGACATATTTCTTCTTACCTGTATGGCTCCTCTTTTTCATGCTGTGATATAAGTATTATTTTTAGATTTTTTTTGTTTACTTCAGTTTTGCATCTGTCGCATATTATATATGTCTTCAATGTGCCCACTCTCTAAGTGAATCTTCCGGTTAATCTCCTACTGCAGGGGTATTCAACTAAAATTTAACGAGGTCCAGTTTGAGAAAAATTCTTGAAGCAAAGGTCCGGAAGATCATAATTTCTAACTATTTAGTGTGATATATATATTTAAGTATCAGGAACTGCATGTAATCAATACCTGACTGTCAAATAAAATGAATTCAGTACGATTCAAAAACTTGTTGACAATATTTATTGTCACATAACATAGAACTGAATATATATGTATGATTGCAGACATGTATAATGTTCTCTCATTAACTAAATAAAAGTAGGACCGCATTTCAAAATAAGACAAAATAATATATAATATGCATTCTTTGACAACCTCTCACATCAGTAAATGGCTTTTTGTGTCGACCCAAAATCCAAGCAACTCTGAGGGAACACTCATGAGCACGTTGTTGGGTCAGTGAATGAGTGGCTCAGGATCCTGGTGGACTGGTCATATTGGGCTCTGAGACCACTTATTTTCTGTGATCTCACTTCAGATTAAAGTTGGTATGTTTGTTCAAAACCTTTATGTTTTTTCTCATAATGGTGTTTCACATTGGCACTTAATGAGTGCCACAGTTTCTGAACATGTGAGACACACAGGTGTAGTGCTCCCAGTGGGAAGTATGAACAGAAATGAGTCTGTCCATTCTGGATTCAATGAAATATTTTTGCTGTCCACTTTTCTTTTTTCGGAGAGCGCCACTGTTCCTTACGTTTCTTTCATTTTCTCCGTCTCACTCCTCTGTATCTCTCCCCGTGTTTTTCTCTAACTGTATCGCTATCTTTCTTTTCTTTATCTGCCGTCTTTTCGTCTCTAACTCGCCTCTTATCGGTCTGCGCTGTAGAGTCGCAATATTTACCGCTTTGAATGCACAGACTTGATTGGCTGAGTAATATCACGTGGGATGGCTTAACTCGCATGCAATTGGTCAATGCGTTTCCTCATCCACTAAACCACTACCGTAATGACTACAAAAAAAAGAAAAAAAAGAAGCGCCCCGTCGGGTTTTAAATCATAAGCTTCTGTTTTGGCTGTAGGTCCGGGTCCGTATGAGACGGCTTCTGGGTCCGGACCCGGACCGCGGTCCGCCAGTTAGTGACCCCTGTCCTACTGTGTTCTCACATGGGCTCATTATCCAGAGATTTTACCATGGGGCTGGCACTAGAAGCTCCGGAGAATGTCGGCAGCAAAGTACTCGGAGACTGTGTTTAGAAAGTCAAATAATCTCCTTTCCTAACCACTACTCCTTGACCCCAATGGAATACATCACAGGGTCAAGGAAAGGTATTAAGGAGAAGCCTAAGGAGTTAGGAAAGGAGAACCACGGTACAGAGAAAATCTGACTCCACTTACTTTTAACGTTTCCTTTAAAAGCAACTTTATTTATAACAGAAGATGCTAAAAAAAATGTATGGTACTCTGTGCTGCAGGCTGTGTGCAGGGAGGCAGTTATACTAAAGTTTCCTGTTTAAAACAAAATGACACGTCCTGAGAAGATGTTTTCAGTTTATACAGAGGGAACATTAAAATCATCACCCGCTCACGGGAAATAACAAAAAAACACGTTTAATTGAAAATGAAGATAAAACTAACAAGACTAAATTGTTGAAATAAAATAAAAATGGACTAAAATTCATTATGTTGTGTGTATATATATATATATATATATGTATATTATGGCAGGGGAGACAGAGAAGAAATCTGCAGTCATATGAGGAATAACATATCAGTTCTGGCTCATGTCAGGAGAATAAAACAGCTATACTGTTTTTGTTATTTACGTGAGTGTGTCCAGGTGCAGCTACGGGGTTGTGCCACTTTAACTGTTGCTGCCGCAGAGAAGTCTGGGGCGGCATTTTCTCTTTCATTCATAAAGGATGGTCCGATATTTCCTTAAGGAGATAAGATAGGAAGCATTCATCCTCCTCTCCTTATCATTCAAAAAATTCAAAGCGCTCTTATTATGGCGGCAGCTGAAATACTTCCTGGTCATTTCACTCAGTTCGGAAGGATCCTAAGCAAAAGGGACTTTTCAAACGCACACAGACATTTTGCCAGCCGATCCCTCCGGATAATTTCAGGAGATTATCCGGTGTTCAGTGCCTGTCTGAAAGCAGCGATACAGAGGTAGTGCTTCACAGGCCTTCATACCTGTATAACCATGTGAACATAGAGTACCAAAGAGATCTTACTTTACTTTAATCATGGGTCAAGCTCCACGCACACTTAATCCGACTGGAATTACAATTATCATTATGTAACCCAAAGTTGTTCATGATGAGATTACTTTTGCCAGGTAACTTCCTACATCGAACTCTGTCCTGAGCTTTGTTCAAATTCAGAATAACTAGTGTCTTAAAACCTTAACGTTGAAGAGTAAACAGTTCTTTATATCAAAACACAGCAAAGTTCATCTTAAAATCTGCATTTAAAATTCAGTTTTTAACCACACATAGATGATGTGATGATATTTTTCACAAATGTATTATTCATTACAGCTTTGAGCATTCAGCTATTCAAATCAGTGTTGAACACCAAACTGCATTTGAAACCCCCCGAAAAAATAAAAGGGCTTATTGTTAGGAATGTTCAAAATATAATGATTCATAAATTAAAATTATTATTTATGTAAACAGTATTTCATGTCCTCAAGTCTCTGTAGTAAGATACGTGCCAAAGATTTTTAGTCTGGAAAGGATCCACTTGCCCAGCAGCTGGAATTTTGGCCAATCGGTGAGCTTGGGATGAGCGGTTCAGGTGATCTCATGACGCATCTCCAAATATTGAAGAGTAACTTTGCACATCCTCATATTTATTCAAAATAGAGAAGACTGGGTTCAATTAGGAGAATAAAGCTTTCTGAGGAGCCTCCATATTTTCCTGTTGCCCTCCCACACACTTCAGATTAGTATTTGGAATCTACTTGCTAAACTTGACTGTCAGAAATCTAACCCAGGGTTTCTAAATGGGGCTAAATGGAGCTACTGACTATTGTTCTCAGTTTTTCGGCATGTGCGTTTGTTCAGCCGTGATGAATCACACCACGATATGCTGTGTGTCCTCAACGGTGCAAGAAAAAGCAGCTATACAGGCGCTCATGAATAAGCACCTGTATAGCTTAAAGCTTTGCTCTAATGTTCTTTGGAAAGTGTGAACAGAATTGCTGCTGTGCCCTACACACAAAAGCAACAGTGCTGGGAGATCTTTGTGCATTCATGGGTCCGATTCAAAAGATGAATTTCATCCCAGGTTGCCTGCAACTAATTCATCTTGGTATCACAATCTGCCCATCCACCCAAGGTCAAACGTGAGGAAGGTGCAAATCAACAACAAGTAAACAGCTGATGTGCTGCTGTACAAGGCCATGCATTAAGTGCACAAGTAATCACATGACTTTGTTATTAATTTGAAGGTAGCAATGCATCAGTGAGAAGTGAGCAAGATGGATAAAACAACCTCTGACAAGAGGCAAGATTAAATTATAGTGATAAAGGCACTAAACATTGCAACCAGGAAAAGTGTGAATCAGTATTTCTTTTTATAATTGACTTCCAGCTTTAGGTGAGACTTATTTCCATGTGAGTAAGTTGTTTACATGCTGCATTTAAAATCATGCAGTAAATACTCTTAAATCCCAAGATAGAATATAAAAAACAATAGGGCCAAATGCTTTTTTACACTGTATAATATTTTGATTTTAAACTGTCAAGTAAAAACTTGGTTGTGAAAACAAAAAAATGTTGCACCAAAACTTGCTTTTCTGCATCATAAGACAGAGATAAGACAGATGAAAACAGTTGCTTTGTTTCCATTTGTTCTTTATTGATTGAGCCTTTCTGTTAGTCCAGATTTTGAGGTGAATCAACACATTTAATTAAATTAAACACACCAGTTATAAGGTGATTTCAAAAGAATTACTGTCACGAGAGATATCTGCCCTTAAAATCAGAAAGTTCTCCAAATGAATCACCCCCCACATCCCTCTCCAAATCACTGTCAGCCAGTCTGTTTAGCATGTTACGACCAATCAATTAACTGCTGGGATGATTAATTGAAGACTACGTCAAACCTAGCAGACCAGACGTGGAAGCTAGAGGCCTGCTCCCATGACTCTATTGATCGTATTAGGATCAGCTAACATCCTGCGGCAGCGTAATGTGTCACGGTAGCGCTCACAATGAGCGAGAGCACCTCCTGGTGCCGGCCGCCTGCTCTTATTTCGAGGTGGATTATTGAGTAGCTGTCCATCATAACAGTACTGGAGTAGACTGATCTCCTGTGCAGAGCTCTGGCACAGGCAGCGAGCAGATGGTGCCATTTTTTATTAATGACTAACATCTACATTATGCTGTGTGCACATCAAAAGAGGATGCAAATACCACATATCACACCAGTGGGTGGACACATGGAGCGCAGCCCCCAAGCATAAACTATACATACATCACCGTATGTTTGTATTACATATGACTGAGATACATGCTGGAAGTCTAACTGTAATTTATTGTGTAAAATAGTGAGTCTAGTAAAGTTACAGTAAGAATTTTTTATCAAATCGTGTTTGTTTGTTTTTAATATCCAACAGTTGTTGCACGCTTGCCATCAGAGGGAAAGAGACAGTGTGGAGGCTCAACCCAGAGCCAACAGGACACACTCTGTTGGTGGAGAAGTCAACCTTAAGCAACGGGATTAGTTTTGATGCTCAGGTATTGACAACTGCTGCAGTACAGTCACAAACAAACCCCTTTCCCAAACCTTCACTATGAGTGCTTCTGTGTTTTGGATATCAAAATTCACTGAGCCCCATATGGATCACACTCGACCTTACATCTTCCAAGCAGCCAAGCTGCTACCCAGATCTAGAGCTCCTCACGTAAGGTCCAGACCCTTCTTTTTTCCAGGGTATTCACAATAATAACCATTATGACAGTTTCCCCCACAAGCTAAGGCTCAGGTAGGACTTGAAAAGCTGCATGACGTCATCGCAACCTGTTCAAATGCCCAAACTTTATTCAAATTTCAAGTTCCCAGCCAGAGAAAATAACAATTCGATCATAAAGATTATATCATCGTTATGCATCCTGCAAACAGCTATGTCTTATTCTCTCTCTTTCCAAAACAAATGCACATCCGTCTAGACCGAGGTTTTTACAACAGGAGAAAGTCGAAACAATTGCTTTTCTCCATAAAGGCAACAAAATCAACTGGCCTTAAATTATTTGTACTAAAGTGGCCATATTAGCCTACAATATTCATAGCCTATATATTCATTTATAATCTACACTGCATAGATTATATACTTAGTTACTAATTACAGTTTTAAAAGTAGGTAAATGGTCATTACAGTAATATTACTTTTAAATACAATATGTTATATGTTATTTGTTACGATGTTATGTTATATGTTGTAAAGTCGTCTACTGCGTAGAAGTTGCCTGCCATGTCTTAAGAATTTCACTGCTCCGATGACGCTGTCATTGGTGCATGTGACAATAAACTTTGATTTGATTTGATTTTGAATATGGTGCTCAAAGAGTACAACTTTTTAGAATATTTGTCAAAGCTGCATTTTTACATATAAAAACGGTATACTTAACTTCTCTATCTTTTCTTAAGGGTAAGGGGCTAGCAAATACATTTGATCAGATAGAAGTACAAGAGTGTGTGTGAGTGTGTGGGGGGGTGTGTTTGTTGTTGGGTATGTGTGCATGTGTGTGTGTGTTTGTGTATGTGTAGAGTAACAAGCAAGCATTTTTGAGTTTCTCAATTTCTCCTGTGATTTTTCCTCCACTGCACCAAAACAATATGCGGTCCGAATATCTCACATTTCTCTTTCAGCAGTCACTCGGCAGAGCCCATCAAATATTTTGTGAAACAGGCTTCATTGGCTACAAGATGAGACGACGGTCAATTAATAAACATGGTCACTGGGGCTTGGTTTTGTGAAGATAAACTTACACTTTGATAACAGGCCCAACCACACACGAAAGTAAAAGGAAATAATGGAACCCCTTGCCTCAATATAATCCAGTCGATGTAAAGAAAATTCTCATTTTTGAACTTGAACAGGCTAAACAGTAATTGCTTAAAACATGTCAAATAACTGTAGTCCGAGTGGTGGAGTTTGGGTTTACAATGTTTTTGTGAAGGGCAGAGATCATGATGTGATAACACACCCGGAGCCATACTTGGCATAACCTTCTCTCAAACTACGTTTAAATATTAAAGCACTTTAGCCTCAGGTTCTTTTGCCCAATTTTAAGCTACTACTCCAAATTCAATTTACCCTTTCATCCCACAAATACATCTTCACTGGATTGTCAGAATTTGCAGTAAAGCTTTTATTTGACAGCCATTGGAGGGGCAATATATATCAGAACCCAATTATGCAATGGTAACAATAACGATATTATAATAATATAATTTCATAATCACTTCTTTATTAACTGGACTGAATTGGCTCGCTATAGTCTGATTTAGTCCACCGCAGTTTTTTTTACACAACGTGAAAGGTATTTATGTATTTGTGATCGGTTAAGCTTCTGGAGAAACCCCCCAAGAAATAAGCCTATCATCTTAGTTGGAAATCTGTCCCTTTGTTGTTGACTTATTTTGTACACAAACACACACGCAGACAGGAGTCAAAAGAATACCTTGCTCCCAGCTATGCCAGTGTGAGAGTAATAATGATGAGATGAAAGTTGATTGACTTATTGTTTAAAGCTTTGAAAAGACATTTAAAGTGTCTTCTTCCATCATACACCGGCAAAAAATATTATAACTGTTAACTGGTTTTCCTGTGGCTGAATTGTGAAACTGCATCAAACAAGACTGAACAGTTCGGTTGTGGCTTGCAATGCTGCATTTTTTGTGTAATATGCTTAACATGCGATCATGCTCACATTGGCACTGAGCACTTGAACATACATCAGTGTGATAAGAACTACCTTAAATGATAGGATCCACCTTTGAGAAAATATCTGACGTGTACTTTTACTTTTTAGTTTGGTCAATTTTTCCTCCACTAACTTGGAGGAGGCAGGGTTTATAACCTGTACTGCTGCCAGGTTTTGGTTTTGGTCTGTATTTAATAGTTATTGATCAAGTTTAAACAGTATGTTAATAAAGTATGTTTTACATACATTGTCAACTTGATAGAAAGCATCTTAAAATCGTCTTTTTTCAAGGACCATAGTTTAAAATGTTGAATATGCTGTAACAAAAACTCATTAATCATTTTATGCAAAATGAGGCAGCAAAAGCAGGCTAATAGCAGAGAGTGTGGCCTTGGCCCTGCTTTCTAAAACACAGGCTGTCGATATTTGTCATACAAAGACTCAGTGAGTGCTGGTGAAAATTACTGATCAAAGACTGGAGGTAGGTTAATTAGAGACTTCAAAGGCTAAATTCTTAGGAGAGCAGCTTCACATCATGCAGTTGACACGTGCTTCTCCTAGCTTGAAACCCAGAGATGCACGCGGACCTCCTGCAGAGAAAAGATTTTTCATAAAAACATTCATGTTTATCACAGTGGAAAACCAATACATCACACTGTGCTCGTTCTCTCTCGGCCTGATTTGATAGAACTACAAGAAAGTCACCAGCAGCTCTAACATTACAGGCAGGCGGTGAACAATCTCTGCCCTCGTGCAACACAATATAATGCTTTTATAAACAAAAAAAATACTGCTGCTGCTTTCCGCATCACTGATCAATCTAATGAAAACAAGGTACGGCTTCTTCCCACATGGTTGCCACATGACTTTATGTAAACTCCATTAAAACAGAAGCAAAAATGTAATTAGTGTTAGGCATCACTAAGCATCAGCTCAGCAGTAATACACTCATTTTCTCGGTCTTGCCCTCCCTACTATCAGAAAAGGGAGGGATGAAATTTGCACAGGATCCAGGGACAAGCGTACAGGGGGCTACACAGGAAGCATGCTGCTGCTGGCATTAAGTGAGGCTTAGGTTTCAATATATATTGCTCCCTGGTGTTTTGAAGACCAGAATTATAGAAATAATATATGCACCCCCTAGTGCTGCGGTCATATATGATACTGGAGCTCTCTCAGTGCTACTGAACAATTTCATTAATGTATCAAATATTCCGCCGGCCATCATCAATATAAAAAGCTTGAATTAATGTCGCTCACGTTGACCGATCGCCTATTCTTCTATATACTAAGTGAATTAATTATGTAGTCTCATGTCAGCTTAAGCACCTGATAGGAGAAAGGGAATTAAGAAAACTGATAAAGATGCGTTGTACAGTCCATTAGAAACAAATCAGTTCCCGTGATTTAAATTCTGTGATTAATATGCACGCGGATGAACACAGGAATATTAAGGAATATGAGATTCAATTTTAGAAGCCTTGGTGTGTGCTGCATGAATATCAAGTAATGACGATGAAACGTTCAGTTGGCAGGACCAAGGTGGTGAAGGTTTTCACCATGTGCCTACACGCATCCTTGCACTCTTTGAAATTCATGACAGTGTTAAGGCCCCTGGATTTAATTAAACCAATTCAGGCGCGGTGGCAAACTGGATTGGTTAATGCAGCGCTGTGGAACAAGAAGAAGCAAACCGGGGGGGGGTGGGGGGTCATAGCAGCAGCAGCAGGGAAACCTTTGCTGCTGAGGCTCTGATATAAACACAGTTGATGAAGCTGTGGCTCATGGAGAAGATGTGATATATATATATGACTATCATTACTGCGTTTGGACCCATAACAGAAAGAATCAGTTTGCATATGTGCGTTTGTGTGTCTCTCTCCATGGTGCTGAAACATTTAAACCAAAGGCCTGGCCCAGTACTCGCACTTCATCAAGAGCCAGCCCGTGTGATGTTTTTGCACCAATTGACAGCAGGCTCAAGTATCCATTAACACAGCAAGTGGGATTTCAGGAAGACAACGGGACACACTTGGTTAATGAGGTCACCTTGTCATACACACAAATGGATTGCTATTCAATCAAGTCTCCTTGAAATTATGCCTGGTAACGCTTGAGACATACTCTGTAATTAGTCTGGAGTTATAGCACAGTAGATACCAATACATACATGTAGGTACTGGGAAGCAAGATGTGCTGTTTTGAAATGAGAGGGTAACGATTCTGGCTTTTACAAAGAACTTATACTGCAGTTATTTTTGAACTACTGGGTACCTATTCAATTATTTGAGTATGTGTGACCTACTGAGCAATAATCTTCAAGCTTGAGAGGAATTTATACTCATTATCTAACTACTGGATTCCAATTATACTATAGTAACACTTTAGGTTACAGCCCACATACCCTTTAGTTACCCTGTAACTTGCCTGAATAACATGGGTGGAACCTTATGCCTTGGAATACAACTGCCTGTGTTAACCCTATAATTGGAATGTAAAAAATGGGGGAATCAACACCACATATATATCTTATTTCTGTCAACTCTGCTTGTCCTTTGAGGGTCGCAAGGTACATCCCTGACAGGTCGCCCGTCCATCACAGAGCCAACATACAGAGAAAAACAACCGTTCTTGTTCACATTCACACCTAAAGTCTGTATGTGTTAGGACTGTGGGAGGAGGCTGGGGAACTCAGAGAAAACTCCTTGTAAACATGGGGAGAACAAGCTCAGTCCAATCTATTCAGGAAAGCTCTCGCTGTTTTGCAAGAGTGCTAACCACTGTTTAACCACCAAGCCTCCCTAGAGGAAAAACAGTTTGTTTCAATTATACTTTTTTTGTGTATGTCTTTTTGGTAATGAAAAACTGTCATTTACAGACATTGGCACAATGCTTCAACATTCGTTTTTCACAGCAGGGTTTTGACTTGTCATAGCAGGTAAAGCACCTTCCCTTAACAAGAAGTTTGTTCCATTAAATGTTCAAGTAAGCCATGGCAGTGACCCAGCATGAACCAAGAGCAGCATCCAGGCACTGCAGATCACCTAATTGAAATTCAGTTCCTTTATAAATAGTATAAATGTACGCTTTTAGAACGTTGCAGAGAAATCCAAAGGTTGTGTTAAGGTTGCTAAGGTGATTTGACAATCGCTTTGCAGGGTAAGAGTCTCAGAAGCCAATTATAGGAAATACAAAAAAAACAGATGTTATTAACACTGTAAAATCATGCCGAGATGTTTGAAATGATTCACTTGCATCAGCTTTTATAATGATTGATTTTGAATCGTATCAGAATTACAACAACGCAGATAACTATTATAGTTATCTTTAACTTTTATCACCTCTCTAGAAGCACCTCTGCCGCCTTAGAGTATGTAGCATTACCCATCAGCACCCGAGCACGCCATGCTTGTGTTTACTGCCTTACTGCCATTAACCGTTTTAAATCTTACAGGCACGGCGGCAGTGAGGCAATTCATATTAAGCAATGCACAGTAGAACACTGATGCAATTTGCAGTAATTGCAAGCGACATAATCTGACAAAGCAAAGCTCCAAACCATCTCAACAGATGTTTCACTGGAGAACCCTTTGGTGTTTTGGGCTTCGCTCACTTCCCAATGAAACCTGCCGGGTTTGTCTGATTACGGAAGGTGATGGCAGGGAGTAAAGGTGGTGATTAGAGACGGTGTCGACAGAGCACCAAGGAGTGTTTTCGGTTTACAATTAAAGTCTTAAAAACCTGTAATTGCCCCCTAAGGCATGCAGATTTACTGTTGCACGTCTGCAAAACGACTGGGAAGTACAAATCTGTTTCTTGCCCATGAAGGTTAAAACAAATCCGTGGTAAAATTATAGAAATAACTTTGCTATTTGTAAGGCAATTAAGTTAGGAATACATAGACCTGAAGATTTCCAGTGGCTGCTGAAACCTCTGGTATCCAATGGCAGACCAAACAACATCTTATCTTATCATATGAACAAGGGAAACTTCCAAGTTTCTACGGCTACAAACGATGTCTCAGGCATTCCCATGACTCAGTAAATCTCCAAACCATGAAACTCAGCGTCAACAGTTTGTGTCTGCACTTGCATCTTTGTTGTATATCTCTCTCCCTCCTAGTCCTGGCTTCTCTTTTAGGTTGTTCGCATTAAAGGAACAATAGTGGCTTGATGAGCATTACTGTACATTGTCGGTGGAATGGTAAAGTGTTTGCTTCATGAATGAAAAGCACCGGTTGGTTTTCCAGCTCCTCTAAACAGTATATCCAAATATCCTTAAAGGGCGAAAGCCTTTTTAAAATTCCAGTAGATGTATAGCTAAAGCCTCCAGCCTTAAGGATGTTGCAATAATCTGACTGTTGCAGGGGAGGTCATAGATTGTATATAAAGATGGAGGGCATTATCTTCACTTCATCCCACTCGCCAGAAATAAAGCTAAAATATCCTTCAGCCTCCAGTAAGATGGGGGAGTTATCTACTGGGATTTATGACCTATACTGCCGCCTGCCACCAGGGGTTGACAAAGCTTTTGGCTTCCCCTTTCGGGGAGCAGTAATATCGTCAATTAGAATACATGGGTGATATAGGACATCTTCTTAAGTACAGTTGGAAAATATTTTGATTTAATCTTTTGTGGTTCATGTCCATGTGTAATTTATTGATAACCTATAGTGTAAAACAAAGTCAGTGATCTCCCTGCTGTGATGTACTGACAGCTTTGTGTGGTAGTATAGAAGTTCTAAGAGGAGGAAAGACATGAGATACTCTGTCTTCCTCCCACAGACATGCTCGGGTTGGGTTAACTGGTGACTCTAAATTGCCAGTAGGTGTGACTGTGTGCGAATGGTTGTTTATCTACTTCTGCCTTGTGGCAGGCGGGTGATCTCTCCAGGGCGGACACCGCCTCTCACCCAATGTCAGCTGGGATTGGCTATAGCCCCCCTCCAACCTTCAAAGGATAAACACTATAGATACTCAATGGATGGAGAGCAGGTTTTAGAAGCAGATTGTAAATAATGCAAGCAAGGGGATATATAATTTGGTTTTTTGAAGCACCAATTACATATTAAATCCAATTAAAACAATGACACCAAATTCTTATCTTATATAAAATTGCTTCATGAACAACAGAGATGTTGCACAAACCTGTTTCACCGTATCTACACCTCTCCTATACAGGCCTGTAGGAAAATATAGATACACTCTCGTACATGTCACTTACACTGCATTCTACTGTATTGTGTGCAACATTTATAGTCAATATATTAGCTAGCTTAAACTATTACAGTGCTGCAATAAGTCCAGGCGAAAGCAGTCAGCTATATTGATCAGTTTGTGTGGAAACGACGTGAGAGGTGTCTCAACTACTCTCTTTCATATGAAACACTTCAACAGCAGCCAAAAAAACCTCCAAAATGATCAAACAGCTGAATCGATATCTTTCCAAAACAGTTTCAATGAAAACTGAACATTACTGGAGGACCGTTGTATTAGACTGCATCTGCTTCGGCCAGGTGCCGTTCATAAACTACCAGCTGAGTGGATGTCTCAGCTGCCAACACTGAAACTGATAAACACAAAGTGAGTAAACTCTAAATCCAATCTGCTGAATGTGCAAATATATTGTCATTGTAATAGTAAAACAGTGTAAATATACTGTTATCTATATCTCTACATACTGGCTGACAAAACTGTTATGTGAACGTTAGGCCACTAGAGCTCAACCGTAATGGATCTCTCGAGGCCGATACCGATATTGGGTGGGGGGGTTAAAAAAAATTTGATACCAATATATTGGCCGATATCAGTGTGTTGTAAAACATTTTGCAACGATTCCATAGAAGTAGATATCGAACCTTATTGCAAATAGATGGAATTGATGCTTGATATTTTACAGTTTAAACTTAATCATGAATGGAAAGAAACCCAAAAACAACCAAATACATAGATTGAAAAATAGTACGGATAAAAAGGAAAGAAACGTATAAAATATTAATATAAATGCGTCTCTTTTATGCTTTGTTTATTCTGTAAAGAATCGGACTATATCTGCAAATGTAAACACATTGAAACCAATGTCTCTTATCGGCTGATTTTAACACATAAACAATAAATCAATCAGTCATTTTTACGGCTGCCGGAGATTCTGTTCACCTACCAACTCCCAATAAACCTGTGTTTAGTTCCTTACTGCCAGGGACAGTGCTAAAAATGACACATACTGTGGCAGTTCATATCAAGCATTGCACAGTTTACAGTATCATGTCCCTCATTTGCTGAGTGACATGATCTGACACAAGTGTAGCTCCAAACCATCTCCACAGATCTTTTACTGAAGTACTTTGGCTCTTTATGAATTTATTTGCTAATACAACAACCAGGTCTACAATATAATACATGATACAGTAGGTCTGCATATACTGCTAATGAATAGGTATACTGTTATATGTACACGTGAGACATATCGATTATTCTTCAGTCTCAGAGACGATGTGAGACATCCTACATTTTCCTGTTCTTTTATAAAACAGCTCCACAGAGTAACATTACACAGTTGCAGCCTTTTCCCAGAAGAGGTGAAAGGCATTACCCAGCGTACAATGTGTATCCTCAGAATTACATTCTTCTGGCACAAGGGTGGGGACTTTCCTTCATGCCGTGAAGGTGTGCAACACTCTGGTGGCATGCTGCATTTTTCAAAACCACCACCATTAGTCACAGGATGCCTCGATGACTAATGCCCACGGGCTTGATCTGATTCAACCATTTTTTTGGTCTGAAGTCGCATGAAGGAATAATTTATTGAAGTACCTATATAACGTTAGAATATATAGACCTCATTATTTGTTTTAATGTTCATTTGGTTAAAGACATAACTGAGAATCACGAGTCACGTTGTAAATCTGACCCTCTGTGAGCCTTTTCTGGTGGCCCAATGAGTTTCAACCCAGTCGGTCGGTAGTGAGCTGAGTCAATCTCTCCTCTGCAGCTGCTGCCATGCAAAGACTGATGAGAGTTAGATATGCAGTGGCAAAAGGTGGCGGCCTCATTGCCAACGGATCCTTATCCTTCCTTCAGAGCCTTCAAAGCCTGGGCTCGACTTCTCCGGCTCAGCTTACCCCTCCTACTGGTAACAGCTGTTTTATCACAGGGGTCTGAGACTCCGCTACTTTTCCTAAACATCATGCAGCAAACAGTGAGAAGGTCACATCTATGAAAAGAGCGGGGGAAATTAAAAGGATTGGAAACCAGTGAAAAAATCCTACATTTAATTTCATTACCCTCGCCGTTTCATGCACCTGTGATTCTTAATATAAATAGCTACATTTGATCTTTGGATGCGAGGGTGAGCTAGACGTTTCTGAAAGGTGAAGCTTTATAGTTAGAAGCTATAATATCTGATTAGCATCAGACCCGAGCACTAACAGACGCTCGCGTATTGGAAACGCTTACTTTCCTTCCCCCGTCTCTTCCTAACAGCATGTTCACACATCCTTGATGAGACAAGGTCATCCTTCTCCAGTACATACTGTAACTATATGCAGCTCATCACCAGCACGGGCACTTTTCTGCAATGTAAAGATGCTGCAGCCACCACAGTCGTTGTCTGCACTGCAGCAAAATACTTGATTCATTGCCAGACTTTTGCGATTCATCTTGTCCGTCGTGGTCTTTCGATAATTAGTAAAATGGTCATTCATTTTCCCAATCCTGTCGAGCACCGAGCTTACCTGCTGAGGAGTTTAACTTTATAACCTTGATCGAGCCTCCGCCGCTGCTGACCCTCCTTCTGAACACGAGGAACCCCTTTCAATGAACAAATGCTTCTCATAATGAACTGATCGTTAAAAATAAGAATTTAAAGGTTAAATGACTTGTTTTGTATTTTGTGATGTTGATGTTGTGACGTGCTGGGACAGTGGCTTCTTATTTATTCTTTTCCCTTGGTGGACTTTAAGTAATTGGGATGCCATGGCAGTACAAAGCACAACATATTTCAAAGAGGACACTCGAGTTCCCCCCTGAGTTCTGCTATTTTAGATTTCTGTACCCTTTGTGCATAATCAGAGTTGAGCCACACACCACTGACCATGGCTCAGTAAGCAACTGTAACCGGCAACTACATTAAATTAATTTGTGGCACCTTTGACTAGCAGAAATCTTATTGTTTTTAATTGACTGCTTCATATGGGTGGTGCATCGAGCTACGGCAAACTATAGGCCTGTCATGAGCTGGGTAAGTTGGACAACTGTCATACTGTTTTCCTACTGAGAAAGGACGGCCTTGAATCATGAAATCTAAACACGTGGAAATCCTAGACTCTACGCGGGAGGAGCCACAGTATCATTGTGCTTGGCCAATCGTGAGTCAGCTGTCGATCTTGATGTTTCATCCCATTTTTACGTATATTAAATAATTAATTCAAACTTTCCATTAAAAAGTATTATTTGTACATGGTCAGTGTGATAAGAACCTCCTACAATGATGAAAACCACAGTTTTACGTCTTTTTAGTTTGTTCCGTGTCCCATCAACTAACATGGAGAAAAGAGGATTTGTGACCTGTGCTGTAGTTAGCCACCAGGTGGTGATTGAGATGCTGTGGTTTCCTCTTTGGGGAGCTGTCATATTATTTTTATACAAAGTCTTTGTGGAAACACTCTACAGACTGGCTGGTTAATATCAATCTGTGTAGGACTACAAATACAGAGTGTTATGAGGTATAAGTGTGGAGCAAATACTCAAAACACTTACTGTTTTTATTACCCAGAACTTCCTCTAACAATGTAAGTTTCTTACTGTGCTCCCAGACAAGGAAACGCTGTCAAACTGTCTGACCTGAGTAACATGCTGCTGTGAAACCCACATCACCAGTTTATCCTTAGCTACTGTATGTTGATTTTAACAACTGCACCAATATTTGATTGGCACAATACTCTGTAAAGTATTGATTTACTTTCTTAATTGGTTTCTTGGGATGTTACTCAGTAATAAAACATATGCTCTATTTTAGAATCTAACTTGTTTTTATCAAACCTGGATTTGAATAGTTTCAGCTGTTCAAAAAATGCCAGCCCTTCATTGATATATGTTTTTGCAGCTTTATATATATTCACAAAAAAAGGCTGCTGCTAATGAGCTATTACATGATTAATTCCTCATCTGGTATATTTAACCTTTCATTAGTACTGTCATTAAGTGTGTGTGATGCCAACTTCAGCTTATTAGCCTTGTGTATTTATGACTTGACAACTAGATGAAAGCAAAGAGAAAACTGTGATATTTTCTTTCTCTTCCTCCACATTAAGATGTGATGAAGTCCCACCACATAAGGTGTTACCCCCATCTGAATTTCCCTCAGATGTTTAATAACCTTGACACATTATACGCCGAATAGCACATCATGTCAATACATTCCATAGCTACTGAATACATCAAACACCTCTGTAAATATTAAAGCATTCAAATATTGTGTAAGTGAATCTATCTTAGAAACAGATTGAGTCTTTTTAACCTCATTCACAGATCGCATTATCGTTTTGATGCGACCTGACAAATATATTACTCACTTGAGGAAGAAGAAAAAGCCTAACAGGATCTGTCAGTGTTCACATCCTCACTGTCAACAAGATGAATGATCGGGGCTCTTGCTCTCTGCTCTGCTTTCACTGCTTTCAGGTGAACTGCATCAGGCTTTAAATACATATTCAGACATTTATGCTACTGTCATTTCATGCCAGGGCTAATGAAGTGGACAACTCTGATGGAAGAAAACATTTATTTCAAACAATTAAAAGTAAATATGCTCTTGTTTCTCTCTCTCACAGACACAGACACACACACACACACACACACACACACACACACACACACACACACACACACACACACACACACACACACACACACACACACACACCACACACACACACACACACACACACACACACACACTCACACACACACACACAAATGTAAGACACCACAGCGAGCCGCCCGTTCTGAGAAGGAACCAGTCGATGTGAACAGATCCATCAGCTTTTGTCTCCCACTGAGATACCGAGATGATTGATGGATCTAATGGATTGATTTCAGCCTCAGCTCTCTTTAGTGACTGGCTGCATAACCGAGTGAATGTCAGAGCAAATAGCCTCGGCCGGTGGAGAATGCATTTATACCGCGCACTTCCTCCACAGTCGAGTTCATCCATCACTCCGGCTGATTGTCGTGTTAGGCTCTCGTAAGGTTATTGTGTGTGCCTCATTATTTCTTAATAAGGGAGAGATATGACACCAGTGTATCAGTCTAGCTCTGTTTGTGCTTACTTCAATGTTGGAAATGTTTTTTTGGAGTTCTTGTTATGCTGCCGTACAAGAAAGATGTTTGATTTTACAATGGAAGATCATTTGTATTTAAAGTTATGGTGGTGCAAGGGACAGCCGAGTAACCAACACTTCAAAGTATTGATACCTAGTAGATAGGTATCCAACGTATAACACCCAATGGCAGTCAGCAGTATTGCAATTAATGGGGTTTGTCACACCAACAACTAAGGCAGTTTAAATCCAGTTTGGAATAATGTTCGGGACCTGTATTATTGCTAGATGAAAGGTCAACTACACATTATGGGATTTAAAGCTTTAGTCTAATGCAAAGAGTAGAAGTTGAAGAAGGTTTTGGATGTTGACCAAACTTGACATGCTGCATTTCTTTAAAAAATGTGTACTTTTTGAGTACATAATACTCAGTTTGGTGCATACTTATATGGTCTGTCGACTCATGTTTTAACACCAGGGATTAGAGAGAAACTGAATTCCATATTGCATGATTGATTGAGTGATTGATAGGGGGAAACGCAAATACAAAAAATATGTGCCTAAAACCCAGTGGTCAACTGTGTATTCCTGTTGATGGTTTAATTACACATGTTCTTCTTTAGCATTGATATATATAGCTGTACAACACAGCTGTCCATCAAATTAATCAATCAGCATCAGGTCTCTCAGTTTCATTTGACAGTGGCATTATCAATGCATCTTATTATTGGCATAATGATTTCATCATTTTTCCAACCAATACATTGACCTGTGATTAAAAGTGAATTTGTTTTGATATTTAAACATTTAACACTTTAGAACGTATAGAATATTTAAGACTTTGTGTAGCATCTCTGATTCCTAGTTGTGATTTCTTACAGTCGAGAAATGCAGCTTTTGAACTGGAGACTACATTTATTATTAACGTAAATCAAATAACGTCTACATCCTCAGAGGTAATCATAAGACCAGAGTTGAACTTTTTTTTATCCAACATAAATGTATGAAGCCATTTCCGATGGTTTTAGCTCCATATCTCCTTGCACTGAGCACAATGTTCTGCAATAAGTAATTTAATGTTGTGCTGTTATGGTGGCTGGAAATCTATTCACATCATGGAAGATGAGAGACAAAAAATTTGAAGGTTTAAAAATGTCAGAGCTATTATTGTATCATTGCAGTTTGAACTTAGATTAACCTGCCCTTAAAAGCAATTCTGAGAACACATTCACCTCAGTCACAGCCTAAATGGTTCCACTATCAGAGCAGCTTCTATCCAGTGAGTCGCTTTGTACCAGAGGAAACAACTGGCTGACTACGACCTCCTAAAACCAACAGTATGGTAGTAATGCCACAGTAATGTTTTGTCAGGCCTGGTGTTATTGTAATTGACAGTTTGACTAAAGGTAGTACAGCCCAAATGAATATGGACATAGTGATATATTTTTGGTGAAAAACCTCATTAAACGAACCATGCAATCCTACAACAAATATGGAAATCTGTCCAATCTCAACTCTCAATCCAATACAATGAATGCACATAAATATTGATTAATCTGAAAAGGTTTGTACATGTTCAAGTACCTGGCAGAAACATATAAATAATGACTCCACATGCCAGGTTTCAGGAAATTCTAAAAATATAGTAACTTTGGGAGAATACTTTGTTATACTGTTAGATGCTTTATTCAGTAGTTAGTATTCTAATGTGCTTTGTTTATTTGTATATAAACTCTTCTTTGACAGAGAATAGTGGTGTCAGACTTAATTATGAGTTTTTATCGGAAGTCATTTTCTCCTCTCCTCCAATCACCTGTCTACTCTTAATTATTTCTAATAAAGGCAAAATAACACAGTGAAATAAGAGACAATGTGTCACCTGCCTCATCCAGCTGCTAATTTGTGGCTCTGACAACTATGACTGTGATGAAGCTTTCATACGTGGAGATGGTTCATTGTTTTCACATGTTTCCAGTCTGCTGAATAAATGTGGCGCCACTGATTTTGTATTAACAAGTCGAAAAATAGAAGACTTTGGAGCGATCCACCAAACTCCATGAATTAAACATACAGGTGCTCAGCTTGAAGTAGGTTGATCAAACCAAATGTGGCCGTGTCCAGAAATTTATCTTGATGACATTAGCCAGATAAAACAGGAGGATTCTGGGAAAAATAAGAGAACTCCGAGAGTTATCACAGCAGCTGCTGTCAGTCAAAGAAGAGAGGAGGCAATTTAATTTTATTCAGTTTACTTCTTAAGTCATCTTATTCCATTTTTGTATTCATTGACGAGAAGAAACAAGTGAGTCAGTTTGGCAAGTATAGGCAACATGAAGCATCCAATAGGTACTTGCATGGTGCTCTCCAAACACTCCAAAGGTTGCAGGGGAAAAGATGGACACTCCTTCTCACATTTTTTAACTTCAGAAAATATCAGCATGGGAAGGAAGATATGTTGCCGACGTCACTGGGTGCGTAATTCCCATGTCACATGACACAGCGGGCACAAACAAAGTAGTATAAGTAACATTGTTAAGTTAAGTGAGAAAAGCAGCCGGTGGACATTTAGAGTGTGTTCTGTGTATACAGTGTACTACTACATGTATCTGATATAGGAGTCTGCATCTGTAGATCCGTCCCTCAACATGGCCACTTGGTGTCTGATAGGCTCAATATGACTGTATAAAGATGGATGATGTGACTCCACTTCCTCCCTTCACACAGAAATTAAGCCAAAACATCCCCGATACGAACACTACCATCTTGCTCATTTGGGGCTGGACTCAGAGTAGTGACTGGCACATGGACCTGTGGTATTTAGGTCCTGCTGCTGATATGCACTCTGACTTCTTCGTTTGGTCCATGTCCCATCCACTAACATGGAGAAGGCAGGATTTATGATTGAGATGCTTAGGCTCCACTTTCGGGGAGCAGTCATGTCGTCCATCTTGATATACAGTCTATGGAAAAAAACTAAATGGCAGGGAGGAGCTACTTTTCTAACATTATTCTCTGAAAAATTATTACCAAATGTAATAAATTAATCGGGCTTTTCACTTAGAAAAACAGCAGGAATCAGTTTGATCTGGTTTAAATTAGTATTGTGACAATATGCAGAGATTATTCAAAAAGCTAAAAATAATGTGTGTGGTGGGTCACAGCCCTCTGACTGAGAAATAATGTTTTTATGCGGGTGCTGGCAGATGTGGATTCACACAGTGGACGGCTGCATGGGGCCGGGCCAGTTGGCAGACAGATAATCGAGGAGCACAAGTAGATTTAAATGACGTCAGAGCCGACCTGCTGCAGCGCTGATACTCCTGCCCAATCTACATCACTGCATAACCAAATACTCCCCTCTCATATTTATCCCTCACTGTCAGAGAGGGCCAACCGAGCCATTATTTCATATCTCGGCGTGTGTTCGGGAACAAATGTCTTTACATTTATCTCTCCGGGGATGAATTATACAACAAGGGCAGATGCCTCCTTTTAACCTCTGGAGTTTTTGGCAAGATCAGCTTCCCTTTTTGCTTTACCCTGAGACCTGTGTTTTACACCTTTATGCTTTCACTCGGTTCTTTGCCCTTGCTTTAGGAGAGAAGGGCTGACTGATTGGGGAGGACAGGTGACTGTTCAGGTTTGGGGGGAAGCCAGTCCCAATCCCTACTCAGGGTTTTTCTCCCCCGCTCAAGGTCGATGGTGGAAGGAGGGTAAAGGGTGTCATTCCATCTCCCCGAGGTCCTATTCACAGCGGCAGACAAGCAAAACACCTGAGCTGTCGAGTGTTGATTTAAGACCTTGCATTGTACTTTCCCTACATTTTCCACCACTTTTGTTCCAAAGTATTTGCAGACTCACTCAGAGGAGGGTAACCGATCAAAAGTTGCAGGCCTCCTACAAACTGTGGCCAAAGGGGTTTTGATATTGAATATTTTTTTCAATGATAACAACCCATTAAAATTCCCCGCCGCTGTCTGGAAAACATTCTCATGCTGCTTTCAGACATCCACTGGCCACAGCACCTTCTCCTGATACTTTTAGGAGAGGCAGTATTTTGCTCTAGAAATTCTCTGGGTTTTGTCCTGCAGGCGCCCTCGTAAATTGTCCAGTAAAATGTCTGATTGATGTGCGGACAGCAGGATAATGAAAAGGGACATTCATAGTGAGTGAATCATTTTGTTTCTTAAAATCATATACATAAGTAAAAATCCCTACATTTTTCATATCTATATAAATTGGATGATTTTAATACAATTATCACAGGAAAGAGAGGTGCTATACATGTAGAAGGTGCAGGCGAAGATGTGAACTTAAAAAAACGAGATTCAAGAGATTTTGGAGATAAGAACCGACAGAAAAACATGAGATTTCCACACGGGAATCAAAGGCCTATCCTATCCTGCCTCCTGCTTTCTCTACCCAGGCACCTCTTTATCTTGAAGGAGAAAATTTCAACCTGCAGCAACAATTCAAAAGCAGCTCAATTCAGACCTGGCAAACCTGTTACGTTGCTATTGTTGATGTGCAGGCCTTTTGTACAGCAAGGATCTTACAGTATGATCAATAACCCAGGATAACTGACAGTGTGGCCTGGTTTGTTTGGCATCAAAAGCAGAGGAGAAGGGAGAAGATTTTTGCATGTCTCATCCGTGTCTACATCAATAATGTTATGCATTTTCTCTGCACCTTTTTCTCATCATAACTGTTTGGTGCAATATACGTCCTTCAAAATCCAACTTCAAGTAGGGGATCGATATTTCTTTGATCACAGGTAAATAAATGTTTGACTGACAAGTAAAGAACAAGTAAAAATGTTTGAATAACCAGGGTTTTTTTTTGGTCTATTTTCTTAAATCTTACATTTCAAAAGCAGAAATGTTTTCACCGTGCCCGACATAACAATCCTGTAATCTGCTCACACAATTATTTTTGGGCTTCATCTACCAATGATGAGTTTTACTTTGTGTTGGTTTGATTCCCTGCAGAGTTTATGAGACACATGTTTAAACCTGCTACACAACACAAGACTTAACGTGACACGCACAGTCGATCAATAACTGAATACATGTGATTATAAGTCCGCGCACACGCACACACATACACTCGCACACACACACACACAAATACACACGCACACACACTCCTACTGCAGACAGAAGCGTTCCTCCCGCAGATTATGACACAAAACAGAGTCTTAACTTTATTGTTGTCCGAAGAAGCGATGCCACGTTTATACATAAACATGAATATGAATTCAGCAGCTTTTTATAGAGATGATGAGGATGAATAGGCATCAATTTCATAGTTTTTTTTATCCATTTGGTCAATTCATTATTAAATTAAATTATTTCTGTCTACCTACTTTTTCCTTTAAATAAACAGAGTTTTAATATACCATGCATTTGATTTAAAGACTGTGTTTACATTTTCTGGAATAGCCGGACCTTCATCATTTGTGCGTACGCATGGTCTGAGGTAGTTCTAAATTTGTTCCCAGAGTACGAACTAATTTAAGTACAAATCTATTGATGAATCCAAGATTTGTGCTTCATTAGTAAATGAGGCCCATTGAGAGCTGCTTACAGGCAAAAAAAACCATAATTGGTCTCAGAGGATTTGATACTTGATCTGAACTATGTTGTGGGATCGATATCTCCTGTTTCAAGACACACACTGCCAGTGGTCAAACTGGCAATGAGCCAAGTTTGACAACACTGTGTTACTTTTTTAACACAAATTCCACATATCAACACTGAAGAACATGATAAAAACAAAGATCATATTTAGCAGTTACATGTAGTTCTCTCTTCTTGGTCTTTGGAGAAATGAAGCGATCACTTTTTTTCTACCACATGTGCATGTCTTTATTCATGAGCTTAATTCGTCATATTATGCATTCTGAAAAGATTCACACCATTTCATTTGTATTATTTATTTGAGTTCAGGTTGTACTTTAATTGCCCCTAGTGAGCCAACACATGTACTCATGACATTTTCCTAAGGCAGTTCATATATGTCAGTTATGGCAATCTATCCATGACCTGCATCTTTAATCATACATCTCTGGGCATGTTCTGTTCATTTGCACTTATTTACAGTGAATATATGAATATACAAAGACTTTCATACTACCACTGATTTACAGTTGCACTTGTGTTGTGTTTATGGCTATACTGAATTTTGACTCTGCTTCCTTACGCAATCGACATAGTAAATCCAGATCCCAATCCTACCTGTGTTGCAGCATCGCTGATTGGCAGGCTCCTTAACCCCGGGGGTCGACATTGCACCAATCACACGAGACAGTTTGTTCTCACCTTTGCATGAATGTCAGAAGCTTCAGGGCAAGATTACTGACGAGGCTTTGAGGGAATCCAGTTCGTCAATTTTGACATTTGATTTCCATAAAACACAAGACGTGCAGTATCTTCACAGATGGACTTGAGTGGAAATGTTTTCCGATCGGATTCTGGCGTGAGCAGCGTTATTGCACAGAGTGGATGTGGTATGTTTTTCCATGGCCGTGAAGTTGTGTGTTCTCAGATGGGTGAAAATCAGATAGACTTGTACACTTTAGTTGTAGTTTTTTATCAGCGAAATAATGATGCAAAAAGTGATGATATGAACAAATAAATCATTTCACTACTCTTATTTAAAGCTGAGCGATATGATGATATATACGATGATATGATGATGCCATAAGAGAACATGTTTGTCAACAGAGATTTTATAACACCATGTATAATTCAATATCAGTCCATATGTGACCGCCATGAGCAAGACTCCTGTGTGGTAATTATATTTTGTGATCCAGTTTAATGAAGTATCTTATCAGCCAATTAAATCAGAGAATTCATCAAAATTGGACACATCAATCTGGTTGTGTATGTCCATAAATAATTTCTCAATTGATTATTCAGAACACTCTTACCCTACAGACTCTATATGAGGATGGATGACAGCTGTTCACATGTTAAATACATTTTTCTCATAGATGGCTTCTTACATTTTAGGTAGTTCTTTTCTCACTGATATTTATCTTATTTATTGAAGTGTTCATTTTTCTAGCTTGGTTTTAATTCGTTTTTTATGCTATAAAAAATAGGATGGTTGGCAGCGTTTATACTCAGGATATTTTTGTTGAAATGCTGGAGGAAGTGGTAAATAATCCATCTTTATATACAGTCTATGGGAATAAACAACACATGGATACTTGAGGTGATCGGCATTAAGAACAAATTACCCCAATTTCCTTTTGCTCAAATATCTCCAAATAAGGAACCAATGTATTCAAAGTATCCTTTATATAATAACAATACAAAAATGTAATGACATAACACACAGAATAGTTATATTACAGAAGTTGATACAAGAAAACAGAAATTGTTTCTGGATGAAGTTTCAGTTCACATTGTGTACAACCAGCCCTGAATCATTAACCAGTACTGCTGTAATGGGAAAAAACAATATCAAAGTATAATGCTGCTGTAATCAAAGAAACAAATATGGTGTAAATATCCCATTTTACTGTTGCTTTCATTTCTCCAGGTGCTCTATTTAAAAACCAGACATCCATTTACCTTGAATCACTTATAAAACGTAAAGCCGCAATCTTTTAGCGCTGCTTTATATCACCATATTTATTATAATGATGTGCTACTTTAGTGCTCGCACTCAAGTATAGCCGATGAGCAGGGGAGCGAGAGAGACCTTCACACAGACTACATCCCTGTGTCCTTGTGCTTCGAAAAGCCTCAAACCATCAGCAACAGAAACTTGTGTCTGAGAGTTGGTCTCAAAGGTCTGCTTCTTTGGTTTTAAATAGTTATGTTACGACTTCTAAAGGAACAATACCATGTTTGACAACGCAACTTTAAGCTCTGATTCTTTTAGAAGGGTATTTTTCTTTAATTACAATATAGTGCTGTGGATTCTTAAAGGGATAGTTTACAGAAATTTGCAAATTCACTCGTTATCTAGTCACCACTATACTGATGTAGGGGTGGGTGAAGTGTTTGAGTCCGCAAAACATTTAAGGAGTCGCCGGAGTAAACAGCCTGCTCTCCTCCAAGTGTCCACAAGCCCTGATATTCATATTTGGTTTGAAACAGCATCATTTAGATTGTGTTGAACACTTTGTGGACTCAAAACCTTCACCCATCCCTCCATCAGCATAGCAGTGACTAGATAATGAGTCACTGCTATCCCTTTAATTAATTGTTTCACTTGATAAGTGCAAGAATTTGGCATCATGTTTGTGATAGGTAAGACAATTTGCAATCAAGAGCAAAACTGTGACACACCGGAATATGAATTTGGCCTGGTCCTGAAGCCAGCACCCAGCTGAAGGTGGATGGAGCGCGAGTGAGGGCGAGAGAAAGACCTTCAGAGCAGCTTCATCCCTCTTTGTCCTTGTGTGTGGAGAATCCCCAAGCATCAACAGAGAAAAAGAGTGTTGCCTGGGAGCGTGTCCCAGGAGTCCGATTAGTTCCACGGACCCCCCCAGCCCTGTCCCCGAGATGGCTCTCAGACACTCTAACACACCACAGTGGCTCTTTGTGTTGTACCTAGTGTGTCCAGCTTCCATTACGACACCACACACACAGAGACTCTTGCACATGGATAATACACGCCTCTGCTGCTTGTGCACATGCATCACAGACCTTGAAGCTGACGTGTAACTAGACACTTGTTTGCAGGCTGCGCCAACTCCTCAAGGTCTGAGCAGATGTATTCGAGAGGCAATGTGCAAGACTGCACAAGGACGGACCTTCAGTTTCTGATTTGACTCGTTTGACTCAGGAGGCAACAAAAAGAGCGTCTTCTGGCAATGTTCGGACGAAAACAAAGATAATTGAACAAACAGTTTAAATCACATTTACACATACATTGCTCTTTTTTTAAATCAACCACCATTCATATACTGCCAGCACAGTCCTCAGGGGCAATTTACGACTCAGTATCTTGCCCAAGGACACTCGGTGCCGGTGATTAAACCATCAACCTTATGGTTAGGGGACGACCCTCTGTATCTCTTCTGCCGCCCATTTAATGTTCTCGTAACATTAGCATACTTAGTATAAAGGTTTGACAGCTACATTAGAACAAAAATCTGTTTATTTGATGTAAAAAAAAGAAGAAATCAAAGGTACAAGTTTCTGCACAAAAATACTTTGAGGTTTAAGTGAACTACAACTCTTAGCGTGAATTTGGGAAAGAAACATATGTTTACAGACACTGACTGAGCCTTGTGGACGTACTTTGTGTTAACTTTGTCTGTATTTGTGCACAACTTCTGAAAGCTAATGGAAACGGACAAAACAGACGAAATGGAGCAGTACCACCCGAATCATGGAGGTCAGTGTAGCCAAAAAATTCATAATAAGTTAAATAAATTTATCCGTGGCCTGACATCTTGTCAAGAGCTGTTAAGAAACCACAGTTATGTAATGTTCCTTCACTCAGTCACAGTGCAGCGACTTCTGCCTCTTTCAAAGAGAAACATAATCAAAACCTCCTCCACCACAATTTTCTTTTGTTGAAAGTTCCTGACTCAGCACTGCTGATTAGCGAATGTTTTGCTCAACAATGTAAAGGAGGCATATGTATGTGGGCTGTGATGGTTACATCTATTGAAATCGACCTTTTCATACATAAAGGCAATTGAGACTTAATGGTGTCGCCCTGCGTTCAATCGAAAATGTGTTCTGGATCAGAACAGAGATCATTCCCAGGACTCCTGTGAGACAAAACGGATCAACTTGGTTAGTGTAATTTTATTTATTTAATTCTTTTATTTTAAATCATTGATTACAACATGTCAATCAGGACTCGATGCTGAATCGCAATAACAACAGTGTCTGTCTTCTCAAGCTGTTGCTATAGTAACTCACCCACCACAGGACCTGAAATGGTTTGCCCCCAGTCCATCTTTCCCCTCTTTCACAGCTCACTGGCAGGACCGCACACATATTTACTGCTGTTTAGACAAAACACAAAGCCAACACCAAGAGGGTACATGGAGTATATTGTAAGAAAATAGAACTATATATATAAATATATATATATATATATAAATGAAAACACATCTAAAACCAGTGTCTCTTAAATATGCAGTACATTACCAGAACAAATAACACAATTAAAGTTAGTATTCAAGTTGAGAAATAGCTATTTGCAGGTGGGTTCTGATGTTTCTTTGTGTCTTTGCACCTGAATCACTGTAATTTCACTTTTCGCTCAGACGAACAGCATGCAAGTGACCGATGTTGCATAATCTCCATTAGCGTTACAAGACTAAGCTAGTTTGCATTTGGAGCTTATTAACTGCAAGAAAAAAGCAATGCTACCTTTCAGTAACACCTCCCACACAATGCCTACGTGTGTAATGCTACCTGATATTTTGCCCGACATGCTTTCGCCTGAAGACCGGCTGAGCACCACGGAGAGAAGCAAGGACACGTTGCTTTAATGTTTCTATCACGTCTTCAGCATAATAGCGTTGTGTTCATAAGGGCACAGCGGTCACAGATAACCCACCGTGTTCCCATCAAAATGGGACTGGTCTCTCTCTCTCTCTCTCCCTCCCCTGGTGCTCACCTTTTAGCATACACAGAAATTTGAGAGCTGTTAATGCTGCAGAACATTTACATTAGCTGAGACAATACCTGCTTTAGAAAGCAGCAATACAATCTGTTTTCATCAGTTAAAGCCAGAGGTTAGATGTAACAAAGTAAATTTACTATTTATGTATCTGTACTTTATTTAAGTAGATCTATTTTGGGGTACTTTTACTCCTCTACATTTATCTGCAGATATCTTTATCTTTTAAAGTAACCTATAACAAAAAGGGGAATTAATTCACTGATCCAATCAGAGGATGCAGGCGACATTAGCCCCCGCCTCTTTCGGCAGCAGCATTCACTGGTATAGAATCTAAATCTATTTTGTGTTATACCTCATAACTGTTCTAACACAATGCAAAAGCAATTTATTGATATATTTTGGGTGTTGGTTATATTGCTCTTTATGTCAATTATTTTGTAATAATTATTGATATTGATTTATTTCCCAGACCTATTTAAAAGTAAGCTTGGTAAGTCGTTTCTGAAACTATTTTCATCCTATTAGTTAAAATCCTTTAATGCATCGACATTTTTTGTAATTTGTCACTGCAAATGACCGGAGTCGTCAGACAGAGAGACATACACCACTGAAGCAGAGGTGATAGTCCGAAATTATGAAGGGAGTGACAGTAAAGTCGGCATCCAGCAGTAAGTCGGTGCATGTTCATATTTTTTGGGGTGTAGCTTTGATGAGAGGGTTGATTGGAAGGGGTGGGATGCATCGGATGCATGTTTGCTGCATCCCTTAAAGTGAGGATTGCAAAAAGGTGCAATACCCTTTAAATACATACCCTTTAAAATATGCTGTGAATATTAACATATCCCAGATCACGTGTGTCGGGGGAAGAAAATGTAAAATAAAAGGTATAAGGGCTGTGATGTGACAGAGAAATGTATGACTGTGTTTGTGAGTGGGTGGATGGTGGAGCTTTACTGTGAAGCTCCTGAGTGGCCATCCAGAGCAGAAAAGCTCTATACAAATACAGACCTTGACCTTAGTGCATCATATCTTAAACTAGCATCTTGTCCCTACAGCGATGGGTACACATGCCCTATCTTGACCATCAACCACTAGAAACTCTTCACTGTGTCTGTTGTCACCTGCTCTCCAGTATCTAGCCATGTGCAGAGCAGCAAGGCCACACAGAGCACAGCCGCTGGGAGCATTAGAGGCAACAAGCACTCCTACTGTGATTACGACATCCCAGCCTTTGTGCGCTGTTTGGATTTCCAGCAGTATGATGGAAATTAATGAGAAAAGTTAACTTTTTAACAGCCAGTTTGTTTAGAAATTGCCCAGTTGTGGTTCAGGAAGTAGAGCGGGTCGTTCATTAGGGTAAAAGGTCAAAAGGTCAGCTGTGTGAAATCCCAGGTCTTCCAATCATCCTTGGGCAAGACCCTGAGCTCCAAACTCCCCCTCACGGCTCTTCAGACAGTGTGTGAATGGGATGTGTGATAGAGAGGCGTTACATATAGAAACATTGTGAAAGTGTGTGTGAATTGGTGAATGTGTTAGAAAACCACTGTTTAAATTATTTATATTTACTATTATTAATCCCTATTCTGAGATAACTGAATACTATCGCTGTAGTAATCTCAGAGTCCGAAGTATTGTGATATTTAAATGCTGCCGTCATCACCTTAATGATGATCATAACTGGTGATCAGACTTAGAGACAGAATGCAGCAGATTGGTATTAGAGTTCAGATTGTTTCTCCTGTTCCATGTCAACAGGATTATCTGAATATTAACACAACCTAAACCAGGATACTAATGTGCATGGTGAAAAAAAATAACCCTGTGTTTTATAATTGTTGCACTGATTAATTAGCTTTTCACTGACTGAAGGCCTTAGCACACCAGACACGTTTTTAATTTGCACATTATGAATATTTTTGGAACGTGTATCTATTCAATGTAAATCAGAACCGAAATTTCTCTGAGCTATATTACGGCATTTATTTTTTCAGGTTTTCTTCTTAACTTCTGCACATCTAACCAATCACAATGCGTCTTGTTGACAAAGTCACATTTTGAAGCATTAGTACTAGAAGAACAATTTCCTCCTCATTCTAGTCTGATATAAAGTTTATTTGTAGTTTTATTTCATATATTTTTTAATTTTTGTCTTTAAAATGTCCACAGCTCGGACTGTTTATAAACAAACAGCTGGATCTTATTAGCGAATTAAATTCTATTAAAAACTCTGATCTTGGTTGCAGGAGTTCTTCAAACTGTCTGACGGACATCCTGAAACACATCCTGGAACAGCTGTGTTACCAAACACTAGAAATCACGATTGCCTAAACAATTTGACCAGCTTGTTGTTTCTTGATGTTGAGTCTTTCTTTTTCACGAGGCACAAATTCAATCAAGTATTCACTGCATTTCATCACGTTTAGTGTGATTTGTCAGGTGAGTCAACATCTGCATCTGAATCATTCACTATTTTGTGCAGTTTATTCACTTCACCTCTGATGTACGAAGGCTTATAGATAATGTACCATTGTTGAAAACCAAACTAAAAACCCAAATTAGTTTCCAGACCCTTCACTATCTGTACATGTTCATACTGATATTATTCATCATATTACAGTCCTCTGAGTTAAACAGCTGGAAACCATCGATCAGACAGTAATCTACTGTCAGTTTAGTGAACATAAACATCGTAAGTTTTACAAATGAGGCCCCTGAGAGAGACACATCAGATCAGATCACTCCTGAACTCTACTGAAGTTTTTCAATTATCCAAGTCACTCAAGTAATAAGAAATACCTTCAGTCATGTAACAGAATACGCCCTGGTAATACATTTGGGTGTTGTATAATCATATTGGGGCTATGTAGTCACATTAATGGTGTTATATATTTGTGTATGGGATGGCTCTGCACCTCCTACACAAGAACATGATTTACCTCTGAGGAGAAGGTGGTGTTGAATCTCCTTTTCCATTACGCGACTGTCATCACGACCTGGTGGGAGTCGCACTGCTTTGGCGGGAGATGAAAAGGCCTGATTTTATTGACCAGCTCCCCAGCACATCTATTGTTAATGTACGCGTAAGAGCTTCCTTGCACAACTTCCCTGGAAGGGGGTCGTCAGCTGCCGTTGGTCATGAAATCACCGCTGCTTGTTCCCGTCCAGATGAGCTTGTTCTGTGAGTGTGTGCCACCGCCTGTGATACGAGCAGAGCTGGGGTTTATCTAAGCGTGAATCGATAATTTGCTTCTCCTGTAAAGCTCAGGCTAATCTGTATGTTGTTATAAGAAAGCACGGAGAAAGGAAAGCATAAAATAATATATTTTAGCTCTGCTGCATTACTTCCACTCTGGGATGAATATGCACTGTATGAGTGATTTGCTCAAAATGTGTGTGTCAATAAGTGCTATGCTTTCTTCCTGGCTCTTCCCTTATTGACCGATATGTAAATATGGAGCGTGATGCTATTGTACTAACATATTGAATTCAAACAATTACATAGATTTTACTTTTGACATTTGCAGTTTATTCACGTCCACGTGGGACAGAAAGAACAAAGAACAATGGTGAATTGAAAAAAGGGAGGTCATTATTTATTTTAGGCCCTCACAATATTGAATACACATTGCCATGCTTCAGAGCCTCAAGCATGTTGGACTTGTGTGTTGCCGGTTCAGGTAAGTAGCTGTCTGTCTCCAATCAACTATTCAAGCGATGCACTCTGAGGCACCTTGAGGAGTTTTCATTATACATTTGTATTCAGCATTACTCACCCAAAACACTATGTATCCTTGAGCCCTGAGAATATGTTGAATGCGTTTTTTTACCTCCCTAAAACATTTGCAAAGCAGCAGTCTTTTTCTCTTCCTTTTTTATATTGGCAGACTTTGTTTTTTACTTCTTACGGCACGTTACCACCAAAGCTACCATCGTCAGTCTGCAAATCTGTATCCCATCACTCCTCCTTGCTCGTGCTCATACAGTACACTTTGCATCTTTGACAGTTTTATTGTAAACAAGAAGATAAATATGAGCTGCCTCTGTAGAACCCTAGGATAGCACCCAGTGCCAAGCTTTTTTAAATTCTTGCTCTTTGCAATATCTGCGCATGGTAAATCAACACTTACAAATACACTTACTCATTTTCTTGCAGAAGGTTAGATGACAAGATCGATATTCTCATTATCTGCACTGTAAACGCAGTTTGAAGCCACCACCTGTCACAGCAGCTCTAGTGGAAATTGTGAGCCATCGTTCATACACTTTTGTACGGATTAAATAAAAGAGACACAGTATAAAGCCTTAATAAGTGACCTTTAGAAGTGCTGGTGGGCAGATTTTGTGGCCTTTGGACTAATCCAGGCAAGAAGTTTCCCATGTGTACAGTCTTTATGCTTCGTTGGCAGAGATAGGTTAAGGTTAGACAACCGAACCTCATTGTTTAGGTATGGAAAGATCCTATGGTTACTAGCAATGTAGGCAATAATCACAGGTCTGCCTGAAACTCCAATCTCCTGGGATTGGATGTGTTACACACCTGTCAATCCACATTAAATGCGACATTAATTTCTTTTAAATTATCTTGTATCATTGTATTTGCTTTTTTCTTTAATTTTAGATTTCGTATTCTAGAATTTGCTTCTGGTATTTGAGTTTTTTAATTGGAATATTTGTAAAGCACGTGATAACAGCTTTACAAATGTTGAAAGGTGCTCTATATATAAAGCTATTGTTATTATTATTATTTCCAGCCTCATCACTGAACATTGGTTTTAAATGTAATATGGACAAAGGAAAATGGATACTGAGGTGAAAATGGATAGAAAATAAGCAACAAATAACACAAGGAACCTGGTTAATCAACTCAGGTCACATTCCATCAATATATTAACAGAAATAATTATGTGTTGACCAAGCTGCTTTAGAGGAACCGGAATTATAGTTGGATAAGTACAGATATGGGTAAATTAATGAATGTCACTTAGTAAAGTGCATTTTACCAAGTCCTAACAATCCTACAAAGGGTGTCTAGTTCTTGTTGGAAAAATATAAAGGAAAAATTGAAGGGGATTAATAAACCAAATGAATTTTGATAAAACATATTGAGAGAAAATAATAAAAACATGGTTTTGCATCTCCGCCAATATTGAATGCCTTCTTTCCAAGCCAACTTTGGTGTAAATGAGTTATTTCCTAATCCAAGAAATAGGCCAACAAACAGACCTAGATTAAAACATAACCTCCTTGGTGGTGGTGTTTGAAACATCACTCTGCAGTCCCCCTGGTGGGCAAACAATCATCAATTTACCCTCACCTTCACTTGTGTGACTCTGTTTGAAACTGTGATTGTTAAGTATGAGGGATGATGCTGCAGAAGACGAGCAAACTCAGCATAACACTGCATGGATTAAAAAACAATACCTTTCTCATACGGCAGATTAAGCTGACCGAGTAAATGAGTGACATTTCCTTGGTGGAGGCTCTGCAAAGCTGAGAGAAGACTGCAAATGATCTGAAAACATACACACACTGGCTATGTACTAAGAGGGTTCCCCCGTACACACCAAATTCATTACACAAAATACAACCCAGTCTCATCAGAAAACGTTCAATGGCAACGTTGGTCCACTTGGAAAAATGTTTCCATCTCACAATCTAGCCTCTCAAAGTGTGAAATGGTAAAATTTTTTCTGAGCATTGTTTTGCATTGGCGTGTGCGCATGTCACGTGACTCCCGAGTTCCCGTCTGCGGAGAGGAAAACATGGCGGAGATTCCTTGTTTTTTCAGATAAAAATATAATTTTGTAACTTAGTTTGGGCATAAAAATACATTCTGACACCATTTCTAGTGAGAAATGTGGTCTTTGCTTTTACAGTCTTCAGCCAGTTCGTGCTTATGATATATATTTTAATAGTTATCACGAATGTTTTTATCGTTGCTATGATGGTTGCTATGACGCTGCCATGCCACACCACGTCTTAGCGACCTGTTTAAATCACCGTCCCTGCGTGGTGTTGTTCAGTGATCGTGAATGTTATACATGTTATATAATATTAATATTTGAGGCTACCCATACAAGAAGTCCAATCTAACACCAATAAAATCCAGTCTACTACACTAACATTTGAATGCCTCTGCAATAGCGAGTCGCCGGAGGCATTACTGTATGTTTTCAGGTTGTCTAACTGACTATTTGTCTTAAAGTCAAAAGGTCAAGGCCACACTGACCTCATCTTATGGTTTCAGTTGTCAAGAGATTACAGTGACATTTATATGAGAGAAAATATGTAGAAATATGTAGACGGACACTGCACTGGTTAGCGGAGTCATACAACGCAGTGCGGTAATTCTAGTGTAGTTTTTTTTGTAGATTGTTTGTTTCTTGTGAAGAGGAGAATAACATGAATTCATACCAATAGCAGTTTACAATCAAACCTTTTTGTGACACACATTTTTCCACAGTACCTGTCGTTCACTACTGAACTTCTGACACCCATTACTGGACTGTGTCTTCCTGTAGAGTGGTGATGTTCTCAACATTCTTGTCACATTCTGTCAAAACAAAATTAGAGTTAAATGTTAATGGCGCACAACCCATTGCAGATACGATAAGTATTTGCACATCACATCGGATCAAAACAAAACTGCAGTCTGTGAAACAAGCAGTTTTGGTAGATATAAGGGAAATGCTAATATTTCTGCATGAAACATATTCAGTCCCTTAATCAAAATAACAATGATGGCAGGCCGCAACCTCAAAGCCTTCGTCTACTTTGCTTACAGACTAGTTTGCGGAGTCTCGTGCTGCCGCCCACTGAACGATACATCATCGCTCTTTTCTGAAACTACTGAGGGCAAATTCAAACATGTAGACAGAAATAAACAGTATAAATTAAAAGGTGTAAATATTGCTAGCATTATGTTTGATGGGGGTCATCATTATACATAACAGAGGAAAACTTTACACATGCATTCCTTAAATTGACTTGTCTTCCTGTGGAAAAAGTTGTTTTCCCAGTTGAACAATCACAGCAGGGAAGCATGATTGATCAAAACTCTTTCAGTCTGATATTAACTTGTATTTCAGCCAGCGTACTTTGGGGATTTAATAAAAATGTATATTTGGCACATTATATAAAATGGTGTTTCTGGTATGTAACTTAAAAGTACCTCTTTAATGGTAGGATCATTTTCTCTCCCTCATCTTCCTCGTGGTACGTGGATGATGGTAGTGGGATCAACCAGGCTTCTCTCCCTCTCCAGGCTGCCCTTCCTGCTCTTCATCAAGCAAAACAAACTGTTCAGTCCAAGTTATTGACGTTAATGAAACTCCTGTAGCTTCACTTGAATCCTCCTTGATTAAAAAACAGAACATAGCAATTGTTTTATAAAATGAATCGCAGCTCCATAACATGAAAACACTATTGTCATATTGCATACTATATATTAAACCAAATTGATCTGATATTGTGGAGCATTCATAAATCAAATTCATGTTTATATTTATATTGTAGCGTCCCTCAATGATGAGCTAAGCGTCTTGAACTGGTTTCAACAACCATGTATTCACCTCCCAGGTAAGCACATGCTACAGTGAAGCATGTGGCTAACAGTGGAGTATTAGCTGATGAATAACTTCCATTGTGTGTATCAACGGACTACGCATCCGCTGTCTCAGCACTCGGACTGTAACCCTAGATCGTAACGATCTTTAAAAACAATAAACTACTTACCTGACAGAAGGAAGAGGACATCGTGCTCTTTCAAGCGCACCAGTTTCTGGGCTCAGTGCTTAGTTAAAGGACCGGATGTTTACTAAAACTTTTTTTTACGATAGCCACACGTCAGGTCGCTTCCGGTCCGGTCGCGCTCCTGGTCCGGTCTCACTCGTGTCCGCCGGTATGAACAGACTCGCAGGATCCTTCGCATTAGAGGTGTAATCTAGCCTCAAATATTAATATTATATAACATGTATAACATTCACGATCACTGAACAACACCACGCAGGGACGGTGATTTAAACAGGACGCTAAGACGTGGTGTGGCATGGCAGCGTCATAGCAACCATCATAGCAACGATAAAAACATTCGTGATAACTATTAAAATATATATCATAAGCACGAACTGGCTGAAGACTGTAGAAGCAAAGACCACATTTCTCACTAGAAATGGTGTCAGAATGTATTTTTATGCCCAAACTAAGTTACAAAATTATATTTTTATCTGAAAAAACAAGGAATCTCCGCCATGTTTTCCTCTCCGCAGACGGGAACTCGGGAGTCACGTGACATGCGCACACGCCAATGCAAAACAATGCTCAGAAAAAATGTTACCATTTCACACTTTGAGAGGCTAGATTGTGAGATGGAAACATTTTTCCAAGTGGACCAACGTTGCCACTGAACGTTTTCTGATGAGACTGGGTTGCAAAATAACGTGGATTACCTGTGCTTGTCATTCATTGGTGTTGTGAGCCGAGGCTGCTGAACTTTATTTTTCTGTGGTCTTTGAAAAAAGATTTGCGTGAGAATCAGCTTGTTTTGCACATTTCTATTAGAGTAGTTTTCATGAACAGACTCAGGCTCTGGTATTTCCTTCTCTCAGTTGAACAAAGCAAGAATGTATTGCCGGCAGCAGAGAAGAGTGCAATGTCACCTGCCTCACATTGGTGGAATGTGTTTAAACATGTCACTTTATTTACATATATATTATTTCCGTGCATCCAATTTATATTCTTTCTATATTAGAAGGCTCAAACCATGCTCAAATCCTCACCTGTGTCAAATCTGGACAAAAATAACCATCATGCATTGAAAAGGCTTCACTGTGACTTTTATTTATTTATTTCATCTGTGTAATAAATAATGTTTTTTGAATAAATAAATATATTTTCAAGAAGACATCCGTTCATCGAGCCACTTATCCTTAAATACCTTCTTTTTCGGTTGTTCTTAGTTGATTGTTCTCTGCTAGTGCTTTTATTCTTTGAAAAGATGTTTTCCTTATTTCATCTGCCGTCTTTGATTTGAGTTGTTATAATTGTCTTTATTGTTTGGTTTTCAAATTTTTGTTTTCCCTCTTCATGAAGCATTTTGTAAGGGCTGTTATGAAAGGTTGTATATAGACACAGTTATTATTGTTAGTATTTTTGGGGGGGAGGTGGAGGGCACCTGAAATGTGGGCAAGAGGTCGAGATACACCTTGGACATGTCACTGGTCCATCACAAGGCCGACATACAGACACACAAATCCATATAAAAAATCATCACAATGTCATTAAACAAAGTAAACAAAACAAAACTTGGCTTTGTTAATGTGACAGATTAAATTGTTGTTGTGGTTGCATCAACATTTAGACGATATGTGGCCAGACACTAATAGAACAAGCTATCGACAAAGCCAGCGGAAGACAAGGGAGGAGAAGTATTGAAAACTTCCCCTAAACACACCATGACAACAGAACAACATTTTGTACCTTAATATGCCATTTAATGGATTATGAGCAAAAATCCCAGTCTTTTGATTTTACATCATCTCGACTTGTTTTTACTCCCAGACAGGCAGAGGTGTCAGAACAAACAATAAACTTGAGGGTAAGATATCACCCATATTCAGAAAGGTACAATGATGTATTTTTCATAAAATAAACAGGACAATAATATTACACCAGCAGTTTTGACACAATAATAGAACACAATTGAAACACAGCTGACAGATAGGAAGTGACACATTTCCTGTTAAGAAAGACCGACCTGCCACTAAATGGAAAGGGACCAAGTGGCTCATCTCTCCCTCAGGGCCCCGAATTACCTGGAGAGAGATATAACTTAATGTTTTGACATCATGTGAAGTAACTCAAATCCTGTCTTTCATTAAGTCCATAAGGTTCAATTGTGTCCAGTTCATAAATCCAAAATGCTTCTTAAAAGCTGGTTAATCAAATTATCCCCTCTTGGATTGGAGCATACCGGTACTCTATCATTGCAGATGAATTGGAGAGCGGCAGTCAGCCCATGGTTTTTGTCTTTGTAATAGCCTACCTCATAATGGTTTAATCCATGACACCCTTTCTAATGAAAGCGTTACGGGGGTCCGGAGGGGGGCTCGTGGAGCTCTCTGACTCATGCTCATCTGGAGGTGGTAGGTATGTAGGGCTCCTGGAACATACTGACTCAGGCAGAGGAGGCGGTCTGTAGGAGCTGCTCCTGGAGCTCAGATTGACAGGGGCCCAACTTGATAGTTAAACAAGTAGTTGTACATTCATCTATCACCTGTCCTCTTTAAGAGGCCTCATGATAGCGGAACAGTGGTTCATAAATACAATTTAGCAAACTATTTTTTTTTGTCCTATTGCCTCTTTTTCATCCATTGTTATGGCAATCTGGAAATATAAGAGGCTGGAACAACATCTTTTTTTTTCTAAATTGTGTATTTATAACAAAGTTTTTAAATGAAAAAGGTGCAATTGTGTTGGTTCTCCTGTCTTATTTGCTCAAAGTGCATACAAATGCTGGAAACGGTGAGATAAGTCTACGCTTAGGGAGACATGGGTCACTATATCCCCGGTACACAACATTTCCATTTAGTTTTGTATGAAGCACAGATATATAAAAACAAATTCAGTTAGTTTTATTTGTCTTCTTCATTTTTTTTAATTGTGTAATTTTTGTAACTTTTGTTTTGTTTATTTTTGTTGTGTTATTTTCTCAAGGAGGTTATGTCGAGATCATATTTTCACCGAGCAAGATTATGCAAAAACTACTGGACGGATTTCTAAAAGATAAAAACTTGCAGTGTGGGTCAAGAAGTACAGAAATACATTTTGGAGCAGATCCAGGTCAGGGGACAGATCCAGAAATTGTTTTCACTTTCTTACCGTTGCATTTTTTAACATTGTCGTTGTTGTTCTTGGGGGAAAATATAAATCAATCATAAAGGGGACTGCTATTTTGTGCAGATCCAAATACAATTTTGAGACTACTGAATCTGAACCAAATATTGGGCCTGGTTTGAAGTCTGTGCTCAACCTAGTCCCAGACTCGTTGATAATGCAATTAAATCAAATATTATTGTAATCTTTGGAAAAATGTTAATCATTGATAGAAAAATGTTTAAACACTTTAAACAAATGCAAAGGGGTCAATGGGTCATTCTAATCCTGATGAGAAAAAAAATGCATTGTTTGAGCTTAATTAATAGTCACAGTGAGGTCATTTCAGAGTGCTGTGGTTAATTGTAATTTTCTGTGACCAGCCAGCACCTGATTGCTAACACTGGCTGTGTACAGGGAGTTCTGCTCATTAGTCTCTTTAATGAGGGTTTTCTTGCACATAACATGTTTTCTGCCATGAAAGTTTTGACAGAAATGTGAAAAGTTATTTCATATATATAAAAAAAAATCATTATTAAAACTAAACTACCATTGGCTACCGTACTGCATTAAAGTGCAGTTGGACAACCCAGCACACTAAACGTGTCAGCATTATTCATAAATATATTTAGAGATTAAAATAACTCACTACAGTCATTTTTACTATTTGCGTCCCCCTGCTTTGTGCAATGTGGATGCAGCTAATACATATTACCAGGGTGAAAACATCCTTTCTCCTTCCCCTGGCAGAGAATAGTGCTGTATATTTATTTATTTGTCTGCTTATTTTTCGTTGTTGTGATGATATTTGTATTGCTCTGAATTGCAATGACAGTTTTTTCTGGGCTATACAGCGACTGCCCTTTTCAAGTGCCAGACAATTTGTTTTTTAGACCTATGGCTTGATTACAAAAGCTGCCATTTTAGTAGTCCCGCACTTATATGAGCCACAGCATAATGTCCCGTGATGGATCACTTGCTGATTCCCACGAAGGGAGGGTGTAACACGGTGTGAAGCACTATAGAGCTGCCAAGGGGCATTTGCTTCCTCCTATTTCATTGGCAATCACTCGTCTGATGCTGTTTTATCACATTCTTAAACACATAAAACACAGGTTCTGAATCTCTTCCTGCCGCTTCTTTCATCCTTGGGAGTAGGGTTGCAAAGGGGCGGAAAATTTCCGGTAAATTTCCGGAAAATTTCCGGAAAGTTTCCATGGGAATATTCAGCTCGGGAATTTTGGGGAATTTTGAAAAAAAAATATACACAAATTAAACGCTGAGCACTAAAAAAATCATTCAAAACTCTATTTTAAAGACGTATGGAATGCAGCACAAGCTGCACGTTGAATTTCAACCCTGCACTGTGCATTTCTCCATCACATGCACAGATAATTGCCAGCATCCTGCACATTACAGCAGGGCTATTGAGGCCTGCTGTAGTGTGCAGGACTAGTCAGGTAAGTTTCAATGATATTACTGGGGAAAATATGTTAGCATGCTGATTGAGGATTGTTCATCTGTCCATCTAGCCTATTTCTATTAATTTATTAAGGAAAGGCTTTGTACATTTGCAAATACTGTGCAAAGACCTATGTTAAGATCAATCAATCAATCAATCAAATTGTATTTGTATAGCCCATATTCACAAATTACATTCATCTCATAGGGCTTTAACAGGGTGTGGCATCCTCTGTCCTTAACCCTCAGCAAGAGTGAGGACAAACTACTAAAAACCCTTTTAACAGGGTAAAAATAAGTAGAAACCTCAGAGAGAGCCACATGTGAGGGATCCCTCTCCCAGGACGGACAGAAGTGCAATAGATGCCACGTGTGACACAAAGATCCAGAAGCATATAGTCAAGTGCCCAAAGCTTCCTCAGAGTCTGTATATGACAAGGTAAATACAGTTAGTATAAATTACCCACATAATTTCCAGTTTATTCCTGTTAATTCCTGTTAATTCCCGTATATTCCCGTATATTCCCGTATATTCCCGATAATTCCCATGGAAAGTTTCCAGCTTTGAATATTCCCGGAATTTTGCAACCCTACTTGGGAGTAATTACAACAACAGTCAGTTCAAGATACGGAAGGGTTAGAGATTGCACTTTACCCGCCAGTGAATATGTCATTTTGCAAGTATTGATGCTCTCAAAATAATGAAACACATATATTCGTTCAACAAAGGGAGAGAATCTGCAGGGATTGTTTCTATTGTTCATGGTCTGTCAGGAAGCTCAATAGCATTAAGGCTGTCCCAAATATTGAATGCAAGGTTTATGATAAGGTAATTAAATATTACCAGGTAGTTAACCTTGCCTGACAGTCTGACCCCTGGCTGCAACTCAGGGAAATGAACAACTGAATTTCTGGTCAATAGGGTAATTATGTCCGAGAAGGTCAAACTGTAGTGATTTACTTAAAAAATATGTATATAGTCAGACAGTGGATGGTATATTCTAGCTTTTACTGTGGATACATAGATATTAGAAGGTTGTCAATGCACTTCAATAGCAGCTGACAACAGTGAGACTCATACCAGTTTTCAATCAGTAAGTGCTGAACAGTAACTCATTCAATTGAAATGTACTGTGAAAGTACATTTACTCCACGAGGAATATTAACTTTTAGCTCTTTACACCCCACTACATTTGATGTCTCAGTGCACTTACTTCATCACATTCATCTACCAACTGCTTCATAATTGACTTGTTACCTTTCCAAAAATAAAATAAACAAATGAGCACTTAATGCATTACCAAATGCCTTGATACCCAACTATATATCCTCAGTAGTAGAAAGTATATTTACTCAGGTATTGTACTTACCCAAGTATTTCAATTTGATGCCAATTTTTACTTCTACTATATCCAGGGGGAAATATTAGCATTACAAGTTGCTTCACAGATTTTGATATCTGTAAAGCTGCGATGATATTCATAAATGCAATGCATTGTTATACAGAACAGGGATCAACCCAGTGGTATACTAAAAGGCTTGAATCAGATTCTCCTCAGCCAATTCTTACATTTTAATTTAAAAGTTAATCTGGCAGGAACAATTATTAAGTTATATATTTTATATATAACAATACTTTTCTGTTTGAGGCTAATTTTCCTGAATATAGGGTGTACTTATATATACATGTTGCAGCTCAACCTACGCACTTTTTCCGCTTTTACTGAAGTGAAACCTGAAATCAAGACTTATAATAATGGAATATTTTTATAGGCTGCTAAACTAAATAAGGACATGATTTAATTGCATGTATGAGGCAGCTTGTAATGGTGTGCAAGAGGGTAGGAAAAACAGGCAATTGCCTTGGGCTCCAACTAAGAGGGGGCCCCAGAGAACGGCTGATGACACCGACATTTTGTGAGAGCTCCTTTAAATCCTGTGATCAGTTATGCAACTACACGATCTGACACTCCCCCATCGGGGCCCTATGACACTATCCTTCTGCCAAAAGCTTCATCATTTTAAAAATGTCCTTTTTTGAATTGGGGTTTGTTTGGTTTGATGTAGGGCCCCCCAGGTTCATTCTGCCCGAGGCCCCCAAAGTCCTTAAAACACACCTGGTCTCAGTAGCAATGTCTGGCTATCGATACAATAAGTAACCCTAGGGATAAAATCAGTAGCTTCTTTTAATATGCAATTTGTTTATAATACTACTGTAGTTTTACTTGTGGATCCAAATATTACTTGTATATTTTGAGTACTTCTTCCACTAATGCTTGCAAACGACGTACAGACAGATCCCTCCAGTATTAACACTCAGATGAATGTAATAATTGACAGGACATTTGGAAAGCAGTGGTCCAGTTCAGCTGAGATAATGGCTTAATTGGCGAAAGGACACAAATCCAAGGCCATATGCTCAGACTGCAGCACAGGCGTTTATTAGTTAAAATGTCATTTTCCAGACTTTCTACTGGCAGGAGCTCCAAGGCAATGCTGTGGAATGACACCATTAGGACGAGCACATTGTCATCTGAGGAAAACATGGCCGGGCTGTGGCTGGAAATGTGAACTTTAAAAGAAAAGGGGGAAGAAAGGATGAGGGAGAAGAGAGGATGGTCATTTAAGGCATTTCTTTTCATCTGGTCAGTTAATGTGCACACACAGGATTTTGCCTTGACCTTCATTCATTGTGGTCAGCCTATAACAAAAACCTTATCATCTTCACCTTAAAGTAAAAATAATCCTTACCTTAACCTGATCTTAACAAAATATATAACCTTACCTTTACCCTTAAGTAACTTAAATCCTAACTTCTAACCTCTCAGAGCTTGTGCCCCTCGGATCACTCACACATAAGCTAAACCTAAATCAAACATTCGAACCTTAAAAAATTAATAAAACCTGCTTTTTTCCCCCCCTAATTAGTGTGTACAAAGTTTTGGGGGCAGCTGTGGATGGTAGAGTGTTCGTCCTACAACCAGAAGGTCGGCAGTTCGATTCCCCAGTGTGACCCATCTTCATGCCTAAGTGTCCTTGGGCAAGAACAAAACAGCGCTGCTTATAGGTGCACAGTATGAATGGGTGAATGGCAAACTGTAATGTCATGTAATATAAACATACATCTTTTACCACAACATGACACACAAACACACACACACACACCTTATAAAATCTCAACAGGTCCACAGGGTTTACAAACACACACACACACACACACTGTCTCTTAGTTTCTCTTTCTGTGTCTCTCTCTCTCACTCGCTCTTTCTCTCTCTCTCTCTCTCTCTCAGACCCAAAAGCAGTTGGCTCGCGCGCTCCTGCCTAGTTTCAGCTCCTCGCGGAGCAGCTGAAGCCTCCTCACCTTCTCTCCTCCTCCTCCCACCTCCTCCTCCTCTACCGCACCTCCGCACTGCGATACCTCGAGGTGACGGCTCTCCCCCACCGGAGCCCCAGCACCCGGAGCTCGGCGTCGGTTGGTCGGTTCGGGGCACGGACACGGAGGCGTGTGTTTTTGGCGGAGCCTCCTCAAGCCCGACAAGCAGATGCTCGAGACCCGGACCCGGTGCCCCCAGAGCGGACGGGGAGGCCGACGAGCTGCGCAGTAATGGGACAGTTTTCGGGGGGATGCTACTTGACTTTCGCCGCCACCCTCGTGCTTCTCGCTCCGCTCGTCCCGGCCACGCTGGCCAGAGGTAAGCCCGGAGCACGCACTCCGCAGCGGCTTGTTGTTCCGTGTGACTCCCGCGGGGAGACGCACAGGTGGCGTGGGTCTGTCGGTGAAAAAGTGATGTTTGAGCAGTTTGTGTTTGCGTAAATGAAAAGAAAGACAACAACAACAAAAACCACACTGCACCTGAAGTTTTTATTTCCAATGCGCCACTTCGCTGGAGGAATTGTTTGAGTTGTGTTTTCTTTTCTTGTTTATCTTCCTTTAAACGTTTTAAAATGAAGCTAATTACAATAACGGAATAAGCCATTATGTAAAACTAGGGACCGTTAAATGAGCATTGACTTTTAAAACACATTTTGTTCGAGAGAGACATTACTTCAAGACTGATGCTCACTATGAGCTGAATTAAATAGTTTGATAGGGGACATTTTGTAGTTTAACTAGGAAAACGTGTTTGAAAGGAGCAAATTAAACATTTCAAATCAGTGCGCATCACCTGCGGGCTGCTCTGTTGTCCTGTGCCAATGCAAAGTGGTAGTTTGCCTGTATCACGGCCGCAATGGATGTAGAACATTCGGGAATACATGTCACCTGCTCAATCCCTCCGCTGCCTTCTGCAGAGCCTCCTTCATTAGGCTGCATGAATGGGTTCCATGAGAAATGGTCCCGTTTTGAGGAGGCACCGTTAAATTGGACGCGCTGCTCCTCCATCTCCTCCATCTCTCCCTCTCTCCTGTGGCCCGATCTTTTGTTTCGCACCTCGTAAAGATACTCTGTGATGAATGGAGATAATTGCTGAAGAGCTGTGCGCCCACTTTAATTGGTTGTTTGGACAGTTGTGGATTCCATTTTTTTTCTTTTTCTTACATTTGTTTCTTACAAAAGCTTTTCGATTGTCCGGTGAATGTGCAAATTGGGTTGTTCTGTGGAGCATAACCGCCAGTATCATCAAAACATGAGCCCTGCTGTTAGATCCCAGTGTCCTCCCCAGTGGTGATGCACAGCCCTGTGATGTGACAGTCTGAGATGGGAGCCTGAGAGAATACAGAGAACAATGTTTGTATATTTGGTCAGCGATTTATTATTGTTTTCATTCCTCTGGTGAATCCGTCCTGACCTGTTGACATCACTTCAGCTCCCATGACAGTACAACAAAGGCGCATTTGCAATTCAATTAGTTTAAGTAGCCTAAAGGTTTTTGGATGGCTCTTTTTTTTCTTTTTTTTTGCAGCCCGAGTTTTGAAATGAGCTTCAACTTGGAAATTAGCATGCCATAAATATTAGATCGTGATTACAGATCTTCAGTGCAACTTTGCATGTGTGGACCAGGAGGGTCAGTCTTTTAAAGTTGATCTGAAGGGGGGGTTGAACGTCACCTTTCTACCCAGGCTGTGCATTGTATTTGCACATGCATAATTTCCACTGCGGCTGCATTACCATGTGAAGTGTTGCGTGATATTCTGAAGGGGCGACCCAAGCTTGGCAGAAAGGAAGAAGTAAAAAACAATGGTGTCGTGAGTGCATGCAAGTAAAATGTGCCAGTGCGTATAAGATGCAGTTTTCATAAGCTGCATAAATCAATTTTTTTTTAAAGATCTGCCAGGTTTGAAAGTGGTGTCTGCATTTGTGATGGCTCGCCGCCTGACTGGTAAATACATATTTATGTTGCAATAATATGGATGTCAACAATCAAAAATCTGACTAAATAATGTAACATCTGCAGGCGAGGCTAAATTGTGGAGCGTGGCTGTAATAAAAATGCAGTCTTCTGGTCACACACACGCGTATGGCCTGCCTGTCCTACAGATTATAATTTATTTGTCAATTACAAGATAAGCTATAATTCAGGAATCCACATCTATTCTTCACGTCTTGGCAAGGAGCGCCACTCACCTGCAAGCGTTCGATTTAAAGCTTAATGCACTGATGGAGTGGAGGGAGCCTGAACTGATGATGACAAACTCACCCCTAAAGGAGAAAAACCTTGAATCAGCGCCTACAGGTGCTTTCATGGAGGTGACGGGGGCTGTCGAAGTGCTGAGCAGCGGCAGTGAATGCAACAGAGGTGTTTGCAGCGCGGCCGGCAAGGCGGGAGTGTCGACAGTGACGGAGTGAGCCAGGGCATCGCAGCCTGGAGATGTTCACATGCGAGCAGAGTGTGTCGCATGCGAGTGGAGCTGCACGACTTGTGTTGCCTGGGTGAAGACGCCACGAGCTGCTTCTGACAGCAAATTGATGTCCAAGTAGACCTATTCAGGTTTCTTAGAAAATGCCAAGTGACAATTTATTTCAACAATTGCCAACCACAAAATTTTTTTTTCTCATGTTGACATGTTCCAATGACATTTTCCCTTCTCGCATTAAAAAAATTACATTAAAACGTTTTTTAACAGCTGTATGCTGCCAACCTTGTATGGAATTGATGGTTTCAATAATTGTTGTCCGGCTCAGGCCTTTCAAAACAGATTTATACAGAGAACGAATAACTTAGAGCTAGTGTATCTATCCAGATTGACAGTCACAACAAAAAAAGACCACATGTAAATAAATCCAGGTAAACATAATTACCTCATTTTAAATGCTGTTACAGTGCAGCTGCAGTTTATAAGAATAACTGTTTAAGTTGAACTCAGTGTGGTGTACGTCACAGTTGGACTCGTTGGACTTGCCAACATGAAATAGAACCAATAACCCTGGCTAACGCTACACTATACCAGAAATTCATCTCTTAAAACAGTACTCGCCAGAGACGGCACAACACAACTGCTGTTTTGGAGCGAAAAGTGATTTCCCCGGCAAACAAAATTGGTATTTGATGGGAACATTCAGATTTGTGCACTTACTCATGCCGGAGTAAGTATCTTGTGCTCTATTGGAGGCAGTTCTGATGCTGGTATCATAAACATATCCAGTTCCATGTGGATTTTAGTTCAATGGGAAATAAAGAGCCTGCAAACATTGTCACAAAAAAATGAAGCGTGGTAGAGTTGCAGTGTTTCATATATAAGAGCTTGAACATAGATTTTCGTGACTTTGCTAGATTCTTTATTTGGTCTAGAAAATCTCCCGAAATTGCTGTGAATATTGACAATTTAGACTAGATTTGAGATTTTTCTACATTTAGGAAAATATTTGCTGAGAATTTCTCTGATTAACAGACGGATCGATTCAGCTCTAATTGTGAGTCACACCATCTTGCTGCTGCTAATACATGCCAGGGCACCAAATGTGCATTAATCCATGGTGGAAAATAGTCCCTTACAAATGCACTTTCTGCAATTGCGTGAGTAATGTTTCCTAAAAACTACACTCCCCAGCTTTTTAGGTAAATTACTCTGCCCTTTTAGGAAATGAAGCTATATTTGCGACCTATCTTTTTTAAGATTTACATCCTCAGTGACCTAATAAATTTGCTCGCCCCTAAGTGCTACACACAGAGTAGGGAAGCTGGTCAATATGTTTGAGACATATTAACATGTTAGTTTGTGAACTATAATAAAAAAAAATAATACCAGATTCTTATCCTTTTTAAGACTGGATGCTTCAATAACTAATGGGATGGATTCCTTGATGTAAAACACGAGTTAGGTCCTAATGGGTTATAAAAGGGTTATCAGGGTGAAATCAATAAATGTAACCCCTTCCGTGACACTGACATGTCAACATTGTTAAAACGTGTAAGTGGTTAGCCTGAAGCAAACGGCCACTCTGTGTCGAAATGCAAGGATGCAGCCGCCTGTCGTACTGACATCTGATTGACACTAGGTTATCATACAGAAGTTAAGCAAAGATAACTGACACTTGAGCCTTCCTGCAACCTGAGTGTCATGCAAGACAGAGCCACACTGCAAAATGCTAACTTAAAACATAATTCCAGTACAATTCAGTTGTACAAATTTTCCTTTTAGCGTTGTAAAATTCAACAAGCTCACAGTGGCTGAGTCCTGGAGCTGCAGCTAACTGTGCCTCCTGCTGCTGGCTTGAGCTCGGTGTTAGTGAAAAACTCAAGAGAGAAACAGAGAGAGAGTAGAGGGGGAGGGGGTAAAGGGCAATGGAGTCATCTCTGCCATGTTTTATTTATCCCCCCAAAAATGACTGCCAGACTCTTTTTCAAGCTCCAGCTTTGATTTAACTGACATTCCACATGAGCTGAATTCGCGAGGACGGCCGGGCTGGTTTCCACAGTTGTTTCTGTTCCGTGGGAGATTGCACGGTGGTCATTGCCCAGTTTTTATCTTGCATTATTCAATGGGAGACCATTTCTGTATCCAACTCACCAACCCCCTCCTCTCATCATTCCTTCTCCACATTCAAAGGGGAGCTAAGCTCACTAGCTGCCAAACAGGGACATAGGAAACACCATCTACACTGAAAGCACAAAGCTTTATGATCAAATCAGGGGAAAATGATGGGGAATGATGTTCAAGAAAAAAAATATGCAAACACTCATTACAAAGATAGGGATGATGAGTGTCTGGGTTGGACAGAGCTTCTGAATAATCAAATAACCATTGTTTTGTTTTTTTTCTCCGGGATATTGAGGCTTTGGAATCTGGTCAGTAAATAAGCCTTTGTACATGATATTCTCCAGAGAGGCGGAATTGATTGGAAGAGAATCCTTTTGTTTGCTCCCATAAAAAAACAACAGTGCTTTCATTATAAATCTGTTGATGTAACTTTATATTTCTGCTGAATTTGATTGTCTTTATACTGAACTGCTCCAAAAAATCAAGGGAACACTTAATTGTCACAGTATAACAGCAAGTCAGTTAATTTTCAGGGATATCAATCTATCCTTTTAGAAAGCACAAGTGATAATGAATCAGTTTCATCTGTTTTGGTGCAAGTTCAATTTCGCAACAGGTGTAATGGAGAAACCTGACTTAATCTTCTTTAGTTTTGTGTCGCTGCTGGTCTCCTTGTCACCACTGGTAGCATGAGGGCGTACCTGCAGCCCAATCAGGTTGGCCAGGTAGTCCAGCTCCTCCAGGAAGGCACATCCATATGTGCGGTTGCAAGAAGGCTTGCTGTGTCTCCCAGCACAATCTCAAGAGCATGGAGGAGAAACCAGGAGACCGGCAGTTAAACAAGGATATCTGCCATAGAAGGGCATCAACCCTGTAGCAGGACCGCTATCTGCTCCTTTGTGCGAGGCGGAACAGGATGAGCCCCAACAAAATGACATCCAGCGGGCAACAGGTGTGGTTGTTACTGACCAAACTGTCAGAAACAGACTCTATGATGGTGGAATGAGGGCTCTGCGACCTCTAGTGGGAACTGTGCTCCCAGCCTAGCACCGTGCAGCTCGATTGGCATTTGACACCAGAATCGGCAGGTCCGCCATTGGCACTCCGTTCTCTTCACAGATGAGAGCTGGTTCACACTGAGCACATGTGACAGGTGTTACAGCATCTGAACAAGCTGCCGGGAACGTAATGCTGCTTGTATCATCATCTAGCATCACCGGTTTGGCGGTGGGTCAGGGGTGGTCTGGGGAGGCATGTCCTTGGAGGGTCGCACATACCTCCATGTCATGGCCAACGTACCTTGACTGCTGTTAGGTACCGGGATGAAATCCCTAGAGACCCTATGCTGGTGCAGGACAATGCCCATCCTCATGTGGCCAGAGTGTTCAGGCAGTTCGTGGATGACTAAGGCATTGATGCCATTGACTGGCCCTCAAGTTCCCCTGACATAAATCATTGACCATTGTTACATCATTTTGTTCTTAACAAATTATAGTATGTACATTTGTAAAGATTTTAAAACTTGAATAATTTGTTCATCAAGATCTCATGTGTGATTTAAGTTTTCACTTAATTTTTTTTGAGCAGTAGATTCAGGGAGGTACTCTTTACTTTGCTGTGAATTTTTGTCTTTGTTTTATTGGGGAATTGTTTCTATACATTACTGGTGTGGTTATTTCCTCCAATATATTGTTTAGAGTCAGAATTTAATAGGGGTGTCTCGATCAAGTCTTTCAAGCGTACGTGATCCTTCATGAAAAAAAAAGCAGATTTGTGGTTACGTCACTTGAAAAATCGGAATCATTATTTATCTCTATATGTTGGCCTTGCGATATGCTGCAGACGTAAATTGGATGAACCCCCCCCTCTCGCCCAGCTGAGATTGGCTCCAGCTGCCCCCATGTCCATTACAGGACAAGCAGAATAGATAATGGAAGGATATTGACAGCTGATATTATCTCCTGCCTGCAATATTTGTCATTTAAGTAATTTCATGTGAAATGTAATTCAAAATGAGAAGCTGCAAACTGACTGCTTTTACACCAGTCTTTCCTAATATTAGTGGTGAGAGCTTTTGGAGCTCAGTAAATCCTTGTGTTTTGCCAATCGGGACAGCCAAACTCAGTCTCTTGAACCGGTGTGCCAAAATAATTTATTGCACTTATTACAGTCTCACAGTATGGAGCAAAAATGCTTACACTGCTGTAAAGCAGGCCCACAGTGCAACACAAGCAGGCAACTGCACAAAATACAGTAGAAAAAACTTAAGACAGATCGTCATCGGATAAGGTTTCTAGCAATTACAGAGGCCCTGATTGGCCCCAATAGCGGATGGGTATTTATGCAGAGTTAAGTTCTATGTTGTGATTGTGCTTTTATCATTCTGTATAGATTATGGATTTAAATTTGAACAGACTGTTCACATTTATGCCCGAACTGTAATACAGCATCATCTCTTTTGTAAGGTGAAACGCGGGGAGAATGAAGGCGTGACTAATGTAGCCTCCTGCAGATGTGCCGCTTCGCCTTCGTCCCCTCAGCCTTGACACTTTTTGCTGCCATGTGTTTTCTTACAACACCGAAAGGGAAGCCTTGGAGATAACTGGCCATCTACAACACGCCATTCAATGCCTCACTGGCTTACTCAAGGGCATAACCACAAGAATCAAACGTTACTCCATTCACTTCGATGCCAAGCAATCTCCCTCCCTCTTTCGGGCTATTGTATTTCGCGGTCTTGTAACTATGTGCATCACTTTTGTTTCCTCTCAAGCTCTCCCATTTCATAAATACCCCGGACCTTCATCCTTTCTTGATGGTCACTCCTCCCCCGCAATTCCTTTTCCGGTGTAATTTAGTTTCAGTGGATTGTTGCTCTGACAAATGTTTTGGTTTGTCTGTCATTTCTCACCAGCACCTGACTGAAAGAGAACGTAGAGCTGAGCTTGGAGAGGCAGAATGAGGGAGAGGGGAGCATTGGGAGAAAAAAAAAGCAGAGGGGAGAGAAAGAAAGACGGATTGCATGGGTACAGTGCAGAATACCTAAGTATCTCGTATTATCAGTAACTGCCACAGCAGTTTGTCAGTAACGGCGAGCACCTGTCGCTGCTCCCCATGATGAATTAATTTCAAGAGTAATCAAAAGCAAATAAATATTTAATGGCGTTGGATTAAGGCAGGGGCTCAGTGGTTATGTGTGTTTTAGTGTGTGTGCTACAGTGTTTGAGGTGAACATGTTCATCCAACAGAAGTTTAGACGTCAACATTAACACCTCCCTTCCCATTTTTCTGGGTTATTGTCTCTTTAAGGATATGTCAGTTTCTACTCTGAGTAGACACCCAGCTCTCGTACACACACACACACACACACACACACACACACACACAGCTCAAACCACTCACATGCCATGGTACATGACAATACTGATGGGAAATTTATTGGATACACATTAAAAAAAGATAACGTAAGAAGAGATCCATTGAGGTGAACAAGGCTTAATTTTCTTGTTAGTGTGCTTCACAATCAATACATCCCTCATAGCATGTACATCATAGTACATATGCTGTCATGGCTGTACATACACGAGGCATCAACCATGTTGACATTGTCCTTGTCTAATGGTGCGAGGCCATTAAAGTGTGACCGTAAATACAGTCCCATTCCATGTGCTGACTCTGGTTTTTGCTTCATCCTCGTCCTGTTTCTTTCTCAAGAACACAGTGCTGTTGAAAGGTTGGTTAATGGTCGGGGAGCTGTTTTGGTGGCTTATCCCCATTTCTTATATTTAGAAGCTATTTTTTGAATCAAAGCGAGGCCCCAGCTCTCCCTCTCCATCAAGCAAAAAAAATTCAGATGACACCCCGAGCTATAGAAAAGGACTATGCCCGGCTATATTTCATGCAGCCCTGTCTTTCCTCAACAGCCATTTGGTGCTTTTGTGGGTGTCAGAGATGCTGGATGGGATTTAAGAGCCCCTGTTGGCATATGAAACCTAGATAATACCTCTCTGTAGTGATGTGTAACCGTATGTTGTAAAACCAACAAAGCTCTGTCATTCATAAAATAAAACAGAATGGAATTCCATTGCCCTTTGAAGACGCGTTCTGAGCTTTTCATAAGAGAAATCCTCAGTCCTGCATACAAAAGGGGGAAGATTCAGCGGCACTGTCTTTCAGAAGTGCTGTGCTGAATCGCATCAAAATTGAACTCGGATGGAGAAAAGAAATGATGATTTACATTCAGACTTTGTACCACAGTGAACTCGGGGCATACAGACTATATTAAAGACTGATCCAATTTCTTTAATCTGCATTTCATGAATTTTAAAATAACAAGAATTCAAAAGAAATTGCGACATTGGCAGAAAAGGAAAATTAACCAAAAATACATTAAGAAATACCTTGAATACAAGTTTAATACTGACTGCTTACCTCCCAAAATGGTCCATCAAAAGCATCCTTTATGAGAGGAAATGTTTTATAAATATTATTTTCTAATGCATAGAATATATTATACACGCACTGGATTTGCAGTCTTTGGCTGGACCTGAGAAACGTTTGTAGGGATGTCTACTGAAATTCTGTTATATCCAGGGTTAAATTATGAAAGACTGATTTGTATTGATAAGCTCCGATGTAATTGGTTCAGTTGTTAGCACGAGAGAAATTAGAAAAATAGATTTCCTACTTGTTATTGCGACATAAACATCATCTTGCACATTTTATCTAACCTGTCACATTTCTGATTAAGACATCTGTCTATTATGCTGTATTACAGATCCAGACAAGAGATTGCGCTCTGAGTGAGGGGGCAGATCTCTGTGACACAATGATTACAAAAATACACACACACAAGCACACAAACACAAACACACAAAAGCCCTGGCGACAATGGCAGAGATAGAATGTTGAAAAGTGTGGTCACACTTCACTGGAGTCAAGGCTGACAACACAACCATTCATTTTGAATGTAAAGGCGAACACCTTGAATGTCACAGGTGACTTCATAAACTCAATCTGAAATGGTCTGAATATCCTCTAAAAACATGCAAATGCAAACCCTTTTTTCGCAATAATTGCTGTTTTGAATCCGAAATAGGTCCTTTGTGATATTCCTCTACATCCGATGAGTTTTTGAAAGTGTTTGTGAGACCTGCCGTTGCAATGTTATGAAGTCACTGTGAGATGATGCACATACAGAGCTTTTAATTTGAATAGACGCAGCTCAAGGGGAATAGGAGAGAGAAAAATCAAGAACAACTTTTATTTCTAAGTTTGATGTCAGCAAATAACAACAATAGGTGAACCGAGCTGGGTCATAAATCTCTTTGTCGGTCTGTGACTGGTTTGCCAGGGCTGTGTTCTGTGACTTGACCAAAGTAAGGGTGAAATACAACTATTCATCACGTTTGATAAACGCCAACGGGCAACAGTGTTTAGAAACTCCAGCTCTGAAAAGATAACCGTGTCGAACATGCTTTCATGTCTCTGAGAACATGAGAAAATTAAATCCACGTCTAGAAATTATATATATGAGCATTATGACACTACTTATAGGTGCACACATTATTAAAATGGGAATAATATTATCTTGTCTGTCAGTCAGGATTTAGTCACAACTCAGATTAATGTAAGATAGAATACAATACATTTACAAACATTGAGTATTGATTCATTATTTAATAAAAATTGTGGATTAGCTGAACATACTAGGCTATATGGAGGCACATCTCTCAGTTAACCTTTATTCACCAAGTATTGAACCAAGCCATAGTAGATTATTGTTTTATATTCGTTTACATAGTTCCTGGTTGTCAATGGCTAGGAAGTGACTGCTTTCTAACACGTTGTCTTAATGAGGAACTGTCTGACACCAGAAACAGAAAAACCTGTAAATGAGAGCAGCTTTATTGGGAATACCGGTTGCATGTGTGAGACTAGAGATGAGAGCAGCAAACAGACGAGGGCTGACATCAACATTTCAAGCAGGTTATAGCTCTGAAGGCTGAAGTGTAAATCACAACAGCAACTAAGAAAACACTTGCCATTTTGTCCCCTTTGCCAGACTTCATCCTTCATCCTTCATCTCTTCAACTCTAACGGCAGACACAAGTTAGGTGTCCTGCCCGTTCTCGGATATCTCTGGTACAGCTTGTATTCCCCCTCCTGAACCTGCTCGGTGGCAAAATGTCACTTCACACTAAAGTCAGACCTGCCGAGTTTCTCTGCTCTTTCTAACGCTCCAGCTCCACCTCAGTGAAGCCCTCCCTCAACCCTGAACACTCAGACCATCGGCTCCGTAACACCAGTGTCTCTGTTTTTCTTTGTCTGTGAATTCAGGCTTTCACCATGTATATTGGCTTTTATTGTTTTCATAGAGTGCGACCTATCTGTGCTGTTGACTGTTGAAGAGACGGCACATTTTTTTCTTTCCGCATCTATTCTCCATCACATATCATCCTTGCCCGGATTCTTCTCGCCGTTTTTAAAGCCATAGGACCTACCTCGGATCTTTGCCTGCTGGTTGGCCACGTTTATTTAATATACTGTCTTTTGAATGATGAATACAAAACTCTGTTTGTTTAACTGATTTACATTTAAATGGGAATTAAGTATGCAGTTTTAAACAAAAAAAATACATGGACATTAAAAACATATTTAGATTCTTCCAGGACTGTATTAAATTCCTTTCCTCCGGTGTATCGAGAGTGCTTAATGACTTGGAACAGTTGAATTTAAATGTATATCCATAGGTACAGTTGTTTGTTTACTGCTGCTTTCTGAGCTATGGTGCAAGGTTATGCATGTGTAGCTTTGATGAGGTTCCCCTTGAGCCAAGGACTCCCTTTTGTCATTAAGATAGATAACATCTATTCTGTGCATCGACGGGCCTACATTCATTTAAAGGCTTCTTTTGTTTCACCTCACAGGCAGCAGAATCAATAAAAAGCTTTGCCCGTTTCTACTTCATTTCATCCTGGCTGCTTTACACCAACTCGGCCACAGAGCTAAACACAATACAGGGAAATAGAAGGCCAGTGCTCCTACATGCAGTGCATGTATTATTTAGGAGTTAAGTTATAAATGCTGGTGTAAACAATTATTTTTATAAAACCATTTTGGTTACATCTGTCTGAATAGCTTTCACTGCCTCCAAGCTCTAGACGTCCACTGTTGTACAATAACTGTTAAAAACACTTTAAAGATCCACACTGTTGAAGCGGCTGACATGCTTCTGGCATTGGAGCTGATGGTATTCGTAGGCAATATTATTTAAAGCAGCCTCTACGTTTAACAAGCCGAGAGGAATAACTGCAGCTGGTCCAGGATGTGGAGAGACACATGTGGTCTTTCAAAAGCGTCTCATTTGAATGACAACAGTATGTGCAGAGATATCCATCAGGGTTGGCTGCCGACCAAACAGCCGACTACGCAATCAAGTCCAGCTTCCTACTTTATCACAGCAGCTTTTAATTCCAGCAAAATTGTTTTGATTAACTCATTAAGACTAAATGCGACAAGTGTGTTTCCCCCATTGTTTTCAATACGTCAAGACACTGTGATTCGCGGAACTGCTCGCAGGAAAAGCTAAATCCTTTGTGGTGAATGTTTTTTTTTCTTTTGTAAGAGCTCTTAGTCTGCAAAAATAGGTTTTTCCAAGTGGTTTTTCAGACAATGGCTGGTGATCTGAGCGAGGAGAGCAATGTTGAGACAGATAACAGCAGTGGGTCATTGATGAAAACAACAATGAAAGTAATGATGAAGATTGAGACCTACCTCAGTCGGTAAGAGACATGTTAGATGAGGAAGAAGATGGGCAGGGGGGCTGCCTTATTCGGTTCCTCAGAGGTTTGGGGAATAGTTAATGCTTTACAATGAAAGCCACATTTCTATATGCTTCAGAGGCTGAGAGAACAAAATATTGTTATGTCTTTCGGCTCCTCAGAAAACCCTCAAGATTAAGGTGAGTGTTTTCAAACAACGCTAGGGTTTAAGAGTATGTTCGTTTCGGCGCCTTAGGTCTTAATGGGTTAACAATTTTGCAAATTGTTTTGCCTGTATACTTTGTACTAGTGCTCGCTTCAAAACAATGTGAGCATTATGATTTGGAAATGTGCCCATGTTTCACACAGAATTGGATACCAACTGTGTTATACGGACTTCTCCCTGCTGAGAATCCCCTGACTGTTGTGGAAATCAGGAACTGCCGCTGTTCTTAGTTCTGCTCACCTGCTGTTGATAGTAAAAGCTGTATGGACTCTGCGACTCTCCGCTGGGCCACTGATGTGGCAGGATTTCTCCTGGTGCTCCCGATGGCCAGTCAGTCTTTGACGGGTGGGACTGTTGGTGTGGATACACTATTGCTTATCCGTCTGTATCAATCCCTCTTCCTCGTGCTCCACATGAATATGAGGATGCGCTTTCTGACGAGAGGCTGTGTTGAGTAGAAAGCAGAGAACCATCTTCAGCGTTTCCCAAATATTAGCAAGTAAATGATGACTAAACACATTTTAGAATTGCATAGATTGCACCGACAAGGGACTTCCTTATTAGACGGCATACTTTGGAAAGCACTAGTGGCAGCAACTCGACGATTGCACAGTAAGCGTTAAAAAGTCCGCTGAAAGCTCTGCACATTCCATATATGCCACACAAACGTTTGTTGGCTTAATGAATGAATGAATGAACAAATTTATTTGTTCGCACTGCACTTTCTCAGCAAAGATATCTCTGAAATTAAATTGCAAATATGCAGTACAACGGGCATTGTTGGTCTATATCAGATGAAACATGGAAACATTGACTATACTGTAGTTGTATAGTTATAAACGTCCTACAACACTATACTAAATAATAAGAAATGCCCTAAATCATGTGGTAAATACAAAATATGAAATTCCTGCAGTGATATATAAAACTAAATATGGTCGATCATATGTCTTTCCACATTGAACACTATAACCATGGTTATAGATTTAAGGTTAGTCTAACATTTAAGGTTAGTCGCAATTAGATACATCTTTTAAATAGCCATCATCATGGTAACTTTTTTTACAATTAAGGTGTTAATGAAAAAAAAGGATAAATGTGTCAGAAGCAGCTAAAATTTGAGTTTTACGGCCAAATATTTTCTCTCTCCTTTAATAGGCAGTTGTTGAGTTTGGTTTAACAAAAGGTAAAACAGAGCAAAAACATTTTTTTTGCTTGTCACAGACACATTTTTTACTTGTAACGTAGGTCCTTGAATAAAGTGCCGGTAAAGTCAGTGAACATTTAATGCCGAGTGATGTGATGTTTACCATGGATGAGTTTTGTAACAGCACCACTTCCTTGTCTAAAGTCAATGTATGAAAAGGTGTGAAACCCAGCGTATTAAGACGCTTGGAGATCTACAGTTCCTGCCGGATGAGTCCTGCCTAGAATTGTCAGCCTGTCGCCGTCTCAAACCCGAACATGCACATGTACTGACAAAAACCCATATTCAAAGCACTGAATTGTGGAAGCTTCTGGAAATTGAAATGTCAGGTTGAAACAAGCATGCCTTGAATTAGAAGGCGGAAGTAGAAAAATCACGCTATTGTTCAGCCGCGTCTCGCGTTGACATTTTTGTGTGCGTTGTGCTTACAGACTGTGTCTAATACGTTGATGTTAGATTTGTCGAGGAAAAAAATCTAAAAACAAATTTTCCACATAGAAACGTACAAGCTTTTCTTCAGTGGAGTATCATAATGACACTGCAGCTGCGCTCTCACTCTCCCACCTCTAATCAGTTATGTGAAGATGTGCTAAAGTCTAGGTATCCGTTTTCTTTTCCCTTTGTATGTGTGTGTGTTGTAGAGCTGTAATCCAAAACAAGGCCTGATAAAATGAGAGGATAAAACCCAATTACCCAGTAGGCACTCCTGAGTCATCTCCCATTTGTTCCAGCCGTTTTCTCCTCTGTCTCCTCCGCTTTATCTCGACTTGTAGGGTTTGCTCACAGACCACCCCAGCTGATTGTAATCTGTAGGTGAAAAGAAATGAGACGAAAAAAATTGTGAAGAAGAAACTGAAGTGATAGAGTGACCTAATCAATGCCAAGTGGTTTGCACTCAGGGATTCTCTCCAGTATAATGTTCCAATGCGGCTGTGAGCTTTGTGTGCACCGGAGCTTCTGAGGGGACCAATTACAGAGCGGCAGGACAGGAGCCTGCACCTCTGGCTCTGCTAATGACTGCAGGCTTGAGAAGTCCTGATCCATAGTCAGTCGATAATTCAGGCCTCCCTGGTCTCACCCAATGAATGTCAACAATCAAACTGAGACTGGCAAGGAAAATTAAAGGTCTAAACAGAAAAAAAAGTTTTGTATTTTGCATTTACTGCCACAATAGTGAGGCTTATTTTGCACAGCACATCATACAATAGATGTCATGATAAATGGTACTCAGCCCAAGACAGGCCACAGCATGCTCTTGACCTTCACAAAGGATCAGAGCATTTGCCGTCCTTTTGATCTTTAAGTACAGTGTCAGTGCGAGTGTGTGCACGTGTGTAGATTTTTGTCCTTGTCGTCCGCTGAATACATTGTTTGTTTTAGCCCTCACGCTGAGGGAATATGCGGCTGGCATCTGGCTCCCTCTGCGCTGACCTACAAGGTGTGTGATAACCTACAGGAACTGCAGGTCGGATTTTCAAAGCAAGTGCACCACACTCCCAGGACGGCGCATGAACCGATAATGTTATAACCATCTCCAATGGTTTCTCCTCGCTCTTATGTCTTCGCATTTCCCCTCGATGATGCATTCAGGTAATCCATAATGTAATCTGACTGCTTTAATGGAATCAATAGCCACAGATATCATTTACCAAGTTCTTCAAACACGCTATATAGACTTTAAATTACTGGTCAGTATATATTCCTATGGTGGATGTGGTGTACTATATTACATGTATGCACTTGGGTAACTGCATTATGATCTGCTGGAGAAGAAATGCTGTTGTTCCTTCTTCTCACCAACTTAAACATTTCTGCAGTCACTTCCTGGGCCACCTCCTCGTGATGTATGATTATTTTTTTTGGACTCAAAACAAGCCCTAGAACACAAGAGCTTCCCACCGCAGCACCGATCTGTATAACAGAGGAGAGTACAAAAGAAAAGGTTATCTTTAATACTGACAAAACAATATTGAAATGGAAGACATTTATTTTTCAAGGAGCGTTCTTGTTAGGCCAGGTCAAGTGACATTACTCTGTTAGTTCTTTAAACAAATCTGAAAAGCTGCATCCAATGTTGTATGGCCATGGCCTTGCATTTTCAATTTCACCAATGAGGTTATGTTTTCACCCCGTCTGTTTGTTTGTTGGTTGGTTTGTCACTGGGTGGATGACCAAGACAATTGGTGGAAGGTTGTGGTATGTGTTGGGGAGGAAACCACCTTTTATTGGTGCAGATTTTAAACATTCATGAATCTTAATGCAATAAATCAAGAGACATCCATGAGTGTGTCCAATTTGGTCCGGATCCAACCTATAATTTGGATCTATTGAATTCTGTGGTTTCATTAGGGGACTGTTGGGCCTTAGTGAAGATATGCACTCTACCATAGTGGATCGAGAGCCTATTTGTATATTTTATTATTCAAACCATCTTTCACAAAAAATAGAAACAACACACAGGTCGAGGTGTTTTGATGATGCTGAGTAATGTACCTTTCAAGATGAGACATTTTGCTCAATGCAATGCCTAAAGCTAATATCTCTATCCAATATTTTTCCACATTGTCATTTGCTGTTTGTGACTTCAATATAATATGATATATTATATAAGGAATATTGGAAGGTCTGGTTTCATTTTGTATATAAGAAGCGTTGCTTTGACTTCCACGTCTTGTTTCATATTACTTCCATCTATCTTTTTTTCCTTTTCTTTCACTGTGATGAATATGGGCACATTTTTGCATGTCCATTCTTCTTCCCACTGTGTCATTTCATTACAGCAGCCCATTAGCTCCTTCGGGGAATAGTGCCTATATCATTATGCTGTTTTGATAACTGGCAGCTCCTTTGTGAGATCCCATGCGAGTTTGAAAGAGGGAGTGACAGATATGTGTGTGTTGGTGTTAATGTAGTGCAGAATAGAGAATATAAAGTACTGCAGTGCACAGGTCTTCTTTTGTTATGTCTTAAATTAACTTAATTATTGAGGCAAGATAAATTGCTACTCTGCTGCTGTGGACTTTTGTAGTTGTCGTTATGTCGGTACAACATGTCAATCGCCGCTGCATAATTTAGATTTATTTACATCTAAGAGTTTTAGACCCTGTGTGTGTGTGTAAGTAAATGTGATTTGTTGACTGTCGAACGTGTTCTCTGTGGAGGCCATGGGATCTCATAAGACGTAATTGTGGTTGTTGGTGCTATTGATTTGCCTGTATCTCTTTGTTATTGTCTTTCCATCCTACATCATCAGCAATTCCTCTTGATTAATGTCTCTTACCCTCATGCATTGGACGGCACGGTGCTGCAGGGATAAGCATTGTTGTCCCATAGCAAGAAGGTTCTGAACTTACCTGAACCTTGCCGGAACTGTGGAGTTTGCATTTCCCCTCTCACGGTCCAGAGACCTAGATGATAAGATACTCTGAGATTTGCCCTAAGCTGATAATGTGAGTGTGAAGGGTTGTCTGTCTCTGTGTCAGCCATGTGATAGACTGGTGACCTAATCAGGGTATAGGCTGCTGATCACAAGATGACTCGGGTGATTAACAGAAGTGCAAAGCGGTCAGTCTTTATGGGCAGGTGTGAAATGGGAAAATAGGGAATGTCCAAGTCACTGTGGAAAGACCAAGGTGTATGGAACCACACACTGTTAATTCTGATTTACCTCATGCTATTATTGGTGATCTCCTAGCTATAGTACTGGTTATCCTTTAAAAAAAGAGCCAGCTACATTTTGAAATTATACAACTGCTTTCTTTTTGTTCAGACAATGTTATTTATTGATGGCTGTCTGGATGTGAGGAGGATTTCATCCAAACAAATGACCAACCCAACCTTTAAGGGGGACAGATACGTTGTTCATGTCATCAGTCTCACCTGTCGTGATCCTGCTATAAAATAACGTATCTTTTGCTTTCAAAATGGCTAGCATTTAACTTATTTATATACTCATATTTAGTGAATTTCAGTGTTTTAGAGTTTTACATGAACATATGTTAAAATGCAGTTAAGATAGAAATGATGATTCCTCATTCTTGACCAATTTGTATTTGAAGCACCTCACACTGACTGCTTGTATGAAATGTGAATACTTTCATTCATGACCGCTTTGACCAACACGCTGACATTGTGTTGTATCACTTGCTCCTCTTTAATTCTCCTGTCATTTATCCCTGGTGGCTTTCAAAGAACGGCTCTTGATAACACAAAAGCAGGGCAGTTGCTTATGTGGCTTGTGACCGTAATACAAGAGGGAGAAAACCAGACATGGAGCTATTAATGTTGATAAAACCAGACATGGAGCTATTAATGTTGATAAATCACCCAGTGTAGGCAGAACGCAAACCTTTGACCCATCACAATTTCAGATCCTCATTCCCATTACTTAAGGATAAAAAGATAAATGTCACCATAAATCTTAAACAAGCATGATTTTTCTAACATCACAACTTATTTGGAACTTTGCTATCCATCCAGTATTGGATTTATTTGTTCTCAGAACAAAAGGTGGCTGCCAGTTTGCCACAATACGGATGACCTATCAAGTGCATCATAAAACTGAAACAGTGCAAGAACACAAAAGATTGTGAATATGAGTAGGAATGTAATACAATATTTATCGTTGTCTTTTTCACCAACAACTGTCAAAACTTTTATGAAGTCATCATTTATGCCAGGGCTAAAAAATGGTAAATAACACTTTGCTGTTTTATTTAGCTCTGACAAAATTATGTATCGCCTCATAAATTAGAGAACACTTGCCTGAAAATGTCCTAATTCTCACTGCGTCTGCCTTGAGCTCTCTGCCGCTCGTGCAGATGTTGCTGAAGACATGTGGAAATGGAGTAATGTGAAACTGCAAACCTGTTGTTATCGTTCAAACGTTGCTGAAGGTGAGAGCTGCTAGTGAGTCAAAAAGGATAGGTGGTGGCTCAGTTTGTTCCTAAACCATCTGGATCTTTCCTCATTTAACCTCCTCGATGGAGGACTGAGCTTTTATGCAGGGATGGCATTGATTTCAAGCAACTTAAAGCCGAGACAAGGCGGCCATCAAGTTAGCTTTTTCAACATTTGACACACCTACTTTGGCAGTCTTGAAGGAGGTACTCTGTTAGAAGAAATGAGAGAATGTGTTGCCAGACTTTAACGTTTCAGTGTCTGCAAGCTCTCTGTTGAGTTATCAAGTGACTCCAATTCACAAAAACGGTTTCAATAAATTTTGTACCTCTAAATCATCCCTGAAGAAATTCCATCGGTACAAACATGCAGCTGTTGCACTCTTGTCCCAATCACTAAATACACATGGACAACATGACAGCTACCTAAAGTGAAGCCAAAACATCTTAAATGCCCCCTACTGACGGGCTATAGTATAAATCACAAACCCTGATTCATTCATGTTAGCAGATGACGAACGGAGCAAGCAAAACTAACACATTACAAATTAAACATACATTTAACTAATTAATTTATTAATAATTGCTCTTAGAAACACTTGCCATTGTTCTGAAGTAAAGATAATTTGTACATAAAAGACCCAAGACCGAAAGACACTCAAAATCAGCATAGAAACTGAATGAGCCTTTATAAAGGCAGCTTCCGAAACCATACTTATAGATTACTGCCACAAACCTGCAGCAATAACTTACAGGGAAGCCAGGAGCAGGTGTGCAAGCAGGTGGCCCAATCTGAAGTCCGTCCGGTTGGGAAAACAGAACAGGGGCGACAAGTGGGCAGATGAGGAATGACTCCTCTGGGAGAAGAAGACGGCTCAGGAGTCAACATACACAGCTCTGTGTGATGATCCAGTGCAGGTTATTCAAAGTGAGCCGTCAGTGCATGCAAGGGACATTAAACAGATTAATCTAATGTTTGTGACGTTCCTATTAGAGCAAGTACGTATATTAAAAAGGGACCTCAAGGAAATTATCCTAATTTCTGAAATAAACAATTACTTTAATTCAGTAGCAGTACACAATAGTATTCCTGATGAATACCCATTCCTTAAATATTAAAAGGAAAACAGCCGACCAGTAACAACTTGGTTTATACATGTCCTAAAGCTGTATAATTGATAAATGGTCTTAGATTGCAGTTAACTATATATTGCAATAGTGGTTAATTCTTTGTTTTGAGCAGAGTACAGTTTGTTTGAATGTCCTGAAGAAATCCGAGGGTGGGCATTAATATAAATTTTAGAGAGTGTGCCTCACTGTTCAAATTCTTTTGTGCTTATTCTGCCAGAGCCACTCCAGCCCCTTTGACCCCCCTCATTCATGTAAAAACAAGACCTTGGTAATAGTGGCTGACTTTGATCAAGAGCCCTCTATCCTCCTCCTCCTCCGTATGCGTTTTATGAGCACAACAAATAAAGCGGGACCTGAATGCTGTGTTAGATGTTACTGTTGGGGATGGCACTCTGCAAAAACGAGAGTTAACATATTGCATAATATCAATAAATGAATCCTCTAAACATTAGATTATTAAACCATGTCCTTTAGTATTTGGATCAAGAAGCTTATACAAAATAAAGCCTAAAGTAAACAAGGTCCACTGACTTTGTTTTGTTTGCAATCATTAATATGAGCATTTTGTAACTTAAACCTTCTGTTTATTATTGTCATCATAAGAATGAAGCTCATGCAGATTTCCTAAACTCCAAAATGTACTAATGTTAACCTAGACTTTGTTGACATAACAAGCTGTTTATTTTTCAGCTGTGATTTGTAACAGTTTTGGAAAAGTCACACATCCTGTCATCCTGCCGACAGCGCCATCAAATAACAAAACACTTCTATGTGATTCTGTAAAGGTCATGGACAAACAACTTTTGTTTTATTTGGAGGATTGTTTTGATCAAGACATTTTCTCTATGTGATGCTTACAATCGGAGTAAAAAAATATATTTTTCACAAGTTTTTTGTCTGCCTTCCTTGCTTTGTAATTGATACAGTAATTTTGAAACGTAGCAACCTGAGCACGGCAGTAATGGAAAGAGTGAAACAGCGGGTTGTTCTTGTTAAGAGTAAGTTGGAGCTCTGTAAGTGTTTTCTTGTGGCTGTGTTGCAGTAATGGTCGTTTGGGCCCCAGCTGGTGGAGAGAGTGATATCTAACCACTTTATTTATTGCATTTCGGCTTTGGTCATGATGTTACAAACACTGACTGGACCAAGCAGTGCGGCTTAGAGAATATTTGTCAACATGCTAAGAGTGAAACTAATGCCACACTGCATTGTGACTGTCTCACTAGTTTCCTAGCTGTGTAATTTACTGGCCACAGGAGACCATATGCTCTTTGATGAAAAGTAGCATGGTTCAGATTTAGGATGAATGTCCCATTGCTGGGGAATTGCCTCTGAAGCCCTGATGAACCAACACAGATTTAAATGCGGCTGTAAAGTCTCGTTGGAATAGAAGTGAAGGAAAGTGGGATCATAACTATGCCGCGGATGGATGAGAGCCCACTAATATTTTATCCCAGATAAAAAGAGAATGATGAAATTATGAATCTGGCTCATCAGCCATCTGCTCGCTCTGATTTCATCGTAGGCCGATGCAACTGTGTGACACATTAGAAAGCTGATGGGTAGTGAGTGTGAGGGCTCCGGCTAACCTTTGGGGAAAGGCTAAGAATAAACACTTCAATAAACCGTTTTTGATGGCTGGTAGGTGTTACTACCTGGACATTCAGACGGTGCAGCAGCGTGGAAAGGTCACTTGTCCCAAACATATGGGTAATTGGGCCTAAAATACCACCTGGCATGTTTTCTTCCCACAAGGTGTACTGGATTCTGTCAACCTTTACAGACGCCCTATTATGTCTTGTACCATATAGAAAGGCAATTATGTTCAGTCGATCCGAAAAATGGCTCAATTTATACCTGGCAGTTTTTTTTCTTTTTTAGTTCAGCAGTTATAGTGGGTGCTGATTCGTGTGACCCCAAAAGGCTAACACTTATATATATTCTGATACGAGTTGTGACTCTGGAAAAGACCCAGAGGATTTACATTTTACAGCCTTTACAGTCACTGAGCATACGCTTAATATGCAATTACTCCCCAGTGGTATATCTGTGTTTTTATAAATAATAAACTGATCAACTTTACACAAAATAAATAAACCTCCACGTCAGAGCATTACTGGAGAGGGTCTTATGTTTGTTGAATAAATTATTTATTTGCATTCATGACAAGAGGAGGCCATCAATACCTGTGTCATAACAGTTTCTTATGCGAAGAGCAAAAGTGTCCTTGCAGGTACCAAAGGAAATAAGATATTCTCTCGTACTGTTCCAATGCCCGCTCTGTTGCTTGGGGGGTAAATCAAACTGATGCCTGCTGATTACTACAATATGTACTGTAATTTAACCTGAAATACATTTGAAGATGTTCGTCAACAAATTACACAAACTGATTGTTTGACCACCAGCATCTCACTTTCTAATTCTGCAACGAGGATGGCAGCACATTTAAATTCACATTATCCAGATTTGTGCCTGCACAAAACTCAAATATCAGTCCTCTGAACTTGTCTTATTTAAAAAAAGCCAAGATCCATGAGTAATTTTGTATCGTTTCGGGGTAATCCATCATGGAGTTTTGGCGTAATCCTGCTAAGAAATGGATACAGATGAAAACACTAGAGATAAGTGCATTACGTACTTCTAGTGTGAAGGTATATGATTGAAATGAATGCTTTTGGTAAGTGTTAAATAACACAAGCTAAAAACAATACAAATAGATGACATGATATTAGTTAAATTATATTGCTGTGTTTTTTTGCTTCTGTACTTTTATATCATTGTGTCTCAACCACTGAATTCCCTTAGCATTCTTTACCTGTGCTTTAATTATTCTCTTCAGATTCTCGTATACAACAAAGCTTTCGAGTTCAGATACTTCTGATGTTGTTCACTTGTGTGAAGGTTGAAAGATACTGCTCGCTCAGAAATGCCAACGCCAATGGGAGTTGTCAGGCTCTGATTTGCGTTAAGGGCAAACATCGATCTGACCTCTGCTTGAGAGTCCCCCTGGACCAACCACACGCAACCCCGCTTCCCACTGCTAGCTGATGGCTGTGGGAGACCACGAGGTGCCCTCCTCAGCTCGCTCGCTCTCTTATTCTCTAGTTTTTCCAACCACTGCTTGTCTCCCTGTTGCAAGGATGAGTAAGGGCTCTGTCCTGGAGGCATTTCACTCCTAGCCCTCTACACCTCTCAGCTCGTTCGCTCTGCCTGCTTCTCTCGAGCTGTTCCTTTTTTTAAAACTCGAGTGTCAGAGTTCTCAGCTCTCCTCTCTAGACTGGCTTGCACTCTGTCTTAATTCGAGCGCTGCTGTTTTCATCCTACCTTTTGAAGAGCTGCGAGAGCAAAGAGCAGTACACCTACACAGCAGAGCAACTAATTCTTGTTGTTTGAAGTCCTGTTTATTGGTTATAACTGATATTGGAACATGAAAAGACTGAAACTGAACTGTGATTGGATGTTGGCAGCTTTGTGGAAAAAAAACTGGAGAATTGAAGTAGTTGCTTGGTCATTTCCGTTCTTGAATACAGGGATTTTCATCTTTATTTATGTTGATTAATATTCTGGCTCTATCAGTAGTCCTGTGGTATTTAAACATGCTGAATAAGACTCCCTTTATGTCTCTAATCATAAAGTTGAATAGGAAAAGGCCTGTAAAACTAAGTTTCTGTGAGCTCAAGTAACAGATAAAGTGAGAAGTCACACTGAGTAACTGCACCGACTCTGAATAGATCATAAATTTGGGTTTCCCACAAGACTCAGAGGTGGGTTCCCGAAGATGGAGTGTGTCATTTCACTTACTTTTTTTTACTCTTACAATTACAGCTGCAAATTGAGTAACTAAATAGTTTCTCTATGTCCTGAGATACACACTTTCTTGCAATACTGGATTGATTAACTACAGATGCGAGAATGTGGTTGGAATAATGTATTCAAAATCAGTTAAAGTGCATGAATAATTTGATGTAACAAACTAGAAAAGGGCAGGCACATCCAAGCCAGAAAAGGTGCAAAGGCTGAGCCAGAAAATGTGCTAATAAATAAGAAACACAATTCACACACTACAGGGCTCCAATTTTCACTTATTTATTGTTTCCAAACCCTGTTGACGTTTTCAGCACCATTGCTCTTCACAATTAAATGCCAGACCTTGACTTACTTTAAAACTATCACAAATCCACAAAGTGTTACTGTGTTAAGTTGAGGACAGGATCCATCCTGAGATGAACTCCTCTCATGTTAGGTCTCTACCTAAGTCTGAAAATCCTGAGTTGCCAATTTATCCCAAAATTTAACTTTATTTAAAGTCTGTATTTTATTTTTTGATGCGCTTGTGATTCATGCCTTCTTACGATTTATTTATTTATAAAACCCATTATTACTGGTGTTTGTCCTATATATCTCTACCACGACCTAGAAACAGTACAGTCCTTCACCTGTAGAGGTCTCATACTTAACCCCGGCCTATAAAAGTTCACATGTGAACTCTTCATAAGATGTTTAATATATTTTATTGTATTAGAGATGTGAAGGGTATAGATTTGAAAGGCATGATTCATGGTTAATTTAATTAATAAACCCCAAGGTCAACAACAGAAGACTGTCAACAAACTGTTTTGTTTTGAAATTGCACAATGTTAAAGGCCAACCTTAAAAACATAGAAGTATAATTTAATTAATTTGTATATAATTTGTTTTTCATTGTATATTTCAGGGGCCTGCCAACGTTCTTGGAGACCTGCAGTGTTTTTTCAAAAATAACGTCTTGTCATGAAATAAATTAGTACTGGCAGTTTTGGATCAGCGTTTTTCTAGAGTAGGAATAGTTTTTGTAAGGAGTCGTGATGATGAGCCGGAGTAGTGGGACAATCTCCTACCATTATGTTTGTTACATCCTGATAATGACATTGTTTGGGTGTAAGAATGTCTGTGTCTGGATAGCAATTCACTTATCTTGGATCTAATTAATTCTCAGTCTTCTTCCTTACAATGGGAGATAATGAGGCTAGCCAGTGTTTCATAAGTTGTATTTAGCATCATTATTCCATTTGTAATTTGTAATTTTGGCGACAGTTTGAGCTAAAGTAGAAAATGCTTCAGTGAGGAATGCAGCGCTGGCAGAAGAAAGGAAAGAGCCACAGGCTGACAGAGTGACATAATTAACTTTGTGCTCTATCTGCCAGTAGTAACTTGAACTAAAATTAACGCCAAGAACTTTTTTTTAAGTTGCCATAGAACTGTACAATGTTTCTGTTGATGAGGAGATTAGTTGTTTTGTGACTGTGCAGAAGTCGATGGCAGTACTTAATGCAGTACTAATATTTTTTAAATATTTTAAATTATTAATATATGTTTGTTTTCAAAGCTAACTATTTGAAGTATGATACAAAGTTTGACTATTGAATAATTTGGCCACAGTGGGCCCTATTCCTAAATTTTTATTTTCTACTCTCACATATTTATGACTTAGTAATACACTAGTTATTTTTCAGTTATAGTTTCCCCGTCTACCAACTACTAAAGCGCCTGTGCACGTTTTTGTTCTTTTCCAGATGAGCTCACTTTATAGTAGTCACTATATAGAGAAGCAAGGAAAGGTGAGTGATTGGGGGATTTCAGACATGACCTCTTGCTCCAAATTTGCAAGATGTCAGTGTTTGTAACCGGGATGTTTCTGGTAGGCTTCTTATCCGAAGGAAGAGGAGATTTCGATCCTGTCATCGGCCCTCCCATCACCAAAGATTGATTCGATTTTTTTCCTTGTTTGCTGTGGCGAGGTAACATTACCAGAACCAGAAACTCTGATAAATCACCAGCGGTGTGCTACCACATGCATTCAGACTCTCTTTGCCAAAACTTACTTCATCATTTAGATATTGCATCAGTGGTAATTCAGGGTCAGTCAAAGACCTACCAAACATATGTTGAAAGTTTAGTCAAGGAGGCATATTTGTGCAATACTCAATGGCAACTGACCTCATCTCTTTTCTGCGCATTGGGTGTGAGGCTGTGCTAATCTTACACCCTGGAGGTTCACATTTGTTTCAGATTCACCAAGGAAATTCAAATTTTCCAAAAACTCTAAATCTCGATTGGATTTAAAATGAGGCCGTGTGGCATATTCATGATTTGACTTTAATTATCTAGAGAGAAGAAAAGAAGGAAAAATTACTTTCTGCTGCAAGATTAGAAAAAATAATTTATAAGAATTTGTGTTGTTGGCTTTTTAAGATTTTTTTAGTGTAACATAGTGTGGGGGAGACAAACTGAGGGAAACGCAATAATTAATTCAGTGTACAATAACCTCAGTATTATTATTAACTATAAGTTATTGTTATATCATCGGTAGGAGAAGTGCTAATAAAGTATTACTTTTTGGGTAGTTTTTTGAATGACCAAAGACTAACCGGATTACTGTACTGTTTATTTTTCTTCTACTTGTAACTCCCTGTCTTGAAAATATGGTTTCCGCCAGTCAAACAGTCCTGGCTCCAGGCACAGCAGGTTTGCCCAGTGATTCAGCAGCTGCTCCTTCAAAACCTGAAAAGATGCCAGGAGCAACAATCAAATACTTAACTGTGGATAACCCCTGTTATTTTGTTGCTTTTCTGGTAGATGAATAGGAATATGCTGTAATTACAGTCTATCAGAATAAGGGAAATGAGAATTCAATAACCCTGTTGTGCAACCATTAGTTATGCTCCGAAAAATCTCTTAGAGTTCACTTAAGTGATTAATTACAACAACAAGAAAGTGTTCAGCCTCGGAAAACACAGGCCTGGAGTGATTATTTTGCACTCACTCAACAAAAACTCAATCGGTCAAAAAACTAATTTGTCCAAATCTGCTTTTTTTTTACTAGTTACACATGGGATGCTGCGTTTAAATCGTTGAGTCTATGAGGCTGCTAAACAAGCCCTTCATGTTTTAAGTCTGATGAAATGCTGATCATAGCAGACGCACTTTATGATGGAGAAATACTGCTTTCATTTCATATTTCAGTAATCATATTGGCCTAACGGGTTCCCAATAAAACCCAGACTGTGGTTTCTGCTGACAGCCAACAAGAACATCCCATCTTAAGATGTCTGATTTTCAACTTTAAAAAAAACATTTAAGCTCTAATTTTGAGCTGTTACTTGATACTATTGTTTCTTTTAATTACAAAATCTTAAATGTCAAGTCAGTTATCTTGTTTTATCTGCACATCGCATTAGCCTTCCTTGCTCCCGACCCCTGAGGTTCACTCATTTCCTATCCGCGGTAAACATAAAAAATTCTACATCAATGGATGGAGATGTGGATTTTGGCATTATGTGCATGCCTACTTCCTAATGCCTTCTTGTTATCCCCGTGCCTGTGGGAGTGTCGTGGCCTTTCATCATCAGGACCACCCACTCCTCCATCTACCAGTCCGACTCTGAAATGTATCAGCACAAAAACCTGCTTTTAAATAAATTCCGTCGCCCACGTAGGTCACACCTCCTGAACCAGTGCAGATGTTATCCTAGTACCCACTGCACGGAAGCTGAAAAGTTTCATGAATTGATTTATTGGCTTTGACTTTTGCACTTTCAGTAACTAATTTCGTCTTAGTTGAAAAAAAATGCCATACAATCTGCTTTGTGAGGATGTATTTGGACACAGTTGTGCTCAAAGAAGCTGACATTGTATGTAGGCGTATACAAAAACAATCTGCCAGTACTCTGTTAATTTAGTCTGTTCTTGTGCATATTGTCTGAAAGTGTATATGCAAATGAAACCAACGGAGCAGTACCAGCAGAAATCATAGGGGGCAGTGTGGCCAATATTTCAAGCTACCAACGACCACTAGACATGGGTTAAAAACATCAACAGTGGTGACATTTTAGTTTGTTTGTTATTGTCGGAACCTTTCAACTCTGTGCTGCCCTCCAGTGGATGTATAGCAAAAACCATGCTAACGTAAAGCAAGGGTGTAGGCAGTGACCGTTCCATCATTTACATCGGCCGTCTCTTCTTGTACGTAAAGCGGCATATAAGCCTTTAGAGCCAACATCCTTATGCTAACATATGCAGTCAGGGAACATTGAACCACTTCACGAGATCCAATAGAGAGAGAGGTGTAAACAAGATGGTTATGCAATAGTTTGCCATAACATTACTTATGCTTTGCAGTGTGACAAAACAAAAGCAGGAGGCTAAACCAGGGGATGAGGAAATCTTTAGGGACACATGTTTAATCCAGGTGGTGATATTTCGGTTGTCAGTTTTAATCTGTCATCAGTAGTGTGCTGACTCGAGCCTCACAGGCTAAAATGCTTACCACTGCTTGGCAACGTCGTCAGCTGCACTGGGACTCTCGTAATCCTCCAGATTTTATATGCTACGTATCAAAAATGTTTGATATTATCAGAGGATCCCACGATAAGTCTGGAAAACACTTTGGGAGATTTAAGACTGGATCTGCAAACCCCTCGCATTACCACACAATCTGGACCAAACCCAGGTGGCGATAAGGCACACAGCACATGTCCCAGTGTCTAAACTCTTCATCCACTGGAAACGGTGCTTAAATTAAAAATGTATTATTCAGTCTTTTTCATTGGGATGAATGTTTCTTTGTTCACGGATGTAACGCACAACATGCATAAATTATTCACACAGAACTAACAGCCTTAACAAGCAGACTATCCTACCTGATGCATGAAGGAGTGATTAGAAACCTTCTTATACTCTCAACTACACATTTACTGTCACCGGAGCAGCGTTTAAATCTTCACTGGAGTGATACAGAAAACGATTCAGAGCGATTGTTAAACTGAGTCGTTATCCGTTAAATAAATTCCCAGAAGTTTTGCTGTATTTTCAAAACAATTCTCAGGAGAATATCATTAACATGTTGGAAAACAACGAGCAATACACAGCGAGCACTTCATTCAGTTTAAAGGCAGAGACTTCTTTGTGTCTTTACCTCTGTCTCTGCATTGCACCGCCGCACAAACAGAAACAACACACAGAGGGAGTGTGGCACTTCTCTGAAGCTAAAGAGGGAACGAAGTGTTGTGGCTTTAATGCAGTTTGAGTCACATCCTAAGTTTAGGAGAGATGATGGATATCAAAGTGTTTAGAGGGAAATCTGCAGAAAGCGAAGGCAGGTCTGCGAGGGAGAAATTAAAGCTCAGGTGTTTGAGGTTTTATACGACGTTTCTTGCTAATTGGGGTGTCGGTACCGAAGGAAAACACATGAAACGCACGCATTTGAGTCTGTTTCTCTCTTATCCTTTATTGAAAAGAAGGAAGGCAGACCATCAAAACTTAATTACATTTCAGTATCAAAGAGCAGACAGCAGTTAGAGCTTAAGGCCCAAAAAACACTGCCCAACCTTTTCCTCATTACTTCAGAAGACAGGGATGGAAAGGTTCTTCCAGTCATTTAGTGTGTGTGTGTGTGTGTGTGTACACTGTCTGCGTGTGCATTTTTATGTGTTCATGTGTTCCAGGTCGGGAGACTGAACTGTATGTTTGTGTTTGCAGATTGTTTGTTGACTTGTCATTGGCAGGAGCCTTTATGCTTCAGAGAACAAAGGCAATGTTTCCAATTGTGGCTGAATTTCATTTGGTTGATGCATTGTCATGGCTGCGGAGTTGGACAGGTGTTGTTAGTTATAAAATGTATGCGTTGGCTCCCACGTATTTTTAAGAGTCTGTGCTGTGGCAGCGAAGGAAAGGAGGAAGGGGGGGGGCAAAAGGATTTTTCGAAGGTTTTACTGGCTTGGGAAGCAGCTGTAGCACTCTGTGCTTTTTATTCATTACACAGAGGAGAAACCATCAGTACTCCGTCCTCCAGGGAGTGTTTTGTTCGGAGCTGCTACGGCCTTCACTGTGTGTCTGGCGAGCTTGTTTGAATATTAAAGCACTGAGAGAAAATAGTTGGCACTGATTCTCTGATTTAGTGGAGTCAGGTGAGGGGCATCAAATGGAAACTAGCTTTCTCGGCTTATGACGGTGATAATGATGTAGACAGTGACAATATTGACGCCTGACAGCAGTGATAATAATTAAATGTATTGATGACCCTGGTGCTAACGATGTAGGTTCTGACGAGGCTGATGGGAGCAGTGATGGACGTCGCAGGGCTCATTTGAGAACGAACATCCAGCCATATATATAATTAATCATTAGCCTCGTCGCTTCAGAGGTAAGACAAGGTCTTGAAAACTAGATCATCATCCTGTCCTTCTATATTTGACCACTCGCGTATGGGGTCCCGTAACCTTCATTGGTAGCAGCGCTGCACAAGCAGTGTCGGGGGTAATCAAGCGTTCTATTTTCCCACTCTCATCAGTTACTGAAAGTGGGCCGCCATCTCCCTGGCTGGACGGAGCAGACATCTACGCACACACATCACATGCTGCAGCCGGTACAGTAATCATTACAGTGATAATTATAAGCATCACATAAATTGCTTCTGCCGTCAGTGGTGGTTGAATTGGGAAGTAAACTTAACGACAGCCCTTGTATAAGGCTCACCGTGGAGAATGTGTAGCAATAAAAGAGGTTAGAATGAATCTAGTAGAACAGTACAGTGTAAAACCTCACTATTACAGTTCAGTTAAATTAGCTAAAAATATATTTTCTTCACTTTAACATTGACAGAAAGGGTATTTCGCACATTGCTAGGAATGTGCTAAATCCCGGGAAATCCTAAAGAGATCCTAAATGAAACAGATGTTAATTCAGTGCTATTATCTATAAAAAGATCAAATTTATTGCAGATCAGCATTATTATTATTATTTTTAGAGGAAGTATTCCTTTCAACTAGATGCGAGAATGGATATAGTAAGGGACATGCAGAAAATCTCTTTGTACATGGTTAATGTATCTGATAAAGGTAACAAGGAGGTATTAAGTTTTGTGGTGAGCCATCCAGTAAAATCCAGTTTGTGTAAAATCCAAACAAACTGCAAACCTAACCTCCTTGGAAGGTGATAAATGTAGAATAAGCATGACCATTATGACATTTTAATTACACATTCAGGTTAAAATTAGGTCCGGTTTAGTTTTACATAGTCAATACACTACAGTAGTACTTTGGTTTTGAGGGGAAATTTCGAGACGGCTCCAAAAACACGCTCTGAAACACTTTGTGACATTAGCGGAGGAGCGCTCAAATAATTCTCTAGACATTGAGTTTGAGTTTCTATTCTTTTCTATCGCCTTTTGTCCCCATCTGCTCTGTTCCCTCTCCTATGTTTTTTCCTCAGCAAAGACTGAAGCTGCTCCCCACGTATCTCCAGGCTTCTCATTCCTTTCCTGTGAACGGGAATATACGGATTAATTAAATAAATAAAAATGTGCCTTAATGTTTCATGAACGGTTTGCCCACTGCGTCACAGCAGTGGAGCATACAAGTTCTCACTCAACTACTCTTGTTGAAACAAGAGGATGGTGAACTGATTGGTGTTAATAGCATCCGATCAAACTGCATATAATGGGTGTACCTGTCCCCTCTCTTTTTATGTGAGAACATCATGTGTTCTTCTTCAGCTTCTGCGGTGTCACTCTGCGTTTGCCAGCTTTGTACTGTGTGTTCTCTCATTGCGACAATGTTCTTTGCTTCCCGGCATTTTCTGCCATTATCAGTACCACTCCTCTCTCCATGTTTCCACCATACCACTGCAGTCTATTTAGTCAGCAGAGAATCTCCAGTGTTTCAGAAGTGCACTGCTTGCCAATTCCTATCGTATCATCTGCGAATACTGACCTTGGGAAGGTGCAAAGAATCACCACTCAATCAATGCTATTAATTAATCCCATTTCCTGCAAGAGCACATTACAGAGATGCAGGAGCTCAGTTGTGGACAAAAACACTTACTGCTTATGTGAACTGTTATCCTGTTATCCTGAGCTCTTTGGCTTGTTGGGGTTGAAGATGTAGCCTATAGCGCATGAGGCAGCCAGGCATTAATGTCTGACTTTCTGTTGTTTCTCTCTATCTTCACTCCTGTTGGTCTGCCACTTCTTTCTGATGAGGAAATATTGAGTGGAAAGCCGCAAACCCCAGGGTTGTGTCTCAGCAGCCTGCTGATGTGCTTGAACTGTGAAAATGTGAAAGGAGGCGGAGGGGGAGGAGGGGATGGTGTTGTGGTAAAGGTGGGAGAGGCGTCCATGGAGTTCTCATGCAGGTGGAATTGTTTTCTATCTGCTGAACTGGAAAACATTTCAGAGAAAATGTGTGGGAGGTTATTTTTTCTTTTAAGAAGATTGCCAAACCAGTGTTCTGTAAGCTCAAAAACACTGAAAGGACTTTGAATGTGGATTACCTATGGAATTGTACTTTAACAGTTTGTGCAACGTGTGCGTGATAGATACACCAGTGGGACTGCAACTAATGACTGTTTTCATAATTAATGAGGCTTTTTTTATATTAAAAATGAATCATTAAATGCGACAAATGTAAGATCTCAGAGCATAAGATGATATTAACAGTATAAACAATACATCGACGATTACAAATAGAGTTATTAATAATTCAGTGAAATATTACAACACCCCCAAAAAATACCACATAACTGTGACTTCAACTGTGAGCATCAAACTCATAATCCGGAGATGTTTGCTGGAGACAAGAGCGAGAACCGCTTCAACATAATACTCCAACCATCCAACTCAACACTGTTTTAAAGGTGAAGAAATTGGCATCATTCACACCAGGCCTTGGTCTCACCCATAATCTCTATATAAAGATCGCGTATACATTTCCAACTTTCCATAATCAAGTGTGGGATGGAGCCACAGTATTGAGGTCAATGCATTTGTTCAAGCTATCACAAGTCAGTCTCAGCTGTCAATCGTGAAGTTTTACCTCGGTTTGTAGCCTCATAACTAATTGAAAAAAACAAAATAACAAAAACTAAACATAATTGTGCTATAATTCCCTAAATGACAGAGAACATGTTTGACTTCTAAAGTTGGTCCATCTCCTTTAAATGGAACATGGAGAAGAGCGTGGCCTAGGGGATAGAGCGGGTGCTCTGCAACAAGAAGGTTGCCGGTTCGAATCCCACTCTATCCCATCTGCATGCCTAAGTGTCCTTGGCAAGATACTGAACCCCTAAATGGCCCCTCATAAATGCTGAGTGTTCTAAAAATGTAAGTCGCTTTGGATAAAAGTGTCAGCTAAATGACATGTAATGTAAAAGATGAGTTTTATGACCTATTGTGCAGCTAACCACCAAGTAGCTACCAAGACACATTGGCCCCCCTGTTGTTGGGGGGGGGGTTGTCATATCGTCCACCCTATATACAGTCTATGGTCTCACCCCTGTGATACGTGTCATCTCTGCTGTCTTCAAAGGTGCGTTACACTCCACTACACATTCTCAGTGTACCTGCTATCTCTGTCTCAAACCACCCCCCCCCCTTTTTATTTGTCTGTTTGATGTTTTTCTCTAATGTCGGAGATATTTATTCCTTTGTTCTGTTTGTCTCCTCACCCTGTTTTGATTAATGCAGCATATCGTTGGTATTTAAAGCGCCTTCCAAAGAGCAAGGATTAAGGTGACTTCATTCAGAACAAAAGATGAGGCAAAGTCTTAAGTTTGGGTTGCAGAAGTTGTATTTTCCCTTCGTTTGCCGACGTGTGGGAGAGGAGTGTTTTGCACTTTGATTTCTGATGTTTTGTTGTGACTTTAGTGCAGCACTAACTACAGTCAATTAGGTGTTACAGCTTGAAATGTTGCCAGAATGCCAGAAGTAATTAGCCTCCACAAGCGCTGGGCGTTATGGCCTTAAATTTCCATCACCGAATAATTTGCAGCATGGACAGCAGCTATATATACTACACTGTATTTGTTTTTCCTGAAGCTAAAAAAATATATTTGTCTTAAGGGGAAAAGCACTGGTATGGTAGGTGTCCTTCTCCATTGTGTGCAGCACTGGTGAAGTAGATGTCACTGTCAGCTTGAACTAGGGCATCATGTGACCTATCGGGCTATTGAAGTAATGTTGTAGATGAAATTTGAGGACACTAGCGAGCAAATCCGTGCTGACTGGACAATCCCAACACCAGAGCTTATGAGAGGCAGAGTGTGGAATTATTTTGGGTTCAACACTGGAGATGCTAAAGTAATAAAAAAGATAAGGTTGTTTGTGGATTCTACAAAGCTGCAGTTTTAGACTACAACAACAACTACAAATCTGCCTACTCTTCTGCTAGCTTGCCACCCGAGGGAGGCCGCGGAGGCATGGCAGATAAGCAGAGAGACGTCATGTGTACAACCTCGTCAGATGGCCTTAAGCCCTCTTTGCTGTGTTGTGCTGTTGCGCTTCCTTTGGTTGGAGCTGACGAAGAGAGATTGTGAGCTGGAGCACCTGGCCACTGTCCTGTAAGATTACATGAACCTTGCCTGCCCAGGGGTCTTGCTGTGCACTGGCGGGATCGCGGTTGTGTGCAATGACTGTATATAAAGATGGACGACAGCTCCCGAAAGTGAAATCAAAACATCTTGAGCGTGGTGGTGGCTGGGCACAGTATGGGTTATTACCCCTTAAACCCTTTGGGTAGTTCTTTTCACACTGATATACGCGTTAAGTTTGGTTTTATTTGTTATTTGATGCTATACTAACAGGGTGTAATGTCATGATTGAGATACGATTGGTCGATCATGTAAATCGGCAGGATGTTGATACACTGGCTTCACCCCCCTGCTGACTACTTCACAGACTCTGGCTCCAAATGATGTCACTGGAGCAACATGGCAGTGCCAGCAGTGGTAGGAGGTGGAAGCATGTTGTCATCTGTGGTGTAATGGTTGGGGATTGCAGTATAGTCGAAATGCAAAATCTAACCAACATTCATTCCAGAGTATTTTCTCTACTTTTTATACCATCTAACCTTCGTCTCCATCTTTCCAGCAAGTTAATATTAACTATTAAGTAGTAGTCATTGTGTTGGTAAATCCATCTGCTGTAAGCCCACCCCGCTCTTCAGGCTCTACTGTATGTGTTTAAAATACTGTATTTGTGTCAATAGAACAGAGCCAACACGGCCGACCACGAGGCCGCCGCAGTAAACTGCAGCCGCTGCCCTTGGAGAGAGTCACCTCCAACAACGCGACGGGTGTATTTTGCTTTCCAACACTATTTGTATAAACAGCTATTGATCCTACGGGAAGGACTGGCACAAGTCAGCAACTTTATCAACAGCTGAAAATAAATGAAATTACATTTTTTGATGGATGCTCCTGTCAGACAAAAAGAAAAACAAATGCCTACAGCACGAGAGGTTGCAGTCCACCCCGCCATAGATGATTGTGCAGGTACAGCAGGCTACACTGTAGATAGCGTCATTTCTTTTCAGATCCTGCGTGGTTCTTATTATTTATTTATACGAATAGAGAAACTCTGACCCTCATGGAGGTTACTAATTTGTCTCTTTTTGCCTGTTGCACCTTCACGTTCCTTTAATGTTGCCTTGTTAACTCCAGCCCCGGTGATCGAAATGTAATTCCCCTGAGCCGAGAGGGCTCGAGCAGCAGCCCTTAGACTGTGAGTGCTAATGAGATCCCAGCAAGCTCTTTCATAATGAAACATCTTTGAGGCCAATTGTCCATCACTAATAATCATATGGTAATAACCACCGCAAAAACCTGCAGAGGGATGGAGTTACAGTCATTTACTCTTTTTAAGTGCAGGCTCCTCTTAAGTAAGGAAAAGAGGTGGAGGAAAAGGTGATAAAATGGTAGAGACAGGAACAAAGAATGGAGGCGTAAGTGCAAATAAAGTGAGGTTTTTTTTTATAGGTGGGAAAAAATGGGGGTGGAATGCGATAACTGAGGCAACCATCCCACATATTTGATTTATCATGAAAAAGTTCAAATGACAACTATAAATCCTACCATGAATAACTGATCAATTAAATAAGTTTATCGTGCATGTGTTAATGTGTGTTTTTTGGGGGGTGGGGGGTTGGACAGTGTTGGTTTAATGTATTTGCTAGCAAATGGGCCATTCATCATAATGCTCCTTCCTCATTTACAACTGGCACAGGTTGGCAGGACTGCATTAGCGCCACCACTGGGACTGGCAAGCAGGGAACATAATGGAATCTAAATTGATGCCATCCAAGGCAGCAGCGTGTGCAGGCAGTAATTAGGGATTCAGAGACATGCAGGGAGCAGTTTTGCATGTCATTATGGGTTTGTTCAGCTGAAGTAACAAAGTTTTTGAATAATGGTTAAGATAGGTTGTGTTAATTCTTCTTCTGATCGGTTTATTTGAACGTGGCAACCAACGTCAACCACTGTGCTGGTGCACTGTTCCTTCATCCCTGTAACGCCATCCAATTCTTCTTCATTTGGTTTATTTGGTGTGTCGAAACCAAAGTGTATTAATTTAATCTTCAAAGGATGATCAAAGACACGCATCACTTGAGCCACTTTGGAAAAATTATGAATATACTGCCAGAGACTGAAAATCTCTCGTTTGAAAAAAATAAAGAAAGAAATAAATGAAATATTTGGATCATGGACCATAAAGGTGTTTTATAATTCCATATCCCTTGTTACAAGGACAAGAAACGTGACTGGTTTTCAAGGCACATCACTCTGATGTCCTCCATGACAGGTTTATTTTTTTTTAACTTTTACATCAGGGTTAAGATTGCTCTGGGAAAGAAAAATAGAAAACCTCCACCAAAAAGTTAGGATTTCTCAATTACTTTTCTGTTAATAACACAATGCTGCTGAAACTGTAGAAACGAATACCTTAGAGGAATGGGTTGGAAATTGGCACGTTAGTGGTATAATTACAGCTCAGTGGAGATGCATAATCCTCTTTCCAGAAAAGCCATTATCTGTGTAATGTCAGGGAGCGAGGGCCAGTCCACACTGGACGTTGTGACGGTTCAATAAGAGAAAGGAGAGTTGAGCCAGGATAAACAAAGTGCCACCATTCTGATTGGCCTGCCCCATGGTCACACTGGCCTTGCAAGCACACACTCACAAAGTCATACACATATTCTTATGGATAAATAAAACATATAAATGCTGGACCACCAGACCGTGACAGACTGTTGGTCTGCTGAGGTTACAGTGAAGCAGCAAATAGAAATGGCTTAATGGTCAGCAAGCCCAAGTCTCCATGTAACTCAAAATTTTAGAAAGTGACACACATTTTTATTTAAAGAAATCTGCATATTTACCTCCTCCAAGGTGATTATATTTTGTCCCTGTCTGGTTGTTGGTTGGTTTGTTTGTTTGTTTGTCAGCAGAAATACACAAAAACAACTCAACTGATTTCACCTGAACTTAAAGAATGGCCCAGAAAACCACCATTACATTTTGGGTTCAGATTGGAACAAAGACGCAGATCTAAGATATTTTTCTCATTCTTTTATACCTTTGAGAAAGGATGTTCTACCAATTCCCCAGAATTTAATAATGCATTAATCTTAATGAAAATGTTTTATATTTAAGGGACTGATATTTATGAGTGTCAAATTTGGTGTTTGGGTGATTTATTTTAAGGTGACTTTTAGACCTAGCCAGAAGTGTGTGCTCTATTAGGTGCAGATCCAGTTGATTATGTAATTTATCGTAAGAGAATTCATGCATCATTCACACAGTGCATGTTGTAGAGAATTATTTGTTGCCTTAAATGTTTGAGACAAAGGTGAAACAGGGCAGTCGCAAATTGCTTGTGCAAGACTTTAACAAGAACTTATTTCTATGACAAGAATGTTAATTTTATAATCCACGTCTGAGTTTAGTGTAACACAGTCTTAATTACAAATTCCTTGAACAGCACAAGGAATGATTGACAGCTGTTACGTTAAAGTACTCATTCATCTTGTTAAAGCAGCAAAGTGCTTAATATTGCTTTCAAGAGCATTAAACCTAAAGTAACCAAGAGAGAGACAGGTGACTCGTCTGTAGTATAAATGAATTGTCGAAGTATAAAATACATTTTTGGTTTGCACATAGATTCCACACCAGACCTAAAAGAATGCAAAGTGAGTGATTGAAATATTACAAACTTTCTAAACCATAGACAAATTGTTATGATTATGAAATCAGCTTAATCTCAGCAGACTTTGACCTTAGGTTAACATTAATGATTCCTCAGGGTTATATTGACGTTGATAGTGGCTTACTTATGCATCTGTAATCAGTGTTTACATCTCCTCTACCCTGCTTCTCAATTTGCATTTATCAATGCAGATCCACACATAATCAGAATTCTCTAAAGCATTGCCTCTTGCCTCTGGGTAGTTACTTCCTGTCCAACGATGTGCAGCAGCTATACAGATAGTGCACGTGTTACCTGCTTTAACTAAAAAGAATAATAAATGATAAGTAAGTAAGTAATATATTGTCTTGCTACAGTGATCTGTTATGTCTCTGTTCAAATTCGTGTCAGACAGTTTCAAATTATACTGTTTGTTTGGCAAACAGGGCTGAAGTCAGATTTTCATCCTCTTTGACAATCAAAGTGCAACAGAGCTGAAATTCTTCCACATTGATCTTTCTGTTGAAAAAAAAAGGATAAAATTTAGGATTTTTCTGTGTCAGACTTTTTCGCTTTACAGACAAATTATGAGGAAAAGTTACTAAAACAAAGACAGAAAACTGATGACAGTGCCAAAACCTAATGGATGTGCCAGAATTTGCTTACGCACATCCTCTGAATACAGACACACAATTGTGTAGTGAAAAAATACTGCTAGCAGGGTAAATAGCCTGTAAATCCTTTTGTTTCAAATCTAAATAAGACCATAACTAGAATAGCTCTCAGTAGAATGCATACAATCCCAAGGCACAACAATCCACTTGTGAAACTACACTGACAGTCATTAGATCCAGAATTTTATTTGAATCATATTTGCACCAAATTGTTCACACTCATAAACATATTTATAGTTTTTTCTCATTCAGCTTCATGAATTATTTGCTGAAAAATTTGCAAAAACGCCCTTTCTCAAAGTATTAAAGAGTTTTTTTTTCAAATCTGGATATCATGAGTTCTTCCCTGTCGTCCCTACCACATCCTTTTGAGGCAATCCGTCCAGTATGTTTTTGCACAATCTTGCTTACCAACCCACAAACAAATGGACAGGTGAAAACATAACCCCCCTTGGCAGAGGGAGTTATTATCTGCTAACCAATGAATAATTTACTAGAATACCTGATTTTGTGTTCATTATCCATCCAAATCTATAACTCTGCAACCCCCATTCAATCTAAATCATGAATAGGTGGCAGACACCAGTGAAAACAGAATGATAAGCTTGCATTCTTCTCAATCTTCAAACCAATTATCGATCCAGGCAAACGGTTGAACTAGTCATTAAACAAGCAGTAACCGTTACTCCAGCACCTGGAGAAAGAGCTGTCTGACCTTGAACCTTGTGTTCTTACTTCACTGTCTCTGGGCAATGGCATCCACCACATCATTAAGATCCTGAGCTGTGACCAGATCTGCTTCAGTTGCAATCAGTCTGCAAATAGTGAAGAGCCCTCGGGGTCAGGTTGCTCCTCTTAAATGTGGTAAAAGGTTGTCATAGGTTGGGGGGGGGGGGGGGGGTGGGGTCGGCCGCTTTGACCGGGATAAATTTTACGAACTGTCTGGGGTCAGGGTTTAATCGCCTGGTGGTGACGCTGTAATTTGGTGGTAGGGTATTTGTATGGAGCAGTGAGAGTAGTATTTTGACCCAATCCGAACATACCGCCTCCCTTGCTGCATGTCCTAGCACGATCATTAGCAATCAGAATAATAAGTTACCGTCCATTTCTATTAGCCCCTTCGATGTTCCGCACATCCCACCCTTCTCATCCTGTCCTTTCGCCATAGTTTTATACATGCGACCTGTCCTATCTGCGTCCCCCGCACATTCGTTCCATATATCGTTGGGTGTTCTCTTTCTGCTTTAAACTAGGTCAAAAGATCCCCATCCAATTATATGAAATTTTGCTTTCATGCGCTGTGTTGCCCTATTCACAGAGATTTTTCTTGATGAGTGGTTTGATTCGTAGTGCCTATTTTAGGAGCCCCAACCCTACTCATCTATGTGTGCCTGAGAACAACGAGCATGATCCTGTAGAGAAGACTTGCAGGGAAAAACGCGTATGTGTGGTTAACCACCACCCCCAGGCGAAACACGCTCTAATATTAGGATTAGGATTAAAACACCACTAGATATTCTGGCCCAGTAAAAATTTCGATAGGCGCCAACACCCCACGTTATCATCCTCCTCAACTCCCTAGAACATACGCCTTCCAGGACCCACCGATACAACCAACCCCCAATCCACAAAATACGGACTGCTCAAGACTTTTTTCTTCCCAGGACCACTCTACTATGCTTATTCAAAGATAAATAGCATTTTCATTGACACCATAACTTTGAAGGTTGTATTTAGCTTATCTGTATTTTGCTAACCACATTTTGCATAGATCTCCATCGCCAGTGTACATCTCACTGAGGTGTGTTTATTTCGCTCCTTGCGTATCTTTAAAGCAGCACTCAACAGGACCAATAAAACCAGTTCATTTTATAGACATGTTAAAGTAGGCTCAAGTGAAGGCAAGCTTTGGCAGGTGACAAAAATGCTGAATACAATTTGAAGTGGAAACATGATGGTGGAACATTGCTGAAGTTACAGTTTAGATCACATGGGAATTACACTCGATAATTAAAAATAATTATGACATTCACATGCCACATGAAACTTACAAAATTTAACTGATAAACAACAACAGATCCCCTTCCAGTTGATAATCATGATAAATCCATCTTAATTGCAAACTCAATATACTATTCACAGACACGCACAGTGAGGGTGCTCTTTTAAAAAGCCACCGCCATTTAAAGGGTTACTTCACCCAGAAATTATAATTCACTCATTATCTGCTCACCCCTATGCGGATGGCGGGGGGGGCGGAAGTGTTTGTATCGACAAAACACTTTTGGAGTTTCAGGGGTAAACAGTGTAGCTTATTAGTGACCTATCTTCAGACGAAATAAAACAAGACAAAAAACACAACATGCCTCCATATACTGCTCGTCTGAAGTCATCCAAGTGTCCGAGGGCCCCGATATCCATACTGCTTCGAAACGAGGTCATTTACACCGTGTTCCAAGTCAAAAAGTCAGTATTTCTTCTATCTGTAGCCTGTATTATGCAAAAAAGTTGTATACACACGTACACACTGAGGAAAAAGTTATATACTTTTTTGACGCTGCATCCTTAATGAAAGTAAGCAAGCACACTTATTTGACCAGTTCATTATGATGTGATAATTGGCTAGGAACCATTCGACTGTGAGATGACAGGCTGCAACCTTGTTAATTTGAATTGCACCTCCATTACACTGATGTGTGTGTAATGCACAGGGAGTTAGGTGTGTCTCTAATTACGCCAGTGACTTCCTGCTCTTCAAGCCAGTAAACTAACCAAGCTCACAGAACACCGCAATAATAGTTATAGCAATAATTAAATTACACAATGCAAGTAAACGTGGCAGTACGCCATTTTAAGTTACAGAGTTTATAGGCTTCTCATACCCACTGTGCAATCGCTCATACCTTCTAAGAAGCGTTTGAGCGACAGGATGCTTCTACAGCATGCTGGAGGATATTCCACTCCTATGTCTCCCCTCATGTTTCTCCTTCTATAGTCTCTCTGTATAAATGTAACACAAATATAGCAAAGCCCTGTGGTTTACCTCATCACATTGCCTGAACTGACAAACCAGTTGAAAAAGGTGAATAAATAGAATAGATGCAGGCAGGCAGGGGTGTAGTGGTCCGAGGCCTGGCAAATCTTCATACAGAGTTTATGATTCAGCGAGTGTACCCCCCCTTCAGCCTCCCCAGGCCACAGCAATACAGCAGCTGAGGACTGAGTCGGGGATGCAGCAGTAATTCGTATTCGCTTTGACCATCGCGATGACCGGTCCAACGGAAATCTACTGTTTTCTGGTACCTGGTCAAAATACCTGTGATGCTCCGTCGTGATGGATACGATGAACTTCTCTCTGATTATCACATTGATTTTCAATGGAATGCCCTTAACCTAAATCGATTCCATACAAGTGGGCATCAATCTGTTTACATGAAAGATGCTTTAATTATCCCCTCGGTAATAAATGGTGTGGCAGATAAATCTAAAATGATGGTGTCAGCCTTCAAAACTTTGTACTTAACTTTATGAATAATTTCCTCATGAGCAGTCACATATCATAATCAAATCAGAGCTAATGTCACTGTTGGTTTAAGCATTACGGTTAAAATGATACATTGCTGCCAGATATTATTTACCATAATGTAATCAATACTTTATCACTTGTTTCCTCATTCGTAAATATGCCATTACTTTTCTAAATATACAAGATTAATCTCCGATATAATGACAGTCAATAATTGCTGTTTGTCACCTTCCAGTGTTGTTTTCAAAATAATTTCTTTATCCTGGATTTAAGGATTTTATTTGTTTTTATTCATTTAAAATCTAGTTCCAATTTCTAGTACACTTTAGCACATTTTATTATCACTTTTAACTTTATTTAATGTTATTATGACTAAAGTAATTTATCCTGCATTGCATAATAACATCTGTTTGTAGACATTTCATGGTGTAAGATATTCATATATTACAATATATTTTTATATTTTGGTTCAAACATTGCATTAAGTATCTTAATGCTGTAACAATTGAAATTAATAGTAAAGAGAGAGGATAAACAAAATAAAATGGAAGACAGAAAGCTGGAAACACAGAGGGCCAACGGGTTAGAGATGAGGGCGCAGTTTCAGAAAATGAATCAGGGGTCTTGATGGTGACAGGGCCCCTAAGGCTGCATGACACCTGACATGTTTCATCTTCAGCCGTGTCACGTTCCACAGTCCTCGAGCCACGGATGCCGCAGCTACACACAGAAATAGAAAGTACGACGTGCGGCAAAGAAAGGAATTATACAGAGTCCTCAACGTGGGCTGTGTGTGAGAGCAGACTGGAGAGCAGCCATTTTGCCTCAGATCTGTCCATATCACTGATGCAAAGGCGACCTCAAATCCATTACAAGCCAATTATATGAGCCGGGCCAGGGCTGAGGCTGGGCATTCACTCGTGAACTGCAGTGCCTAATCCACAAAGAGGAACTAATAGGAAATTTGAAAATAGAATCCACACTTGAGTAACTTTGGGGGGATTTGGTTGGATTAATGAACTGTCAGCCTCACTGTCAACATGCTGGGTAGAGCAATCCTTTACCATCCTTTGCTAGTCTCTTTCCAGTCTCCGTCCTTTCTAGTTTACATTTCTCACTTACACGCAGAGTCTTTTAAACTGACATGTTCTCTTCCTCATGAGCAGGATGCCAACAAGAACGAAACTGACTGGTGTACCACCTGTGTATAATCTGTCTGCACTAATCTTTCCTTGCTCTTAACTGCCTCCACAACCCATCTATCATATGCGCTCAGACAAAGGCATGCATGAACGCACACAAAAACACACACACGCACACATGGACACATATATAGGACGGACCACTGCTCCCTGATGAGTGAAAAGACTAAATGAGCTTCCCCTCCTGGAGCAAAGGCAGCGTCTGCTTTAGTCCGAAGGGACACTCGCCGCAATCACAGGAGCCAGCAGTCACACTCCACAGGGCTTAAAGACAGCGGGAGAGGAGAGGGAAAGTGGGCTGAAAGGCAAGAGGCGGAGAGGTAAAAGCGACAAAGAGGAGCTCACATTTGGTTGACATCAACACTCACAAACAGATGGGGGAAAAAACACTTCGAGGCAAGAGGGGCTGTGCAACAGCGCTGTGTTTGAGATCATGACGAGGGTGCACAGTGAGAAGATTGAAGCAGTGATACTTACTCAGATACAAAAAATAGCCAATGCACTGCCTCTGCATGTGAATGAGACTGTTTGATGTCTATGTCATGGAAAAGATGAAGAGATTTGCACCAGAATTGGCACCAATCAAACCATTTTAAAGTATTTAAAAGGGAAAGACAACAGCAATACAATCGGTCCCTTTACTTCTGTCTGTCCAGACATTACCACACCCTTCATCTCTATAAACACATTTTGGGACTGAAAGCCTTCTGGTTTCAGTTTCTAGTTTGACCAATCACGTTTGAGCAGGCCTTGTTTACCCGCAGGTGCACAGTCCGAAAATGCATAGGCTTTTTAAATGTATCTGTTTTCATATGCAGATAGCAGTTTAACAACCTAAACTGTTGTCTTAAACGTTAGACCAGAAATATTGTCTGTGTCCCCTAGAAGCTAATTCTCGCCAAATATAGCCAATGGGAGATTGCCTCACCATAGACATATTATATTACATTATACTACATTACATTTCATTTAGCTGACTTGATGTCAATGGGAAGCTCTTTCCACCTTTTAGGAGCCAGGACAGCAAAGAATTGTGATTTTGTTGAGTGATGATGACCATATACTATATAAAGATGGTCATCATGACAGTTCCCGAAAAGTAAAGCTAGCTGCTGTATATTTCATAAATCCCACCCTTTTTTCAGTGGGTGTGAGATGGACTCAATAAAAAACTTAATATATTTTAAAAAATCCAAGCTAGTTCTTGTGACCCTAATGTTCCAGAGCTATTTTGTTTGATACTGAGAGTTGAGGCTGACTCGTAATTGGGCTTTTAATGAAGTCTTCAGTGAAAAACGGCAGTGTTCATGTCCAGGATATTTTGGCTTCATTGCTGTATAGTGGGAGGAAGTGGAACCAGTTTAAGTACCACACAGAAAATCCTTGATGATGTGTACATTTTACAAAAAAAGTCAGGGTTGTGCTTATTCCAAACTTTATTCAGCTTGTCCACATGGTTCTGATACAAAACCTCTCAGTTACTCTGGAACAAGAGGCAAAAGCAAAACCGAGGGACTTGCTGCTATCGTCAAAGGAAGCGATCCTACTTTCTTGACATTTATTTCAATGTGCTAACAGTTTGTCTTGTCTGATAAATACGCTACACACTTGGCATTACGTTTGCATTTCTCTGTCCTATTACCGGCTCTGGTGTCGGCACGGGAAGCTGGAACAACAAGTAGCACCGACTGGCAGCCGGCTACACCGAAACAACAGCGCTGTGCTCCATTGAATGCTGCACGGCTCGTTTTGCTGGAGGAGCTGTCCAGCTGACTGAGAGGAACAAACTGGAGCTCCTGAAAAACAAAAAAACTATCAGAGACAAAGAAAATACTTTAGTGATGATGGTATTGTCCTTGCCCCTGGGAGCAAACCGCAGTAATACTGCAAACAAAAGCCTTTTCACTTTCTGTCTAATTCTGTTGCCAACGCCGTTCAGTGCTCGGGCAAAGGTACGCTCACACACACACACACACAGACACACACACACACACACACACACACACACACACACATACACACACACCAGATATACAGAAAATAACAACCAATGATGACAGCAACAAGAGAGCAGTATTTTCCTGTGTTTGCCAGTTGGCATGTTGTTTGTAATAAATACCGTACTGACTATTACAGGAGCGGTTGAAGCAAACGGGAACTGGACAAAAAAAAACATAGTCTTTTTCTTAGACATTACTGACTTAATTTGAATAATTCAGCCTTGGCTGGACATTCACGGTGGAGCAAACCAGCAGTGGAACATTATTTAAATGGATGTGAAGAATGCAGCTCGTCATACACGTCACCTCTCCTCCATTATCCCTTTTGCCTCCCCCCACCACAAACCCCCCTCGCTCTAACCAATTTTTTCTCCTCTGTGGAGCTATTGTTCTTTCGTCGAGTCGTCTGTCATGTGCCGCTCGTCTCCTCATCTACATTTTCTCCCTTCATAGCTCCACCACCTTCATAGTAAAGCTCCGACCCTATAATCACTGTTGCAGCCCACTCTTTTCTTCAACCTCTTCTGTTTCTCTTAAAGTCAGTTCACAGTGTGAGTGGGTGTGCAGATGGCACCCCTTGCCCTCTCCGCTCACACTGTTTTGATTGCCTCGCAACTGGACCAAGTCGTATGTTTGTGCTTAAGGCAGTACAGTATGGCTTACATCCAATTGGTCTGTCAATCCATCAGCACGCCTCTAACCACAGAAAGGGGCTGAGGTACAAATGGGTTTTAGTGTGTGTGTGTGTTTGAGAGCAGTTTCTGTTGACGTGCGTGTGTCGCATGTTTTATACATATTGGATCAGGGCTCTATTAAAGCATTAAGAAATGGGTAGGGATAATGTGTCAGCAGAGAATAGGCACAAAGCCCACTGCATCCACACAACACTGGCCGCTACATCCTTATTATTGATTTTTCCTCAGACATGATCCATGTTTTTCCATTTACTTGTCAGATTTTATGTTCTCAGACACAATAGTGATCTAATAAAAGGCAGTGTCAGATTCATTCTTATCATTTGCCACCAGCTAACACAAATGTATCGGGCCATTGACACTGTGGAGCAGTGCCGCAGTGTAACGTACAGAGGTCTTTGGCATTTTGGTTGCAGTTGTACGTGTGGGAGAGGGAAGGGGTGGCACTGGAAGTGGTGTGTTTGTGTATACACGTGAGTGTGTGTGTGGCTCTTTTATTCACCTGTTAACAAAGACAAGTCGCTAAAGATTCACACTAAAATGAATTTAAATGTGAAAGTGCAGCACTTCATTCCTTTGTTAATACCAACCTTCCCCAATTTAGCAGACAAATGAAACTGCACTTAAGTCAATAAGATATCTTTTAAAATCCTGTGTGTTTTGACACTTCCAAATGTACATACTCTGCCAGAACTAGTAGAATGAGGAGGCTGCTATGAGATGACAATGGAGAAACAAACAAGTCAATTTGTGTGGGTATTAGTCCAGTACAGGGTAAAGCCTGATTGATGTAGTCATTACTGTCCCTGGGCTGGAAGAAGGGCTTGAAACCTGTTTAATCTTGATAAAATACAATGAAGATGGAGATATTAAAAAACAGAACAGAACAAAGGAGATGAGGACTTAACTGTCGGGGTATATTATGACTAGTGGGATCAGATCAGATATAAAGAGTATTATGCCTCCAAATGATATTAAAAAAGTGGAGTCATTTCATCTTTTTCTCATTCTCTCTTGAACCTATTTAGACCTGATGCAACATATGCTTGCGTATATACCTTTTAAGACCGGATGTGACGTTTGCAAACTTCTCCCTTTAAAGCCGGAAGAGGGCACGATTACAAATACGCAAATGCGAAGTGAAAAGTGCTGCTTCACTCCACGTGAAGCCAAGCTGCGATTTGCTTCACCACAGGAACCAACTGTTTTATGTGCGTATTTGTGACTAAGATATGTGCGCATTTTATATGATGTCATCGTTTTCAAGAGATGTGACTAATGAAATACATTGTTATTCCCTGAAATACTCCAGAGAAAGGAAAACAACATCTTAAGTTGCCTTTCCTGATGATGGCTGACCTGATCAAGGTGAGGGGAGGATATTGAAGCAGAGTAGACCAGTGTTTCATTGATGGAAACAATGTCACTGAATAAGATTTAGTCGATGTTCATGCTGACCCGCTGACCAAGGCTCAGTCGGTAAGAGACATGTTTGAGTAGGAAAAAGGGCAGTTTGCCAGCTTGATCTTCTTATATTTTTAACTTTTCATGAATATTAAGGAAAAGACAATGACTTACAATGACAAAATAAATGTTTAAACAATCAAATGCTTTTGTAAACAATAGCATTTCTGTTTTCTGTCCGCTCTGGTTGACTGCTAGATTGTTGCTAACAATGCTAACATTAGAGTGACTTTCTATTCGGTGCCTTTGGTCTGAATGTGTTAATACGTATCGACAAATCTGTACTTGTGGTGTATTAGCTGTATTTCCTGTGCAGTTTGGGAAGTATCCTTCCCCTTTGCTTCTCTCTCATCCAAGGGAAGATGCATTGCCCGACTCTCGCTGAAGTTTCCTGACATTGCTCCAAAAAGAGATAAATATGAAATATGAGAGCTTTCAGTACTGCTTAGGCCTGCAAAAATAAGTCAATTAGTCACGGCAGGCAGCAGTCAAATGGAGATTCTGCATGATGGTCTTAACGAGGGCCGCATAGGACAAGCGTCCGACAGCTCGTTAAATTAATCCTTTGGGTCTGCTGCAAGTGGAATGAGGCATGTGTCTGTGTGACCTGCTTATGTCCTCCACATTACATTACAGGGAAACACACACACACACACACACACACACACACACACACACACACACACACACACACACCGCATAATAGACTTTGAGCTCCAAATGGACTGTAGAAAATATTTCTGATCAAAGTTCCTTTGTGGCCCCATGGTTGCTTAGATTACATGAAAACCCCGGCCAGTGGCAAACTTGGGAGTCTCTCCTCGTCCCTCCCTCACTTCTCCTCTTTCTCAGTTCCATTTCTTGTTCCCTTATGTTGTTGTATATTTCCTTAACTCTGGCTCATTACATCCCATGGACATGGCATTCTGCAAACACATGCGCTCTCATTATGTAGGCTCTAACGAGTGTGTTACGTGACAGCTCGATTCAGGGAAGCCTGCGTTTTCCTGCCTGGTTTATGTGTGATCCACGAACTGCGCCAACTAAGTTTGACTGCTTGCAGCGTGTGAGTCAGTTAATTTGTATATGTGTCCTCTATTCATGCTTGTAACTAAGGATGTTTATCTGCAGTTTTATCATGATACAATATGATATATGCAGAAATTTGATGATACTACAATTCAGGGCAGATAAGATAGATCTTATCTGCGATAGATATTAAATTATATTATATACCCATTATACACAATCAGTTTGTTTTCGACAAAAAATGTGGTACCTTTTTCTCTCAGAGTTATAGTTCAGTTTTTGGGAAAAAGTATGGTCAGAGAAATAGCAGACATAACATCTTCAAAGTTGCTAACAGCTTTGGGTCAATTCTGCGATTCTTTTTAAGCTGTGCAATGATATTTGTTGGTATTTTCTGACTATCCTTTCTTGTTCTGGCGCTGTTTGCATATTGCACACAGTTTTTCATCAAATGCTGCTGAACTCTCTTTCCTCTGAAATCGCAAATATTTCCACACTCTGTTATAGATAATTTTTTCTGCCTGCTAGATGTTAAGGGGTGAAAGAGCATGTGTACAGCTTCTTGCTATGGAAAAAATCAGTAATGGTCACGGTGACAGGCAGACCAGGGATGTCAACATACAAAACATCTTGTAGTTTATACCAATACCATGGCATTTCCATGATTCTCAATAACCAATTCGATACCGGGGCAAAAACTAAAAGAAAACAGTGAATCCCATTTACTTAAACACACACTCTTCTATTAAAAACATTTGGGCGCACATAAAACGACGTGTAGGAAAATGAGGACATTTCAGTTATCAGGTATAGCTCAAAACAGCATAGGCTGCAATCTCAATGTACTAACATAAATAGATAGGGCTACTCGAGTGCAGGTCTGCAAGCATTAGGTTACTACAGTTGTAGTGACAGACCATTAAAACATGTATTGTGGCGTGCACTCATGGGTGTGTCCTCTCACCCAGTGGGTTGATGGGTAATGTTAAGGCTGTAGCTATATATACTTCCCGTATGGGGAACATGTGCCTGTTCTTCTTCACTACTGAATAAACAACAGTAAACAGTACCTGCGTCTCTGCCTTTCCTTGTCCTGCCACATTGGTGACCCCGTTTTTTGGACATGTTCGAGGTAGAGGAGGATAGTGTCCCTTCCTCATCGGGGGAAGACGTATTTTCTTCCCCGGTGCCCGTGGACCGTGTCTCCACAACGACCATGGCGCCGCAGCTTCCGCGACCGACCAGCTCCGCGGGGCACGTTAAACTGCCGGAGTTTTGGCAGAACGACCCCGCGCCGTGGTTTCAGCATGTCGAGGCTCTCTTCCATCTGCGAGGAGTAACGGCAGACGACTCCAGGTATTTTTTGGTGGTCGCGGCTTTGGACCAGCAATCCACCCGGCGCGTGATGCAGCTCCTGCGAGCCCCGCCGCTGCGCGGAAAGTACGCCGCCCTCAAGCAGCTTCTCCTCCGGCGCTACAGCTTGTCAGCCGCGGAGAGAGCGGACAAGCTACTGTCGCTTCCCGGTTTGGGCGATGGTTCGGCAGTGGACCTGATGGACGAGATGCTGTCGTTGCTGGGCTCCGAGGATGAGGGTTTCCTGTTCCCGCACATCTTTCTGCGCCAGCTCCCGCTGCAGGTGCGCGCAGCCCTCGCCAACTCTTCTTGCTTGGCGGCCGGCGACTTCCGTGGATTAGCTGAGCAGGCGGACCGGATCCTGCTGACTTCGAGGAACGTCTCCGTGCAGAGTGTGGCCGTGGAGTCCTCGCAGCCGACGTTGGAGAACGAGGCTCCGGCATGGACGGCTGCAGTTTCCACCCGCAGACAGCGCGGCCAGCTGTGTTTCTTCCATCAGCGCTTCGGCAGCAAGGCGCGCCGCTGCGTTCCTCCGTGCGCGTTCGAGGCACCGGGAAACGGAAGAGCCGGCGCTCGGTAGCAGCCGTGGGCGCTGGCGATCAAGAGGAGCTGCTGTTCATTCATGACTCCATATCAGGTAATCAGTTCCTGGTGGACTCCGGCTCGCAGAAGAGCCTTCTCCCTCCTGCAGCTACGGACCTCTCGGCCCGTGGCAGTGGTCCGCGTCTGACAGCGGCTAACGGTTCGGCTATAGAGACGTTTGGTACCAAGTCTGTGACTGTGTGTTTCAATGGACGCAAATTTCTGTGTGACTTTGTTGTAGCCTCCATTACGGTTCCTATTATCGGAGCAGATTTTCTGTGCACTAATGGGTTGTTAGTGGATGTAGCTAATCGCAGGCTCATTGATGCTGTGTCTTTTGCGTCTTTTCCGTGTCAGTCAGGGGGACCCGGGCCGTTAACACACGCTAATTTCGCGGCGTCAAAGGATGTCTTCCAGCGCTTACTGGCGGAATTTCCTTCGCTGACAACGCCCGCATTTTCTGCCGCGGTTACTAAACACGGCGTGGAACATTTCATTCCCACTGTGGGTACGCCCGTTTTCGCACGTTCGCGTCGCCTCGACACCGTGAAGTTAGCCACCGCGAAGGAGGAGTTTGCTACCATGGAGCGTTTGGGGATCGTTAGGCGGTCCAACAGCCCGTGGGCTTCGCCGCTCCACATGGTGCCCAAGGCGGACGGTTCTTGGCGGCCGTGCGGCGACTTTCGCCGTTTAAATAACATTACGGCCCATGACCGTTACCCCATTCCGCATGTTCAGGATTTTTCGATTCGTCTGGCGGGCATGGCAATTTTTTCTAAGATCGATTTGGTGCGAGGTTATCATCAGGTGCCTGTGCGGGCGGAGGACGTGCCCAAGACTGCTGTCATTACACCGTTTGGGCTTTTCGAGTTCCTGCGAATGCCGTTCGGCCTTAAAGGCGCAGCGCAGACGTTTCAGCGCTTGATGGACTCGGTGCTACGTGACCTCGCGTTTGTTTTCGTCTATTTGGACGACATCTTGGTGGCCAGCCCGTCGGCTGATGAGCATTTGTCGCACCTTAGGCAGGTTTTCCAGCGCCTTGATGGGCATGGTCTCATTGTCAACACAGCCAAGTGCCAGTTTGGGCTGTCTGTCATAGACTTTTTGGGCCATCGCATTTCGTCGCAGGGTGCGGTTCCTTTGCCCTCGAAAGTGCATGCAGTTGCGGATTTTCCCCGTCCGGTCTCGGTCAGGTCGCTACAGGAGTTTTTGGGCATGGTAAACTTTTACAATCGTTTCTTGCCTCGTGCGGCCCAACTCCTGCAACCATTGTATGGTGCTTTGAAGCTTAAGAAAGCCAAGGACCAGGTTGACTGGACCCCTGTGAGGATCCAGGCTTTTGAGGGGGCTAAGGCTGCCCTGGCTAACGCGGCGCTTCTGGCGCACCCCGCGTCTCGGGCGCCCATCGCCCTCACGACCGATGCTTCGGATGTGGCTGTTGGTGCAGTTGTTGAACAGCGTGTTGCGGGTGCGTGGCAGCCCCTTGCATTTTTTAGCCGCGGTTTGCGAGACAGTGAGCGAAAATACAGTGTGTTTGACCGGGAACTGTTAGCGTTGTACCTGGCTACGCGTCATTTCCGTTTCCTGCTGGAAGGCCGCCCTTTCACAGCCTATGTTGACCACAAACCATTGACGTTTGCTATGGCGAAGGTGACAGAGCCATGGTCTGCTCGCCAGCAGCGCCATCTGGCGGCGATCTCCGAATTCACAACGGACATCCAACATGTGGCGGGTAAAGCGAACCCGGTTGCAGACTGCCTGTCGCGGGTGCTGGTGTGCCCTGTGCATCTTGGGGTTGATTTTTCCGCACTGGCTGCCGATCAACCTGGGGACCCGGGTATCGTTGCGCTGAGAGCTGCGAGTACCGGTCTGGAGCTGGAGGAGGCAGTGGTGCAAAATGGTGGGCCTGCCCTCCTTTGCGACGTCTCCACGGGCCGCCCCCGCCCGGTGGTGCCGGTTGCTTGGCGCCGTCGGGTCTTTGATATGGTGCACTCTCTTTCTCATCCGGGTGTCCGGGCGTCAGTGAAGTTGGTGTCTTCGAAGTTTGTGTGGCCTGGCCTTCGCAAAGAGGTCAAAGAGTGGGCGGCCACATGTGTGGCGTGTCAGCGCGCAAAAGTTCACCAGCACACTAGGGCGCCCCTCGAGCCATTTTTGATTCCAGCCAGGCGTTTTGATCATGTGCATATCGACCTTGTGGGGCCTCTTCCCCCTTCCCAGGGTTTTACACATCTCCTTACCATGGTGGATCGGACCACTAGGTGGCCAGAGGCGGTTCCTCTGTCTTCCACGACATCTGCGGACGTGGCACGCGCTTTTCTTTCAGCTTGGGTTTCACGTTTTGGTGCACCGTCTGATATCACCTCTGACAGAGGCCCGCAGTTCATTTCGGATCTCTGGTCAGCGCTAGCAAAGTCTTTGGGCACACAGGTTCACCGTACCACTGCCTACCACCCCCAGGCTAACGGTTTGTGTGAACGTTTTCACCGGTCGCTTAAGGCGTCATTGCGGGCTGCGCTCTCAGATGCAAACTGGTTGGATCGGTTGCCGTGGGTGATGCTCGGGTTGCGCTCGGCTCCTAAGGCTGACCTGGATGCCTCGCCTGCAGAGTTGGTACTCGGTCAGCCGCTCCGCGTCCCAGGGGAGTTTCTGCCTCAGAGCTCGGCCCCCTTTCCGGTTCCTGTTGCGCGTCCTGCGTCACAGGCCGCTTGTGCACCGGTGCCCGTGCATCATTTTTCACCTCGGTCTTTCGTGCCAACGGATCTCGCGACCGCTCGGTTTGTGTTTGTGCGTCACGATGCTCACCGGTTTCCCCTCCAGCCCCCGTATGACGGCCCGTTTAGAGTGTTAGAGGCGGGTTCTAAAAGTTTCATTCTGGACATGGGCGGGCGCAGGGAGCGTGTTTCGTTAGACAGACTTAAGCCAGCTCATCTGTTGGCCGGCGAAGAGGTGCTACCGGCCCGGGTTCCCCGTCGTGGTCGCCCCCCTTCTAAGGCCCCTGTGTTGTTTTCTCCAGTTGTGCCTCCTGATCCTGTGCCTGTTGTAAATGATGTCCCTTCTGCTTGTTCCACCCCTGCGTTTGCGGACGGGGATCGGCGTAGCCGTTATGGTCGCCTCGTTAAACCCCCTGAGAGGTACTGACTTTTGTCTCATTTTTTTCCCTCTGGGTGTTCGGGGGGGGGCTGTGTGGCGTGCACTCATGGGTGTGTCCTCTCACCCAGTGGGTTGATGGGTAATGTTAAGGCTGTAGCTATATATACTTCCCGTATGGGGAACATGTGCCTGTTCTTCTTCACTACTGAATAAACAACAGTAAACAGTACCTGCGTCTCTGCCTTTCCTTGTCCTGCCACAGTATTTAAAATAAAAGTGTTATCAGTCATCAAACAAAAAGATAACCCTAAGCACTGGTCAGAGGTCCCCAGAACCTCTGACCATTTTAAAATATAGGTGAATCAACAATACAGAAGTATGAAACAATACATTATATCATTGCTTACTGAAATTGACATACTGATTCAGATTCTATTTGAAACATCTATCGAATGAACCCTACCTCTCCCTCTGTGCCCTCACTTCCTTGCCCTTTCTCTCTTTCGTTTTCATCTCTTGCATTTCAAAAGTTGAGAGTTCAGGTGTCACGCCATTTGACAAGCGCACGTCACAACTCTGTCATGTCTCAGATACAATCTGACACACCTGCCATCTCAAAACAACCTCATGAATATCAAAGCCACCAACATGCTCTGTATTTGAGAAAGAATATCTCGCTGCCCTGGTCAGGGATCAGCTTTGTCCTATCCATCTCAATCTGCCCGGCTTCTCCGACCCTGTTTACCCAAGTAGAGGAGCAGGCTTTGGCTTGGTTCAACAGGATGTGAGGCTTTCTTATCCTCGGACATACCGTAAAGCAATTTACTCTTCTTCTCATTTCCCAACCATAACAGAGGCTTATAAATTGCCCCAGGGAGCTAGTGTTGACCTCCTTGTGTTTTTCTGCTTTTGGAGGCGCCTCCACCTAAATCACTGTCTCACCTTCTTTGACACCTGTGTGTCTGTGGCACAGTTTAAACATTCTAAAGGAGGTAAGCATAAAATAGCTCTGATAACCTCCATACACCCAGGCACCCACACAGGCACACACACACATATACACCCACTGCGCTTGATGGTAGCAGTTTGCACACATTAGAGTTGGTTTAAAATTAGCGAATGCATTCAGAGGAATATTTAACATCCTATAAAATGATGGAATAATAATGGGCAAGGCACAACTCTGCCAATGACTTAAACAAGGGAGTGAGAATAGCTCCACAGCAAATGAGCAGGAGGACGATATGAGACTTGCTATTGGAGCTAGCTAGCCACCATCATTTGTTTTTACCAGGGGGAAGAGATTATCTGGTTGAGTGATGGTGGCGGCCTTGATCGGTCCTCTCTCCCTGCATGCAGCCGTATATCAGATGTCACGCTGCCGCAAAACCATCAACCCTTCACCGGCCCAGGATGCACATATTTACCATGGTAAATGGCATCCCCCCCCCCTCCCCTTCAGTAAACACTCCAGTTTTTCCCCAACCATCAGCAAGTGGGATTGGATGATGCATCGCTCGCTGAACATTCTCTGTAATTGCTCGCTGGGTGATATCGGGGGGTAAAAAATGACAAGGAGAAGCTCCTTGAATGAAATGTTTTCCGCAGGCAAAGATGGGTTTGAAAAGTTGGTCTCTTCTCTACACTTTTCTTTCCCCTTTTGATTATACCTCGCCCTCATCAAGCTGCCGGCGTTTGAATTGTTCAAATCTATCAAGTCAATCAGAATTGGCTGCAGGTCTAATTCTGAGGGGGGGAAAAAAGGAGAAGAGGCCTGTCATGAGAGAGAGAATGAATCAGTTCACTGAGCAGAGAATGGGCATAGTAGGCGGAGGGCAAGGATGGAGGGGAGGAGGAAAAATGTTCAGCCATTAATTAATCTAATAGTTTTCATGGGACAAAGAGTGCATATCGCTGCTGCCTGCATAATGAGAGCCTGGAACAAAGTCATCCATTGCATCCCATTTAAAAGGATGTGAGTGTGGGGTAAAGACCAGGAGAAGAGGCCAAATACAAAGCTCTGGAAATCAAAAGGATTAACATGCCTTCACCTCTTGCTATTGTTTATTTAATCGAATGTTCATTAAATACCTCGGATGCGGAATAGCTGAAAAAAATATGCTAATTTGGAAATAAATGTACACATTTACCCTTAAAAAAAATCATACTTTGCATCGCTCTACTCATTAATCATTTATGAATATTTCACATTGGAGATCAGCAGTAATTTTGTATCTATTTTAATTGGTTGAAACAGCAGTGAGAGAGTGGAACCAGTGTCTGATCGGAGAGTAGGGGTGATATCACAGCTCACTGGTGCAAGACGGTCTGGGAAACAGCCTGGATCTTATTGAATTTTAATTCAATGGGTCTGTGATGCGTATGATACAGGGGGAATGGGAGCAGAAGGCCTTCTGGGCATCGTAATTCACCTTTGCCGTTTTTCTAGAGATTTCATATGATATCAATTTCTTCATGGCTATTTTATTAAACACCCACAAGCGCATGCACATAGTGTACAGATTAGTGTATAGATCCAAATGCACATGGAACAGAGGGTTTCTTTTTTTTTGCTGTGGTGTTTTCCATCTCTGGGGGCTATTTATGAATTTACTGTTGAGCTGAACTGTGTGCACTTACTGCTAAAATGAAAAGGACAGGTCAAAAATGAACGTTTGATGACACGTTAAAGGTGCTGAGATATTTGATAATTTTAGTTCTTTCGGACGTTTTCTAAATCCACATAGGAATCTAACCTGAAGTGGGCTCTCGGATCAAGGGAAGTAATTATCTCCCCCACATGATGTGGTATATTGTGTAAGTGGAGGGAATATTGATTTGATTTGTTGGAGTAGCAGCAGAGATTTTTGAAAGGTTGTCAACATGTTATATTATTAAATATATTGACCTCTGCTGCCTGGAGTTAACCTTTTGTATCACACAACAGAGTAAAGAAAATGTCTAGAAAGTTAAAGAAAACACTGACAATGAATAGAACCTGAAAGAATGGACCTGAATGACCTCTGCCATGGAGGTTATATTTTTTACTTTGTTTGTCTGATCTTTAGCAGGATAATGCAAAAATCGACTGTACGCATAACCATGAATCTTGTTGGAAGGATTCGCTTTGGATCTGGAGAGAACCCTTTACATTCTGGAGTGTGTTGTAATAAAAGGGCAGATCCAGGAATTTTCTTTCACTTTCTCTGCGGAAAGAATTAATTCGATGGTGGTAGCGGGGGTGCAGGTGAACACACACAATATCGCTCTTACGTGCAACATATCCCAAATGACAGACGTTTTTGCATGAGGGAGAGCTGCATTGATTGCCAGCTGTGGGTATGCACACAACTGCAGTTGAAACTATGTAGTCTGACTGCATGGATGGTAACAACTTTATAGATCATTGTGCAAGCTAACATGCAGCTAATTGTGCCGCAAATAGTTCTGCACACAGCTATAAAATGCATCAACGGAGCAAAACACCAAGATAGAAGACTCTTGTGTTAGTATGAGATTAAAAAAAAATCTATATAAAAATGTAAATAAATAATGTGTTCATTATGAAAACAGCCACAGTCTACAGGTTATTTATGGGAAACACTGCTTTGCGATGGCAAAATGGAGCATTCAATTCGGCAGATGGATGTACTCTGAGTGCCCCTTTAGTTACTAATAAAGTTAATTTAAATAAATGGTAAATGGTCTTTATTTATACAGAGCTTTCCTAGTCCTGATGAACACTCAAAGCGCTTTACAGTGCAGTTTTTGCCTTTCACCCTGTCACACACACATTAATAGTGTGCATCTATGGTCAGCACTTTTCTCTATGAGGGGCCATTCAGGGTTCAATATCTTGCCCAAGGACATTTAGCATGTAGACGGGGAAGACTGGAATCGAGCCGCTGACCTTCTGGTTGGAGGAAGACCGCTCAAACCCTCAGCCACAGCCGCCCCTAATAACCTTTTTTAAATTGCCACATACGCCATTTTATTTAAAAGGGAAAGGGCTCGAATAAGTGTAAAAATGCTTAAGTTTCTTTGACAAATAAAAACATCATATGGCAAAGAAGCTGTTTTGTGAGGTTTGATAGTGAAGGGTTTTAACTTCCTTGACTAAATCATTCAGCATGGGTCGAAATAGAGGGTGGTCACTCACCCTCCATTGTGATCCTCTCAGCTCTCACAATGCTGTCATGAACCCACACACACCTTGTCATCCCCTCGGAGGAGACTCAAGGTGACATCAGGAGCTAACGGGCTCTCCAGCAACATCAGGTCCTTAAACCGTTCCTTCATGATCGTCAGCAAATAACTGCAAGAAATTGCATTTAATGCAGTTGAAGTCCACAAAAATAGTATATATATATATATATATATATATTTTTTTTTAAAGCGACTCACTCCGATTTTTTTCATTTCTATCAAAAGACAGAAATAGCCGTCTGCCATTTGCATGATAATGACAATTGATGCCACGACTGTGAATGTTCTGCCGCGGGGGCCAGCACTTTAATGGAAAAGAAAACGGGTCGAAGAAGAGAACCTTTCAGTGCCCCACTGGACAAATTCACAGGGGAGGAACTAAAATTACCAATGGCTAAAAATGACCATAAATTACTACACAAATAAAATCGTTGAACATAGAGTTAACACACTTTTCAAGACCCTCCAGCAGAAATCAGTGATGGACTGTCTCAAATGGAGTACAGATGTGTAAAATAAGTTTGGCAACATGGGTTCATTAAACATTTGGATCAATAATCATGAAAAAGAGGCTTCATCAGAGACACTAATTGATGTGACAAGAGGATATTTGGACTAAACGAAATAGCTTTTGGAGAAGTGTTGTGGGTAGAGCAGAGGAGGAAGGTTTCATTTGAGATGTGACCTTTCGGAGGAGGAGATGGGATTAAATGAGTAAACAAGTACTTTTTAGAGAGTCTACTCTTGTTAGTGGATTGATCTGCAACCATATTTCGAAAATTCATGAAAATTCGTCTAGTGGACTTGTCAGCGGGGAAGGGTTTAGGATCTATTGCTCACACAGCCCTGACTTCCACAATAAGATCTCTCTCTAAGTCTTGCAGTGCAGTAAGTTCTCCACAGTTTGAAGTTTTTTTGCCTCTGACAAGCTCTTTCTGAGGCAACGATGTAATTCAGGGCACGGAGGGAAGTTGCTATTTGTTTTAAAATAGAGGAACAAGCTTGTTAACGTGACCCACTATTTTCCTTATAGTAGTTGAGTGCCGCTTTTGGATTGCAGCAGAGGACTAGGGGGATGTGCTGAAATATGGGGCAGATTTGCGGCTATAGAGTCAAATTAAATAATTAAGTACCATGATGAGAGTTGTGTTAAATTGTGTGCTAAAGAGGATGAGTTTTATTTAGCCTGAACAGCATTAAAATCTAAATCAGCAGAGTGCCAACACACTCTGCATGGGCTGTAAAGTTCTCAGACTTTTTCATATTGTAATAATTCCATAATGACATTAATAATACCATATGTCTGGCAAATGATAAGCTCTAAATAAGCTCTTGATCAGGTCTCTAATTGTATTGGTGCAAAACTTCATACTTCATGATCTTAGGATTTTTGTTGGACCTCTAAGTTTTAAATTGTGTATAAAACTTAATACAATTCAGAGATACCTCAAATTAAAGCATTTTTACCTCCGCAAAAGAGGGTATGTTCTCACTCCTGTACATTTGTTTCTTTGTAAGCAGGATCACCGATGAATATCAGGATCAGGTGGTGGATCAAAAAGGTCTTGATGAAAAAAATCAGGCATGTGTAGGCAACTGATATTTCTCAGGGTTTCGCATGGTCCAAACCCCCCAAAAATGTTTACTTGTGAATATAAATGCAGTTTCATAACAAGCTATTCACATAGTTTTCTGACTTTATGATGTCATGTATCATATGGCATCATAAAATGGGGAATATTGTTTTGATAGAAGTTTTAAATCCTCACCCTATTTGCAGATATACCTTGGTATTTTCAGACCATAATTATGTTCACCTTTGACCGAACAGATCCAAAGGTCATCATCTGGAGATACCTTCCCATGTAATAATCCAACTAAGTTTGAAAAAAAAATCTGTTATTATTCTCACACACACACACACACAGACACACACATTGTGCAGCTATTGGAGGCTTCCCTTCCCAGAAAGAGAAATGCACCACAATGGTGTTGCTGTCTGTCATTCTATTGTGTTGCTCTGGACTTTCAATGAGTGTGTGTGAGTGGGAGCACCTGGCAGGGTTTCATCAGTCATATTTAAACCTTGGAATAATAGTAAATTCATTAAAATATAATTGCTTTTTAACACACTCAGTTTTGTTAATTGATTTGGCCAGAATGCTCATTCCGACTGAGTTAATCATTTAAAAAAACAGATTTGCAGGTTATAATGTTAATGAGTTTAGCCCCCATATGCAATCTGAAATGATCACAACGTGCTCTGTACAGTGTTTGTTCAAGACCAATTAGCCGGCTTTTGTTTTTTTTTGTGTGCTTTATTTTTCGAAAAGAGAATTGGACATAGCTGGAAAACATTCAGGAGAGTGTTGCAGGAACGCCGACCTTTGTGTTGATTATGACATTTGATTCAGAGGAGTGAGCCATGAATATCATTTAACTATGTGACACATGACCGGCCATATCACGAAACAGATCCTCCATTGTGTTTTCATTCTTTTGACCAGGTGAATACTCATCTCAGTCTCAAAAAAGATCATTTAAAGCCATTTTTATTGCACCGTTAAACTAATCATGTTGAAAATTATGCTTAAAATTTGTGTTGTGTAAGATTACATGCTTCTCTTTGGCATGCTATGTTTGTAACTCTGAGGTTTGTGACCGTGGTGGAGGTGATGTCCACTGTGGTCATATTCAGTTCATCATGGCTGCAACCTCAAAGCAGAATTCCTTTTTGTCTGATAGAAGCATTACAACTCATGTGTTTCATCTGGAAGTGGAGAAAATAGAGACATTTATCTTGACGGCCTGCGCCTCTATCCGTCTAGAGGTAGCTTCATGCAGACACATGCTACAGAAGCTCTCAGCGCTCTGGACAGTGCTCAAAGGGACTCAGGCCTTGAGGCTTTCCCGAAGAGGGATGACAAACCTAAAGTGGCAAGCTGAAAGTCAATCCATCAGTCTGAATGAATCTCCAGTAGCACTTATGTGGACGGGGGAGATAAACTAGAAAAAAAAATTGTAACATTGGATTGAGGGCAGTTCCACGGAGAACTGTACATCCAAGCATTAAGCCTCGACATAGCAGGATTTCTTGACAACAGGGATTTGTCACTACTCCCCATTTAGGAGCAAACACAAGTTCTTGGATAGATTGCTCCATAATATCTGAAGGCCGGATTTCAGAAGCTTTTAAAATGGGGAAACGCTTCTCTGGAATCAATTAACTCCAGTGGATTCATTTTACATGTGCGAAGTATCACCACACATCTTTTGATGCAGTCCAACAACTCTATTTAAAATATAAGTACTGATTCAGCCTCTTTCCTCACGTAATAGTAGAAAACTACTCAAAGTATGAGTCATAAGCTTCCCTCTGAAGGACATTTCTATCGGATGTATCCGTGCAAAGCAAACTGAGACTCATGTCACGTTACTGTAGTTCTATTGGTAAAATTTGATTCAAACGACTCTCGCTTTAAATAAAAAAAATATGAAATGAAAGAATGTACTTGTTAGTACTGTGAGTATGAATTATTGCGTAACTGTGTACAATGTCTATACTTCATTTAATTAAGGCCAGTGATGGAGAATGTTTTTTTTCCTGTCATATGTTGTTTGATCCTTCACTTTCCTGTGACAATGTCTTGTCACGCACATTTACCTTCGTCACTTCCGCAGTTGAGACTCCGTCTCGGCTGTTTCGTCTTGATACATATTTTACACCATGTTACTTGAGCAATTATCTTGTCTGTTGACCTTGTCAGGTTTATATCTTTCTTACTGCTGGGAAGGCGATGCTCAATAATGCAAAATTAAAACAAAACGGATAATTCCCCTCAATAGATTAAAATGACAGTAACAAGCCTGTAGATATAAAATGTAGAAAGCTCAGACAGTTGTGTTAAAATGTAAAAGTAAATAGTCGTCAGAGGAATAAATACTTAAAAAGATAGCTGCAAATTCCACTTCAGCGTATTAACAAAGTATATTGTTATTTCCCAATTCTTTCTACAAATTTGTTCCTATGAAATCAAGGGAGCTGAATAAACAGTAGCTTTTTTGTTATAGCTCCTCGTAGGAGAAGAAGAGAGAAAGCTATTGTGACTTAGAACAAGCTTGTCCTGGCTGGTTTGTGTTAAACTCAGCAGCAACAGCAGTTCTACAAGTCAAAACTTTCCTGAGTGTCTAGAACCACTTATTATGAAAATATGCAGAGATAAGCTTCACTGTGCCACCTTCTGGTGTGAAGATTTGAAATTTAAGGAACCTGGTATAACCTGTGATGTTTCTTATCTGTTTCTCATTCTTTGTGTTTACTCCTAAGGAATATAAAACATAACTGATATTTCAGTTTGTGCTTTGAGGAACATTTGCTCCTGTGAGACAAAGCTTCTTTCCAGAGTAAACTGAGTTTTACTGTCAGGGCTGTATCTTCCTCATCTGTCCATCGATCCTTATTGCTCGTTCCTTCAGGCTTGGCTGGATTTGGGGTTTGGAGCACACTGATCCAAAAGCCGGGTAGCGCCCTGCAGAGCAACTGGAGAAAACCTGCAGTGAGCTTGCCCTTTTTCTATTGCTCAGAGGAAAAACTATAACCTTTCCTTCAAGAATCAGCTGGATTGATGATCTCTAAAACTGTTTTTTTTTCTTTAGCTCGCAAGGAAAATTTCCTGAACTGTCTTTAAATCTGCTGCCGTTTGAGGTATTGTCAGTCAAACAGAGCGGTGTGGGAGCACTGTTTATTCTCCATCTATGTACACTCCCCATGTGTTTATTTGTCCCAATGACGCAACATTTCCTTGTGTCACATTCAGACCTGTTTGAGAAGTTGAACACTGGCTTCTCTAGATAAGCTAGGCATGTGTGTGCTGATCCTTGGGTAAACCAGGAGGTAATAACACTATTTGCAGTATCGACAGACCAACCAGCAGTGATTATACGTGCGCTCAGGGGTGGGAAGGGGTGCGGCGTGTACGGGTGACTGCGGTAGAAAAAGACCCCAAAAAAGGGACGCTGGAGTGTGGCACAGTGAGCCAGTGGAAAACGGAAGAGTGTGGGAGAAAGAGGAGTGAGTGAGAGGTAATGAATAGCAAATCAGCTCCTTTATAAAACTCCTGCTTTCAGTGTTCAATCAGAGTAGCCGGATTGGCAATTTTCCTGCAGCACAACAGAGAAGGCCCAAGAGTACCCTGGCCTCAGTTCAGAGAGAGGGAGAGGGAGAGAGAGAGACCTTGCCAGCACACAATCCCACCAACCCAGTGCTCTGTCAAGTTTTTGGCAGGAACGCTGCAGACAACAGGAGGTACTCAGTGGTGACTTCCTCTCTGACCACTCGTCTTTCATTCATATTCCTCCTCTTTATTGATGTATGAGATAATGAGAGTGGGCCTGTGCGACAGTGACTTCCCTCGCTGCACTCATTTGCATAGAGGAACTCCCCGTTTCCTTCAGTGATAGGAAATAGCTTCAGGGCCGTGGAGAAGAAGGGAGGAAGAGGCGGGCTTCAGAGCGAGAATGACTGACAGAGTGTGCACAGTTTGCTCTCCACTGGGTCACTGGCTCATCTATATTTGCATTTTTAACGGACTGGGTGACCTACCGTTGCAAGTGCACACACATCTCCTGTCATTACAGCTCACTGCTGGAAATGGATGCACAGGCAGGCAGTCAGACAGACCTTTGATGAGAGTTGATGATTATAATGATGAACTATGAGGGTTTGCAGAGAGGACATTTTACTCTCTTCTCACTGCAAGAAGGTTCCGTGGTGTTTGTTTTTTCTTACTGGGACTGCTTCCTCCAACTGTCCAAAGACCTGCTGGTTAGGATTCGAATAATTGGAGACTTTTAAATGTCCAAACTCCACGGGGGCTGGAGGCCGCCTGCAGCGGCCGCAGATTTGATTCAAGAACTGGCCCTTTTCGGCAGGTTTCCCAATTCAGTGTGAAATGCTAAAAAAATATATTTTAAAAAGATTCTAATGGTTGTTTGTCTCTGCTGGCGACCTGTCCAGCGGTACTCCGCCTATCGGCAAATGTCGGCTGGGATAGGCTCCACCCCCCACCCCTCTCGAAGGACAAGCAGTATTTAGTTGTTAAGCATGATTCCAGGATTCCAGGTCCAAGCTGTGTTACTTTCAAGAGGTTGCTATGCTGTGTCCTTTGCTGTAATTGTGGATCTCAGATTGTGAAATAGATAAAAATACAACATGAAATAAGGTTTGAGTTTTGTAGTTGTTTGCAAACATTAGCTAGCTAGACTTAGCTGATCAGCACTGATGCAATAACGATGTTAGGAAGGAAATAAAGTTGAATTAAATGAGTCGAGGCAGTTGTGCTTCTGCTTGGCTGGAAAACAAACCTTAAATGAATTTACTTCCTTTTTTTTTACCTTAATTGATGCCTCACTAAAGGAGATGGTAAATAAATTAACTGGTTCTGCGATTCACATTTGCTTGCTACCTGGAGGTTTGGACCCAGATATTGCGTAATGTGCAACATCCTAATTAACAAGCGGAGAGATGGATGGATGGATGGATGGATTCTCCTCTACCCCTAAAGATAAATGCAGTTAGCTCTCTCTTTGATATTGGAAAATAAATATTCATTAAAAGTGAGTAGAGCATGAAAGGAAAGAGTCAAACATAACTAATTTAGTCCAGCCTAATAAGACCACTTGAGCATTTATGCTATTAATTTTGCCAGGCACAGTTTTCACTCCTTGTAAACTGCGGTGGTTACATAAAGAGAGGAAACAAAAACATCCTAATTGCCACTATAAATTGAGATGAAGTGTTGCATAGCAGGCCCAACGGCTGAATGGCTCTGCTCACTCAGGGCAACCTGAAATCAAAAAACAAACACACGTGCTTACATGTGCGCACACAGAGAGTGGCTGTGACTTCCAAATACATTCTTTCACCGGGATGAAGCTGTTTTCTCAAAGACCAGAGGGCACGCTTTGCATGGAAAGCAGTGTGGCAAGCGGTTGACGCGACTCTCGGGAGAAATAATTACTCTGGACAGTGGTGGGGCTGAATCCAGATGGACTTGGCAGCGCCATGCAGCAACCTGCTGCCAGTGTACACAACTCATATCTGCGTCACCCAGCTCACGGCCAGGCCACCCACCCCTTTAAACATTTTCACCTCTTCATTAAAGCTCCCATATTGTGGAAAAATTAGATTTCAATGTCTTTGTTTTTACTTTAAACCTGGGCGGGTCGGTCCATAAAGGGGTTGTAGCAGACAAGAAGAGGGATATGAACCTTGACTTAATGTCACATTTCCACCACCAGAGGATTCTTGGTTAGAACGAGGCCGACGGCTCTGGATTCAACTCCACATCCAATCCATACGCAGCATTTCAGTCTGAATTTGACCTTCTGTTCAGCTCTCTGACTGTTCAGAGTCGGAGAGGATAATCTCTTTACCTTTTGAAAAGCAAGTTGTCAAGTCCGCGGGTTTTCGCAGCACGGGAGCGGATGCCTCATCTCAGACGTCATAGTCAGAAGATAATTCCTGTGGATGGTATATTTCCCTGTAGAGTTTCTCTGGAGCTTTCGGCCTTGACAGGGTTAAAGCCAAAGCTTTATGCCCAGCTGACAGACTGGATGTCCATCGACAGTACCATGAGTGCCCTGTACATATATTTAAAAAAAAACTCTGTTGTTCTTGAACGACAAAAACGTTATTTATTCTCCTTCTTAGTTCAGCTGGTGGCAGCCAACATCAAGGTGCATTACCGTCATCTACTGTGTCTTCTTTGTGGATTTCAAGATTTGTGTTTTGTGGAGCTCCGAGGTAAACCCTGGAGTAGAGTCTTTTTGTTGCGTTGTTTTGCCTGTGTTTCAACTGGACTACCTTGTGTTGGGCTTGTGGTTGAGGCCTAGAACTTCCAGCAGGTTGGACTCTGGGATACATGCACATCCTCACTTTTTATGTTCCTTGGTTATCGTTTGTTGGTTAATACACTTTTAAAAAAACGATTTGAGTTGTGGTTTATTATTGTTGCTTTGCCGTGTTTCCTGAAAATATTTATTTCTGGTTAATTGCTCATTGGTTTGTATGGTTTCACAAAACTTTTTTTTACTGTATTCATTATTATTATTTGTCCGGGTTGATTCTGACCGTCACCCGATGTCACTAAGCTGCGTCAAACCCGCTACAAACAAAGTCTATTTTTAAATCAAAATTTCCTAAGCTACAGTCTATTACCGGTGGTTACATCACTTTAAGTTAGCCTCTTCTTATAGACTGGCTCACCCACGACTCTTTTTGCTTATGGATATCAAAACTTCAAAAAAAACATCAGAGGAGTGTGAAATATGGGAGCTTTAGATCTCTCCATGTGCAGGCCAGCACACACACTCGATCACTGGCATAGTTAAAACTAGTTGGCCCAAATTATAGAGCAGATAATATGCAGAAATAACAGGGCAAAATAAACATACAACTCGAATTGTATTGAGATAGTTATAAATCTTAGCTACTGTGAATTTTCTCACTTGCTGTTCATGTAACCTGAGAAATTAGTATTTTCTGTCTTCTTATGCTTTAGTGTGAGATTCAAGCTGTGGCATGGCTTTAAGCTTTCTTTGAAATGTCCTCTTAAAAACCTGTCTCTCTAATTTGATGTTTACTGCTTAACATAAGGCTTGAAGTGAATTACTGAGCACTCAAGGAATGAGGTGTCCCCCTCTGATTTGGCAATGCCTTTTTTATGGTGAAAAAAAAGACATCCTTGTGTCCATGTAAAAATGTCCACTGTTAACTTTTTCTGTATTTAACCAAACCATGATCTTTATTTAACCTTAATCAAGAGCAGTGTAGTGAACCAGAACCATATAAATGATAAATGATAATTGATTAAGTGGTATTGTTTTGGAAGGTCATATGATACATCATCTTTGAACATTTTATAGATATGTTCATAATAGAAGTATTTGCTCTATCCCAAATGAGTAAACACATAATTTGAATCTGAATATGGCTGGATAATCTCTGATTCAAAATATATTTTCTGTTAAAGTTGCATAGAAATGTAATTACAGGCCCTCAGCGGGGTATTAGAAAGCCTGTAATGGAAGTTGGAAAGCAACACAGCCACATCCAAGGTCAATAATCAGCATTAAAAGAAAATCCATATAGAAAGTCAACTTACTGACTTCCATTGCCACAGTGATTAGAAATATCCAAAATAAGTGGAGCATGTGATGAGAGCTATGCTGCCAAGTGGGGAACACAGGGGCTTTTCAAAGGAGTCTAGTGGGGCCGTGGCAATAATCATCCAGCCGCCCGAATTACAATCAGCCAATTTCTTATAATTTTTTTTAAAGAAAGTACGTCTCAGTGCGAGTCTGTACAGTTCGGAGCTGGAACGCTTTGATCCATCTCTAAGAATACAAGGAAGGAAAGATTTGGAAACAGCGTGGGGATGTGAGGTCACTGATGATGCTGTGAGTTGTCCTCGCATTACCCCAGCTGTGAGAGTAAGGAGCGAGCAGAAAGAGGCAACTGGAGGCTCTTGTAGATTTCTCTGAGAGGAGAGTTTTGAAGGTTACAGCAGCTTTTATCAGGTCTCCTGGGAAATGTATCTTTTACTTTGTTCTTACATTAAAGAGTGCACACTAAGATATGCGTAGTTAAGAAAAGGGGCTCACGTGTAATTTTTTGTTGACCTATATTTTATCCCTATTTTAGGCATAGGAAGGCTAAATGAATCATTTAGAAGTGATAACACATTGATGCTCAGATTGTCAAATGTCTCCAAAACAGATGAGACTGTAACAGAAGTCAACTCAGAGGAGCTGCATGTGTCACTCTACACTGTCTGATAGGGCTAAGGATCCTTTTTTATTTTCGATTTATATATTTTTTTCACTTATTATTTACTCAGTGTGAACAAAATGCCTCAGGTTACATATACACATTTGTTATTTTCTTCAAATCCAAAGGTTTATATTTACAAAGTTGTAAGAAAAAAAGAGAGGCAGTGCAAAGCAAATGTTTTTGTTTGATGATTGACTTAAGATCAACTGTAGATCAAAGTTTTTACACATAAATTTTGAAGCAACAAATCAAAAATTACTATATCATGTTTTATAGTTTAGTATAAGTCATTATAGTATAGTGTTCTGTCACATCAAAAGAGTGGGGTTGTTGACAACGTTTCTGACATGTGACGGATGCAAAACTGAAAAAATTAACAAATGCAAGACGAAGATTTCAACTTAGAAAGAATACAACAAAATTGTCGATGTTAGGTGTCGACGTGCTCTGAACAAAGCCACATAATCTAAGCAGTGGAATCACAAGGTATGTATTTCCCCATGCTTGCTCTGTCTAGGCTCCAGCCCTCACCTGCATAATCCAAAGATTTTTTTGTTTTTGTTAACGAGTCTGACCAGAGAATCTCCTGCTTCTTTCTTCAAACGTGAAAGGCAACTGTCAGGCGAAGTCTGGACCCCATTGTGCGTTCCTCTTCAGAAGTTAGAGTCTGAAAAGAGACAAACAACCATTTACACTCACATTCACACTTATGGCCGAGTCTCCAATCGTTTCACAGCTTATAGCATGTTTTTATCCTGCTTATCTCTCAGCGCCTCAGTTCTGTTACTTCTTAACTCGCAGCCCTGGCACTTTGTACACCAGTCTGCCTTTCTGTGCAGTGCGCCCTCCCCCTTATGTATTGACCACATGTTTTGGCCACATGCAGTTGTCCTCTTTCTGCTATCAGCGGGCCCCATGTGGATCCCTGCAGGACGGACACACAGATGGACACAGTGGGGGATCCACAGCCGGCCTGGCTGACACACCACACCAACCTCCTGTCTCATCAGGCCCCTCACAGGATGGCAGCACATCACAGACGTGCATCAGGAGGATTTCTGATTTATCCATTAGCAATGAAATGATTTAAATGCTAATTTGCCTCAGCCTCATATTTGCTGTAGCTTTTCAGACTAATTAACATCCAGAGCTGTTGACTAAGTTACCATTCTACCGTCGAAGAGGACGTAAGTAATGTTCCTGGAGTAGCACAATCGTAATTTAAAGAGCTACATAATACGGGGGCAATATCATTACTTTCTCGTACATCCAGAGGTAGACACCCAATTTATTTGTTGATTTAGTTTGCATTATTCACGATTTATTCCTTTTACAGAAAATGTCTGCAGTGCGGTTTGTGTGGTGAATTATTGAGCCCTCCTGGTTTTTGTGTAACACTGTGCCACTGAAACATTAAAAAGACTGTAGATTAGAAAAGTTGAAAATATATTAAACTTCCAGCACTTGTGTGGCGATAATAACTATAAGCAATCCAATTTCATCTCAACCAGACTGTTTGAAGATCAAAGCTGTGACTTTATCTCCAGACTAAGTTGAAAGCATTGAAAGAGAGGCCACGGAAATCCAACAGTGTCTCTACACACACACACACTCGCCCTGTTTTTCCAGGCCAGCTCCACTTATTGAGCTGAATTCATAGAAGTTCCTGTATAACTGTAAGATTAGTTTTGTTTATAATTATGGGCATTCACTACAATTAAAACAGTGAATTATGTCTGCAGAATAAATGCTCTGCCAGTCACTTTGAGCAGTGAACGAGCTTTGCTGCCGTCATATCAGCTTTGGATTTCTCCGTGTATTTGATGTGTCACTTCACAAATTAGTCTTCAAAACAAAAAAAACATTAATTGCACAGGTGGAGCAGGGAAAAGAGAAGATGACACAGTAATTGATTTTGTTATGCAGTGTGAATGATAGAGTGGAAAAGAGCATAACATATGCACCACCCCCTAAAAGTTGCATTTAAATACAGACACGCTAATTAATGTGATCACACTAGCTGACACGTAACCCACATGATTTAATAGTTTTATAATTAATTATTTTCAAAATATGAGCCCTGGAAACATTAAATGTGATCTAATATTACAAAGATGAGGTCCAGAGACAGACTCTTTGAGTTTTTTGGTAAAGCCACATTCGGGGCTGTTTCATTCACTGCCTGGGAGACGCCTCTGCAGTTTCCCATTTAAAAGCTTAGTGAAGTTCTTGATTGAAGCCCAGGAAAGGTAACCAGATGTGCATTTTCTAAACAGTGCATTTCGTCTTTTCTCTTGTAAAACAGTCTGTTTAAAAACGCTTCCAAATAGAATGGCACTCACTTGAGTGCATATACCTCCGCACAGGCTTAACAGTCCCCTTAAATGGAATCAAACCACAACACATGAGACACACTCATAGATTTCAGTTCCTTTTTCTTTTTCAAGATCCATGAATTATTCTGTTGGAAATCAGTGAAAATGTAAAAAAAAAGAAAAATTGCCATCTCTCAATATTTATTTTATTATCCCCAGATCTAGTTTCTCACCAAAATGTATTAGGTTGTTTATTGACCTATTCTATATCCTTCCTCCAAGTCCTCCTATTAGTTTTTGTGTGATATGGTTATGTCAATCCAAAAACACTACATTGCAAGTTTTGAAAGTATTGCTTTGTTTTCATTATTTGAGCATGTAACCCAGAAAAAACTAAATATAAATCAAAGACATGTCTCACCTGTCAGATGTCTTTGTGAGAGGCCTATGATGCAGAAATGAAAGGGTTTTAAATGTTTTTAGGTTTTAATGAGTTTTTAAGGAAATGTTATTGTTGTGTTTGTACTCGCACTGTCTGAAGAGGTAAACAGAACAACTCAGGGTTCCCTTGTGGCGTGGACTGCTTGCTAAAGCATGTAACAGTAAACATCGAGAATAATCATCACGCAGAATGTTTTATAAAAAAAAAGGTAAAATACTATTTACACTCTTATCTGATTCTCTTTCAAAATCCCTCCCTCCATTTAGCATACCCATCAATAACATCCTGCACACTGTAAAAAACTCTTTACTCTACTTGTGGGATTCTGAAACTGAAAGAACAGTTAGTATTTCCCAGGTGCATCGCCTCACACAGACAGGTAGCTATAGCAGAGCGGAGCAGCAAATCACAGCGGGTGAACAGAAGCGAGTTGTGTAAGTGTCTCAGAAAAATACCATTTAAGCATCAATCATCATTTTTTAGCTCATCACCTTTAGGACTGTAAATCGAGAGCTGCAGGATCCAGAGCTGTGAAGCTGCTCGTGCTGTCACTCACTGGAACTAATGTTAACGTTTGCTTAAGCGGCTGAAATGCAGAGCTGTCAAATGCATCATTAGTCATCATCAGTCAAATATTGTTGGATGTGACTTACCAGCAGTTTGTTATTATTAGCATAGACGCCCACCCTGAAGCTGCTAATTAAATTATTTAATGTCACATTTGAACTAGACTCAAATAAGGAATGAAATATATAATATGTCTTATTTAGATCAGTAATAATAATAGTAAGAAGAATAGGTTCAATCTGAGCCATATGGTCTTATTCTCTGTTGAAAATAAAATTGTCTCTATGGAGGCCGCAATGGTTTTCGTCCAAACTGGACAATTTAAACATTTTATGAGTTTTGATGACAACTGAAGGCTACCGTTAGGTTCTCCTTTATGCTTGGACAGGGAGGTGAGGGGTATTCAGCCGCACTTGCAACTTCACCACCAGATGTCACTACATTCAACACACTTATCCTTTAACAATACACTTGGAAAATGTGAAGCCGATAATATTTTCCGAGCAAAGCTTTTGAGATATGCGTTCCATCTACGGAATTACTAGGTAAAATAGGACTACAAGTTTGTGTTTTGCTAAATCATAATTAAATTTGCATATGCGTCCAGAAGGGTTTTCTTTTTTCTCTCTCTACCCTTAAAATCCTGAGCACAATTATTTAAATTTAACCAATGAGACTCCTGCGGAGCAGTGACTTAAAACTACAACTGAATTTTTAGTTTATTTAGTGGCTTTAGTAGTGGTTTCCTTAAGGAGGACACATTGTGTGCGTGCCATCCCTCTCTTTTTTCCAGAGCTCATTGTAGTATTATGATTAAACGTTAGTTGCCTCATGCCATACATCGCTTCTGTGCTTCATTAGGAGTCCACTTAGTTGCATGTTTCAAGTAAAAAAGCACACTTGAGATTCATTTGCGATATGTTGTGAAACCATAATCATTTATTTATTTTCACGGCCCAAGGCTTAGAATATTCATCAGTGTTTTTGATGTACAGGTGTATTAATTTACTTCAATCTTAATTGCTGGGAGGCCAGACGTTTATGAATAATTTGTGTGCAATTAGCATTCCATGCTGTGTTGATGAAACATTCCACTAAATTACAGACGATGGATCATGTTTTAATTATCGCTCAATTTATCCAAGGGAAATGCGTTCAGAGTTATGGCCTTATCCCGTTATGGCCTTATATGGCTCGTCTCTTCGTCCTTCCTCTTGTCTGTCAGCACCTTGGGTGTGTGCGAGATGAGGACCATCGCGTCCACATCAACAGCCCGCTTGATCTATGCACTCCCAGGTTCACATATTGCAGCTCTTTATCTAAAAAGTGATGATCTCTAGCTGAAGCCTCTGTCCCTGGCCAATGTGATAACAAGGGCAGTGTACGGCTCTGGAACTGCGGTTTTCCCCTTTGGGAAGGAGAGAAGGACCAGACCTGTGACTGCCAGGATAATTGGCAAAGGCACCTGGATCACACAGCGGGAATGACAGACTGACATTCATTACCTTTAATAGTATTTCCTCCATCACTCTGTCACTCTCTCCCTTTTTCTCTCCCTCTCTCACACACACACCCACACACACACACACACACACACACACACACACACACACACACACACACACACACACACACCACACACACACACACAATCTTGCACCCTTTTTTTTCCCCATTCTGTTGGTGTCTTGGCCCTCATCAGCAGTCCAACCATCCACCCGTGGGTCACCGTCCAATGTCTCCCTGGTGTTGTTATCCTTGGCACCTGAGAGATAAAGACGCTCTTGGTGACTGATGACCACAGGTCCATGCAGAGATGAGTTGCAATTTGTAATGATACAGATATGCTGTGTGGCTTTGACGCGCTCCTCAAGGCTGTGTCTGTACAGCCGTGTCAGGTCACAGGGCGGATCAGCGGCAGCATTATGAAGCACGTCGTAAAAGTCCTTGTAAATAAAGCAAATGTTCTTTGAAGCAGCACCCACAGCTCGGACCTTGAAATAGCCAAGTCCTTAAGATGAATAAATGGGAGTTTCATCGAGCCTTCTCCTGGACACAGCGGAGGAAACCTGATTGAGCTTTGAGGACCTCTTTTAAGAGCTGTTTATGATTCTGCAGTGACTTGAGCAGATAATGACCAGCTGTGGGCATCACTCAGCGAGCTTCTCCGGGACTTCATTGGCACACTAAAAGATCTCATTATGGCACTTTACAGATGTCACCTCTGCTACTTATGAGGTTTGCCTGTTGGCCTCTCGTGATATGTTGGTCCTGACAATCTGGCCACGGCCAGGCTCTGGTTGTGGACCTGTGGGCCGCTGCGCTGGGGAGGAAGAAGGTCGACAGCCAAGTTTATACTGTGTGAACGGGGAGAGGGGGCTGCTGCTCCTATTTTCTCACTGAATTATTCTGCAGCTCTCTTTTGACTTTCTGTTGCCTCAGGTTTTTTGGGAAAGTACTGGTCGTGAAATATGAGACTCTGTTAAATATAGACTTGGAAATAACACAAGGCATTATGCATTTTTCAAAGGTGTAAATCATGCATTCACAATGTGGTTTTTCTCTCGGTTTTGTTCACTTCAGGCGCTGTGAACTGTGCATTGACAGCCATTGTTAAAGTGTTGTTTTTGTGCAAATGATCCTAAACAGACACATTATTATGTCATAATTTTCACAGAAACAACTTTAGATCAATTTTAATGAGTTTTACTAACACAATATGGTGGGTGGGTGATCGGACAGCTGTCATGCTCCAGCACATAAATTCAAGCATCGCTACAAATGAGATGCAGTGGTGCATTGTGGGTTTTGCATTGTATCGCAATAATTGTTCAAGTGGAAATGCAATTGACAAATCACAAAAGTCAACTTTACCACCACTCAGATTTATCTTCATGTAGCGCATATAAGAACGAGTACGCTCAATGCGCTTTACATTGAAAGATAAACCACAACAAGTTACTGTATGGAGAACAGATTGAACAAAATGTGAACCAAAGCTATAAAATTGCTCAACACAGACACACACTGGCACAGATGTAGAATATACAGAAAAAAAGGCACAGACACACTTATACAGTAGGTTCTTATAGCCCCGGCTGGACACATACAGTTTTTGGGTTGTCTGTCTTTCCATCTTATTCTTATGAACGTTTTTTATCTGAATTGCCTGGTGGGGATTTCCTCTAAATTAAGTTGAATGTCTTGTGACCTTGGAAAAACTCTTTAAGGTGTATGTGTTTGAATCTATTTGCTAACTAGAAGGGGAAATTGTGGTGATATTTTCTTGCGAATAGACAAACAACCACAATATGGCAATTCTAGTTAGTGTGCATATTAATATGCGATAAGTCATGATTCATAATTATTTACTGAACATAAATGCAGTCCGAGAATTGACTATATATGTTGAATTTCACATAGGAAATAAGTTAGTGCTGCTGCTCCAACACAATCACTCGACTTCATCTATTAAGGTCTTCTAGGACGAGTGATGCTGTAGATGAGATATAACTGATAAACAGCTGGGTTTCTTACATTCTGAAACATTTGTTTGGTGATAAACTTCTGCTGTAGCATGCAGCCCGGGCGGTTTAGTTCAGCGTTCAGATGCTTTTTCTTTGTAGAATATCTGGTGATGTTACTGCTGTTAGTATTCAGAGTAGCTTTAATTTATCACTTGGATGTAGCCTATTTTATCCATGACTGTTTTTGTACCCGTGACGTTTAAGGTCTTTTAATCCTTAGGAAGTACCTGTTTTTAATCCAAACCATGATCCTTACCTAAACCTAATCGAGTATAGATTTTGTGGAAAACTCTAATTATACTATGACCACTCCATGACAACACAGGTCTGGTGCATTTACCAGTGGTTAGTTCCTAAGGACCATATCAGAAGTAAGGGACAATCAGCTGGGGCTGAAAGATTTATGGGTTTCTTCATTTTAGCTCTGTATATTTAGTTGTATTTGTAATTTGAGTGTTTTTCCATCCAACCACCCACTCTTCATGCAGTTTATCCAATAAAGGTTGTGGACAAAAGGAGAGTGACACCATGGAAACAAAAACACTGTTTGGTCTTACATTCCCACCTATGATCAATTTAGAGTAATTTTTATTTTTATTTGTAGCTATTTATAATTTAATAAAGTGAAATGTGACAGCCCCCACATAGTGTGGTGACTATGATTGTGTAAGTTCACTATTTAAAGATGTTGTATGGTACATTGTTTGCTCATATATTTGAATCATAAGGAATCGTTGCAAGTTGTGTGTCGTTTTGGACATTTATTACTGTCAGGCCCTATGACTGACCTGTAGATTAAGGATTAAAGACTTGTTGGAAGGAAGTACACCTCATTGCGTGTGTTCTGCAGAAAACAATTCAATATTTCACACGTAAACGCCTTCAGTAAACAAGGTCGCTGCTGAACTGTAATCACTGCAACACCTCCCACTCACTAATCCTGTTCTGTGCGTGATGGTTTCATCTTTACCGAGGCCCGCTCAGCCTCTAACCTGGTGTCAGAGTAACGCTGGAAAGCTGCTCCACAATATAAGCCTTGTTAAGTGTTTATCTGCAGCCTCATTAGTCACACAAGACAGACACATTAATACTGGCACTTAATGAACTGCCTCAAGCTTCTAATTTGATTTGACTGCACGTAAGAAATGTGCTACTTTTGATCACCACTATGGGGGTAGCAAGGATCAACGTGATTACATGTTGGACTGCAGCCTGGGAGATAAGAAATTATTATATATAAACGGTAGTATGTGTGCAGGGGCCAAAACAGGCACTGTAATATTCAGAGTTACATGAGAGCATCATTTTTCTGTATTAATAAGGAAAACAAGCATTTCATTCTTCAACTTGACTGTGTATTTCCCCACTTAAAATCAATGCTTCTTTTATGTTGTTAAACTAATGTTGCAATCAGACTGAGAATAATTGAAGGTTTGGGTTTGAACCTTGCAATCTGCAGCGATATATATAGAAGACGGGACACACTGTCGCATTAAAAGCCATTTTCTGTCATTTCCAAGAAACCAAACTTTTCTCATCTCCCTGACAAACCGTATCGACACGTTCACCGCGCATCAGGAATTCACTTTGTGGTGAAATTAGAAATTACGCATACATTTGCATAAATGTTTTCTTAAAACCCTTTTGTTTTGCACTCCTCCCTCCAGTGAATGATGGCCTATATTCCTCGTCTGATTGCAATCTGAACTAACTGCTACAGTGGAAATGTTAATGGATCAGCTTTTAATTCACTCTCTCACTTCAGTCAGGTTTTGATTTGCGAGTGCAAGTGTGGTCGAACACTAATAAGCATATTAGCCGACGATATTATTGGCACTATTATTAAAATGTCAATATGCTATGAATATCAATGTAGCCTTTAACCAAATTTACAAGGACTGTTCTGCTGAGTGGCAGCCTCTGGCAGAAGGAGAAGCTTCTTAATTCATTTCAGATTGATAAACTATAGCACGCTTGTGTTCAATATTTCACTGTTACACATCATTCACTATCTTTCTAACCCTTCTCTCAAAAGACTCATGGATGTATTTTTCTCTGCTCTTGTATTGATTTGGAACCTAACATAATTGATCATCAGGGAGACGCTTAAGACTCTGCTGCCTCTCTACTTCTATAGGCACCTCAACTGCATCTCCCCGATTTTGTATTCATTACAAACAGGAATCCGCCTCCGGGGATTTTCCATGATCGAAAAACACAGATGGAAAACTAAACGCTGAAATAATGGGCTCCACACAAATCAGCTGAAAACTTTGATGCACGTAAAATCAACAGATGAAAGAATTAGTTTGGTATAGAAGCAAGAATGAAATAGGCATGATGCATCCACAATGTTCCACTTCACTTTAATGTGAGTGTGTGAGCATGACAGTTTCAGTTCAATAACCTATGGAAAAATGTTGATGTTGTATGATGCAGTTTTTCCACTACACTCGTAGTATAATGATGAAAGGATTTCTGTATATCTCTGAGCAAAACATCGTTCTGATCAGACGGAGAATGGTAATAGTGTTACTGTGTGTGTGTGTGTGTGTGTGGGACGTACTGTCAGAAGAAGGCTCAAAGGTTGCAACTCGAGCATGTTGGGGCTCTTTAGTAATCGCACTGCATATGTTTGGTGCAGGATGCCTCAAGAAATCTTAGTAAATCTGGCTGCTCTTATCTATGTTAAACACCAGTATTCAATTCTTCTATTGGCGTTCGTCATACATTGTGCAGCAGTAATCATATCTGTGCAAACTCAAACTCAAGCATTTTACTACCTGTAAAATGTTTTTATTTCCAACCTGGATACCAAACGGAAGTCATCAAAGTGAAGGATTTTTTCCATCTGCTGCTCCTCTGTAAGAATAACATGCAGTGCATGACCTGTGAGGTCAAGTACTGCTCCCTGAACACTCTCTCTGTTAGTTAAAAGACAGGGATGGAAGACAGGGCTGGGCTTCCACCGCCTCGCTGTCTTAATTAAAGTCACCAGCCAGCTAAAGCACACGGTATATAAATATATATGTATCTATAGGAAGGGCCCTTAATAGACAGAGCCCCGACATAGTCGATGGAAAAAAATCGGGTGACCCCTTTGACCCAGAGCGTGTACAAACAGCAGGCCGCCCAGAGGATAAGATGAGGCCATTGACACAGCCTCGCAGGAGAATTATGATGATGGGAAACGGATGGACTTGAAATGTTTGGGTTCGGGAGCCTTTAGAGCCAGGGAATAATTATGTGTGCTCTGTCAGTGAGTGATAGAGGGGTAAGGGAGTGAAGTCAAATGAAAAAAGGGAGATATCTTCCACCTCTCAAGTAGGAGGGACATGACAAAAATGGAACATTACTATTTTTCCCTGTTTTGAAAATGAAAAGAAACAAAGGGTGAGGATTTTCCTTCCTCCCTTCCTTCCTTATCTCCGAGCTGCTCTAATCTTTTTCCTCTGCAATTGACTGTTTCTCTCGCTTTTTTTCCTCTAGTTTGACTCTTTGACTTTTCCATCATTCCCTCTCCACACTGGTCTGTCTTCCTCCTCCCCTCCTTCCTTTGACGCTGTCCCACGCCACTCAGGGCAATTACAATTTAAAATGACAAAATGGAGATCATCACCATGTCACGAGATCAAGTGAAACGAAATGGCCCGTGGAAAAGGCAAACGTATGCTTGTGTGCAGCTGTCTGTGTGCTAGTACTGTACATTCTGTGTGTGTGTGCGCGCGTGTCTTGTGCACGTGCATGCTTGTTGTGTGTTTGCTCTGCTCCAGTATGACATCTGCCCGCCACAGTGCGCTCTGTGTCGGGGTCTCTGAGTGAATAACCCTCAGATGCAGTCAGGGGTAATGTCTTGTGACAGAGGGAGGGTCGTTCTTATCATTTTCCCGTTGCCATTACGCCCCAATGTTCACTCGCACTCGAGATAGCAGCGGCATTCCTCTTTCAGTGATGTCGGCAATTTTTTTTTCTAAGCCAGTACAACATATCTAAATCCTGCATGCGCTGCTCCTTGATAGTCATGATCCCAGAGCGGGATTTTATTCTGCATCCCGCCGCACATTGTCTCTCTTCACAGGCTTTTTTTGGGGGGGGGGATAATTGGAGCTGGGCATTTAACAAACACGCACTTTCCAGTGGCTTCAGCTTCCCCTGTCCTGAAAAAGATGGTCTTCTAAACTTTAACACCACTTCTGAAAAGAAAAAGGAGAGACACTCGGAGGGCATCGAATCTGATTTCGCTATTATTTAAAGCTCACTTTAACGGTGCAGTTTAATGCTGCATGAATATTGCTTGCATTTTGAAAAATGTGAATCCCCCACTTGACACTAAATGTGCCATTAAAACCTCAAGTGCTCACTCTTCTTCTTACACACCCCAAAGCCCCCGGTGTGATCATGCTGAGCTGTAGCATTTCCCTCCAATACTTTACCCTGAGCAGGGTACAGCCAGCATTATCAATCCCCTACATCCTTTTCCCTCAGCTTTAATTACACTATAGTCAGACAAGCCATACAGGCAGCCGCCCTCCTCCAGTCGCCATGCCGATCAATAAGTGGACGGACTCCAAAGCCCAACGCTGTGTGTAGGAAATACGACCAGGAAGAGGGAAAACCGTGGAGGGAGAAATGTGAGAAAAATAGTTTTGAAGCCTCGTTGTTGTTATGTTATTAAATCTTGCCTCATATTCATCACTTAATATGATTCATCACCTAAAAAGTACATTTGTTCCTGCGTGTTTTGTTTTAAATCATCTGATTTGAGTATTATGGATTTGTTGTGCTGTTGCTGCAAATTAAAAAATACAATACATAAGGAAACAGCTATTTTTCTTACAGGAATTGCTTTTCACAGCACATGGGGTTTTGTTAATGTGTTCTTTCTTTAAATGGACGGACACAATGAATGGGAGCCTTTTCTCATCCCAAAGAATGTTTTTCTCTACAGCTTTTCCAAAAATGTATCCCTCATATTCATGTATAAAACCCAGCCACGACAATAACTGTACAGAGTGCTCCAATGTAAAGAGAGACGCTGTCGGGGGTTAGGTGAGAATGGGATATGAGGTGAGGAGACTGCGGACAGGGCGCTCAGACGGGTAGAGTGAAAGATTTGTGGGGATAGAGACCAATATGGAAGAAGATGATTGAGAAAGATGGATAGGAATAGATGAGAAAGGGGGGATGATTTAGAGAGAGAGGGAGAGAAAGAAATAGAGCTCAAAAGTGGTGAAAGGGGGGAAAGAGAGCTAAGGAGCTGGCGACAGGAATAGTATAGAGGAGGTGTCACTGTCAAGGGTGTCTCAATGAGATGCCATAAAACACTCTCTTATTCTGCCGACTGTCACAGCATCCAGTCAGCCGCCCACGAATAGAGGTGTGAGGCAAACACACACACACACCCACAGATTGCCAGTCACACCGATACATAAACATCTCCCTTGTGTTTATTTGCCAACAATTTCTGCTGTGAGCGTATTGTGGTGACAATGGTTTGTCCTGCATTTCATTTCTGTTGGAACAGGAGGGAGCAGAAAACCGAATAACTACTGAGATGTGCGTCCTGAGCAGTTTCCTGGTGTCTCTGTCACGGGTCTTTTCTCAGGCGGTGGAGAGGGTTTATATGAAATGATTAGAGGGGAAGCAGAGGTCAGGATTGGAGGATTTGTTGAAGGGAGGGTAATGTGACTTTGTTAGGGAGAACAGGAGCAGGTCTTTTATTCCCATATCTAGGATTTTACTAAATCGGGGGTCACAATTTACACAGAGGGGGCAATTATGTGTCAAACATCCATCACATTTCCTGATTCAGTAAGGTGCACAGTTAAGTCTTTCCTTGTTTCCTTGTTAGCTCTATTGATTTAAGCAAAGTCACACATCACTGAATATATTCTGGAAACTGTTCCTTGTTTAAGCACATTTTGCACTTCAGTAAAGCGTAGGAAGAAAATAATCACAAATTGTCATATTTATTGTTTGTACTGTAAGTGAGTGGCTAGTTTTGTTATTAGTCTCATTATTTGTGATGTGGGGGTGGCCACACATTCAACAAAGCTACCATCTGCTCAGTTTATTTATTCGGTGGCAGTAATAACAATTTAGTTTTGTAATCTTTATTCAAAAAACAAGCAGTTGATTTCGGATTCATTTTTAAGTGTGTTTATTCACCTGAAGTCTGAGGTTCATGTCTTTGTTACACATTTTACATTTGATTCAGTGAGTTTTGGATCCACATTGTAATTTAGGGAGCACACAACATTTTGTATGAGACGCTTTTGATATTGGCAGAGACCACCTCTTTAAGTTTGCCAAAGTTTGGTCAGTTGGTTTAGACCGTTATCTGAGGAGCAATTTATATATAATTCAGAATTAAATTAAAAGTCCAAAGATAATCCTCCGTATGTCCAAAAGAAAACTATTATAAAGCTGGAGCAGACCCCACAACAATAACTTTTTGTGTGTTTTATTTAAATCATGCATATAACGTAAGATTTTTGTAAGTGATGTAAGTATTCACTGTGTGTTTGTGCTGTCAACTGTTGTTGCACATTCTTAGTAGAGTTTAACAAGTTTACAAAATAAGAACTGAAATCGCATGCCGTTTAAGGTGTAGCTGACACGGCGTCAAATCAGCTGGAAACTACTTTCCTATTATTTTCTCCTAAGTAGGAGTGTCTCAATTGGATCCAGTGAGTGCGTATTGTTTGGTGTCATCCTGTGCTAATCAGCAAAATAAGTAAAAGTTGCTGCTGTATTTGCATGATTGGATTACCTACAGGGTACAACAGGCAACGGTTCAAACAAACAATGGTGCAATTGCCTGTTTTGTGTTATTTAATTTTGACTGGTGAGAATACAAAGCATAGCCTCAATCACCTCAAGCAACCACAGGGTTTTATGATGGTGATATGTGATTCAAAAAAATGTAAAAGCCTAACTGATATCAAAATAATCTGCTAGATCTAAGATAAGCAGCAGGAATATTATGTAACCAAGTTTTGAGATTTTTGCTAAATGGTTTGTTGAGCTTGTCTATAAAAGTGCTAAATCATGTAAACCTATTTACGGTTATGGTACAAGGTTTGTTGTTTTTTGTCCAGTGGCTGCCAGGATTATTAATTAAAAATGTTTGTCTCAGAGAAGAGGCAAAGTGCTGTCAGGCGCCCAAATTTGACACCTGGACACCAGATTTACCTCTTGTGACCGTCAGCACAACCGTCCAATCCCTGAGTCACCTCTAAATCTTTTTGACTCTGTGTTTACTCCTCCGGGTTTGTTATTAGAGTGTAAGTGCAAACACAAACCAGACTAAAACTAATAATCAGTCTCCTTGGTCAGAAGCAAACAAACTAAATTTAGGTTTGAAAGCTTGTAGCTGTGTGTGCTGCTGTGTCTGGAGCCAAATGGACAAACTATAGTTAACTCCGCCCAAGCAGGTTTACCTTTCATCAATTTCTGTTTATTCGTTGTAAGTTTGGTTGGTTTGTTTATCTGCAGGATCACACAAAAACCACAGATGAGATATCCATTAAACTGTGTTGCAGTATTGCATTTATCAACCAACATTTATTTTAATTAAAAGAACAAGTGTGTGAAACTATAGGCTTATGTCTTCAGGAAAAATAAACAAGAAACACCTTGTAGTGTTTATTTTTTAGTGCCCTGTCACAGGTCCATGTCCTTAATTTCTAATGTCTTCAGTGCATACAAAATGTGTTGGGAGGGGTTTGTACTTATGATAAAATGTCAGTATGAATACTCCTTAATATGATTACATATTGCCTCATTAACAATATTACAGAAAATAAAGGAATCTGGGATTGGTTAGAATCATAGATAGGAGTGCAGTGCCTGCTCTAACCCTGGCTGTTAGTAATGGGCTGTTTGTTTTGTCTGAGGTGATACAGGCTGCAGCTTTATGTAACTGTAAAAGTGACCTGCAGAAATTAAACATCGACTGCTGGACTCAGTCCACAGAACCCTGAAGCTACACCACCGCTGCTACACAAAGAGCTGCTCACCTGTTCTCACCAGTTGTCGTTGCTGCTGTCATGAACACACTGTTTTCATGATTGACAACATAACTTATGGAGATGAGGCCCGGCTGCAGCTGTTTGCTTGTTTATTGACAGTTTAATATTGCATTTATCGCGTATCCAAATTGCTGCAGATTAGAAACTGTACTTGCTTGGGCCCTTAACAAGACAAATGCCGAGCATGAACAATGAACGATAAGATGAACAGTTCTTGAGATATGCGAGCCACAAACACACAGGCAGATATTTATTAGATAGATAGATGGGCAATGTCCTTAGGATTTCCTATTCGTCTTATACATCATCAACATAGTTTTGTAAAAATGTGTCTCTTTAAAGATGACTTTGAGCCAAACTTATGTCAGTTATGACCGCACATCTCTGACTGACGAGTGCAGGATTTCAGTTTTTTTAGGACGGAACTGGTGGTTATGCTTCCAGCTGGAGGGGGTCACGATGCCGGATGCTGGGCTCAACGTTGTCAATGAAGATGACTGTCAGCCGCTGGCAATCAGGCCAGCCCTGATATGACATACTCTGTGTGTCTATACCATTCAGTGAAGGGAATTCTGCTCTCCTATGGTTGATTCAAAAGACTCAGAAACAAATATGACAGTCAAAGACATGCTTCATGTATGTCCGGCTTCAGGCATCAGTGAGATGAGAATGAGGCTGTTGGCAGGAAGTGAGCAGCGGACACCTGTGAACTTAAAACCTCACACAGAACAGAGAGAATATAAAATATCTTAAGATGAAAAGATGAATATGAGACAAGAGTTCAGAATTTAGCTTTTATTGTCTGCTATCTACATTTGATAAGTTAAGCAACACAGAACCCAGCATCTTTGATTTTAACCTACTGATTCTTCAAGTGAGCAAACATAAAAGAACATGTGGCTGACTTGTTTGTTGTTGTCCAAGGTATTTGCTTTTTTGATTTAGTGTGTAAACATTAAACAGCTTTGATTGTCTCTCTTGGTTTCGGTCTTGGGTTTCACCCGTGAAGACAGCATTCGTTGTTGGAGAGATGCCTATGGGGGGAAAAGCAGGAGATTTTGATGCTGAAAAAAAGAGGGAAAATCGATCAGAGCCCTTGCACAAGCATTGGGCACAGCCGATACAACAATTCAGAATGTCCTGAGAAAGAGAGACACTACTCGTGTACGAGGAATAAACAGGTCGGCCAAGGTAAACAACTGTAGCTAATGACCCAAACGTAGAAAGAACTATGAAAAAACAGAGGACGTGCCTGCTTCCATTACGTGATGTCAAAGCGTCTCGATTTGGTGACTAGCTACAGAATATTGCCTCCTCCATGTTAGTGGAAGGGGGAAAAAAAAACTAGACCTAAGTTGAGAATAGAGAAATAATAATGTGGCATTTATCGTAATGACTATCAATAGCATGAAAGTGAAGGGCATGTGATACCATTGCTCTCCTCCACAAACACCACTGCACAGACTCTCCAAATGATGTCATCGGCGTAAGATGGAAGCATTTAGGTAGTTCCTGTTACACTGATTTATCTTCAAGTGCTATCTTTTCAAGCTTGGTTTTAATTATTCATTAGATTGATCAAGCCTGTGTTTCTGTGAGACTTTGGTACCATCACTCCATTCCACCTAATTGCTACTGCTCAGACTCTGGCTCCAAACACACCAGATGGCAGCATTCGTCTCATTTCTTGATAGAAAGAGGTTTGTGTAGACGCGTAGTCCATCTTTACATGCAGCATGAGAAGCTATTGAACCAATATTCTTTCAAGCTTCCATTTCAAATGGTTTTAGTATGCCCACAGGCTTATGACATGCACATGTATCTGTTCAAACATGCCATAATTGTTTATACTTTAATGTCTTGAACCTTAAAAGAAAGTGTGTCTTGTCTTTTTCAACTGTTGCAAATTTAGTCACTTACCCGGCAAGGGAGGAGGCAGAAGGTAGGCCTGGTAAGTGGATTGGAGTCACCCTAAAGCCAATTTATCTGATAGATGTTTGGACCCGGTCCGTCAGGCTGACCTCCGGGGCAAACTGTAAATTAGATCCTCACTAGAGATTGTGTTGCCATGTCACCTCTGTTTGTCATCCTTCCACCAGCGTCAGCAAAGGAACCACACGGTATACAGATATTATGAACTGTGCAACGTTGAGTGTCTCCCGTCTCCCGAGACCAGCCGGCACCGTCGTGGAATGGCGAAGAAGAGGAAGATTGAGACAATAGAGGAGGACTGTTTGAACCATGAGTGATAGATGGCACGGCCAGGAAAATGGTCTGGAAGAAAACGCTTCGTCAAGCAGTCAACTGGCCAGGCATCGATTTAATCTTCTGCGTTCTCCTGATTTGACCGTGTCACAGTTAGATTGAAAAGCCTAAGTGGGTGTGGGAGCTATGTTTCGCCCACCTGAGCACTCCACACTGATAATACAGCAATGAACTCAAAAGTGGGCTGAAACACTGGACAAATAGAACATCACAAGACACAGGATGGGACAACTGTTTCAGGTCTGCTAACAAGCAGCTAAACCCACCAGAGGGGTTGGTCTATTGATTTATACCCGGGCTGGAGAATTCGTACAGCTCATGCAATTGGATCCTTTGCATCCAAACGATTGTGACTCATATCTGCAGAGATCCCTTTGGCTCAAATACCATCGATTCAGCCGAGAAGACTTTTATCTAATGAATATTCTAATTACTGTCATATGACACAGGGATGGTTAACTATGTGAATAATGTGTGGTTGAATAAATTTGATAGATTCTAATGAAACACAAGGATTAAGCTGTGGTCTAATGTTTATGTAGAGCGGAGAGAAACAGATATTGATCCTTCGGCCATCCTGGTTTCTGTATTACTCATCACTCCCTGTCTCATCTTTCCTGCCCCTCTGCAGTCTGCTGCACAAATGTCACAATATAATCTTAAATTACAATGAACACAATATGTCCATGTATCAGATTTAATACGAATTAACGCATTGACATTTTATCCTGCTCACACTGCATTGTGGGATCAGTCGATGCCCAGGATTAGTCATAATCCTGGGTGTTTGGTGAAAACATTAATTAATGGAGAAACGTGTGCAGACAAGTATTTGCTCTTTTGCTGACACTCACAGTTACTCTCCTGGACATTATGCACTGATGCATACATGTGCACACTTGACACGCTGCATAAAAAGGGACGCATGTTTTTTAAGATAAAGTTGCCGCCTCACCTTGACCTCCTGTGACCTCATTGTTGTTCAGCATGCCACAGTTGAACTCCGGCTTCCCATTACATAGATTGTCTGGTTCAATCAAAGCATCATTCATTTTACCGCTGTGTTTGCGATCATAACAGGCTTCAATTTTTCCGGTAGATAGCCTTTGCCACATTCGATCAAGATCAAGTATTGCTAAGCTTCAGCAAACCATTTCTCATTCAAATCCATTAGCAGATAAAATAGTTCCATTCCTGACTACTCAATTGTCGCACAATGTCGAACCACTAAACTGCGATGCCAGTTGCACGTCCAAAAGCTAGTTTGACCCCATTTTTTGCGGCCTCTTACAAATTAGTTGTCTTTCGAATTCTGAATTAGGTATTATCTGTGATGAGGTGGGATTTGCAAGCTTGAATGACATTATCCAGACATCGCTTAAGCATTGATTTATTCAGTGGAAGAGCACACCACCACTACTTCACATTCATGGAGACACACAGATACAAGTACCCACAATCCTATACTTCTATCTTAGTGAGAACACTAACATGGCAATATTGTATTCCCTGACCTCTTACCCTGACCTTAAACCTGTAATTATAAACCTAAAAGCAAGTCTTAACCCTCAAACATGCCTTTAAAAATGTGAAGACGACCCAAATGACCTCAGTATGAAAGGTCCATGCTGAAAGTGGTCCTCACAAAGATATGAGCACAAGTGCACACACACGTGCATATGCATTACAACTTTGTCTGTGCTGTTCACTGAGCACAATATCCGTCCATGAGATTTTGCCAAAAGGCAACAGAGCAGACTTATCCTTGAGGTATGTGTGAATGTGTTTCAGAGAGAGTGACACATGGTGGATTTAATAGAGGTGTTCAAGCTGCTGGCTGTCAGTTCTTCTAATTGAGACGTTATTGCCTCCGATTGTTGGCTGTAGAAGCAGCTTTATAGTCGTCTTAACCTGTTAATTAAAGTCCAATAGGATTCTTAACGAGGAGAGAGATGGCCGTCTGCCTGAGGCGCTGCGGCTCGCAACATTAAAACCAGTTACAGGTTTAATGTTGTGGCTGATCGCTGTAATCTTCATGATGTCCATATTTTGGCCTTTGTGCTGGCTTTACTCGGCCCTACCTTTCTAAGCTTTTTTACACATTCTTGTGCTGAGATGGCAAAACCTCCACAATGCGTAGGAAATGCTCAGCTGAGCAGCACACAGTACCTGGGACACTGAGCAATGAATGTGCCTTCTTACGGGCGTATTTGTATGGTGTGCACAAATAATCAGGTTATGTAAGGTAGAATCTGGGACAGTGTGCAGAGGATGTGCCACAAGGTGCTGAGCATGGCCCGCTCGCTCACCCACGTGCGCTTGATTATTTGAAATGCGGCATTATTCGTATGACAACAGCCAAGAGACTGTGTCAACATCCTTCTCCCATGTCCATCTAAGCTTGACAAATGAGGGTATTCAGCCTGAAAAGATCTCAATTCTTGTTGTTTTGCTGCTTTTTTTCTTTTCCTTTAAAGATTAATTAGCAATCCCTGGCCCACCACACTGGGACTCTTAACTTATTAAGGAGCAAAACGGGAAATTGTTCATTAGTAATGTATTGCACAGTGAAGCGTTGCTTTTCCTACGCGCTGCTTGTCATATTGTTTATAACCTTCTGTCACTGTATTAGTTATATTTATAATATTTCTTGTCCTATTAAAACGTTGTGGATGGCATGCTCTGACTTTATTCTCTATTTTAAATACAACCTTTACCTCAACTTTGTACCCTTCTTTATTATTCATGTAATCCTGATCACTTGCCATTTAGCTTGTTCATAGAGCTTCTTGGATGGATCATATATTCGCCATCTACTCAAATTACATTACCTTCGCAGTTAAAGGTATCCTTTGAAGACCTCCACTGGGACATAAAATGCAGGGTAGACCAGTCTCTGATGCTGTGCTTTGAACCACTGGCTCAGTGGGGGAAAAAAAAGGTGAAAGAATAGTGCTGGATGAGAGAGGAGCTGCAGGATAAAGTTACTTTCTTGCATTTTTCAGGGGGCCATTAGCGATCTTTCCCTTTTGATACATGCAAGCAGGCTGGGAGACATGGAAAAGCACTGCACTGGTGTTTGATTGTCATTAATTTTAAATGGCAGAGGGCCAGTCACTGTTTTCCTGATGGACTTTTGGCCAAACCTCCATTACCTTCTACCCTATAGAGACGAGCCATGGTGCTATTGCATATCCTCTTATATTATATTTTTCAATTTTGCCATGAATTCAGGAATAATATCATGAATAAGTCATTGCTTGATAGTGGAGCTTTATGTCTACTATCCTTTCTGCTGTGTGCTCTTAATTCTTCAGAGGGAAAAGGAAAGTGAAACTCTTGTAGCTGAATGAGCTGCACTGATATTGGCAGAAGTTAACACCTTCCTGTATAACAGACAGGTTTTTAGACGCAAGATAAGCCTTTGATGAAATGTTTGAGGCTTTCATGAAGGCCTGGAACCTCGTATAGCTCTTAATCTCTACTGTAAAGCTGGGAGTTCGACTTTGGAGTATAATGTGTGTATCAGTGTCACAGGTTGAACAATGATATATTCTTACACAGCACATTTCACCGTGAGTTTTGTTTTGACTGGAGTTTTCCAGTTTGATGGCTGACACGATAGCACTAGATAGAAATCTCACCAGAATATTTTTTTAAACAGCAATTAATCGAAATGTTGTTTTCCTAAAACCAAAACAGTCTTTCTCATGGTGGCTCAAGATAAATATTCAGGGGATCACAAAAGCTGTCGCCCTTCATCCTCAGGGGACCAGTAACACATGAAATACATTTCATGGCAGTCCGTCCAGAAGGTGTTGTGATATTTCAAAATGGCCTAAAGTTGTGGACCAATCAGCTGACATTTCCATTCAAACAGCCACAGTAGGAGTGTGGCCCAAACATCATAGCATTAAAGATAGATTTTTTCAGACTTGGTCAGCGTTGGCTACATCAATCTCCAAAGTGCTGGATCCTACACTTCTGATATCAATCATGCCGTTTACAAACCTGTTTTACAAAGCAACTTTATGTTAATGAAATTTGAAGCCAAGCCCAAGCTGGGACTTCTGAGAAATCATTTCAGACTCAAGGAAAGCAGAGCTACAGAAGTATCCACGGGCTAAGTGGTGCTGCCCGGGCTGCCTTAACTGATCTTCATGCGTAAAGTGCCTTTCACATGATCAGTTTAAATGAAGTGCTTTGGAAAATGCCAACTGAAAAAGAAGATGATGAATTCAATTTATTGAGTGCACCCTCTTAAGCTTCCTCTTTAAACCCTGGAGTGATAATGCAACCTCAAATAATAGGCAGTGGGCTACAATGGCTTGATGATAGGCAGTGCAGTGCAAATGTAATAACAATGCATGATATACTGCCTTTTTTACATATGATGAGGCATTTAAATACAAGACCTTATGATTTTAAGAGTATTCATCAGAATGTTTTAAAATGACTAGACCTGTGTTGTATTTTTGTTGACTTGTGTTCTTACATAATTCAAAAATGTTTCCTACAATGTTCAAACCCAGAGAAAACCCCAACTTTATTCAAGGTAACAGGACTTCTCATTTTGTTCGCCTTTTATTTGCATCACATCTGCTTAACCCGAAGCTTTCCCTGTCTCTCCTATAACATCTGGAGCAAACATGTAAGATTAAGAAAAAACACACCTTAAGCCAGACGGTGGTTTTTCCCTTCCACTGATTGTATTGGTCGCTGATAACTGATCATGATTATCCATTGCCCTTTGCTGCGTAGCGTGATTACAATTTTAATATATTATCTATGATGAGAACATAATGAACGCCCTAGATAGATTTTCATCCACAATGGTGGTAAAGACAGCAAGTCAGATGATCCCGCACTTCTTCACGATGTTTGATCGAGAGACCATAAGTCGTCTAAGTTACATTTTGTATCTTTAAGCAGAAACAGATCTATATTTACTGAGCCCATATAAAATATGACTAGGTAAATTATACTCTGTAGATATTAATTAAAAGTAAGTTGATATAAAACTGTGGACAGACTACACATAGGTAAATATGAGTGTCTAAATATAATTTCAGGGGGCTGCTGAGTCTCAGTGGCAAAGTGTCACTTAATTCCTCCGGAATAACATATATCAGGAGCTCAAATTGCTGGTATATAGACAACTCACACACTTAATGTGTTTTTACTGCCAGCTTTAGCACCACTCTGTGTCACCAGCCATTTATGCTGTTGATAAAGCTCTCAAACTTCTAGAAAGGCTTTTTGAAACATGTCTTCTGCTGTGTCCACTATGTCATTTTAACTTTTTGTTAAAGCCAATTTTACATTAAACAGAATGAAACCAGTGACATGCAGGCAAGACTAGATAATATCCTTAGGAATATCAAATTGTACATAATGAGAGATGATTAATGACATTAATAACAGGAGCTGTGCACAGTCATTTGCAGGATATTAACCTTTTTTTAATTGTCTTTCGTTTTCCCCTGCCAAACATTTAATAAACTGACAAAACAGCACTCTTTAAAATAGACTTGGGTTTTCTTTTTCCCCAGCAGTATTTATTAATAAATGCGTTCAATAATAAAATCCCACTTTCATTTTTGGTGTTAAAGTTCTGTAGAAGAGGCGGGGGGAGAAATGTGTGAAGAAAGTGGAGCATTTATTTTTTTCTCGGGTTTAACTTATTTATCGAGCCCCTTTTACCGAGTACACTCACATTAGAGTGAGCTGTCAGGTTGCCAGTGTGATTGCAGCCAAGACTGTGTATGCCACACAATGACTTTGATTATGTCACTGTCCCTTTTCTGACAGAACAGACTAAATGGATCAAAGGCTATATCAGAAAAGAGTAAGCAAGCAATTATCTTCCTTTGTCTAAGATCACTATCAGTCAACGGAGGACGGCTTTCTAAAGGACACCGCAGCCAAGGCGTGAATGCTTGTAGATGATGTTATATAAATGGTGCTGCGTATGACATGTTTGTGAAGGCACTCCATGTCTGCATTCATTTCTCAAAAGCTGACACTTGATTGGTCATGCAATAGAGACCCACTCAAAACATTCACATGGTGTAGTGGTCTGGAGGGTATCAGTTATCACACACTCCACAGAGGTGCAGATGATTAAACTAATTCAAGTGGTGAGCTGCAGGAGAACACGTAAGAATAATCTTATCGTTGCCCTTAGGCCTATATGGTTACACTTAGATTTTTTTAGAAGTCTCCTTTGAGTGGTGATAAATGTTTCTGGGGTAAAGACCTTGCCCATGTAGAAAAAATTATCCTTAGTGTTGTGAAAAATTAAAGAGCAACTACACCCTAAGCTAGAATGGCACTCAGTGGAGCGCATACCTACACCAATGTTCAACAGTCCCCTTGTGAACCCACATAAAAATCAGGATTTTTATTTGGATCTGAACCAGATGGCACACAGACATTAATATGAGTCCCTTAAACCTGCCTGGTTCTGGATCCTGGTTTTGCCAACTGATCTGGATCCCCACCGAATTCATGGGCTCTTGGGCCCAGAAGAAATTCCTGGAAATCGGTTGAGTAGTTTTTGTGTAATCCTTCTAACAAAGAAAGAAGATCTAGATTATTATTTATTTTTATCAGGTCCCATAAAGTGGCCAGAATGAACACATAATGGCCAATTATATGTCCAGCATCCATGCGCAATTCAGTGATGTGAAAATTGAAGTCATTGCTTGTGCACCATTAGCTGTATACCTTTGAGCAATGCCCAACCCTAACACATCATTGAATGTATTTAAAATTATTACCAGAATGTAATCTTTGTGTTAGAATTGTTAGATTGGATCTAGTTCATTAAAAGGAAATGACTACTGACAGGTCAGGGGTTCTTCAAGGGCTAATCAAATCAGTGCCCCCCTGTCTCCACCTTTGGATCCATCCCTGAAACAAACAAACACAGACCAAAAGATTGATTTTTCACTGTACACATAATCATATAGTGTTTTATTTATAGTCAGAACTTAAAGTTATTATCTAGAGTCTGCCACAGCATCACTAATGGCCGCCACATATTGATTTAATCCATGATTGCTGCTTGTAAAAAGATGTAAGATATAAAACTACCGGTAGTTAATGTTGGGGGTATTGTGGTGAATACGCTCATGTTATTTAAACAAAGACATTTCTCTCTATCAACGGATTTCATGCTACATATTGCATACGTGGTTTTCCACACAACAAGCAGAGAACAAAGAGTTGTTTCCCTCACTGAGGTCAATGGTGTACAGTCTGTCTCTTGTCACTCCTCATGTCACAGCTCACGTTAGCTGCTGCCTCCTGCTTCATGCCTACTGCTTCATTACTGCTTCATTAAAAAAGAAGAAAAAACTGAAAATGTCTTGTTTTCTGCATTTTTGATAGACATTTGCTGTCGGCATCAACCTTGGCTCTGACAAAAATACTGAGTGTTCCGTGATCGCGTCACGATCTCTCACCAGTTGAATGATTCTAATGTGAACAAGCAGTGGCAAGAAATGCTCCGTTTGCACTCGCAGTAATTTGATACAGCTCTGCTGTGACTGTAGGAACGTGAACAGAAAACAGTGAGGAGGATATTACTGAGATATAATTATAGACGTTGATGTTGTTACTGTTGTAATGAGTACACAGATTCTTAGCTTCCTGTGCATCAGTATTGCAAAGGAGTTCAGGGACGATGGCTTCTGTTGCTAATCAGAACTACTGGTTAATCAGAACTACTAGACGTATAATGTGAATACATGGGATAATTTAATTTCAGGAAAAATAGCAAGATTGTAGGTTTAATGCTTTTTCAGCATATTCTAAGGTGACATAGTAACAGTGAAAACAAATACAATGCTTCAGGTTTTGTTACAGTTGCAGTATAAATGTTGGTAATTAGCTTATATTCTTAGGACAACAGAGCGTTCACAACAGACTGATTCCCATGTCTACTTCCTGCAACTGAATTACTGTAAGTCACTTTTACGATTTCACAAAGAAAGCTGCAATCAGCATCACTACTGGACACGTCTACTCTGGCTGTTTGGGCACTGCACCAGTTTATATCGAGTAAATGCTTGAGATGATAGAAACATTAAACCGCGGTTAGAGAACAAATACCTTGGGTATGTGAGCTAAATTCCTCAATCTGTAGCAGATTTACAATATTGTTATTTATATCTGTTTCACCAATTTGATGCTGTGTAGAGTAGTAAATCTGTGTTTTCTGGTGCTAGTTTTATTGTAAAAGTTAGTTTAAGAGTGATTTCGGCTCTGGAAAGGTTTTCACGCTGACACAATTATGTAGATTGTTACTCACCTGAGTCATAAATCTGAAAACCTTTTATATTTCGTTTAATTCTGGAGTGAAATACATTGTAATAGTAGCAGTCATGTCTTGTTTATTGTAATAAAAGATTAAAAGGAAAGGTTCAGGAAAATATTTTGTATTATTCAAATTGAATATTGAAGGAAAACTGTCACATAATCGGATATAACTGTGTACTTCTATTGACAATGATGCCGTCCATCACTGATGCCCAGTCACTGTAAAGCAGAGGCACAAGCTAGAGTGAATTTTCTCGGATAATCCCTGCTCTCTGATCTGATACACATGAGTCTAAAGCTTATTTGTCATATATTTAGTCGACACTCCTCATTTCTTTGGTGGAGGAAAAAATCTTCTTGAGAATTCTTTGACGTTCTGAAAACAAAAGCTTTTATTTTAAGTTTGGTTTCCCTCCTAACATTAATGTGTATAAGTCTAATCGTAAGCAGACTCAGTTGATAGAGTAGAGATCGGAGACTTTCTGTCAGTTTGACATCCAGGTAACCCACTTTTGCTTCAGCATGTTTACTCTTTGATAACTGGGAGAGCTGAGGGAAGCACTATCTCCCTGCTGCCAAAACCAGGCTGGCAAGCTGTCACAACATTGATGAAGACACATATACCACCTGGGTGTTTGTGGGTGACACACATTCGAACAGACTGTACACAACACACATGCTGGTTTCTGCACATGTTTAAATATACATCTTTAAAAAACAAACAAATTCATAACAAAATATATTCCGCTAATATTTTTAGAAACTGAAAAACACTATGAATCTGAGGAAATAAGGAGATAACAAAACAGCAAATCCACACCAAAGTTCCAAAGTTCATAAAATTGCTATAAAACATTCGCTATAAGAAATATGTAAAACTGAGCAAATTTAATATGTATTATACATCTTCACTTCAATGTTTTTTTAAACCTGAAGATGAGTGGTGCCTCAGAGACCAAACCCATGACAAAAACGTCTAGACATTCTAAGGTAACTACTAATGAGCCTGTAGCAGTAGTGAAGGAAGTACTCAAAAATTAAAAGTAAGTCATTGACTTTTCTACTTGAGTTGAAGTAAGAAAGAAGTTGTTTTTAAATGTACCAGAAGTATTAGGAGTAAAAGTACTTTATAACCTATTCTGTAATGCAACAGTCCTCTCAGTCAGTTATAGTCTTCACTATATTTTTAGTTTAATACATAAAAAATACGGACAACAACAAGTTGCATTGCCATAGCCATACATTGCAGAGTCACTGCGTCTTCCAAATCCATTTCTGGTGTTTGTTGATCGGTGATGCTGCTGCAGGAGGCGGGGTCTAATGTTACCTGCCCGCTTTAATTGGATCATTAAACTAATTCTCCTCATCATTATTGATTAGTTAAAAAAACTGTGACCATTTAACGCAATGCTATAAAATAAAGAAGAGTAGGAAGTACTGATATTTGCACAATATCTACTTCAGTAAAGTACAGATGCATAAAAAATATTCTTCCCACCAGTGACCCCAAAAGTGTGGAAATGTCAATTGATGTAATAACCTATGATGTTGTTTGCATCCCACCAATACCCACACTGTGCCCCTGCTCCCACATGCAGGTTAAATATTGACAGAGCGGTTTATGGCAAGTGTTTGTCCTTCCATTCCGAACCCTGGTGTCCTAAACCAAGGCTCCTAGCCCCCCCACTGTCTCGGTGAGACTGCAGGGACAGCAGATAAGAGTTTCTCATAGGGAGATGCTCCCATGTGTGAGAGTCTATTTGAAACCAGCCATTACTGAAAAGAGAAAGAGAAACTAGACTTTTACAAAAATGTCTATCCTTTACCTAGTCTGTCAGTTAATCATGGCTGTGTTTTGGGCTTAACATGCATTCAATGCCAAGCCCTGTAAAAGCCAGTGTGCTTGTTCCTCGGCGGATTGCCGTTGTAATGGTGGATTTGCCAAGTAGTAAGAAAGTGAGCTTCTCCCGTCATGCTCCCACTTTAACATCTTAATAGGTACCCCCCCGTCGAATAACAGCCAAGTACTGTGTTCCTGTCTTCAGATCCATTACAAGCGTGGACGCTTTCCGTATGCCACCAATTCACCTGCCACACCTCATTTCAACAGAAGGGCATTTGCTCTTTAAAAGTGATGGAGCTGGATGGGAAAATGATAAATCTGTCTGAAACGAACTAAAACACTTGCATCGTGCTTTGAGCCTGAGAGTCAGATAGTGTGATAGTCTGAAAAACGTGGTCGTCTGAGTGTGAAATAGTCCATCAGAGCAAAAAAGTCAACAATCGGCTGTTCTTCTTTTGATTGGACAGCATCTGGTCTGTGTGTAAAGAAACTGTCTTTGCCTCGGAGTGCTTTAGTTATGAAAGCCCTCTGTGTGTGTGTGTGTGTGTGTGTGTGTGTGTGTGTGTGTGTGTCCTGAAATGACAGATGAGAGGTTTGCATCAATATTTGAACAAAGCGCTCTGGCATCTCTTTCTGTTGAGGCCACGCTGTTTTTAAGAGAGAGAGAGGCACAGCAGAAATATATTGCTTGTGTGACTCCCTGTGCAAATGAAGTTATTCTAATTTCTTTTTGAGCTGCGGGCGTTTCTGCTGTGAGACTCGCTCGGGGACAGGGAGGGAGAAACAGTGAGGTTATTTTAAATAATGGTATAAAATCTGGTGTTTGCCTGGTTACCAACTTGAGTTTAATCCGTCTTCAGTTTGAGCAAGATGCAAGACCATCACAGCAACGTAGCCACACTTCAACCAGACAAGGGAAGTCAAATTTTGCGAGCAGCACCCGTGTGCTTCCAGCTGGTGTGAATAAGGCATGGTTGCTGAGCAGTTCATTTCCTGTCAGCTTGTCAGAGGGACACCTCTAGCTGTAGGCTGATGTGTTTTGATGTGGTTCAATCATGGGTAGTGTCAGAAAAACACTGAACACAATCAGGCTTTTCACGTGCTACTGCATTTCTCAACCCATTTGCTGCTCTGCCGGGAGATCAAGAAATCCCATCGTTGCCTGTCTATCTTTTCCCTGTGGTGCACCTGTCATTCAGGAATCTCTGCAGAGTGAGAGGAAGTGGGTGTGGGGGCTGTGTGCATGGCAAAGGTTGAGATCCTCCAGTGGGCCAAAGTTGGCTGAGTAGCAGGAAGTGTCTTTCTTTTCGCAGGTTTATAAGCATTTCTTAAATAAAAAATAAAAAAAGCTGATATTTTTTTTGGTTTTTCTGCCGAGCACTCTGATGATCTGAACAGATGCTCCCCCTGTGCTTCTCACTATCGTCAACACCCACCTATCATCTGCTTCACCAATCTCCCACCACCCCCGTCTCCTCTGCTTGCCTCACCTCTGATCCTCAGTGTCAACCGTCCATCTGCTGCACGGATCTGCGTCAACGCTGCCTATGAAGACACCTCACACCGGGCTTAGATAATTATCCAGCGTTGACCATTGCCAAGCTGTATTTATTCATGTATTTACACATTAGCCTGAAAGTCCGTGTCGACAAATGGGCTGAGACGAATACCGGAAAGTGGCCCCGTCCGGAAACTAACCGTGCACCTTATTTACTGAAATGTCAACATGGTGAAGTAATTAAAAAATGATCATGCCACACTGACTCAAAAGTAATAAGCAAATAATTAATTACTAGATTAATTGTGTAATTCTTGGCAAAGCAGCTGCTTCCTTCTGAAAATACAGAACATTTTCTAATGAGTTAAAGCAGATGAAAAACTTCCTTGTGCCTCTGCCCACTTTTTCCTCCACTTCTTAGTAAAACTGCACTGGAGATGTAAGACTTCTTCTGGTAATAATGTACAACTGCAGCACTTCTGGAGGATGCCCTTGTTCCTCGTATGTTAGAATAATTCTGAAAATGAGATGTTACCACGAAGTGCTTTCGGCTTCGAGCCACTGATTATTGGATAACACATTAAGGCAGCGTTGCCTTTTATTAAAGCCATATATTATCCTCCACTCGCTCTTCTGCTTCCTTTCGTTCATGCAAACACAAACACACACGACCAAGTCTCCATTTTGCTCTCTGTTTGTGTTCATTTGCATTCATAGTTAGTGTGAGATTAGTTGTTTGTTGCCTCTCACCTGTTGGGGTTTGAAATCAGAGATCACTGGTGCCATTGTGAAGGTGGTCATTTATATTCAGTCTTGTTCAATGAATGCCTTTCATGAGGCGCAATTGATATGTCTGGCACAAAAGGGACACAAATGAGTAATCTTGTTTTAAGAACCAGCATAGCGTAGATAGCGGTGGTATTGTGTTTACTGAGCTCGCAAGGTCGTTCACATCCATCATATCTTGTGTTTCTTTTAAATGTGTCAATACAAATTATCAGATTTACACAAACCTGCCAACGACCAGGTTTTAATGCGCTCTGCAGCAAGGTATCTCATAGCCCTGTTGCTGCAACAGTGGGATATAGATATGAAACGTATAACAACATAAAGGTTTAGTGCTCTGTGCCATAAATACAGCTCTGAACATGATCGAAAAAGTTTCTGTCCTAAAGGTGAAAAATCAACTCGTGAACCAGGTACTGCTGAAAGAGGGACTAGTATTCACCCAACACCGACTGTTTTGCACAAATTGTCGAAGACCCTCAGATTGAACCTGTGTCCCGTGTCATACAAGCGATTTGTATGTTGAAGAGGTATTATAATTACTTCCAGTTGTTCAGCGGAGACAAAGGGTTCAGGTTCAGAGGGCAACGGCCACTTGCATAGAGAGGGTCCTCCTGCAATCAGTTCTGCATCCAGGTAATGGAAACTCTCACCATATGGGAGTCGTAGAATAGCATTATTCTCTCAAATGACCAGCAGAGGGTGACTTCACTGGTAGTCTAAAAAGTTTAAGTCTAAATAAATAGCTATTTCTCAATTGATTAATAACATCAGTACTGTCTTATTGACTATTATTTATTTATTCTTCAAGAAGCTAGATTTTTGTTTTGTAAATATGATGATAAAGGGACTTACGCTATGGAGCATGGACACACTGTTATTGACATCAAATGCATTCAATGCAGGAGTAGGTGGGTGTGCAGTTTCCTCAAGCTCTCATACTGGACTCACAAGAATGCTACTGGACAACATGCCAAACTTGAGGCTTTAAAACACCAGTTCTTCAACCAATAGGTTACATCATGTTGTGTTGCAACTAGGTTACAATACATGAGGTCACAATATTTATTCAGTCCAATCAGCAGATGGAAGAAAACTTTACTTTGTTCAAGTTCCATTTTCTACAAAGTCCAAGTTTAGACTCAAATAGTCTTTGTTGGTTCTTTATTATAGTGTTTGACATCAAGCTCAGCTCATTTTCAAAGACACTACCCGAGAAATTGTTACACTCTGTTTCTTCACTTGCTTTGTATGCAAGTGACACTTTGTACATCGTGTTGTCTTCTGATTCCACCAGCATTTCCATGTTTTTGTGGTATTGTGATCCTAGCAGGAGTTGTTGCATCACTGGACGAACTCCAGAATCTTGAGTCTGAGCTCTGAGGCGGGCAAGATGTTCCATGCCATCTGCAAATTTCATGACATGTGGGTTGATGTACAAACACCTCTGGGTGCTTATGTAAGTAAAAAAAAATGCAGCGGAGAACTCCTGCCTTTTAGGCCCGGTGTTTCTAGGGAGGCCGTTGCTTTGACTTATGTTTGACCCGGATACTCAGCGATGCATGTGTCAAGAAGTGGACTATCTTTCGGATCAGCTGGTGTTTGAGATGGAAACACGGCAGCAGTTTCTCTGCCAGGAAACAAGGTTGCTGTTTGCCAAATGTGGAGGAGAATTTGGCAAACATCAGCCCGGCTGCTGCCTTCAGTCTCTCCAAATCAGTGCGAGTGTGCTGGAGCAGCAGACGTCTTCCTCTGTGTGAGGTAGCCTGGGTTTTTACTAAATTAGACCAGCCAGCTAGGGGCTCTTTCCCCCACATTTCTTTTGGATTTTCACTAAAAGCTACCGCACTTACCCATTGCTTTTAAATTTGCATGTGAATAGATGGAGCGTTTGCTGCACTTGAGGAAATTTTCTCACAGCGGATGTAGTATTAGCAGAGCGCCTGTGTTTTCCAGGACAAAAGTTTGTTTTGTGTGGGAGACGGAGAGAGAAAGAGAGACCGAAAGAAAGAGAGAGGGAGTGTGATAGAGCCATCATTCAGCCCTTTGGCAGTGATATCTTGTTTTCCTCTCAGACTGGGCTCGATGTGTCTGTGCCCCTTATGTGTTATTGCCAGGCTGGAGCATTGGTTGTAGATCACTGTGGAAACCGTGAAGCACAAGGCATAGCAGTCGCCCTGAATGACAGAGGTGAATCATTTTATACGAAAGATGTTGGTCTCAGGCTTGTACTATAACATGCATATGAACCAGTTAGAGCCCTGCACAGGCAACAAGATGTAGATGAGACGAGGATGTTAGACGACATCCATACTAAACCGCTTTCATTTGAAAACAGTGTTTTCAAATAAAAATGTACTATACTAAGGTGACCACTCACTTATACTGGGCATGTACGTGCCGGTGTACATATTTGCCAAATATACAAGCAAATACTAGCTGGTTTCTTACACATTGAATCATTGTAAACAGCTGTTAGCAAAGACAAGAGGATCAGCAATATTTGTAATTATATATCCTGGTTGCGGTCGAAAAGAACCAAGCAAACGATTGTGGGCGTCTACATCATTGTTTCCAAATATCTCCATTTCTGCCCATGCAGACTTCAGCGCAGGCGCGGAGTTTTCAAACTAAAATGGCGCCGGCAGTGTTCCCAAACTTCAATTATTTTAGCGGCTTTTGAACTCCCGAGTAGTGTGGACAAAGTGGCGCATCTGTAGCAGAGTTGTAAATGTAGTAGTGTAGATGTGGCCTAAGATTCTCAAAACAGAGCCTGCAGCCACATCTCACTTCGAAACAGCATAAGTCATCTCATTGGCATGTGTGTGTACTGCGAGGTGCAGTGCCGGAGGGGCAAGCTATAGTGTATATGTTCAGCGATGCACTTTGTGATCTATATTCAGCAATTTCAGGAGCTGAAGACGATGCTAAGATAGTTAAGTGCTTGCACTCCCCCCCAGGGTCGCGTGTCCCACCACCAGCCTTAGGTTGAATCACACCAGAGCCTCATCTCCTGTGTCTCTCCTAATCTGTCTGCTGCAGTGCTTTCCCACCTGCTAAATAAAGAATGAAACGTGGAAAGACAACTACCTCTGAAATAAGGCCGGTAATCCTTTACTAAAGCTGACTGATGTTTATATTTGCAGTTAATATTTACACTCATGTTGGAACACACGCATTAGTATAATGCCTGATCTATTAAGAAATGTATAATTATGTAGGAGGCTGTCTTTTTTTGACAGCTGTGTGTTTGCGTATTCATGTTCCCATCCATCATTGTCTGGATGCGCACTCGCGTCTATGTTTTGCATCCATCCAAACACAACACAGCATGTCAATGCTCCGTGCGCAAAAACAAATTGGAGCACTCTGTACAAGAAAAAGCTTGCCCCGGGGCTAGTCATTTTGGAATTAAAGGCATGTCTCTTTGTTCAGCCGCGGTTCCAGGAACGAGGAGGAGAATGTGGTTTTGTCGCACGGAGGGGAGAACAGTGAGATGATTTTCACAGCCAGAGAATCACACAGTCTTTTATCTATTTCCCTCAATCAGGAGACATCCGGCAGCAGCGGTAGGAGGATTAGATTAGCTCAGGAGAGAGAGGGAGGGAGGGAGAGAAAGGGAGAGTGGCTTCTCTAATCCTGATGGGGTTTTCAGAGGTATTCCCATCACTGTGGAGAAACATGTGGTTGGATCGGGAGAGGCGGGTGCGGGACAGTTTGCTTCACTAAACCCTCCACACCTGCATTAAAGAGGTTCCACCTAACTCGGGGATTAGTCAGAGTGTAATTACACTTGCGGGGCCTCAGATGTAGCGAAGCGTGCTCCGATGGAACACACCTGAGACGGGCTGGGAGGAAGGGAGTAATGGCTGATAATGCGTCTGCGATCACCTGTCTTTAGAGAGCGCAAACAGAGAGGACGGCTGAAGATCTGCCTCAGCACTCTCAGTTTTCTTTATTTTGTTCCGTGTGTGTTGTATATTTCAGTCATTTATCCCATCAAATTTTGCTTTTGATTTAATACTAAGTGACTTAATATATAACTTTACACAGTACCTATCAATTAAGGTCCCCAAGGCTGCTTTACAGAGTCAAGTAATAAGAATAAAATGGAAAGTCAAAATAATTGTATTTTAAAGTATTTTAAATGTTTTTGGATTCAAACACTCACGTCCACGCAGGTGCTGGGACAAAGACTCAATGAAAGCAAAACGTTACTCTTTGAGTTGATATAAGAAGTCGCTCATTTACATGCATCTGCTCTCACAACATAGGGAAAAAAATATACCCTGATGATGTTGCTCCTTTCATAACTTGGCGACACAGTTAGTCTGACAAGCACATTTCACAATTTCAACTGTTACAAAGTGTCCAGGGACGGGGTGAGTAGACCTCTAACTGAAGTATGTTGGAGTTTAGCTCAAAATTAGCCTCGGATGAAAAGCGGCGACATACCCGCTAGCATCTCGTCACATTAGGGTTAGAGTTAGGGGAAGGAGCCCTATAGATTCAGGACATGTGGACATGTTTAACCTGCTGGGTCTCCCCTCTCTAATTCACACTGGTTGTCAAAAAGCATACTTGTTGCTTTTGTAGAATTGCAATGACATAACAACTTATTTCAGCTTCTGTCCGACTGCTCAGCCATTTCATAAAATCAGAATTCTCCTCATTACTCACTATCTAACAACTTGTATTTGAATTATCTTCTACTCGGAAGGTCAAAATAATATAACAAAAGCACTCATGATGTAAATCTGATAATCCTGCTCCTTTTGGGGGCGTCGCACTTATTCCCTGTTTCATATTGAAATCAAATTTCTTTTTAAGTTTATGCTGTTTTACTTTCTGCTTTTATAGTTTTTCCTATCACTTTTCTATGTCGCCAGGGGCCTGTACTGCAAAGCAGGATTTGTGGTTATCGGGGTAACTTCGGGTTTATTTCAGGGTTTCACTTCATATTGGTGTAAAACACCATAGTTACTTCGGCTGAAAGGCTAACCTGCTCCGAAGCAGATAAAATCTCCACCCACCGGCCAATTAGTACCTTTGAAACACAACGTCACCGTTCTGAGACGATCCTGTGGAGCAAAATAAAAAGCATCCCGTGGAGCTCTGTGTGGACTGTTAGAGCGTCTCTGAGGAGGACAAGGGTGTTCAGAGACCCACAAAATCCTTTTACCTACTCCCATGAGTATAGTTATGACAGATATACATTCTCATCAGAGGAAATGATAAACCTTTGCTATCTGCTGGAGCCGAACATAACCAACCTGACAAGTAGGATCAACGTGCTCACAGAACCACAGACTGTCTTCGTTTCTTTTACTTGTGCGAGTTACTTCTATTGATGTAGCGGCGTGATAACCAGACATAGTGTTATACTTGTATCCTTTATACAAAGTGAAGTAGGGGATTAGGGGAATATTGGGTGTTACCCTCTTGCTTCTGTTTAGTGTCCCCTGTGTTCCTGACTATCTACTTGTGTTATCTGTTGCCTATGTACTGATCAGCCATGTTTGGTTTACCTTCGATTGGTAACCTGGCTGCCTGACCTCCAGTTTATCCTCCACTCCAGCTCTTGGCCAGTTTTATATCATTCCACTACATCTGCTGAATGCCTCGTAGCATTGTGTACATCATCGAGTACTTACAATATTAAACACTTTGTTATTGAAGTGTTCTATACAAACTATTGTCGGCTAATGTTGGTGTTGAGAATGGACTGTTGGGATGAGGGGATGTTCTCTTCTTGTTATTTCTCACCCTGGTCTCCTCAATGATTTGTTTGGGGGACACATCGCTGGACAGAAGAACGGCTGCTAGTTGAGTTTGTGTGTGTGTTTGTATGTGTGTAGGTTTTGAAAGCTGGGGCAAAACAGTTTGTTGAGTTGGTGACAATGCCTCCAATAGAATTTAACTGTACCACTCATTTTCTTTATCATTTATGTTTGCTTTAAAAAGTCATTCATTGATCTCATTTTATTTCTCAGGAGCCCGAGGTGAATCCTTGCAGCATGGCCAGGCCGGGACGCTGCCCCGCTTCCTGGAGGAGCCCGTTGACGCTTACATCGTCAAGAGCTACCCCATCAAGCTCCAGTGTCAAGCTCGGCCCGCTCTCCAAATCTTCTTCAAGTGCAACGGTGAATGGGTCCACCAGAGCCAGCACATGTCTCAGGAGCACACCGACCTGGGCACAGGTATGACACACGCTGCTATCAAATATAATTTGATTGGTATTGCCCATATCCACAGTGTATAAAAGCAAGTATTCTTAATTTAAATAAGACCAAGGATGGAAAACGTGTTGCTCGGCTCCGTTGTTGATGTTATCTACATTATCAGTAGCTCTGGCCATTTCTTTCTTCCATGTTGTAAGTGCTTGTCACGGACATTTTCGCGGCGCCTCTTCTCTGCGCTTGAGTCTCCCTCTCTTCTGTTTCATCTTTATTTGATTTTTTTTCAAGACAAATAAAAGATTCAAATATCACGCCTATATAATACAAAGACAGTACCTCAGAAATTACCGACAAAATATATACAGTAAAATAAAACATAGTTACTTGCTTCTAGTAAAATGCATCAATCAGTCCTTCATAACAGTGCTTATTCGCTCTGTCTACAGGGTTTTATTTCCATACTATTTATTATCGAAATAAAAAAACCCTAAACTAAATGTCTCTTATTGATGTATTCTTTCGTTAGTATCCGTGGCCCTTTGTAATTCATTGTGTCCGTAATGCTGCTGCGTGGCCGAGGCTGCATTTTCCATGATTACCAGCTCTATGAAGTTATTCAGCCAGTTATTTAAACAAAAACAATTAGGTTCTCTCACTTACCAGTTCATAAGTATGATCCTTTAGAGATAGGAAAAGCCAACATTATCAAACGCTGTGTAATTTCAGATTTGAATCTATTCCTTTTATTTCCTAACAAAGATACGTCTGGGATATACTGATACATTATCATTTATTATTAAGCTCAGCATTTTTTTTAACTGCCTCAAAGAATTTCATTACTTTTGGGCAGTACCACAACATGAGTGATAAAACTTCATAAAGTTTGGATAATGTACCTCTATTTTTCTACAATCTATTTTAATTCATTATCTGTATCTGTGGCCAGGATGGTACCCTGTGATATACATTTCAGCAATATAGATAAATGCTGCAGAAAATACAGATCATTAAGGCTGAATAAAGCTTTAATCTCATTTGATAACATCATTATCTCCTGCTCAATGATTTGTACCAAATATTTAACATTATTCCTTTTCCATTCCTTATTAATAACAGTTTGTCCTCCTGCAGTGAACACTAGGCTTTACACTATAGATTGTATTGCTACTTTTGTTGACTTTCAGACAGCACCATAATGAGGTGAGGGATATTTGTTTTTTACTGCTCGCAACAATTTTCCGTTCCAGCCAAATCCAGCTACTGACTTCATACTGTTCGTGATCAGCCCGGAGCTTGGGGTTATTTTCCGTTAAAGTTGGAATTGGGACCAATTCTTGTTTAGTTTTTTTTCCCAAAGAAACTTAAAAAAAGCTTTTGAATTGTTTAGAACCAATATTCAGGAAGTTGAAGTGGGACGGAAGACATCGTAGAAGAAAATCTGGCAAACTTTATCTCTGCTCTTTCAACAAAGACAGTGGCAGGGCTCCCCATCTGGTCAGGTCCTCCCTTATAGTTTCACTCAATGTAGGTCCATTCACTTCAAACATCTTGTTGATTTTGGATATTTTATTAATACCCAGATATTTCACTCCCTCTTTCTTCCAAACTGTCTGAGTGGTGCCAAGATGTGTAAGAGAAGTCATGCAGTGGAGGGGTGTTGCTTCAGTTTTGTTCCAATTGATTTTATATCTGGAAATAATTCCAAATTCCTAAAACATCTTGAATAGGTGTGGTACTGATGATTCTGGATTTAAAAGAGTTAACAATATGGCACCTGCAAATACATTTTTTAAAGTCATACCCAGACAAGTATATACCAGTTATTTGTTGGTTTGCTCTTATAGCGCATGCTAGAAATTAAGAGATGCCAACAAAAATATTATTCAAAACACAGGACGTCCTTGTCTTGCTGATGTTGTTAATTCAAAGGGGGAGGGCACAGGCAAGTGATTTGATAGAACGTGCTCTCTAACCTACTGCATACAGGTCCAAGGCCATATCTTTCCAAGGTATGAAATAAATAAGGCCATTCGATCCTATCAAATGCTTTTTCAGCACCGAGCGATTGCATGACCGCTGGATGCTGAAATGATGCAGCCCTATGTATCTTATGAAACAGCCTTCTCATGTAGTGTGAGGCTTAACGGCCTCTTAGAAATGGTACTGGATCCCGCTGAGGGAAACACTTTTTCAAGACCAATTGCCAGTATTTTAGTAAATAGCTTGTAATCATTGTTAAGCAGGCTGACAGGCCTACAATTATTAATTTGCACTGAATCTTTACCTGGTTCTGGTATTGTTGATATAGCAACTGTTTTCATGCTGGCATTGATTGAGACATTATATCATGGAACAACATTGTAAGACGTGGGGCCAAAACATCCTTAAGCCATCATTCTACCTGCCCTATCACCAGAATATTTTCTTTAATGTTCAAACAATACAAATGCAGTTTTATTTCTTTACATTGTTCTTAAGTTCCTCTTTTAGAAAGTTTTCCCTTTTGTTTCTCTCCTAATAGCTAACAGTTAAGTAGCTAATTATCCATCCCCTGCATTTTGATATGCTTTCCCATACCGTCTGATTTAAGGATACTGGATTCTTATTTAGAGTAAAATATTCATTTATTTAAGTCTTTATTGATGAGATAAATACTTCATCTCTCAAGATGGATTTATTCAGCCTCAATTTGGTTTAGTTTACTTTAGAGATAAAATAAAGAATAACAGAAATAGGGCCATGTTTTGAAATAGATATAGAATGAATAACAGAGTTAATTCCCCCCTCTGAGAGTAGGCTGATTTTATATCGAAACAATCTAGTCTTTATTATAACGATCAGCGGCCACCATGATCCAGGATCACAATATGGATCTGGCTCACGGAGACTATACACTCCCATGATGTTCAAACATACCCACTCTGCTACCTCAGCTAAAGTTTGCAGCCGTCCAGCCTCTGCCCTGTCACTTTAAGTTATAAGGATAGCATTCATGTCTCCGTTAGTGAGATCTGAAGTCTTCAGAGTGAACTTCCCAAATGGGGCTTTATGACAACGCCCACGGCCACGTCCAACCCTGTGAATAATATTTGCCTCTCGTCTTGAGCGCACTCTGCATGTCACATTTGATCTAAACTGAAATGACAACTGTTAGACCATGAAAGGCACCAACTTGTTCAATTTTAGGATTTGACTTTGAACTGCAAATGGTGTCTCTTACTGATGCAACTTGCAGAAACGCAGTTGTTGTTTTAACTTCAAAATGAAACCATTCATGCCACTGTTTTTTCCCTTTTTTTGTCCAAAGGCCCCTGTTTTTATTGCATCATCTCAACAATGGGGCACTAATATCGCAATAGTTCACTTGTGTTTATGCAGCAAACTGTAGCAGTAATATAAAAGTGAATTATTCCAAAAATTTTCTTATAACATATTTTTACATTAATTCACGCAGTTTATTCTCAATGAGACACTGTAAAAAGTAGATTGAATTAAAGGCATCTAGACTTGGTTTTACATCCTGGAAGACGTTTCACTTTTCATCAAAACTTAGCTGGTTCATGCAGAAGAAAAAAGGCAATTGACTCCTTTCCGACTGATAGAAGAAGTGTTTGCCTTTATGTTTTTCCTGCAGGGAGTCGGAAAGCTTGTGGTAAGTGTTGATTCTTGCACAATATCAAGAAAAAAGTTGCTGTTGCATCTTGTGTCCGAGATGTAAAAAACAGTACACAAACACACAAAGGGCTATTTAAAGTTCAATGTGCAGCAGAACATCGCACTAGAAAAGGTGCATTGTAAGCGTCTGTCAAAATAAAGAATAGGAAGAAAAAAGCTCTTTTATGAGGATGTCCTGTTTCCATCACTGCCAATCAGAACCAAAAAGCCAGAATCTACGTCAACAAGACCCAGGTATTTAACCTCTGAGGGATTGTTGTCAAGGCCATGAATGTCACTTTGTTGTTTAGTGCTCCTGGATTTTATTGTCATTAAAACAACCGATCATTAAATCTTCAGTGAATCAGTGTGTGCAGAAAAAAAGTATTTGCTACATTAATATTCAGGCAATTGATAATAATAATAATACATGTTTTAGTCTACTTTGGCTGCTATTAGTGCGACTGCGTTGATGTGTCACAGTCATCAGCATCACCCTCGACTCAGTTGGCGGTGGACCTCAGGGAATTTCTGCTGCCTCTAGTCTGGATTCATAGCCCTGCTTATCATCGTCCATATCTCTCTCCACTGGGACAGACGAAGGTAAGGCAAAGAAGGGAGAGGACTGAGGCAGAGAGAGGAAAAGCTGGAAAGGAGAACATCTTAAAATTCACATTAGCTGGTATCTCAGATAGTAGAAAGCCGTGTCTGGAGCTGAACTGAGTCAGCATGTTTCCTCTTAACTTCCTCTGGTATCACGGCCCGATTACGGGCCGTGAAAGCCCGCCAGGTGTGTTTTTTTATCGATCAGCGTCAAATACAACATATCGTTAGAAAGCTAAGATTCTTCTGATTCCACTGATGTAAACCATTTCAAGATATGATCCCCACAGCCGGTACAATCAACGTCTAAGTTCAGCGTTAGTCTGACAAGAAATTTGAAAAAAGTTGTCGCCACTTACCGGAGAATCATCATATTAATCCACAGATCGATAAAACTCCAACAAAAACGGTATTGGTACATCGCCAAAGGTCCAGACGATCCAATCCACTAATATAATCACTCCATAACACACTATTTCATCAAAGAATAGCCACAGTCTGCTGTTTACACGGAGCTGCTCTCTGCTCCGCAGCACGCCTCTGTGTTGTACTCTCAATCTAACTATGTGTGCATATAAACAAAGCCCTCCAAACGGTAGCTAGCAGCTCCTATTGGGTTAAGTGAGCTGTCAATCTAAACTTGACCCTATAGGAGCAGGACTGGGCGGGCATGGGCTGTCCACAGCGTACAAGAGCCAACGATGCCCCTCGTTGACGCACAGAGCCTGCCCCTCTTCTGACGTGTATAGACTGAGCCAATTGCTACAGATTGTTATGATGACTGGCGTATCGTTTAGCCAATGAAATTTCCATCATGGAAATGTGACGGTACACGGGAAAATAACACAGAGGCTCCATGCAAATGACTGCGCAACAGCTTCCAGCTGGTGCCAGAGCGCCGTGCGTCGGTGTTTCGTCCCCGCCGTGACTGCTACATGTTGCTAAAATATATGAAAGATGTTTATTTGTATACATTTTAAACCATATGACTGGTTTTGTCTCCTTTATATAAAAGTATGATTTTAAGTGTAAAATTAGCCTTTTCAGCCTGGTTGGTTACCATGGTTACAAAGGGTCCGTTGGAGTCTCCAAATGGCCTTTGTGGAAAACGCCTAGACATGGCCTTAGGAAAATTAACTGCAATATGTTGGAAGATGTTATAATACACTGTGTACAATCTCTGAAGTAACCTTGATTGTATTTAAAATGTTGGAGCGTCACAGATATAGAATTTAGAAATAAATTAATTTAAAAACTCTTTATTTTGTCAAATTGAAAACCTACCATAGCAAGGGCACATTAGTGTTTCTTAGTAATTTATTTTTAGTAGTTTGCAGTACGTCTATTCTGAGGGCTGTTTCCTGTCTGTCACCACACCAGGTGTTATAACAACAGTTGTCAAAGGTGAGGTAACAGGGATGTGACAAGATTTAAATTTAAGCAAGGTGGAAACAAGTTTTTCAAATTGGAGACGCATCATTAATTCATCTTCCTGCAAATAAGGGTTAGGGTTAATAGGGTAAATAATATGAATAATTTTTACTTTTCTAGTAGATGTACTGCATACATTATTGCTTTTTATTAGCAATATGTCATGTAACCATTATAATAATCTTTTGTTAACCTTAGTAAAGTAGTTTTAGTGGATTTTAGCAGCTATAATCAATATATTTGTAATAACAAACAGTCACATGTGGAAAGAGTATAATCACAAACCCACAAAAAATGATCACCTGATCCTGAATTTCCTTGCAGCTATTTGGATGTTAAGAGCATTTCTAAGATTCTTTTTTTACTTCTTCAGCCCACAGCTTTACTCTGCTTGCATCACTGTCACTGCTCTGTGTGGTTTTCTAAAGTCAGCATCTGTTTTCAGCAGAAAAGTTCTTGAATGTTACTGTATTCTGCTGCGTCGCACTGAACAGCAGACAATAAACATCAGTGACTGCAGGTTTCATCTTAATTATATCTTCACTGTAATAGAGTTAGAATGAACACAGTACATTTTATTACCCTAGCCCAGTATTTTATTGTGTTTTTTCTTGCGTCTCATGGTAATGTCAGGTCTGCAATGTCTTTTAGATTTACACTTGTTTAGATCTAAGGGCATGTTTGGAATGTGTTAGCTGTTATATGATGCGCACTGCAGTGGATTTTCATTTAACTAAACCTAAGGCAATGTCTCAAAAGTGATTAAGAAGCTTAGACTAAAGTGAGGATTTCAATCTTTAACTCCACCAAGAAGCTTATGTTTTCATCTGCCGCTGTTTGTGTCTTAGTCGGTAGGTAGAAGAAGGGCTGCACGTTATGGGAAAAATTATTATTGTGATATTTTTTTTCACGTCAGTAGATATGGGTATATATTGCGATACACTGGATCGTTCCGGTCACTTTAACCCTGATGTACTGGCTGTGCGCGTCACTTTACATCTTGTGTTGTGTAGCAGGTTTAAACATGTTTAATAAACTCTATAGAATCAAACAAACACAAAGTAAGCATCAGTACAGTACGTATCCTAATAACTTGTTATGAGGGATGGATTTTATTAGCTTGTCATAACATGGATGCATTGATTTCTGTTCTCTCTTAAATTCATATTGAGGAAAAGTTATATCGCAAGAATTATTGCCAGCGTTTTATCGCAGAGCAACACTGAGATATGAGGCTTTGTTTTTAACATTTTTCCTTGATTTCTCAAAGTAATTCTTTGAGTTTTATGACAAATTCTGGCATGTTTTAAAGGAGTGATCTTTATGAGTGACTCTAAACAAAAATCTGGATCTTGTGATTTCAAATGTGGCTTCATTAGGGGACTGTCTACTCTACAGAGTTTCCTTGAAGTTCCCTTTGAGTTAGTTACCTTCACAGCCCTGTATTCAAAACTTCTCTTTAGTGTTAAATAGTCATTAGAACAAGAGGATATTGTGTCTCTAACTCTTTAAATCCATCTTATGATCAGACACAAGAGGGAGCAACCTGGAAATTAATGGAGCAGCCTGGAGGAGAAACTAAGACGATAAAATATCTAAAGCTGTTAGTGGGTGATGCCACCAAATGAAAAATAAGTGGAGAACAAAATGTCCCTGAATGAAAGCCACTATCAGTTAATTCTTAAGAACACTAGACCTGGCCATCTCTCACAGCCCACACTTGGATGAGACTGCACACTCCAACAGCCTCCCTCTTAAAGCGTGGTAATTAAATACAAATGTTGAAACTAACATTGCTCATCACATCGTTTGCACACGGTGGGGATGTCCTTTTAAAACGTGGCACGATCCTCAGACTCATTTCAATCAAACATAAAATGGGCATGTTGACAGCTTTTGCCTTTAGATGTTACTCTATTATGTATTTATTTGTTTTGTTCAGGTAAATTGTAATAGCTTTTGAAAGTAAAATGGGAAAAATAATAGTCGGGAGGCATTGTCAAACAAGAGTAATTCAAAACTCACATTTTAGTGAAATTATGCTAAAATGTTTGTAATGTGCTTTTTTTCCCTCCATTATTCGATTCATTTTCAGAAAAGCATATTCCCAAAGACAATGTTAAAATCCCACTCAGTGGTGCTTCGGTTGAAAAAACAAACAAGAAAATGGCAGCTACCTTAACATGGAGTCAAGCAGTTCAATGCCATTCATCACATTCAAGAGACACTGGTTTGTTTGCACATCTACTGAATTATTTATTTTCAGCATTCACACATGCAGTTGTCAGAATTTCAGCCTCCTGTCTACATTCAACATTTATAAACTCTGCGGGGAGGTTATGTTTTCTTTTTGTTTGTTTGTCTGTTAGTTAGCAAGATTATACTAACACTGCTGGACAGATTATTATGAAACATGGTAGGTGGGTGGTAGTGTCAGTCACTCTGTTCCAAATTAAAGACTTATGTGTGGCTTTTAAATGTGCCTCTTGGAGGAATAAACTAAATGATTTTGATAACTCCCTGACTTTTCGTCGAGGGTTCATCAGATATTAGACTTGTGCAGTACTCAACTGTACAATCCTCACATCTGTTGGAGGAACTGGTTCAAAAGTTGTGGCCATGTTTCAAAGATTGAATTTGGAGATCTCTAAACTTCCCTTCAGCATGGGTGAGCTGGACTGAATGTCTCCCTTATATTAGATGTATTCCCACTGATTCCCCATGACCCTCCCTTTTACTGTTAAAGATCATAGGTTGAAATGGCTGCATCGCTTTAAATGATTCTTGGCACAATTGCTCACTCTCCTTTTTTCTTACCCTTTACTCTCTCTTTCCACTTGCATCCAACCAGAAAGGTCCAAGCTTGAATGCACCTACTTGTGTTGTAATACTGGGTTTTCTTGTTGAGAGCAAACCCTAGAAGGATGCCCCGCATGTTAATATGCTGCTTGGTTAAGGTTTGGAATGTTTCCAAACTATCCGTCTTGAACAATATTTATGACTCCATTTACACCTTGCTTTGAAATATGTCACATCCAGATTTAAACCTGGTATGAATGTGGTTCCAGGCTCCACGTTGAGATCCAATAAAGATCTGATTGCTCTGTTCAGCTCATGTCAATTCCTCCTATTGTTTGTTTCCAAACTACAAAAAAAGAGGCAGAACAGGAGAAGAAGATGGCATACATGAAGCTGTTACTGTATCGATTCATTGAGATGAATCCTCATTTTAGCTACAAATGTCTTTAATAACATTGATAATTGAAAACTGATGAGTAGGGTTGAGATTCAGGAGAAGAAGAAAAATACAATACTCTTAGCTGTAATCACTATTTGAATGTGTATTTTTTAGTGCTGTCAAAAGATTAAAATATATATCGCATTTATGTCATAGTTAACTCAAAATTAATCTAGATTAATCGCAAATTTGTTTTTTTTTAATGCTCTATCAACATGGACAAGTGTATTGGCTTGCTTTATGCAAAATGCTTTATTTTATTGAAAAACAACATTGCCAAACAGGGCGGTACAAAATAAAAGTATAAAGTGCACATTTCAGGTAAACAAGGACTCCTATAGTGCAGTTAAACCATGGCTTAATATTTTCTTTTTTTCTAGTTTGCTGTGAACAGAGCAGTCAGGCCTCTCAAACAGACAAGCAACAAAATAACAAACAAACAAACTACACAAGCAAGTGTCGGCCTACTTTGAAATAAATTAAACACAGAACTTTGTAGGGCTATTTGAGTCCTCCCCATATTTGTGGAAAATGTATGAAATAAGAAGTACACTATTTTGAAATAAATGAAAACATATAGCTGCAGCCTAATAGCTTAAAATATATATATTTTAGTTGGCGAAATATTAAAACAAAAAGCGAGAGCAGGTCATATAATGGACAAACAGCCACAGTCATCTACAAAAGAAAAGTTGCATATTACTAAACATGTTTCATACACTAAATTAACCATTAGCAACTAACTAAAACACTAACAGGACAGACTTAATCCCCCAGAAGCTCCCGCGATGGGTTTTCAAAATAAAAGACACGGCAAAATAAAATAAATACATCAAAAACTGTGGCTGCAGTCCCACTTTGAACAGGATTTAACATACAACATATATACACCGTTACACACACACACAGACACTCACACACTCGCCCGCTCCTTGTACTTCATGACGGCCTGACACGATGATAAAAAAAAATTGTGACTTAGTCAACCCCCAACATGCAAAAGCGTATGTCACACGGCGAAAGCGTGAGAGTGTTAAAATGGGTTTGCGTTAACGCCGTTAATAACGCGTTAAACTGACAGCACTAGTATTTTTATTTATTTAGTAAATGTGCTCAATCTGCAGCTTGGCCGTAGTACGTTGGCCCACCTACATGTGAAAACGTGTGTTTGCAGAACCTGGCGGCTGTATCGCTGATACACATGTGTTGTCCATGCAGGCACTATATGCCTACTGCGGTGCTGTTACTGCTGCTGCTGCCAGCCCTGTGTGTTTACCCTTGTTCCAAGAAAGAGAGAATCTCAGATACACACACACACACAGAGGATCAGTTTCTGTTTTCATCTCTCTCTGTCATTTTCTACAGAAAGACATTCTAGACTATTCCTGTGAGATGTGGACAGTCACTGATATGATGTCAAAATGATGATCATCAACCGAGAAGCATTGTATTTGATGCACCTGAGACGTGCTCCTGTATGTATGGTAGTAAAAGGCTACATTTGTATAAAAAAGCTCATTATAAACTTGATATATTTAAATATTTAAAATAAGAAGGAATGAAAAGAGTTTATAGACCCAGGGGAGTATTGCCTCATACTTTTACTAATGGCTGCTTGCTGCTCCGTCCCAGTCGGGCACGATTACATTCACATGGATTGACAAGGCCATGCATTTACACTGAGTGGTCGATGTGGTCACAATGTCTCGCTGACCACCTCCAGGTGGTTTGGCTGATCGAATCACTATCCATCCCCAATGCATCTTGGGTGCACTTACACCTGTACTTTCATGTGGTCGAGCTCTACCCGACTGCAATCCAATCTCTGAAAGTGCATTTTAGCGCAAAGTTTAAATAGGGTGTCTGTTACTGTCCAGGCAGAGGTTGGCCGACATGCTGTACGTTAGCAAAATGAACATCTCGCCTCATGTGAGACACTTCTGGCTATGCAGCTTCATCTGTAGGAGGCAGTTGAACAGCTGTATCTCAGTACAAGCTATTATAGTCGGACTCAGGTGGTGGAATGGCCCCTGGGTCCGGCAGCGAGCAGGGGGCTGGAGCTATTAAAGCAGTAAGCTTTGAATTAAATGCACATAGACTCGACAACACATGCCCTAACATTGTTTGACGATGGGGTTAGAGGCAGAGGACAGATACTGTGTCCATCCAGAGGCAGCTAACTCAGCCAGGGAGATCAATTTGTGTTGTTTTTCCAAGATTCAGTCTTCGAATGTGCCTCTCAGCAAACAAGGAGAGAAAATGTAGCAATGGAAAGTATAAATTATCCATTACAACCATAGCTTCAGCTGCTGTTGTGATGAGGATAAGAAAAATATATGGTCTACTCGAAGTGGATGAATCGTGTTGCGTATCTCTATCTGAGATGTGTAACATGGTAAAAACCATGTAATGGCTAAATATTTCATACCTACAACTCGTTCTCTGTGAGCTAATCCTGACAGCTCAACTGTCCGTGACATGAGCGAGTGCGAGCTGCATTTATCTTTCGAATTCTTACAATTTAACATTGGCGAAAATGAGAGCACTCTCCAGAAATGTCAAATACACTTGGTTTTAGGCAGGGCTACATGTATTTTGAGCAGCAGGTCACTGTGCATGTAATTTAGCTCTTGTCAAGTCCTGGAGACAGCATCCACTACAGTGTCAGCTGTTGGAAGAATGGGTTTTTTCTTGACTGTGGTTTATGTATTTCCTGCTACAAGTAAGCTACTGTGTTCTCAGTGTGGTGTTTAGTCGTTTAAATATAATCTTTCTCCTCTGGGACGAGATAATCATCTTTTTTCTTTCTTGAAATACCTTTTCATGACTTTTTTTTTACAATTGAGTGTGTATTTGCTTATTCAAGAGTTCAAGAGGACAAAGAGTAAACAGAACCATTTCTTTTCGGGAGATCTGAACCAGACACTGTTGACATGTATTGCTGCAGGATATGGTGTTTGTGATAGAGTCTCTAATGAATGCCCATTTATACGTATCATGAATATTTACACTGTTGTGCTATCCAAACCATTAACTCAGCAATCGTGTGCCGTCAACCTGAAACACTTTGCCTCTGTCAATAAAGATCATTTCGTGAGATAAAAGAGGACACCAAATGTTGGAAATCAAAACCGTTTCTCTCACTTTGTTTGAGATTTGCTCGAGGCTTTTACTTTTGTCGTTTATTAGGTTATTTTCTCAGACTATTTTCAAGCGGATTGGAAGTCGTGTGAGGACTGACTGCATTATTGAGAATTTACAGCTTTAGTGAGTGCCTTGTCCAGTGAAGACAGTAGCTGTGTCCAAATTCAGGGGCGGCCGGAGAAGGATGTGGTCTTCACGACACACAAGGGAAGTGGCCTTTGTGGGTCAAATAGACCTTGAACGTCAAACCCATAGTTCAGGTCCTCTGTGTCTTTTGTAACCTTTGGCCTATAGTCTCATTCTAAGTGAGTGTGTAGACTTCCAGTATTCTATGCTTAAGGTTTTTAAATGAAAAATGTGAGGGGTATACAGCTGCAACAGACAACTTCACCACTAGATGTCACTAAATTCTATACAGTGAACCTTTAAATGTAAAGATTATCGATACTTTCAGAAAAAAAAAGAAGACTCACAAGAAGTGTTGTGGGGCAAGAACCTTCTGATGGAATAATCAAGACTAAGAAACACTGAGGTAAGAACAAATCCAACCAAAGAGACGCTGAGCTGCAGTGATTAACATTCCATGTCTCATTACTGTTCTTATACCTTTAGGAACATAGCTCTCTAAGAAGAGAGGAGAGAGTTTTTTCTCAAAGTAGGAAAATAATGTTGGGATGATGCAGAGTTTGTTGACGTGAATATAATAAGGCATAGCAAATTTGCATGTAAAGCCAAAGAGAGTATCTTTTAAGACAAATTGTGGAGCTCCTGAAATTGCAGAGCTCTAGTTAATGTCATGTTGTGATATGTTGATATCGCCCAGTGATATTTTTCCGTGATCTACTGCACATAACCTGTGCCCACCACTCTACTCTTTAATAAGATTCGTGCAGTCCCAAAAGAAATACATTATAGAGTAATAGATTGCTCAAGACATTTATGTGATATGATTGGATCAATGAAAAATTACATTTGCAATTATGCTCTTACTCATCAGATCACAGCGAAAATCAAACATTTCACGAATTAAAAATGGGGATGCCACTTTAGTCAGACAAAAAAGGAGGCCATGACATATGGGAATATTCCCTGCTGTTAATCCGCTGTTTATGGATGAGAGAAATGAAAGGAAGAGAGACAGAGAGGGAGCGCAAACGTGAGTGGTAACTTTAATGTCTCTGTGTTTTTCACGCTGAACAGTTTGTGTCTGGTGAATCCACAGCATTTCACATAAATTGGCAGAAAGGCAAAAATGTAACTGACCAGTCTGATGTGTGCATTCGTCAGTCTGTTATTCTGCAGAACACAGCTTCTGTTTACACTGGATTTAATCAATGAAAACACAGTGAATCACTGTGTGCCATGGCTCTGCCCAGTACACTACTTTTATTATTGGAGGCTAGAGATTGATCACATCTATCCCAATGCATTCAAATGGTTGTAGGTGTTTGAATAAGGTATCTAAAGTATAAGGACTTTATATTTTCAGTATTAAATACATGAAAATATGTGTTATTTATTAATCCTTGAAAAATTGAACATTTCTTTCAAAGGATTTAGTATGCACTCATTAAGTCTCCTTTATGCTGCCTTTACGAATAAAGAGAAATGTCCATTTCAAACGATGTAACATCATTTCGGACATTCTTCCGTATGCCCCCTAAATTTGCATAGTTGTTAAGCAATGCATCCACACTAGAGTTGTCAGTGGTGGATGTGATCCTTTAAAAAAGAGGCAAAAGCAGATTATTGTTAATGTGCCCGGGGAGTAAAGTCTTCTCAGCAACTCCTCAAAAGCTTCTGCCATCGTTGAAATTTCTTCCTCGTGTCCTACACCCGGGCCACAGTGTCTGTGTGTGCAACGCGGAACGTCTTGCTTTTCCTTGTGGTGCCCGTCAGGTAAGAGTGGCCGCACTGCCTGCATGAGCAGCGCAGGTCAGGCGTAGCTCAGCAACGTGAATCATGCTTCTTTTTTAGAGAGCCGTGGTCTCGCCTGAAATCCTCTCTCACATCAGTTTTAATGTCCATCTGCCGATTGTGTCACAAATGTAAATATGTGTCAAAGTTAAAGCACTTTAGCGTTTATGTTGATTGAATCCATTCATTTGATTTAACTAGGTTTTCATTTTACTTTATTTTATTTGTTATTATTGCTTGACCCCAGTATACATGGCTTCATGCAGTGCAGTCCTGTTATTTAATTGAGTGCATAGGCTACTTTTCTTCGAGGAAATAGAGTATCATATCATATTAGAGCAGTTCCGCTGCAGGCTCTCAGCTGAACTGCTCCATATGTGAACAACAGACGTTTGGGAGGCGAAGCAGATCGGTGGCGCAACACTGGCTGCGTGTGCAGCCGTTATGATAATCTTGCTT